>JARDYH010000006.1:116083333-116709166 GCA_029215795.1 Anniella stebbinsi
TTGGATAAGATATCCTGAGTGGGCCCACCTCCACCCACTACTGTCCATTCACTTGCCCTCTTCTGGTCCCAATCCACATGGACACCCGGGGAGAGAGTGCAGGGACAGTTGAGGCTGCTGTCACCCACTCAGATGAACATGCAACCACACAGGAAGGACCTGAGAAGCTCCATATTTGGTTCTTCTGTGCGATGAGTGCGATATCTTTTTTAAGGCCTTCTTCTGGGGGTTGATCAGAGAAGTCTGAACATAGGCCGAAACGCGTAGGGCTTGGGAATAAAGTATCTTAGCATTCTGAGTGCCTGCTTCTCTCCTCCTTTTGGATTTTTGTTCAATGAGTGTGATGCCTCCCCTTTTGACCCTCCTTTATTTCTCCTATTAAATCAAAGGATCCCAGCTATGGAACATGCATCAGAATGCTGCTCACTGATTCTGTGACTCACTGATAGGGTGACGCTATGGAAAGGAGCACAGGGCTCCTGTATCTTTAACAGTTGCATAGGAAAGGGAATTTCAGCAGGGGTCATTTGTACGCATGCAGCACCTGGTGAAACTCCCTCTTCAGCACAACCGTTAAAGCTGCAGGAGTCGTGCCCTCTTTTGTATCTGGTCAAAAGAGCAGGGCTCCTGCAGCTTTAACTGTTGAGATGGAGAGGGAGTTTCACCAGGTGTTGCATGCATACAAATGACCCCTGCTGAAATTCCCTTTCCTATGCAACTGTTAAAGATACAGAAGCCCTGACCTCCTTTCCATATGGTCACCCTACTCACTGACCTTTTTTGGCCTAACAACAGCCAGCCCAGCACTCCATATTTCCCCCCTTCTCCTTCAACGCTGCCACCACTGAATGTTGTACGCTTCCTCGGGTACCTTAAGAATCCACTCCAGTTTATGAAACAGACAGAACTTTTAACTAACAATAAGTAAGGTTATGCAGTTTACAAAGCTTATGGTTACATCAGTTTCAATACTTGTTTGTTTCAAATCAGTTTCAAATGCAATCCTGCCTACACTACCCCCTAGACTACACTCTCTCCTCTGGGTCACTCTGTTCCCAAAATAATGAAATACGTTGTACCTACACTCTCACTAGACCCTTCTACAGACAAACCCAGATTCCAACTCTCTCTTTCTCCACATACAATCCTTACTGCCTCTCTTAACTACTCCCCTTTATGGCTAACTGCCAATCCAGACCTTTGAACCACCAGCCAATCAGCATCCACTTCACATTCTATTCACTCTCTCCCCCTCCCATCAGATTTAACCATTTACCAACCTGGTATTTGAAGTCCACAGAGCACTTACTTCCTGAATAGCAAATATCCTTAACACATTGCAAATGCTTACATTATGTAAATTGGCAATAAACAGTAAAACATCGCAGTGAGCTGCACATCATCTGTCCGAGAACATGTCCAACTCAAGAGTATCGTTAGAGAAGAGAAGCCGCTTTTTTGATGTAAGCTTCGCTATGGAGATAGCCTAGAAATCATGTGGCGCCCAATTTCCTGCTGTGGGAGACTGCGAAATGAAATGGGGAAGGTTGTTTCCAATGGGGGGGGGGGGGAATGACTTCAAAAGCAGCCATCAGATTAGACATCTGGCTAATGGCTGTTGACTCCCACCCCCATTTTCCTGGTTTGAAGGTGTTCTAAGTGTTGCATTATTGGGGCTTAGTTTGCTTTGGATGAGCGAGTGCGCTGCAGATATTTGCTTTATTTACAAATGTATAAGCTGGACATGAGCGGGGTCACAGATACTAGTTTCGCATTGGTTTGGGCCCCCAAGAGAATCACTGTACCCCAAGGGTGTATCACATTCGGTCAATTCACAGCTCCCAAAACTTTCCCAGTCAGGGGTGCCTCTACAAGAGGCATTTAAAGCTCTTTCAAGGCGCATTTAAAAAATTACCTCTACAAGAACGGAGCGCAAATGGGGCGTAGAGGCGCGTTATCTCCCCGATTATGCGCATTATCGAATGCGCGTTAAATCGCGAGTTTTATTTTGCTCCGTCCGTTAAAGCGCATTTTGACTGTGTGAATAAGCGCTTGTGCGCATTAAGTACTTGTAAAGCGCATTTTGGACATCTGCTAATGCGCTTCGCCGCCTCTCGCTGCCTCTCGTGCAGAGGGATTAGGCGTAAATGCGCTTCAGCGATTATGCGCATAATCGCCTAACCAGGCGCAAAAGCGAATCCTTGTAGAGGGGACCTCTCTCTCTCCAAATTCAGAACTGCCAAACTCCTCTTTTCTCCCTAGATGGAAGGAGATGCCACTCCCAGACTGTGTAATGACCTGCCGGAGGAGATTCATCAACTTAACAGTCTTTTAGAATTTAAGAAAGCTATAAGGGCTGATCTCTTCCGGCAGGCATATCCAGTGGAATTTTAGAATGTTTTTATGATGTTTTTTATGATTTTTTATTGCTATTTTAATAATGTGTGTCATGTTTTTAATCAGTTTTATGTATTTTATCATATTTTATATTTACTGTTGTTCCCTGCCTTGATCCAAATGGAGAGGCGAGTAAGAAATAAAATTATTATTATTATTATTATTATTATTATTGCCAAAATGTGATGGGATCTTAATATTCTATTTCCGAACTTCAGGGGAGCATGACTGCTGTTATGTAGCCAAAACATTTGCACCCACATACAATAGAGGTTTGCAGAAGCACCAAAAGGGGGGGAAACCTAAGGGGGGGACCCTAAAAACAGTCCTGTAAGAACTCAATGGCTTGAAATGTTGAGAAACTGTGAAGGTTAAAACTGACAATTGGATGGGAGTGGGAATGGAATGGAAAGGCTGAAAAGAGAAGAGGAAGATACACAGATATATAGAATACAGAGAGCACCATCTTATTATCTGGATAGGTCATTTCATGCTTCACACTGAGATACTATATCAAAATGTCCCAGGGACTGAAGCAAGATCCTTATGGAAATCAATGGGCCCACTCCAAACCCCTACTCCAAACAGCAGCAGCAAAGAGAAGCATTTCTGCACTTTCCAATTCAGTCCTTATCTCACGTTCTCCATATTGCAGGTTGGGAAGGGGCTTGGCTCGGAAAGAGTGGCTCATGACAGCCCTGCAGTGTAGTTCACACTGAATACTGTACATCAGGCTCTGTGTGGTATTAGACTCCTACTGCAGGTTGAGCTGACCATCCATGCCCCCCGTTGTATTTTATATTATAATTTAGTCACTGTGATAGGTTTTGTGTTTTAATAATGAAGTGTGGTGCCTTGGAAGGGGTAACACTGAAAGCTGGCCAATAAATAATGAAGTAAATGAAAATATATGAAAATACACCTAATAAACGATGGTCAGCTGGTTGTTATAATATAGGCTGACCATATGAAAAAGAGGACAGGGCTCATGTAACTTTAACAGTTGTATTGAAAAGGGAATTTCAGCAGGTGTCATTTGTATGCATGCAGCACCTGGTGAAATTCCCTCTTCATCACAACAGTTAAAGTTGCAGGGGCCTGCCTTCTTTTGCATCTGGTCACTCTAGTATAGTGCCTGCACCTTCAACTGTTGTGATGAAGAGGGAATTTCACCAGGAACTAATTGCATACAAATGACACTGGCTGAAATTCCCTTTTCAGTGCAACTGTTGAAGTTACATGAGCCTTATCCTCCTTTTCATATGGCAGCCTATTATAATACCATCATGGGGTGACTGGAGCTCTGCAGCCTAGGAGACCAAAGGCCTATTTTGGCACTCAAAAAAGGGCTAAATCAACAGTGAGCGGAAGGGGCACTCCAGCCTTGCCTCCATTTTTCACCCCATACTTGTGGTGGGTGAAGGTCTGAAGAGGAGAGCCTCCTGTATCCAGGTTCTCCATGCTAGCAAGAAAACTGAGAAGTCTACTTTCTCCATTAGGGCATTGGGCCATCCCCATATGCTTCTGGTGTCCCTAAAACAAGGTGTGCCAAAATGTTTCTCAATTTGATGACGGATGATCAGCTGTTTCTTTCCACATTTGGAAAAGTTATGGAGAAACATCCATTTGGCGTTGGCATTTTGGCAATTTAAAGCGCAGATTCTCGCCAACGATTGGGGGATTCCCTTTATTTAGCACACAGATAAGTAAGGGGAATCCCCCTGGTTTCTCCCCGCCCCCCAGAATCCCCCTGGCTCCTCCCTCCCCAGAATGCCCCTGGCTGATCCCTCCCAGAATCCCCCTGGCTCCTCCCCCTGAATCTCAGGCTCTGGGGTTCTGGAGACTTGCCAAGCCTAATATTCACTTCACTGTTGCCTTTTCTGCCCCACGCCCACGCAAATGTCACCAAGTCACCCCACACAAGCAGCCTTTTGCATCACTGCCTCCCTCCAGCCCCACCTGTAAGTAACAGAGTCAGCCGGCAGAGTTGAGTGGGGTCCAGCTAGGAGCTGGATTAGGCCTCAGACCTGGAGGCAGTGGTGACCTCAGAAGAGTGGACAACGTGCTATTTCCTCAGTTGACTATAGTAGTCCAGGAACAAGTTCCTTGTTTGGCCATGACGTCCTACTTTATAGGGGACAGTCCTGTATTTGAAAGTCTGTCAGAGGACAGTCCTCTGTTTGAAGGGCTGCCCAGTTGAAGCCCAGCTGAAGGTTGAGGAACAGGGGCAGGGGCCTTGCAGGGGCCCGTCACCAGTTAGCACTTAGAGAGCAGGCTGAACAGGCAGAGGGCACAAAAAGGTCACCTGGTCACTATCTTCCCCCTCTATGATAAGACGTATTCTATTTCAGTTGCATTTTTTTCTAAATGTGCTTCTATACGTATAAATTAACATATGCAGATTTCAAGTAAAACTAGGTCCCCTTTTGTCCACTTTTTTAGTGACACATAGGTGGCCCTTGCATTGCCCGATGTCTGGAGTTGTGGATTTGGGGGGTCAACTCCTACACCAGGCAGGTGGGCATTTGAGGCTTTCCAAAAGCGAGGATTGACTGCATTTATTATCACGTTGCATACAATGAAGCCACCCTATTCAGAGTTAGACCATCAGTCCAGCCTGTGCAGAAGCATCCATGTTGAGCTCTTCAAGGTCTCCAGGATCAGAGGCAGTAAGCCTATGTTCATCAATGGCTAGGGAACATGGGCGGGAGGGTGCTGTTGCACCTGTGTCCTGCTCATGGGTTCTTGATCGACAGCTGTTAGGCCACTGTGTGAACAGAGTGCTGGACTAGACGGGCCCTTGGTCTGATCCCGCAGGGCTCTTATGTTCTTAATGGGATCCTTGCCTCAAAGGATCTACCTTCTCACCACCATTTTCACCAGCTCTGATCCTCGTTGTCATCACTGTTGCTGCCACTTGCTTGCTTGATACACAGAAAGCCAATGAGCAGGTAGACCGTGGCATCTCCTCCTGCTCCTCCTTCTCAACACCACCGCTGCCTGGGCCAGAGCAAGAGATAGCAGTGATGAAGAGGAGAGCAAGTCCAGGGGGCTCATGTCATCAGGGCCCTCCTGGGTTGTGGGGCCTCAACAAGTGCCCGAGCAGGCCTACCCTTTATGCTGAATGTTGTCAAAGAATACAAACTCAACGGGCCTGTTCAGATGACACGCTAAGCCATGGTTAGGCAGCTGACCCTTCTGCAGCAAATGGTTACTGAGCATGTTTAAATCATGGTTATGTAGCCACCATGGATAGGAATGGTTCCCATGACACACTAAGTCATGTTTCACATGTCACACTAAGCCATAAATAATGTTTAGCTCAAAATGCTTAACCACCATGGCTTAGCATGTTGTCTGAACAGGGTCGGTATGATTTCACACAGCTGTGTGACCCTTTGACATCTTTTCATGCTCGGTTGAAGACTGAAGCAGGGAGTCTTTTAGGCCAAAGCAGAGTCCAAGAGGGACCGTCTTGCGTAAGCAGGCAGCCATGGGTGGAGTAAAGAAGAGAAGATGTTCTGCCTGAGAGACTTGGAAAAATACAAGCCCGCTTGCAGCACCCTGCCCCTGAGGCGTTCTCATACCCCCTGATTTGTCACCTGAACAAGCTAGGGGAGGTTTTGTTGTTTCATTTCATTCTCCCCTCAGCAGAAACTGAGAGATGTTTTATGGATGCCGGAGCACCCTGCCCTTTTGTAATGAAACCAGAGTGCAAATATTCACACCCCTACAGGCAACATCACATCACATCCAAACTTGCATGGCGGTGTCACAGAAATACTGTCATCCCATTCTCCTCTCTCTCTCTCTATCTCTTTCTCTCTCTCTCTCGTAAGTCATGTCTACACTGGGGTCGTCTCTAGCTCATCCTTGTGCATCCTCATGCTGCACAGGGGATCCCGGGGGCAAGCGGGACGACCCCTCCATTTTCCCGGGATAACTGGTTATCCCAATTTTCCCACGGTCCCAGGACCATCCTGAGGACTGCAGGCAGTGTGAGTGCCCGTCCCGGCTTCTTCCCTCCTCCCCACGAGTAGCAGGGGTCAGCAAAGAGGGAAGGAGCTGGTCTGGGGAGAGTCCAGGGATATTGGGGGTGGGGGAGCAGGGTCGGGGCTTTTCTTAAAAAAATACCTTACTTTTTCGGTGGAGAGCAGTTGCACTCCCAGCTCCTGTTTTGTGTTTTTTTTGTTTTTTTTAAAATGGCACCCACGATGTCCCTGTTGTTTCCGGGATGTCACACTGGCATTTGTATGCTGGGGATGATTACAAGAGGCCAAAAGTGATATCGAAACCCCAGAAGTATGAATTTCACCGGCATTACATGGGATCGAGATATCAGAGGTACCATCTCCGACATGAACTTGGGCCAGATCTACACCAAGCAGGACATACTTTGAAAACAGTTTGAAAACAGTATATGGAATGTGTCATGGGCCCCAACAGTTGTCAAAACCATTATGAACTGTTTTAAAAACAGTAGTGTAGGTCCTGCCTTGGTCAATTATTAAGACTAGTGGCCCTTTTAAAGCTCCCACTATCTGAGTGTAGATCCTGCTCTGGTCAATGATTAAGACTGGTGACCCGTCTACAGCTCCCACTATCTGAGTTTAGGTGGGAAAGAACTTCTCATTCATGCTGCCCAATTTCCAGAACATCTTCCTCCAGGAGATTTACTGGCTACCCTGGTGGCCACTTATCCATCACCAATAGAGAGGACAAACAAAGAGACACATTTAATCAGTTTTATGTATTTTATCATGTTGTTGTTCCCCGCCTCGATCCAGACGGAGAGGCGAGTAAGAAATAAATTGTTGTTATTATTATTATTATTATTATTATTATTAAAAAGTGCATGTGCTAATTTATATGCAGAGATGCAAATTGAGAAAGAATTGATATAATTTAAATAGAAATATAATACATCTGACCATAGTACGGAAGGATGTGACCAGGTGATGTGTGAGCCTGCTTTATCTGCTGTCCAGGTGATAGCTGATGGGCAACTTCAAGGCCTCTTCTGCTCTTCCACCTTACGGTTCTTCATCTTTAAACCAGACATGGGCTGGATCAATGAGGCAGTATATAAATGTTAATAATAAATAAAATAAATGAAATAGAGGACTGTCCTCAGAGAGCCCTTCAAATAGAGGAATGTCCTCTGTAAAATTGGACATGTTTCAATGGGTCTACTCTAAGAACGACTTAGAGTACATTTTAACCTTTATCCCTACCAATGCTGCTTTATTATTTTGAACTGCTGTCTTTCTAATATTGTTGTATTTTTTCCAAGGATGGTTTTAATATTATTTCATCTTGATTATCATACACTGCCCAAGAAATTAAGGGCTAGGTCTTTCTTTTTTTCTTTTTTAATAAGACTGCATGCACACTTACCTGAGAGTAACCCCCCCCCCCTTAAACTCAGTGGGACTTACTTCTCAGTAGACATGTATACTGTAAATGCACTATTATTATTATTTTACTTTTTCCTTTCTATTGTGAATAATAACAAACCAGAACCAAACAAGAATCGTGAAGGGGGGGGGAGGAAAAAAACGGGGGGGGGGGGGAAACACTACATACATATGAATTTTGTTATTATTTTCCATCAAGTATAGCATTTAAAAAAGAAAAAGAAAGGGACTTATACATAGGTTTCAAGAAAAGCAGACCATATATTTATCCATTTGCAAGTTACACCTGTATAACACCCATTCAAATGTTGATAGCATTATTAATTAATGCACTATACAGTCATCAATCACACACAATGCATATTTTGAATTGATCCCTCCAGCAGAGGATGGAAAGACAGTAACACAAAGAAGACATTGTTAGCTCTAGGCTTCGAGCCAGGAAAAAAACTCCCCTCTTGGTACCTTTTCTGAGAGGCAGTGTGCTCCGAAGGGCACATAGACGGGAAAGTGCCCTGCCCAAGTGAGCCACACCTGTTGCACACACCTCTCTCTTTGTTGGGGCTGTTGTGCTCATCAGTCACAAACCCAAAGTGACAAGCAGCCGAGGGCCCCATGATTCACAATGTTCAGTATTTTTTATAAGTCCTTCTGGGTGGCTTAGTAAAGAGTTGTCTGTTTTTTGTGCCTATAAATGATGATTCATGCCATAATGTGGGCTTGATTTCCAAAAGTAGGCTGACCAGATAAAATCCAGGTCAGGGCTCATGTAACTTTAACAGTTGTAGAGAAAAGGGAATTTCAGCCAGTGTCATTTGTATGCAATTAGTTCCTGGTGAGATATCCTCTTCATCACAACTGTTAAAGGTACAAGGTCCCTGCCTTCTTTTGTATATGGTCACTCTAGTATAGTGCCTGCAACTTTAACTGTTGTAATAAAGAGGGAATTACACCAGGAACTAATTGCATACAAATGACACTGGCTGAAATTCCCTTTTCTCTACAACTGTTAAAGTTACAGGAGCCCTGACCTGGATTTTATCTGGTCAGCCTAGTCTTTATAGCTCTCTTAAATTCTAGAAGACTGGTAAATTGGCGGATCTCTCCCAGCAGGCTGTTCCACAGTCTGGGAGCGGTGGAAGAGAAGGTTCTCTGGGTAACAGTTGTTAGCCTAGACTTGGCTGACTGTAGTAAATTCTTCCCAGACGACCTGAGCATGCGGGGCGGATTGTATGGGACTTTAACTGGTGTGATGAAGAGGGGATTTCACCAGGAACAAATTGCATACAGATGACCCTGGCTGAAATTCCCTTTTCTCTACAACTGTTAAAGTTACAGGAGCCCTGACCTGGATTTTATCTGGTCACCCTAATAAAGACTGATGTCTTCCGGTAGGCCTATCCAGTCAAATTTTAAGAGTTTTATTGGTATTTTAATAATTTATTAGTTTTATGCTTTTAATCATTTTATGTATTGTATATTGTATTTTATATCATTGGTTCTGATGTTGTTCCCCGCCTCGATCCGGAGGGAGAGGTGGGTAAGAAATAAATAAATTATTATTATTATTATTATTATTATTATTATTATTATTATTATGCTTTGGATGGGAGCCAACAGTATCTTTTTCTCCCAGTTTCTCCCCAAACATTGAGAGCTGGGAAGGGTCTGCAAGAATTGCATTTCACTATTGCAGGCTGATAAGATGAAGTAGACTAGGGTGATGCTATGGAAAGGAGGACAGGGCTCCTATATCTTTAACAGCTATGTAGAAAAGGGAATTTCAGCAGGTGTTATTTGTAGGCATGCAGCATCTGGCGAAATTCCCTCTTCATCACAACAGTGAAAGCTGCAGGAGCTATACTAGAGTGACCAGATACAAAAGAGGGCAGGGCTCCTGCAGCTTTCGCTCTTGTGATGAAGAGGGGATTTCGCCAGCTGCTGCATGCATACAAATGACCCCTGCTGAAATTCCCTTTCCTATACAACTGTTACAGATACAGGAGCCCCGTCCTCCTTTCCATAGGATCACCCTACTCTCTGACTGATTTCAATTTTTGGAGAAGCTCTGCAGGGATGCATTCCAATGGTAAGTGGGGACAGGGGCAAAAAGCTGTGGGGCCAGAAATACCAACACAACCAGCATGTTTTAGCGTCAAGCTCTTTCTGCCAGGTACTAGGCCCTAGGAGAGCCATTTCAAAGTTGTAGAATGGGGGGAGGGACGGAGGACAGTACAAATGCCAGGAAGCCACCCAATGGTCAATGGTTGGGGGAAATGGGGTCGGGCCTTGGAAAGCGGGTGTGGTCATCTAGAGAACCCTAGAGGGCTGGATCGAAACTGCACGTGGGCCAGATTTGAGCCACAGCCCTGAGTTTCAACACCTCTGCCGTAAAACTTTATGTGCGCTGATGGTTCTAGACAGAGCCTGGTGCTCTGATGTCAGTGGGGTGGTGAATCCGCTCCAGGTTTCCGAACCGGTCAAAACTCTAAAGGAGTTCTCCAAAGTTTAAAGCACCTTAGATAGTCCCTTTAGAGTTCTGACTGGTTCTGACTAAAACCCAGAGTGGATTCACCACTCCACTGACATCGGAGCCACCAGCCTCCACTGGTTATAGATAAATAGATAAATAACTAACACTAATGATGACAACAATAGTAGTAAAACTAAGACACCTTCAGGAGATGGTTCTCCAACTTCATGTTTAAAAAGATTTCATAGACAGCCAGCCCTCACATTTTGTTATTATTATTATTATTATTATTATTAACACACACTGCTCCTGAAAGTTACTGATCTGTAATAGCAGCCGGGGGAGCGGGGGGGGGGACAACAATTTTCCATTACAGATTCTACCACTGAAAGATATTTAACTGAAACCAGCCAATCCCACCTTTCCAGGGTTTCATCAAGTGTCGTCTCCCATATGACGTTTCTTACATTGGCCTTGTTCAGGCAACACACTAAGCCATGATGGTTAAGCATTTCGAGCTAAACATCATGGCTTAGCGTGTCGTGAGAACCATGACTTAGTGCTTCATGTGAACCATTCCTAAACACGGTGGCTACATACTCATGGTTTAAATACAGGCCCTTTCCACACCGGGGATTTTTCCCAGGGTTGTCCCTGGGAAATGAAGCACAGTCCAAATGAAGCACAGGGACTCCCGGGGGCAGGAGGGGACAGGCACGGGTTTTCACAGGGATAAAGAAACGCTGGGAAAGCCCAATTCCTCCAGCGGTCCTGGGGCCGTCCCGAGACCACAGGAGGTGTGGGTGCCAGTCCCGCCTGGTGCCCACTTACTCGTGAGTTAGCGGGCACCAGAAATGGGCACGGAACTACATGGTGGGTCTGTGCCCATCAGGGGAGAGAGGGGAAGCAAGTACGCCATCCCCAGGATGGCAGGGGATGGGGGGTGCCCAATGGGGGGGGGGGGTGTAAAAAAACTTATATTTGCGATATAAGTGCACTCCTGGCTCCTTCTTTTTAAGAAATGGCAGGCGCGATGTCCCTGCTTCCTTCCGGGATGTCGCACGCCTCATCTGCATGCTGGGGGAGGCTCTCACAATCAGGATATCATGAGAGCCTCCCCCCTCTGTCCCAGAATGCCAGGAGGTGTAGAAAGGCCCACACTCATTAACCACTTGCTGCAAAGGGGTTAACGGCCTAACCATGGCTTAGCATGTTGTCTGAACAGGCCCATTGGCTTTGGTTTGGTTAGCCACCTTAAGCATGGCAATGGGAAGGCGGAATTTTTTAAAGAAATCTTACAAACAAGCAAACATCTTTCAGAGCTTCTGCCTGGCATCAGATGCGGCATTAACGAGTGCCACACATTTCCCTTTACCATTACAATCAAATGGGCATTCCGGTGGGCAGATTCATCAAACAGGCCATGCGTCATTCTCCGTCAACAAGCCCTAGGCAACCTTTGAGCGTTCAAGTCCATTTCCATCTGGGCGCAAGCCTGCTGCCTTCTCTTACTGAAATATCTCCTTTCTACGCTGTTCCCTCTGGGCATGTCCCTGGAAAAGCAGGGCGGGGAAGGTAAGAGGTGGGGCCCCACAAAAGGGATATCTTCTTCTCAAGAACTGAGGGAACCTGTTCTTCTTGGTTGCAGGAGATCTGCAGTCGGTCAGATTAGGAAAGGGGCTCCGAATGCACAAGACTCCAGCAGAGCTCATTGGGGACTTGGGAAGAAGACACTGAGGAGCCACCTGAGATTAGCCAAAGTCTTCAGCTTTTGTGTGCAGTTATGAAAGCATTCCTCGCTGGTTGGCTGATTCTTGCAGCGTCCTTAGAACTTGGTAAGGGTCATTTTCGTCAAGGAATACCCTATTTCTTCGATTCTAAGACGTACTTTTTTCCCCATATAAATGTCTCTAAAAATGGGGTGCATCTCAGAATCAATGGCATCTTAGAATCGCGGTTTTCAAATTTTAGATATATTTTAGCGTTTTATTTTGTTTTATTTTTTCTTAGAATCACAGCTTTTTTTCTGTTGGTGGCACTGAAATTAAGGTGCGTCTTACAATCGATGGCGCCTTAGAACTGAAGAAATACGGTAGTTGTGAGCTGCCGGGGTTCGGCTGTGAAATTAGAGTTATTACGTAACAGTAGGGGGGCATGAGGGCTGAATCCTGCCCAAAGATGCTATGGCTGGTTGTGTTTATTCAAGGAGTGAGAAAGCTCAGACGTAGTCTTTTCTTTACATTTATTTGACAAGATTGAGCCCTAGTTGATGGATACAAATGGAGAGCTTTTGGTTGGCCTCTGCAATGAGGACTTTGGATTGTTTATTATTAGTAGTGGTGGTAGTAGTACCACTACTACTACTACTACGGAGTGGGCAGAAGGTAGATCTGAATCTATTGTTAAATCTCGTGGTAATTTGCAGTAGATCAGTAAGGATTTCTGACTCTCACTTTTTTTTAACAAGAGCTACAACAAAATGAGTCTCATCTGCTCACTACCCCCACAATTATACTGCCAAAAGGAAGAAATGCTTGGGGGAACCTGGAGTAGATTTTGCGTGCTCCGTTCAGTTCTTGTGCTCAAAGCAAATGGCTAGGCTTGGCATTCTTTAATTCTACGTGTATACTTTTTGTACCAGGCCCTGTTTGGTAAGATATCAAGGATGTAGAAGCAGCAATAAAGCATAGAATGGGGGACGGGGAGAGAGAGAAATGTTAGTTGTGTGCTTCACACTCAAAATAATACACGTAGATATCTAAGATAGCTATAATACCCTTCATTCCCAGCTATGTTGGCTGGGGATGTTGGGAGTTGTAGTCCAACACATCTGGAGGGTACCGGGTTGGGGAAGGCTTTGCTATATTCTCCGTAAAAGACTGTGTTGTATGTGGCACCAGCTTATGAAGCAAGCTTTGTAACTGAATAGAACAGTTTCCTTAAAAAAAAATTTAAAAAGCAACTTTAAACTGTTTAATCCAATATTTTTTCTTGCAATGGGTCTGATGGCAGCTATTACAGACTAGCTGCCACTTAAATATATTCAGCCACATTTACCATCTCTGCAGCTGGTCACGCAGGGATGCAGCAACTAAGGTACGTCACCTCTGGAAAGGGATGGGAAAGAAGCTTTTGCAGATGTGCAAAATCTTTGTAGGAGGGGAGGGAAATGAAAGATATTTCCCATATCTCTCCAAAAGGCAAAATATAGGTGTTTATTTGTTTATTTAACCACCCTTCATCTTATGGCATCCATGTGGTTTGCAAAATGTAGATTTACAATTGAGAGATCCTGGAAAGCAACGACTCTTCTCTAGTAGATAGGAAGAAGAAAGAACCGAAAGGTGTGGCAAAATCTCTAGCTGGTGTTCAGAAAGTGACATTTATTGTCCCCTGTGAGGATCAAACAAGGCAGGACCTTACATTTGTCTGCATTCAATATGCAGGGATATGTGTGTATATCTATGTATGTTTGTATGTATGTATGTGTGTGTGTGCAGATTGCATCAGCAGGGCTGGTATTTAATGTGATCAGAGCAAGCAAGGGAAGGGGGTTTAACCCTTTCTTTCTCCTGCTCCTCCCTTAAGGCAATTATCCTTTCTCAGGAGCTGCTACTTGCATTGGGAGGAAATCACCCCTGGCACCAATGGGGGAATACCAGCCCCCAGCAAATACCAGATTCAGAAGAAGGATTTTCCCCAGGAACATAGCAGGAGAGGAAGAGGGTTCTGTTTCCTCTACATACCTGCTCTGAACCTGTTAATTATCAAGCCCTGCACTCACTCTAAATAAAGCAATTTGTATTTTCAAAGATCTACATGTTAGATGCAAAAGAGAGAAAGAGACAGAGAAGCATTTAACATCAGGTGTGATGTTGCCCTGAGATGTGCTACCTGTTTTGGAAATGATTCTCTTCAGGAGTCAAAGAGTCTTTGATGGATCACATTCTGATCGCACCGGCTAAAACCGTTTGCTTTCCTGCCTTTCCATTCTATGTATTTGTGTTTTTATTTCGTTGCTTTTAACGAACAGATGTGCAATTTAATCTAGAAAAGCCAACAGGGAAACCAGGGCAGCCCATGAGTTCTCCCACAGCAATTTTGCCCGGGCATGGAATGTTTATTTATTATTTATTTTGGATATTTATAATCCCAAAATAAAATTAATATCCAAACACTGTTTAGGCTGACCATATGAAAAGGAGGGCAGGGCTCATGTAACTTGAACAGTTGCAGAGAAAAGGGAATTTCAGCCAGTGTCATTTGTAGGCAATTAGTTCCCGGTGAAATTCCCTCTTCATCACAACAGTTAAAGTTGCAGGGGCCCTGCCTTCTTTTGTATATGGTCACTCTAGTACAGTGCCTGCACCTTTAACTGTTGTGATGAAGAGGGAATTTCACCAGGAACTAATTGCATACAAATGACACTGGCTGAAATTCCCTTTTCTCTACAACTGTTAAAGTTACAGGAGCCCTGTCCTCTTTTTCATATGCTCAGCCTATGCCACGGTCAATCCCCAGCATATGCCATTGAACAGAACAAAACAAACAGGGATTTGGGGTAGCCAAGACAAGAAAGAACCTAGCCTGGGAACTTGGGAGATCTTTTGCAAGTCAGAAGAGACAATCCGCAGTTCTTGGCACTCAGCCGCTTCATATATTTATCAAAGCCAGTTGCCTTTTCAAGAATCCTCAAGGTGAACATTTCCATGTGTGGAAACTCTCCCTGCCAGAAGTGAAAATGCAGCTATGGTTTCTCACGGTGTTCTCTCCCACTGTAGCTCTCTCTCTGCAATGCTATACCTGCAAAGAACCCACAGACCTTGGTACTTGTGTTTCCGTTGCTGACTGCTCATCGGAGGAAACCACTTGCAAGACGACGGTGCTCTCTGTAGATTCAGGTAAGGGTGAGCTCAACCACGGGAGGCCTATATTTCCCTTTTCTGTCTTCCCAGGTTGCTTTATGGTCACTTGTACTCAAAGCCGCAGTCCCGTGGACACAGCCACATCTCTCCATGGACTCTGTGGCAGGGGGCTGCACAGAGTTGCTCCGCCCATGCTCAGGTGCAACTTTCCCTTCACTTCAATGGGAGAAGGCATTTGCATCAGGGTGACCAGATAAAATCCAGGTCAGGGCTCCTGTAACTTTAACAGTTGTAGAGCAAAGGGAATTTCAGCCAGTGTCATTTGTATGCAATTAGTCCTGGTGATATTCCTTCTTCATCACAACAGTTAAAGGTGCAGGCACTATACTAGAGTGACCATATACAAAAGAAGGCAGGGCCCCTGCAACTTTAAGAGTTGTGATGAAGAGGGAATTTCACCAGGAACTAATTGCATACAAATGACACTGGCTGAAATTCCCTTTTCTCTACAACTGTTAAAGTTACATGAGCCCTGACCTGGATTTTATCTGGTCAGCCTAATTTGCATGCACTGTGCTGCCACCTCCATGGAACGGAGATTCCCAGTCATGTAGGAACCCTGGTAAACCCTGGTATACTGTAGGGCAGCCTTCCCCAACTCGGTGTCCTCCAGATGTGTTGAACCACAACTCTCATCATTCTCTGCCAGTGTGGCCTTTGGGGAAGGCGGCTATAGGAGCTCTGAACAGAGGTCCCCAATGTAGGCTGACCAGATAAAATCCAGGTCAGGGCTCATGTAACTTTAAGAGTTGTGAAGAAAAGGGAATTTCAGCCAGTGTCATTTGTATGCAATTAGTTCCTGGTGATGTTCCCTCTTCATCACACCAGTTAAAGTTGCAGGCACTATACTATAGTGACCATATACAAAAGAAGGCAGGGCCCCTGCAACTTTAACAGTTGTGATGAAAATGGAATTTCACCAGGAACTAATTGCATACAAATGACACTGGCTGAAATTCCCTTTTCTCTACAGCTGTTAAAGTTGCATGAGCCCTGACCTGGATTTTATCTGGTCACCCTACCCCAATGAGTGAGTGGGGGGGGGGGGGGGTAATGTTAGGACTATTCATAATTTGCCTATTTTATTTATTTAAAGTAATTTTGATCACACTTTTCAGCCAAAAAGTGCTCAAACAATCAGTTGAAGAAGGTGATTCCTGCCCACAAGCTTGCAATCTAAAAAGACACAGCACACAAGGACAAAGGGAGGAGGAGGGGAAAGGAAAAGGTGGCGTAGTCTTTCAACAGGGGTATTGGAATGGCCCTGGTTCCCCTCTCATGTCATCGTGTTTACTCATTCCCCACTTCTGAGCAATGAGAAGCCTTGAGACAACACTACTGGGTTAAGAACATCAGAAGAGCCCTGCTGGATCGGACCAAGCGTCCATCTAGTCCAGCATTCTGTTTAAACAGTGGCCAGAGGACCCACAAGCAGGACATGGTGCAATAGCACCCTCCTACCCATGTTCCCCATTAACTGGTGCATATAGGCTTACTGCCTCTGATACTGGATGTAGCACATAGCCATCAGGACTAGTAGCCCTTGATAGTTTCTCCTCCATGAATTTATCCAACCCCCTTTTAAAGCCATTCAATTTGGTGGCCATCTCTACATCTTGTGGTGGCAAGTGCCATAGTTTAACTATGCGCTGTGTGAAGACGTGCATAGTTAAATTCACCATTCTCTAGCCCTTCCCCCTTGTTTCTGAGGCCTGTAGCCTTCCCAGGCTCTGATGGATATTACATTCCAAGGCTGGAGAGAGATTCTCAGTTACTCCTTCCCATTGGTGAAACATCCATCAGATCATTCTGGACTACTAGAAGACGTCAGCCAAACAACATCCATAACAATAGGATCAGGTTCTGAGAATAGGATGTTGCTTGTTTTGAGCGACAAGACAGCATTATTGAATTTTTGTCCACCTTTTCTTACTCTCACTTCTACTGAATATCTTTCAGGGTTCCCCTTTTTCGGAAACATCACCGTCATCAAATCTTGTTCGAAAACATGCGTGCCCTCTGAGCCGGACGGAATCGGCGAGAGTCACCCAGACTACTGCTGTTCCACTGACTTGTGCAACCTTGGTGCAGGGCAGCCGGCCTCCACCATTTTCTCCGCCGTTGTCTTTACAGCTGCCGTTGCTTCCGCCTTCCTCTGGACAAGATTATAAGGTTTTGGGAAGAGGGTGGGTTGGTGGTTAGGAGGAGGAGCATCCAGTAAAGAAACCTGTCCAGAGAATCCAGAGCAAGAGGACGTCCAGGCACTTCAGAGGGATTTCTCTACAAGTTTGCGGATGCTTTCACTTCAAATGGACGTAGAGCAGGGAGGTCAAGGAATCATCAGGAATAAAAGTTCATGGGGGGAAATGAAGAATAGGGCTTTATCATTAGCACTGAGCGAGCACACCTTCGGTCCGTACCTGTTTAACAGTTAAAAGCAACATCTCTTTTCTTTGAATGTGCGCCCGTCGGCCGTGCGTACATAATATTGGAACAATTCTTCAGAGTGTAGCCATCTTGGCTCCAATCTCTTGACTTGTATATGCTAACCTTTGAAGGTTAGGATCTTGATGTGTAAGGCACACAGGGATATAGGCACATTTGTCCTATCTAAATGTAAAAAGTGTATTTCCTGGGACACTGGAAGGTGTGTGATTTCCATTATTCTTTTATGGGATGAGTGAGAGCCTATCTACACTACTGCTTTAAAACGGTTTATAAAAAATTTAAAACTGTTATAAACCATTTTAAAGCAGTAGTGTAGATAGGCTCTCAGTCACCAACCCTTCTGGAAGTGCATGGCCTGGCTATCCAATTTTCGGTCCAATCCCTTTTCATGTAAGACAACGTATAGCTATTTTCACTTGACAACAGCTTGAAGGATGCAAATAAACCTGAGGATCATTTTAAAAAAAAAAATGTGTTGTTTTTAAAAAAATTAAGTTTCTCTCCCTCATGGCTACTATGTAAAGTGTAAAAGTATGTTGGTTGTTTTGACTAAAGTCTAAAATAGATGGTCTGCACAGGGATCCAAATGGGTTTGAAAGAGGGGAGGCTGTTGTGTCCCACTTACGTCCCCTTCTAATAATACAGTGGGCCTGTTCAGGCAACACGCTAAACCATGGTTAGGCTGCTAACCCTTTTGCAGCAAATAGTGAGCATGTTGAAACCGTGGTTATATGTAGCCACCATGGTTAGGAACGGTTCACATGAGACGCTAAGCCATCACATTGAGCTCAAAATGCTTAACCGCCGTGGCTTAGTGCATCGTCTGAACAGGGTCAACGTCTCCCCATGTTTTGCCAAATGCAGAAAGAGTTCTTTATACTTATCAGAAGAAAATCGCAACACAAGTGGTGAAAGTTTACAGATTTATTGCCTAGGAAGTCAAATATTATGACTACGCAATGCTGTGCAATATATCTCACACCCAAGGTGGTCGGCATGTCTCCAGCCTCTCCAGCTTCCGCCCTTCTTCTCCAGCAACCAGCCTTTCTCCTCTTTCCAGCAACCAACCTCTCTCCTCTCCAGCTTCCAGCATCCTCCTCCTTCCTCCAGAAGCCTCTGGCAGAGCATCCCCAGCACCCACCAACCTGCAGCCCCCTTATGGGTCTTGGGAAGGATTTTCCCCCTGGACTACATGCAGCCTGTACACACACACACCCTTAATGGATCACACATGGGGTGTGACAATCTTAAGCGCTGATCTTGATGCTAATGTACTCCTTCTCTTTGCTAACAGCGAATGGCTAGTAGCCAAGCTGATACAGAGAGACCCTCCCTGTTTTCGAAGGCCCTTTCCACACCAGGTTTTTTGCCTGGGATGGCCCCCGGCTGGTCCCTGTGAGCCGATGGCGTGCATTAGGTACTTCTGGGATTCCGCTCTCTGTCTGGAGAAGTGTTCTGTCTAATTCAAAAGCTTGCAGATTCTTACACAAACAGAAGTTGACCCCACAAAATACATAACTTGGACAGTGTGTGTAGTGTTTGTGATAGGCCCATTCTTTGAGCCCGGCCAGGATTTATGAATGACATGCATTAAGGACAGATAATCCATCCCAGGTTTTGTAGCAGACTGGCCAGAAAAAGACCAGTCTGCCTGTGGCTGCCTGCAAAGAAAGAATGCTAAAATAAATGACTACCACCTAAGTCTTGTGTGCAACCAGATTCCTATTTCCAAGGGTCCCAGGTCTGTGGCCACAACAGTGAGCATTCCACAGTTTTATGCTGTGTAGTCAAAGCATAAGGCTTTGGCATTGGGGTTGGGGGAAGCAGCATCCAAACAATCTCAGCTTTCAAGTTTCTAGACCTTATGACCTTTGAAATTCAGGGGGAGCCGCTGGTAATATCTCAGAGGAGGGGGTGACACAGCTGTGAAGCACTTGCATTGCTCAGTGGGCGAGGCTTCAGAACCCTGCCCTGCTCTGTGGTAGAATAGTGAAGAAAAATGAATTATAAACAAATCTATACAAATCGGCTCAATTCGCATACTTGATGCAGTACACAGTAGTCAACCCTTCTGGGTGCATTTCTATGTCTCCCATGCCCCCAGCAAAACACCCTGAAAATAGTCAGAATTTATACACAGCAATATGTTTATGCGTTATCTTAGATCATCGTAATATGAAACAGGAATGTGGGCTTTTAAAAAAAGAAACCTGTCATTTTGGGAGTTCAACCTTTAAATGAGAAAACTTTAGAAGAAATGATAACCGTGTATCTGTTCTTTTACACGAAGATGATGCTAAAATGGTTGTTGCAGGTGTTTCACTTTGTTTAAAGTTAGTCTTGCATTAGGAATGGAGATTTGGTTGTTGTTTTATTTTGTAGGACAACAGGAACGCATGGTCACATGGTGCGAGCAATCTGCCGGCTAGCCAAGTCTACAATGTTCTGAAATAATGGGCGGTTCATTCCACCTCCTCTCCTGCTCGCTAAAATAATAATAATAATAATAATAATAATAATAATAATAATAATGTTTATTTATTTATTTATTACCCGCCTCTCCCTCTGGATCGAGGCAGGAAACAACATCAATACAGACAATATAAAATACATAAAACTGATTAAAAGCATATAAAATTAATACATTATTAAAATCAACCAAGTCTTAAAATTCAACTGGGTAGGCCTGCCAGAAGAGATCAGTCTTTACAGAATGATAGAATGAAATCCTTTGTTTGAACTAGGGTGGCCATATGAAAAGGAGGACAGGGCTCCTGTATCTTTTAACAGTTGCATAGGAAAGGCAATGTCAGCGGGTGTCCTTTGTATGCAGGCAGCACCTGGTGAAATCCTCTCTTCATCACCACAGTTAAAGCTGCAGGAGCCCTGCCCTCTTTTGTATCCGGTCACGCTAAGGCAGGGCTCCTGCAGCTTTATCCATGGTGATGAAGAGGGGATTTCACCAGGTGTTGCATGCATACAAAGGACGCCTGCTGAAATTCCCTTTTCTGTGCAACTGTTAAAGATACAGGAGCCCCGTCCTCCTTTCCATAGGGTCACCCTACTAGAACCATCAGTATTGAACCTGTGCAGATTTATTTATTTTTGTCACAGGAAACAGGCAACGCACCAGGGGGCGCTGCCGGACAGGCTGGCGGAGCTACATAATGTCACAGGCGCTGAATCTCCGCAGGAGGGAGGGGTTGGACGGAACCAAAGAGCAGGAGGTGGAAGGGACGGGGGAGGGAGAAGCAGCCCTTTCTGCCATCTTTGCTCTCCCCCCCCCCCATGCTCTGCAAAGTGGTTTACTCCTGAGCTGTCACCGCAGCCAGGAAGAAGCCAGGAGAGGTGCGAGCCGGTGACCTCGGGTGCAGTTGGAGGCTGGTGCAAAGGCAGGCTAGAGAAGGCTGCTAAAAGCAAAAGATGCTGCTCCTGGTTCTGGGGGCTGCTGCAGCCTTCTTCGCCTTCCTGGATGGCTGGTACCTGCTCAGGATGTCCCTGACGGTGCTCTACGCCAGGTTCCTGCTGCCCACGGTATGGGACCTGCTGGAGGAGCAGAGCTTCCGCACCTGGGTGCTGCCTTCGGACCTGGACTTCTTGCTGCACATGAATAACGCCCGGTACCCCCGCGAGGCTGACCTAGCCCGCTGCGTGCACTTGACCCGCTGCGGGCTATTCCGAGCCGTACGCCTGCTGGGCGGCCACACGGTGCTGGCCGCCTCCTGCTGCCGCTACCGGCGCTCCTTGGGCCCGCTGGAGCGCTTTGTCATCCGCACCAGGCTGCTGGGCTGGGACGAGCGGGCCTTCTTCCTGGAGCAGCGCTTCGTCAGCGCCCGCGACGGCTTCGTCTGCGCCGTGCTGCTGGTGCGGCAGCACGTGGTGGGCGCCAGGCCCGGCAAGGCCGTTGAGCATCTCTGCCGGAGGAAGGTAAGGACCCACCCACCGACTCCGGGATCCGGCCCGCTGCATCGGAAGCCGGTGCCGGAATCTCTCGATGCCTTTAATTCTTGTAGTTCTTTCTTTATAAGACTTTCACGCCGCGTTAATATATGAAAATCCCGAACCGGCTCACATTCAAAGTACAAGGTCACAAAGTCAGAACCAGAGAAAACAATCCATCGTTAAAGCCATTGCAGCAAAAGGACACTACAGAAGGGCATTAGCACCATCTTCGACAGGTGAGGGAAAGCCTGCGGGAACAGATATGTTTGCAAGAGGCGTTTAAGACCGGCCACCGTTTCTGCCTCTCGAACCACACGTGGGAGGGGGCCATCACTGAGAAGGCCCTGTTTTTGTGCCATTAGCTGGCAACATCCTATGGGGCACAGAACGCGTGGTCAGGTATATTACAGCCCATTTTCTCTCCTAAGAGCATTCAAAGGGGTGCACAGAGTGAAAACAGATTCAGATCCAACGATACTAATGTCCCCAAATGAAAACTAAAACACAGAGCAGTGAAACGCATCAAGAAATCCAAGATGACAATGAAAGAAAAGGTAAGAAGCCAAGAGGACAGAAACCCACTCAAGCCCAAAGGGCTGTCAGATGATGATGGTGGTGGTGGTGGTGGTGATGATTTACATTTCTATACTGCCCCATAGCGGAAGCTTTCTGGGCAGTTTACAAAAAGGTCTTTGCAGCTTGACAGGCGGAGGGAAACTCACCTCCAGGGCACTGCTACTCAAAAGACTTCACCCGGAGTCCCTGTCGATCACACTTCAATGGTAGCAGGACATAGGTAGCAAGACGTAAAATGTAGGAAGAGAAAGAAACACATAGCGCATAGTTAAAACTATGGAATTCAGTACTACAAGATGCGGTGATGGCCACCAATTTGGATGGCTTTAAAAGGGGGTCGGATAATTTCCTGGAGGAGAAGGCCATCAATGGCTACTACCACTGATGACTAAGTGCTACCTCCAGGATCAGAGGCAGTAAGCTTATATGCAGCAGTTGCTGGGGAACATGGGCATGAGAGTGCTGTTGCACCATGTCTTGCTTGTAGGTTTCCAGGTCGACAGCTGGTTGGCCACAGTGTGAACAGAGTGCTGGACTAGATGGACCCTCGGTCTGATTCAGCAGGGCTCTTCTGATGTTCTTAACACCTCTATCCATCCACACGGCATATGCGGCCAGAGCTGACCCATGTGTAAATATGCATGGCTGCTTCCATTGTGTCTTGCTTGGTCCTCACAAGCACAGTAAACTCTTTTCATACAGGAATCCTGGGCAGAGCTGTTATCGAAGTTCATGAAGCCGTTCAGCACAGAGGTGCTTCCAGCTGGAGGGCTCCTAGCTCTAACAATCAAAAAGACGTGCATCTCTCTCGCCTTTTCTTCCTGGGTGGGAGATGCTAGGAGTTGTAGGACCTTTTCCCATCTAAACATGCACAGGATTGTGCCCTAACATATTCTCTTCTTTTATGGGAAAAAATCCACCAAAGCAGCAGCAGGAAACCACAGGGAAGGCTACAAACAGAAGATGACGTCCCGACACCCTGTAAAGTTACATGAATTTAGACAGCACGATTACACAATAAATGATTCATACAGAACCACCAAGAATGCCTCCCCCCCCCCCCCAGGTCAAGTTTGACCCAATTAAAATAAGGCTGCCTCTACAAGAGGCATTTAAAGCTCTTTCAAGGCGCATTAAAAAATTTACCTCTACAAGAACGGAGCGCAAATCGGGCATAGAGACGCGTTTTCTCTCCGATTATGCGCATTATCGAATCCGCGTTAAATAGCGAGTTTTATTTTGCTCCAGCCGTTAAAGCGCATTTTGCCTATGTGAACAAGCGATTCTCCGCATAAACTACCTGTAAAGTGCATTTGAAACAACCAGTAAGGTCACCTGTTGAGTGCTCAATTACCTCCTGCATACAAGCATTTACAATAAAGCGCTTCCGAGAAGATACGCATAATCGGCTAACCAGGCGTAAAGCCGAATTCTTGTAGATGAGGCCTAAGTTACCTGTTATATCATGCTGTGCAGCGAAGTTTCTGCTAAAGTTCACCCTCATGTTTCAGGAGGCGCCTGTTTCATAACCAGCTCTCGAATGTTGCAGGAGAGATTCTCGGTGCTGCGCGATGAAGCTCTTGCTTTTCAGCTTAGGAATGCCTCTCTCCGTTGGCTTTTGTAGCGTGATTCACAGACTGATACTAAGCCCCACCCTATGCCGGTTGAACTTTAAGATGTTTTTAATAATGTATTAGTTT
This sequence comes from Anniella stebbinsi, assembly GCA_029215795.1. Lineage (NCBI taxonomy): Eukaryota > Metazoa > Chordata > Lepidosauria > Squamata > Anniellidae > Anniella > Anniella stebbinsi. The sequence goes on from JARDYH010000006.1 coordinate 116,107,212, forward strand.
TGTTTGTTTTTAATGTTTTATCTATTTTATGGTCTTTGTATTTATATTTATTGTTGTTCCCCGCCTCGATCCAGAGGGAGAGGCGGGTAAGAAATAAATTATTATTATTATTATTATTATTATTATTATTATGCTGACGCTTTTTCAAAACTGTCGCTTTCTGGTGAGGATCTGAGGGCACAGGTTTTAAAATGGACCGGGCTTCTTGTTTTACACATCTTACATTTTTAGACTGCACAAAATATGTTTTTCCCCCTAAGCTGTACATGATAACATAGTTCGGAGGAAATGTCTCAAGAGCCAGAAAATGCAATGCTATCATCTAGTCAGCAAGCTGGCATTTTACCCCTCCTTACACAAAACTGATACCTAAAACAGAGTGGGAAAGAGATCTTTCACCTGAGTTTCTCCTTTTATTTTTTAAAACTTTCAACTTGAAATGGACACCCACAGCGGTTAACAGCTAAAACAAGTATGCGGAAAACAACCGAACGCAATAAAAACCAAGCAATTTTTGTAAAACCGCCCAGAGAGCTTCGGCTATGGGGTGGTATATAAATGTAATAAATAAATAAATAAATAAATAAATAACATATACAAATAATTGAAACAGCAGACAATTGAAATAAGCAGCAGACAAATCTGCTTTCTACCCTACTACAAAAGCTCTGAAACAAACAAGAAAGTATACAGTGCCAGAAGACTAAGGCCCTTTCTACACCATAGGGGCATAGAGGGAGGGAGGAAGGGCGATCCCGGAAGTACCTAATACACACCATCGGCATACAGGGAGGGAGGGAGGGAGGGCGATCCCGGAAGTACCTAATGCACACCATCGGTGCACAGGGAGCAGCAGGGGGCCATCCCAGGCAAATAGCCTGGTGTGGAAAGGGCCTATGAGGAAGAGCCTCCTTGGGCAGGGGTGATAACAGGGGCTTTTGGGGAAAGTTGGTTTGGGAAGGAAAAGGTGATCTTCATGCATGAGAGATGGAGGAGGAAGCACGTAGGAAAGGGATGGGAGCGTTGTTGGTGATTTATGGTGCAGGGGAAATGAAAGATTGGGCAGGATTCAAACCAAACTGATAATGTTGTTGAGGTCAAAGCCAGCAGCTTAAAAATCTAGCAGCCTTGTATGGTACAGATGATGATAGATTAGATGATAGATAGATAGATAGATAGATAGATAGATAGATAGATAGATAGATAGATGATAGATAGAGATGATAGAAGAGAGAGAGAGAGAGAGAGAGAGAGAGAGAGAGATGATTTTTACATCCTTTATTTTGGTTCTGTTGTCATGCAGGTGGAATCTCCAGAGCTTCCTGAAGAAGTCCTGCATTGGTTGAAATACAATGAAGCCAGCAGCCAGCGCCTGAGAGCGGAGAGCGATCTCCAGGAAAAAATCAAAGACCAGTAACAGGATTCCTGAAAGTCGGCCTCTACTTCATCCATGCTGGACCATACTCGCTATGGGTTATGACGCCTCTTCTTCTTCGCTACAGCTGAAGGGAAGCCACTGATGAACCCACCCAATGTTTTTGACTATGGCAACAATATTGATGGGCAGTGTCAATCCCAAAGGTTTGGGACTGGATGGCTGAGCAATACCATGGCCCTACAACACAGAGGCCATTAACATTGGCATGACGTTACAGCTGTGGGGCATCGTCCTCAACACTGGCATGTTTTCAGGCTGAAACGCAGGTGGATTTAATAGCAATCCTGTCCTCATCCAGTGGGTATCCAGTGGGAACAGGATTGTGCTGTAATTCCTTTAAGCCTGACATTAGTTTGGCAAGGCCAGAGTAGCATCCTTTTTGAAGAAAGCCAACCTTAGTGGCCACCCTGGCCCAGATCTAGAAGGGCATTTATCCTCTTTATTTGAGGTCACCACAGATCCAAGTTATTTATTATAGAAGCCAAAGTGTAAATACAACCTAGTCTTTCAGTGCTGGGAAGACTAAGTTGTCTGCCCACAGACAAGAATTTACAATGTTGGTCTCTAGTGATTTGATTTGCTATTGTTTCCAGTTTATGCACAGTTGCCTTTAGGGCAGCTTTGCTTCCTTATGGATGCTTTATATGGAAACAGAGATGTGTGTCCATCAACAGCCAAATGAACACACAACACATACACACACACACGCTCCCCTACCTGTTAGAATGCCAACTGTGCAAGGCTGTGCAAGGAACATTCCACCCTTGCCCCTGCCTAGCAGATTGTGTGCGGAGTGGAGGAGGATTTTTTTAAAAAAAAAAATCCAATATTCGGACTTATCTGCACAGGGATTTCTTTTAGCACACCCTGTTCCCCAAGCCTTGCATGAGCAAACACTGGTCTAATAAAGCAGAACCAGCCAGAGCTCGATATTCCCAGAGTTCGCCATTGTTACATGGCATTTTCATTTCATGCCGATTTCTCCCATGCTCGTGGTTTGTCAGTAAAGCGGCGAACTAGGAGCAGGAGAAATTCCCGTGCAGATGGAAGCCCAGTCCTGAAGATTGGCTCCTTGTGTTTGAAAATTAAAAAGTGGGATCTGTCAGCATAGAAATGTATAAGCCATTCGGGGAGGGAAAAAAGGGGAATTATCAGCAATTGTGGTGCACATGTGTTATTTATATATTTATTTATTTATTTCGCACTTATATGCTGCTTTTCTGTTACTGCGTTAAAGGGGGTTTACAATTGGAAATGATAACTGACACTCTGTGAGACAAAAGGAGAAAGCATTAGAGGAAGGAGGAAAATAAACAATTCATGTACCAATTCTTACATAATTTAGAGAGTAATCCTATGGTCCATGGGAGAGCGTCCCAGGGATCATAGGCTTGTTTAGAGTTCCTGCGTCCCCAGGGCGTAGATACGGCTATGACCTCAGGAGCAGGCCTCTGTTCTGAACCTCCGCCCCTTAACTGTAGCCGCGGAAAGAACCGCACCAGCTGCTTCCCCAAGGTCATGTTCTGGTGGGCGGAGAGTGGAGGGAAAGGCCAGGATAGGATAAATCCTATGGCCTCTCCAGCCACCACCAGCATGCTTCCTCTAGATGGGTTTAAAGGCTCATCTCAAAGGGTCGGCTAGAGGGGGAAAAGGAGGACAGAGAGGTGAAAATTGTGCCCCGCCATCCTCCCATCCGCCAGCAACAGCACGCCAGGGCATTGGATACTCAGAAGCCTCCAAAATCTGAGGCCTCCTTCTAAGGGGAGGGCAATCCATAGGACTGCACTCTTAAATAATGGTTACATATTGACCAGGAGTGGGACGGACACAGGTTTGGGAGGAAAGGAACCAAAGATGGACATAGCCAGGACTTGCTCTCTCCCCTATCTTGATGATGTAGCCCGGTCAACATTATGCAACCAATTAAAAATAGGCAAGCTCTCCCAAGCTCACCTCAGATTAATTTGGAAATGATCCAAGATCTCCCCCACCCCACAAATCGAAAAAGTTCAGATCACTTTTCCAAGCCAATCCAAGGGCTTGGAAAAATGCTCCCTACCAGAACCCACCAGGGTGGCATCTCTGAATAGTAGTAGATAAGTATATTAAAATAAATACATATGGTTTGATCTGGTGCTACTACATGAAAACTAATTTTTGTGTTGTTTTGTTTGTGTCTATTTGTGTTTGTTTAGTTTTTTCCTGGGCAATCTCTCCCATTTTTCACCCCTCCTGTACAATCCATATTTAGTACTTCCAGTCAAGTACTTTCGAGTATTTATTTCTGTCAGGTATATATTATCTCAGAGCATCTTTATGTTGGACTAGCTCTAGGCCGTGTTTTATGGTATCTGAAAGATTTGCTAGGCTATGACTACAATATAGAAAATATTGAAGAATATTAAATAATACAATGGCTTTGAATGATTTTGTTGCTTATTATTTCTGGACATGCTCAATTAAGCTACTTCTCCCCTTCCCAGGAACAGTCTTTTACATTTTTAAAAAACAAGAGGAGAGGCATGCAAGATATATTTTGGTGGGACTGGGGGGCAGGGAGATCTCTGGGCCTAAGAATGAATGGAAAACAATTCATACTGACACTAGGATCGGAGCTAGCAAATTGGAAAATCCTGCTCTCGCTAAATTGGTACATCTGTTTTGAGGATAGAGGCCCCAAACAGATATGGCTAGGGTGACCATATAAAAAAGAGGACAGGGTTCCTATGTCTTCAACCATTGCATTGAAAAGGCAGCAGGTGTCCTTTGTATGCATGCAGCACCTGGTGAAATTCTCTCTTCAACAAAACAGTTAAAGCTGCAGGAGCCCTGCCCTCTAGTGCAGGGCTCCTACAGCTTTAACTGTTTGTGTGCTGCATGCACACAAAGGGCACCTGCTGAAATTCCCTTTTCAATACAGCTGTTAAAGACACGGGAGCCTGTCCTTCTTTCTGTATGGCCATCCTAGCCAAGGCCATTTTTGACAATGTGGAAATATCTGCAAAGATACCATGGTTTCACACAACCCTGTAGGCGTGTACATCCACTTCGGAGGAATCCCAATCTGCTCACTTCAGACAGTTTCAGACTGCCCCTAAGGCAACTCTTTACCGAAACTGTCCAAACTGAAAACAGCTTCAGACCCGCTTCAGAGGGTGTGTGTGGGGGGGTTTAAGTTTCCGTTTGGACCACATCTACTCCAAGCAGGATATCACACTTTGAAAACGGTTTGAAAACAGTATATGGAATGTGTCCTGGGCCCCAACAGTTGTCAATACTGTTATAAACCATCATAAAGCAGTAGTGTAGACCTTGCCCCAGTTTGGTACAGTTTAGTTATGCAGTTTTCAAGGAACATTTCCTTCTCAAAAAGGTGTCATCACTCCTGACATTTTGACTTCGCCCTGAAGGAAATCCATACAATAGCTGAATTCGGACAACACAATAGTCAACTGGGGGTGGGGGAAACAATCGTCAGTTGTTTTGGCTATTGTGTCATCTGAATGCTGCCATAGTCAACTCAGCACTGATCCTAATCCACACCACGGTTGATTATTTATTACCCTGTTGTGTGGGGAGTACCCCCTAGATGAACAACTGTAAAGTTGATTATTACCCAACCATTGACTAGCGTGTTGTCCGAATTCAGCCAATATGTTGATACTCTCTTCTCTGATAATTCCAACGTTAAGTTGTGATTCTTCTGAGGCTGTAGTTTGGAAGGGGAGACCAGCACAGTGGACAGACCTTCTTAATCATTTGCCACTAGGAGAAATTCAGCACTCTAAGCCCCTCAGTGGGAAAACGCCCATACAGAGAAAGGGTAATGGAACTCGCTCCCCCTGTGGTAATTTCTTCCTTCCAACTATGGCCTCAGCAGCGTTATTTTATAAAAACCAAAAAACATCCCTAAAAAGAGTCCCAGAACATGTAGTGCTGCACTTAAAAATAGTCTTGGAACCACTCGGAATATATAGTTCTGCACTGATTTTATCATATTTGGGAACCCCAGGAAATAAGAAATGGATGAACTATGGGCAGTGATTAATTTAGGGTGGGAATCGTATGCATGTTTAGACAGAAAAAGTCCAACAATTCCTAGCTTTCTCCAGCCGGGAGTTGTTAAGACTTTTTTCTGTCTAAACATGTATAGGATTGCACCTTTAAACATTTTTTAAAATAAATTATACGTTCACATCTACCTGAGAGTTTTGCCCCTGATTGACAATAACAACACCAAAGCCGCCATATTTATGAGGCCCCCAAATTGGAATCAGTGCATTCTCTAAGATGGATGATATTTACAATCCTGGAAATCTTTATCAGTAGTTTTAGCATCATCATCATCATTTCATCTAGCACCCTGTTTTTCATCCATTCCATTCAGAAGTGCTGGATTGTGGTAATAGCACACCCTGCATTTCCTCCTGGCTCATGCCCATACCAAATCACTGCAGCATGTATTGTTGCGCTCTCTTGTTTTCCATGTTTCTGCAGCCCTCACACCTCAACAGTTCCCCCCCCCCTTTGCTCAATTCATTGTGTGTAGATTAGAAGGTTTGACGAGGAAACTTTTGCATAGTCAGGTGGTCGCTGTCATCTGAGCTGTCGATGGGACAACTTTTTCACCCAACAATGCAAACAACAGGTTGTTCCACAAAACAATGTGAGCTGCTAATGCTTTTTCTTGGTGATTAATCCTCCATTTATTCAGTTGATTTGAAGGCACATGCTTTTGTTGTTAGACATCAGAGGAGGACTGCAGCTGCTAATGGGTCAGTTATAAAACAAGGCTAAGCAGGAAAAGACAGGGAAAGAGCAGCAATAACAACTAGAAATACTCACAACCTTCAGTGAACAGTGATCAACACACAACAGCCCCCTTTTTCAGAGTTCAGGGGGAATTTATCTCTAGTGACCTTTATAATAATCCTTGGTTGGCCCAAGTTCACCATCTATTAAGGAGATGTGGAATCTCACAGGCCTTTCTTAAGGAGCAATGTCCGACTTAAAACTAGATTTTTTGAAACCAGGGCCACATCTATACCAAGCAGGGTATAGCGCTATGAAAGCAGTATATAAAAGGCAGGAGCCACACCAAGCAGGATATAGCGGTATCAGAGCAGCTTCTGGTATGTATCAATGGGCCCCAACATAGGCTGACCAGATAACATCCAGGTCAGGGCTCATGTAACTTTAACAGTTGTAGAGAAAAGGGAATTTCAGCCAGTGTCATTTGTATGCAATTAGTTCCTGGTGAAATTCCCTCTTCATCACAACAATTAAAGTTGCAGGCACTATACTAGAGTGACCAGATACAAAAGAAGGCAGGGCCCCTGCAACTTTAACTGTTGTGATGAAGAGGGAATTTCACCAGGAACTAATTGCATACAAATGATACTGGCTGAAATTCCCTTTTCTCTACAACTGTTAAAGTTACATAATCCCTGACCTGGATTTTATCTGGTCAGCCTACCCCAACAGTTGTCAGTGCATTTCAATACCGCTATAAAGCAGTAGTGTGGCTTTTGCCTTTTGTATACCGCTTTCATACTGCTTTCATAGTGCAAAATCCTGCTTGGTGTAGATGAGGCCCAAGCTTCAAATGGATGTAGCAGCAGGGTCAAGCTTCTCGGTTTGCTGGGGGGGTGGGGTGTCTTGAAAACTGCTCCCCAACATGAGGACTTTTACCTATTTAAACTGATTTCCCTTGGTTTAAGCAAACATTTATTTCCCTATCAGCAGAGACTCTCATGTTTTCATGTCCTATATTCTGAATAGACTGGTCCATGTGATATCAGGGGTGGGGCAGTTTTAAAGACCTGCCAAGTTGTATTCTACATATTATCATTTGTACAAAATCTCTAGAAGGCAGCTTTTTCGCCTCCTCTTTGATAGATGCAGAGCTGCTAACTTACCATATGTTTTTTTTTTTCACTGAACAGTAATGATAGATATATTCCTCCTAGGCTGTATGATTTTCTGCACGACCTGCTAAGATTAGGAAATATTTTTTCACATCATAAACTTATTTAAATGCAAAAGTGATTCAATAGGGAGCGTGTTGTATGGAGCAAATGATTCCTGGTGGTTTTCCAAATATATCCTTAACTCAGAACTTATATATTGTTTTCCAAATATATAATCTTGACAGTGCACGGATTGCCTCCAGAGATTCTCCACCACATGTGTTGGGCTGAGAAATTATGGGGACAATTTCACCAAATTTCTTCAGAAAGAGGAGAAATTCTCAGCGGCTTTCACAGGTAGGGCTCACCTCTGGCAGGAATGACAACTTCTTTTTTTCCTAAGGTTTTTTAGGGGGGGGGGGCTGGCCCCCATTTTGCATCCACCACAATGCAGGTGTGGCTGTGTCTAGCTCCAGGGAAGAGTCAACATCGGTCCTCTAATTTCCTGAAAGTTTTCTTCCTCCATGAAAGAGGCTTCTGCCTCGTTCTCAGAGCGTTTTATAATTTATTTTTGTGATGTTTTGTGAGGCAGACGAGGGTGCTCTGTGTGGGTGTGGGTGGGTGTGGGTGTCCTTCCTTCCTATTTACATATCTCTCCATTGCTCTGCAGCCTTCCAGGTTACCTGGGCTTCCTGTTCTGAAAAATAAGTCCTATGGGAGGAATTACCTCATGATGTCTTCCCCTGGGCTTTAATTGATATGTAGGAAGCTGACGATGCCAGAGAGATGATTGTACAATGAAAAACAGGACACTTGCATATGAGCTTTTGCCACCTTCTAAGCACACCTAACCCATGAGGATTTCTCCAAAAAATTCTTCACCATTGAATTTCTTTTTTGAAAGCAAATTTATTTTCTATCAGATTGAATGAGAATGGTCATCAAATTGTGGGAGAAATTTTCAGCGCAACACTACCTTGATTGTCTTTGTTTTGCATATGTAATGTATAGAAATTAGTCAAGGATGCATTCTCCCAGGCTACCAGAGAGGGCAAATAAGAGCACTACACACTGTGGTAAAGAAAGTTCTAGAAAGGTGAATAAAGAGGTTGTGGTTACAAAGACAAGATGGTGGCCCGTTCAGAAGACGCCTTAAACCATGGCTTTAACCACTGTGAAATAGGGAAAAATGCCATGGTTTAAGGTGTCTTCTGAATAGGGCCAGTGTCAGCCTGTTTGTGAGAGATCAGAGATGGAACAGCATAGTGTGGGACAGCTTTGACTATAGGGGAAAAATGCCTGACTGACCAACTAGTGATGGTGGCATTTAATCTCTGATTTAAGAGGATGCCAGGCATTTCCCCGATAAATATCTCTCAAGAAAGCAACTTGGCAGTGTTACAGGGTTTGGCTATGTTTGCTCAATATGTGTTGCCTCTAAAGTGTGGAGATTAAGTGTGAGGGATTATAAATTCCTGCAAGTGATCTTACACAGTCCCCGTGTACATGCAGGTTTAAGTGTGCCATAAATGAAAATAAAGATAATATAACATGGCGAAATAAAACTGATTTGGCAATAGAAAGATGTAGGGTTGGGCTGGTTTGGGGAAGTTGGGAAAATCTCTCTACACTGGATGATCAGGCAGAATAATGACGAGCAACCTAAGAACATAAGAAGAGCCATGCTGGGCCAAGCCAAAGGCCTATCTAGCCCAGCAGTCTGTTCCACTGTGGTCCTCCAGGTGTATATGGGAAGCTCATAAACAGACCTGGGCCTCATCTACACCAAGCAGGATATTGCACTATGAAAGCAGTATGAAAGCAGTATATAAAAGGTAGGAGCCACACTACTGCTTTATAGCAGTACTGAAGTGCACTGACAACTGTTGGGGCCCATAAGACACATACCATATACCGCTATATCCTGCTTGGTGTGGCTCCTGCCTTTTATATACCGCTTTCATACTGCTTTCATAGTGAAATATCCTGCTTGGTGTAGATGAGGCCCAAGAGTGCAAAAGCACCCTCCCCATCATGTTCCCTAGCAACTGGAATACAGGGGCATATTTCCTCTGATACTGGAGATAATATATAGCCATCACAATTAGTAGCGATTGATAGCCTTATCTTCTATGAATTTAAAGCCTTCCACATTAGTGGCCATTATTACATCTTCCCATAGCAAATTCCATAGTTTAACTACGCACTGTGAGAAGCGTAAGATCCAACCTGTGAAAGTACATGATAATGGATTTGGGAACAAAAAGTCCTAACCTCAAAGGTTGTACTGATGTAGACTGACCAGATAAAATCCAGGTCAGGGCTCATGTAAGTTTAACAGTTGCAGAGAAAAGGGGATTTCAGCCAGTGTCATTTGTATGCAGTTAGTTCCTGGTGAAATTCCCTCTTCATCACAACTGTTAAAGTTGCAGGGGCCCTGCCTTCTTTTGTAGATGGTCACTCTAGTATAGTGCCTGCAACTTTAACTGTTGTGATGAAGAGGGAATTTCACCAGGGACTAATTGCATACAAATGACACTGACTGAAATTCCCTTTTCTCTACAACTGTTAAAGTTACATGAGCCCTGTCCTCCTTTTCACATGGTCAGCCTATACTGATGGGATGTAAATTATCTGAAACCACTCTGTAAAAAAACACTTCAGGTCACAGCGGAAAGCCCACAGAGCAGCAGCCAAGACATAGTAAGAGACAGGATTGTGCACACTGTGATAGAAGCGCGAAACTTGGTAGATGCAAAAAATTGTAAAATACCATGTGAAATTCAAGTTAATTCTTAATACGTTCAAATATACATGTTTTTTTAAAAAGGCCGCTGATTTCGTAAATAGTTGGGAAGGGGGGATTATAAATGAAGCCCAGGGTTTTTTACGAAGCCAATTTAAAACATGTCTCAATGCAAATCTTTAAAACCAAGCCAAAAAGTCAGAGTACTGGCATCACCAAACTATTGAAGGATCGGGTTTCTGGTTTTCTTTGCTACTATGAGCGGATAGGATAGCGCTTCTCAGAGGAAGAACTTCTGCCCCAGGTCTTTGCTTGAGGAAAACGGGAGGAGACACACAATCAACACGCCTTTCTGGGAGGAGATGGGGAGGCACCAGCTGAGACAGCTGGGCAAATGGGTTCCTCAACTTCTGCTGCCTTTGCCTTCCGCATCACAGTCCAGGGCTGAGGAGGATAAAGAAAGAAGCAGCTGACACCCACAGTGTAACGCGGTTGACCTGCATAGCGGCCGCACGGTCACGGTTGCAGAGGTCAGTGTTGCAGCAGGTGATGGGGCGTGTCGAACCGATCTCATCTGCGTCAGAAGGGATGCATCTTGAAGAACAAGTCCGTGTGACAGTCGCATCGCCCACAAAAGGGTATACTGCAAAGAAAGCAAAGAAAACCCCACAAAAGGAAGAGAGATTGAGGTCCACTCTCTCCACCCCTATCCCAGGAATCAGGCATAGTACAGAAAGAGTCCTTGTATGCGATGTTACCACCAGTGGAAGCTGATGGCTGCAATGTCAGTGGGGTGTTGAATCTGCTCCGGATTTTAATCGGAATCAGTCAAAACTCTAAGGGAGGTGTCCTTGGATTCACCACCCCACTGACATCGGAGCCACCAGTCTCCACTGCCTGGCATTCTCCATTCAGGTCACAACGTTTTACACAGCTTCTCTACATTTTTTAAAAAAATCCCACCGCCTTAACAAGGCTTTCTGCTTCCACTTTCTTTCTGGGATTACAAGTGGCTCAATTACACGAGAGACCACACGGCTTGAATTGAATACTTCCTCTCTCTGCGTGCTCCATTCATGTTAATGAAACAGGGCCATCTAGTAGCGGAATTATAGTACACCGCAATATTTTTAATAGCTGATTATCTCTGTGTTTTTTAAAAGCGGGATAAGGGGGGGGGTGGAAATGCATGAAACGTCCTGGAGGTGGATGACATCATCTGAAGGACCCACAAACTTCCATGAGCGGCCAGTCATGAGCATGCAATAAATCATTCATGCAGGGAAGCTCACAGACCACTGGGAAACAGTCTATTTCTTTCCTTCCGGGGAAGGCTTTCTGTGATAACGTTGGTGAATCCCTGGCCGAGGAGGTCAAGTACCTAAAGGCTCTCTTTGTCACCAAGTCTCTCACCTTCCTCACGGGAGTACATCGTCGTCTTGCACATGGTGTCATTCTGTGAGCAATTGGCTATTGTCATGCATTTCTCCGCAGTTGTGGGCTCCTTGCAGGAGTAACACCGCAAAGCTTGGGCTGCCGTGAAAAGAAAAATGTTGGCATCATTAGCTTAGGCTGACTGCAGGCCTTCACTGGAGCCCAGAGCATACTAGAGCTCAGCCCTCCGACCTGTTTCCAAGTTCTAAAAAGCTGAAGAATGTTTCAGACATGAGACTTAAACCTGCTTCGATCCTTTCTCCTCCTGTGTTGTTAACATCTGACCTTTGTCCACACGTATTGCAGATCTGTGAACTGTCATTTTTACATTTGGATTATAAACCAATTTAGGCAATTTAGGCAAACTCTCTGGGAAAATACCCCTGAGCCTCATACGGTTTCCAGTGAGATGTGAATTCTGCAGGCAGAAGGAAGGCAGAAACATCAACACCCCTTATTTCATTGTCTATTTCAAACCAAGCGTTTGGCAAAAAATAAAAACCGATTCAACCCACATCATGACTCAGTGCTCACCTGGCTCTGAAACAAGCGGAGATCATCGCAAAGCCAATGAGGTTGAATTTTTAAATTTGATGCTCTATATATTTTATTCATCACATTTGAATTGTATTTTAAAGCTTTCTCAGGGAGAGCAATAAACAATTCATCTAGCTCTGTGATGGGCAAAACCTGCTGTGTTGGGTTAGGTTCTGGTGGTTCTGCCAGGTCCAAGTCATCAATCAGGTTCTTTTGGTTCCTGGGACAGCGGAAGAATTGGGATTTTTCTGGTTTGTGTTTTCCCAGAAAAATCCCGTATCCGCCCCCCTCCCAGGGAGTCCCTGTGTGTTATTTGGACCCACAGGGACCAGCCGGGGGCCAACCCAGGCCACAAGCCTGGTGTGGAAAGGGCCGAAGAGTAGAACCTTCAGGCCTGTTCAGCAGAATGCAACAACTCTCCAGCAGTGAGAAAGGGAGACGTGTGGGGCCTCCTGTGTAACTCTGTGCTTAAAAACAAAGTTCAATTGCTATTGCATGAAGTCACAGAATTTGGAATCCTGCAGAGCAAGATACCAAGCTGTCTCATTGTCATACGTGACAACCTTCATGCCCGTCCTGAACCTATCTGACCTATGGGGGAAATATGCCAATTGGAATCTGAAGATCTAAAGACAACTATCCTTGACGTTTGCATAGCTGAAGTGTTTGAAGCACACTATCTCAATCATCTTTACAACTGTAAAGACAGGCCAGTATTGTTACTGCCCTGTTGCCAATGGGTGAGGGGGCAGTTGAGGTCAAGAGGGCTGTGACATGTATATGTTTGCCTAGCAAGGGACCCTGCCTCTTCCACTAATGGATGGCCCCTTCCTTGAAGCATGAAATCACTGAAATGCTGATAATTCGATTGAAATGGTGGAGCGAAAAGAGGAAGAGGTATTGGCCCAGACATCTCCAGTTAAAAGATCAGATATCAAGAAAAGACCAGTCTCTGCCTGGGACCCTGAACTATAGTTGCTGCTGGTCAGATGAGAGAATACTGCGCCAGAAAAATCAATAGCCCGATCTCATCTAAGGCCAAGTCTTCTATATCACAACAAGACACTTTCTGTAGTGACATCATGAAGTGAGGTAATGATGGGTCTACAGACTGGTTAACATGCTACCCATTTGATAACAGCAGTTTCCAATCTGCAGACAGAATTTCTCTATCAACTCAGGTCGCCTCCGAAACAATGCCTTTCAGCGGAGGCAGCTGCTCAGCTCATATATTCAGATGTGAGGTGATTGAAAAAGAAACCATTTGAGAGAAATGCATAGGTAACTTGGCCTTAACACACACAAGTCAAATGCCTTTTGACTTTTCAGTCTACTGAAACAATTTCTCTTGGGTCGCTACCATCTATGTTCAGAACAGAAGCAGCCAGTTAATGCCTAATAATAATAATAATAATAATAATAATAATATATTCATTTCTTTCCCGCCTCTCCCTCCGGATCGAGGCGGGGAGCAACATCAATACAAACAATATAAAATACATAAAACTGATTAAAAACATCTACAATTTACACATTGTTAAAATCAATAAAACTCTTAAAATCCAACTGGGTAGGCCTGCCGGAAGAGATCAGTCTTTATAGCTCTCTTAAATTCTTGAAGACTGGTAAGTTGGCGGATCTCTCCCGGCAGGTCGTTCCACAGTCTGGGAGCGGCAGAAGAGAAGGTCCTCTGGGTAACAGTTGTCAGCCTAGTTTTTGTTGACTGTAGTAAATTCTTCCCAGAGGACCTGAGCGTGCGGGGTGGATTGTATGGGAGAAGGCAATCCCACAGGTAACCTGGACCCAAACCATGTAGGGCTTTAAAGGTAATGACCAACACTTTGAACTTCGCCCAGAAACTAATTGGCAGCCAGTGGAGTGATTTTAAAGCTGGTGTGATATGGTCACTCCTAGGTGTACCGGTGACCAACCTGGCTGCCATATTTTGAACTAGTTGAAGTTTCCAGACTAGGTACAGAGGTAGCCTTATGTACAGATCATTGCAGAGATCAAGCTTCAAAGTTACCAACGCGTGCACTAGTCCTAGAATAAGGTTATGGTCTCTGACCCAACCGCAAATGCCTTAGTGTGGCACTCAAATTTGCAAATGCATCCATGTTCTCACCCTGTGCTGACCCAACTGCTGAGCAGCAAGTCAGGTATGGGGGATAAGCATGGAGGTTATAACAACACGCAGACAGCTGTGTATAAGACCTTCGCTGCATCCTATCCACTCCCCAGGTTGCCGCTGTTTACAGACTCTGCCTTCCCCCTTTTATGGCCATCTTTGCAAATATGAGAACTAAGAGCGACCTCTTTTAAAGTCCCTAAAGGTTCTCATAAATCTGATGAATGCATTGGACATTTCATCGACGGCCACGCAGTAAACAGAGTGCTTCACATTGATTTTCTCCCTCTAACCTAAATATAAAAAGGGATCTTCTTACATAAGAGAGGCCTTACCAAACTCAGCATACAAAACAGCAGCCAGCAACCCCGAGAGAAGCAGCTCCACCTTGCCTCTTGCAAAAACCTTCACCATCTTGACATTCCAGTTTTACTGCTCAGTCGCCCCAGCCAACATGCAACCTGTATGCTCTGCCTTTTACTGTCAATGAGAGTAGTTTCCTATCCACTTCACCCCTCTCTGGAACTCTATTGTACTGGGGAAAAAAACATGTTTGCTTTCAATCTTGAGGGGATTTGATTTTCTGAAGCCACGAAGACACGCCTCCCTCCCTGGCTTATTCTCTCTTACGTACCCAAGAATTTTTTGAGCTTCCCATGCTGCTCACAAAAGGAAATCAATCTGTCCCCTTCTTTTTTAAAAAAAATCAGACAATAGCAACGTTCATTTTACCCTGCTCCTCTCGCATCTGCTAGGGAGAAAAAAGAGAATGTTATCTAATCCCATGAAGTCTGAATTCTTGCCCTGCCTTTGGTAGGGTGACCAACTGTCAGGACTTTCCCAGGTTTGTCCTGGCTTTTGCTCTATCCTGAGTGTCGGGGGGGGGGAGGATTTTCTGTAATTTTCTATCATGTCCTGGAATGACACACTTTTCCGTTTAAGGCCGCCATTAGTGTGGTGAGGGGGAATGATGCGCTTTCCGGAGTGCCCTATTGGAGCAGTGGGGGGGGGGGCAGGAATGACATTTTCCCCTCCTCCTCAAGGCCCCAATTGGAGTGGAGGAAGGGAAAGCGCGCTTTCTGAGGCCTTTGGAAAGCAAATCATTCACAGCCGCCATGCTAATGGCAGCTGCCAATAGCGTAGACTGACCAGATGAAAAGGAGGACTGGGATCCTGTATCTTTAACAGTTTTTAATGAAAAGGGAATTTCAGCAGGTGTCATTTGTATGCATGCAGCACCTGGAGAAATTCCCTCTTCATCACAACAGTTAAAGCTGCAGGGGCTATACTGGAGTGATCAGATACAAAAGAGGGCAGGGCTCCCACAGCTTTAACTGTTGTGATGAAGAGGGGATTTCACCAGGTGCTGCATGCATACAAATGACACCTGCTGAAATTCCCTTTGCTAAACAAGTGTTAAAGATACAGGAGCCCTGTCCTCCTTTACATAGGGTCACCCTACAGTAGAGTGACGGGGGAAATGATGCACTTTTTGGAGGCCCTGGAAAGTGCGCTTCCCTCCCATTGGGTGTCCCCTTTTTTGGTTTCCTAAACATGGTAACCCTATCATTTGGTTTCTTTGGAAAAATTTCTGATTCTCATTAAAAGTTCAGTATGAGCAGCAGTGATGCTAAAGGGGGCAAGGGGGCAAGCGCCTCTCCAAACGAGGAGATCACCACCCCACTCACACACACATATACTGCTGGATTCCTGTCATTACTGGAGCTGGAGCGGGTTCAGAGGAGGGCAACAAGGATGATCAGAGGTCTGGAAACAAAGCCCTATGAGGAGAGACTGAAAGAACTGGGCATGTTTAGTCTGGAGAAGAGAAGACTGAGGGGAGACATGAGAGCGCTCTTCAAATACTTGAAAGGTTGTCACACAGAGGAGGGCCAGGATCTTTTCTCCATCATCCCAGAGTGCAGGATGTGGAATAATGGGCTCAAGTGACAGAAAGCCAGGTTCTGGCTGGACATCAGGAAAAACTTCCTGACTGTTAGAGCGGTACAACAATGGAACCAATGACCTAGGGAGGTCATGGGCTCTCCCACATTAGAGACCTTCAAGAGGCAGCTGGACAGTCATCTGTCAGGAATGCTTTAAGGCGGATTCTTGAATTGAGCAGGGGGTTGGACTCGATGGCCTTATAGGCCTCTTCCAACTCTACCATTCTATGATTCTATGAGCCCTGCCCTCTTGATCAGATACAAAAGAGGGCAGGGCACCTGTAGCTTTAACTGTTGTGATGCAGAGGGAATTTCACCAGGTGCTGCATGCATACAAATGACACCTGCTGAAATTCCCCTTTTCTATGCAACCCTTAAAGACACAGGAGCCCTGTCCTCTTTTTCATAATGTCACCCTAGCCTATTGATAGTGTGAAGAAGCAGCCCAGCATGCCACTACATACAGGGTTCAGACATAGGGAGGGACATTGTGGAGAAGTGAGGCCCTCTTTAATGCGGGAGGTATTCTTTCACAATGGAAACGCAGATGTAGGATCTAGAAATGAATGATTCCAGGTAGTTAACTGTTTCCTGGATATATCAGAGGTAGGGTGACCAGATAAAATCCAGGTGAGGACTCATGTAACTTTAACAGTTGTAGAGAAAAGGGAATTTCAGCCTGTATCATTTGTATGCAATTAGTTCCTGGTGAAATTCCCTCTTCATCACAACTGTTAAAGTTGCAGGAGCCGTGCCTTCTTCTGTATATGGTTCCTCTAGTATAGTGCCTGCAACTTTAACTGCTGTGATGAAGAGGGAATTTCACCAGGAACTAATTGCATACAAATGACACTGGCTGAAATTCCCTTTTCTCTGCAACTGTTAAAATTACATGAGCCCTGACCTGGATTTTATCTGGTCAGCCTAATCAGAGGTCACTTGTAGTGAACACCACACCCATCCTCAGACGTTCCTGCTGAATTCACCATGGAGCACTTCAGAAGGCCCAAAGAAATCAACCATGTGAACTGACACTTGCAGTATTCTTCTCGTGTTTAATAGCCCAGAACAACACGATAATAACACAAGAAGGGCGGTTTTGCGCATATTACCTGAACCCCGCAGTGTCCTTTCCCCCCCTCCCCCCCCCCTTGGCTTGGGTGTTTTACTGTACACACCTGAATTTTCTGTCTCTTTGATTGGCAGGAATTTTCCTGTCTTGTGATTAACACCGAAAAACCAAGATTGGGTGATCTGGATAAAACCAGAAGCATTTAGCAATGGTCTCCGTTTGAACTGCACCTCTATCGGTTGCCAGATATATATATATTTCTTTTAATGCATACGATGTCATATTGCATACACGCCATGGCATATAAGATGTATTTTAAGTCATCTTTGGCTCAGGACAGGCCTTTAATACACTAAGGGCGCCATCCTATGCATGATTCGGCAGAAAACTTACTGGCAGGGGCATTGTGGGGAGTCATAGGCCTTTTGTCTGTCTAAACTTGCATAGGTTTGGGCCTTGGGATAATACAATCATTGTCACTTACTCTGCCTTAAAGATATTAGAAAGAGAATATCAGCAACTTCAGCGTCTGAGATAGGACTAGACCAGACACTGGTAATTTTCATGAATGATTTTATCTGCATCTATATGCTTTCCCTTTCCGGATAAAGGTGATGACAGTGTTCACCTGTTCTGGAATCAATGGCTACTAGTCCTGATGGCTATATGAAACCTCCAGTATCAGGGGCAGTATGCCTATGTGTACACCAGTTGCTGGGGAACATGGGTGGGAGGGTGCTGTTGCGCTCATGTTCTGCTTGTGGGTTCCTGGTCGACAGCTGGTTGGCCACTGTGTGAACAGAGTGCTAGACTAGATGGACCCTTGGTCTGATCCAGCATGGCTCTTCTTATGGTCTTATTGCCCTGAATAGGTTTCCATTGACCTCAGTTAATTCATCCCTACATTGTATGATCCCTGATTGGGCAGGATCAGTGATGTGATCAGTCCAGAAAAGATTGACCTCATGCCAACTCAGGTTAATTTGCCTGTGCATCAACAAAGAGCCAACTCTGATTAGGAGTGTAGGAGAAATTCATTTCAGTTCCTTTTTTTTATCCCGATTTAGCTGGTTCGCAGCTTCCAGAGAAAACACAGACTCGGAAACAATCTGCAGTCGAAGTCCAGACGTTTCAAAACTTGCAATGTGATTCACGGACTCCAAAAATGCCTTCGACAACATGCGCTCTCTTGAAAATTGGGCATGAAAAAGTGTTACCTTTGAAAAAATGCTCACAAATATGCTTTAATCGATGGGAGAAAAATGCGTACATTTCAGAGATGTTCACAAATGGTGTGTACATTTAGAAAAATAGGCACAGATTTTCCATGCGAAAAGACAAAAAAAAGCTTGCAATCTGATATGGATTTGCACCGAAACAACTTCGAGGTGGAACTCTGAGAACTTCAGCAAAGCTCGGGATTTGCTGATTTGCACACCCGTAATCCTGATGAACTAATGATGATGTAATCACTATGTGGCTACTCATTGGCTAAGCCTTAATCAGAAAACATATGGTGCTGAAGGAGGAAGAGGAGGAGGAGGAGGAGGAAGAAGAGGAAGAGGAGGAGATAGAAGAAATAAATGGCAATGAACAGGCAAAGGGATGTATTTGTTGGGAGAGCGAAAAGGGTGAACGTTCACATAATTTATGGGATTATTTTAGGAAATGTTTCTGCCCCCATGAAAATACTCCTTTTGCCCCTAACTGGACAGATATTTGGCATAGCCATAACTCCAGGCTGGAACACAGCAGAAAGAGTTCTGTGTTCAAATCTCTGAGTTCTCTTCAAGGTCAGAAGGGAATAGGGGTTTACATGGCCATGTGAAACCTCTAGATTAGCTTGAGCCTGGTCTAAAAGGAAAAACAAAATACTAGCAACCTGTTTT
This sequence comes from Anniella stebbinsi, assembly GCA_029215795.1. NCBI lineage: Eukaryota > Metazoa > Chordata > Lepidosauria > Squamata > Anniellidae > Anniella > Anniella stebbinsi. Next base: position 116,126,311 of record JARDYH010000006.1, read on the forward strand.
TCTGCTTTTACCCATTTGACCTGAACACTGCGTTCTTTGTGCTGCACCAGAAGCTCCCAGCTCAGGCTGCTGACCTCAGGAGCCCTGAACTGGAGAATCCACCCTCCAAATCTGGATTTGAGTGTAGATGGCTAGACCTTGCCTGGTCCTTCCTCCAGGAGACCCAATCACTTCGGTATATTTATTATAATATAAATATATATTAATTACAATAATTAAAAGACATGTTTCCTTGTTAATGAATTGTCCTGCTATCTGTTGTAAGGGAAACAAAAGCCGTTCCTACACCATACGGATGTAGAGGGATGTAGGGGCGGTGATCTCAGAAGTACCCGCTTCTGGGATCATCGCTCTAAGCCACATAGGAGGCACGATGTCCCAGGAGGAAGGAGGGATGTCATGCCGTGGCGTCCACCATTTTGGTTTTTACAGAGGCCCAAAGAGCGCACTTGCGCTCCACCGGAAAATGTAAGTCTTTTTTTTAAAAAAAAATGCCTGAGATCAGGGGAGGCCCTCCCCCCTTCACCTGATGGGCACAGAGCAGTGTACGACGCAGCTCCATGCCCATTTATGCTGCCATGCTTACTTGTGAGTAAATGTAGCAGCAGCCACGATGGGCGGCCACATCTCCCATGGTCTCAGGAAGTTCCCAGGACCAGGTGAAAACTGGGATTTTCCAGGGGCCCTTATCCCTGGAAAATCCCATGCCCGTCCCTGTCCCCCACCCCTGGGAGTCCCTGTGCGTCATTTGCACGTGCAGGGGCCAGCTGGGGATGGTCCCGGGTAAACAGGCCGGTGTAGAAATGGCTACACACACCCTGTCACCCCCTATTCAATTCCATACTCAAGCATTGAACTCAATTAGGAAGCTGCCTAGTTGGGGACATGGAATCACATCTGAACGTTTTACAGGAAGCGGGCAATGTTGCAGTAAGCTAGTTAATACATGGGAATTTGGGGCATAGCTAGCCTTAGCATCTCTATAGCCTACAGTGTGGCTTCCTGCTCCTCCTGTTCCTTCCTTCCTCCCCCCTGCCCCTCCCTCTCCCTCTCCCTCTCCCTCTCTCTGACCTTCCTCTATTGCTGGGATCACTTGGCTTGCTCTCTCATTCCAGCCTCTGTAAAGCAGCTCTTTTGAAACCCTACGCTGTGCCTGCATTTGAATGTGCACGAAATACTTGTGAGTAAAGCTGTTTTCTTTCTTCACTAAAGAAAGGTGTGGACTCTCTTTAGCCTTTGTGCGCTCGTGGGACTGGTAAACGCTCATTCTGTTCTGCCTTTTGCTTTTTCTCTGCTAAACTGCCTTTCTGACAAGAGGCAGCAATACCGAATAATCCCATCAATACTAATTCAAACCCTTGGTCCATCTAACCCATTATTGTCAACACTAGGGCGACCCTATGGAAAGGACAGGGCTACTGTATCCTTAACAGTTGTATAGAAAAGGGAATTTCAGCAGGTTATCATGCAGCACCTGGGGAAATCCCCTCTTCACCACAACAGTTAAAGCTTCAGGAGCCACATAGATAGAGTGACCAGATACAAAACAGGGCACAGCTCCTGCAGCTTTAACTGTTGTGATGAAGAGGGGATTTCACCAGGTGCTGCATGCCTACAAATGACACCTGCTGAAAATCCCTTTTCCATGCAACTCTTAAAAGATACAGGAGCCCAGTCCTCCTTTCCGCATGGTCACCCTAGTCGACGCTGACTGGCAGCAATAGATCTCCAGGGTTTCAGGCGGGATCCTTTCCTTGCCCTACCTCCATGCCAAGCAGGGTTTCTACCACTGAGCTACGGGGAAGGTCACTCTTCCTTACATCAACCTACCCAGTAGGGCCAATCAAAATAACAAAGCATCTTGTACAGTTCGAGAGAGAAAAATGGCGCTGTGTTTACTACAAATGCTATTGAGTCCCATTTTTCTGGCGGGCATGGCAGTTGTGAACTTAAGAGCCGCAAGCCAAAAGATTCTACGTGATGAAATTGTCCCTAGGTTGGTCTGGGCCAGTCGATCCCCCTGTTAATCCGGAGACTAGGACAGGGTCTACACTACTGCTTTAGGACGGTATTGAAGTGCACTGACAACTGTTGGGGCCCATGACACATGCCATACAGTGTTTCCAAACTGCTTTCAGAGTGTTATATATCCTGCTTGGTGTAGATCTGGTCTAGGAAAGACCCCAAGCCAGACAGAGGTCAAGAAGGGAGCTGTTGAAAGTCACACAGGTTTACTTGGCCTTGCGTCAACCCCAAGCCCCAGAATTGCCCACAAGGCCACAGGATGTCCATCCGTCACATGTTCTGTCCATGCCCTAAGCCCTGCGGCTAAACACTGGGAGAAAGACTGATTGGGCTGAGGCTTCAGCGCAGCTCCTTTCTCCTAGTCCTGTCAGGGTCCCAAGCCAGTCAAAGCTCCGAGGAAGTAGGCAAAGATGGCTGTTGCCAGGACGGCCGTAGAACTTCTAACGTCTCTTGCGTGGTTGCACCTGTTTTCCTGGCAGCAGTTGAAAGAATATAGCTCTGGCCAAGCTGCTTTGCTGATGGGACATTCATCTGCACAGCCTTGCAGTAGTACAAAACCAGACCTGGAGGTAGCTAAAGGTGGAGGAAAGAACCATGTTTAGAAGGCCGGCATGTATCAGTCAGACAAGAGCCAAGCTAGGGTGGGACTAAATCAGGGGTCCAGAACCTCAGGTCCAGAGGCCACATCCAGCCCTCTGGGGAGGAGGGAGGAGGTCATGATCCTTTCTTCGGACCCAGCAGAGGCTGGTGGCTCCGATGACAGTGGGCCAGCGAATCCGCTCCAGTTTCAGTCCGAACCAGTCAGGACTCTAAAGGAGCACTCCAAGGTGCACTTTTAGAATTCTAACTGGTTCTGACCGAAACCCGGAGCCGCCAGCCTCCGCTGTCCAAACAGGATGTCGCAGAATCGACCCGGAAGCCAAACATCAGATAAGAGAGGCAATTTGTGATTAAAACTGGATGGAAGGAACAGCAAAGACGTAACCTCGTTATACCGTGAAAGCTCAGAGCAGGTGACATGATCAGGGATTGAGCTTTTCCTCTATAAAGAAAGGCGCAAGCGTTTGTGGCTTTTCAGTTTGTTTGTTTACAAAAAGGGTTACTTAAGGCGAGAGACATGCTAGAGGGGTCTCGAATTATGCATCGTTCAGAAAAAAATGGGTATTTTTCTGGCTCCCTCATAACATTTTAACCCCAGGAAACTGAACTGCAGCAGGGTCAGGTGAATGGACGAAAGAAAAGAATTCATCTTCACACAGGGCATAATTTAATAGCTTAACATTTATTTATTTTATTACATTTGTACACCGCCCCAAAGCCGAAGCTGTCTGGGCGGTTTACATAAGATTAAAACAATTAAAAACAATATACAAAAATTAAAACAGCAAAACCATACAATATACACGCAATATACACATACGTTTAAAACCACTATGATAACTTTTAAAAGCTATAAGCCTAAAAACAAAACAAACCCCGGGCTCATCAGATATTGCTAAATAGCTAACCAAACAAAACAGGGCAGTACGGAGTTACCCGTTTCAGGATTCCAGCCAGCCATAGCCTTTTCTACATTACTCCATTCCTCTATTGCCCTCATCAGCACCAGGTTTTCCATTTTTTCCTCTCAAATGAAACTCAGCATTCTAGGGGCCACTGACTGTAATGGTTGTCCATTGTACTGTTTGGGAATTCGTTTTGGGTTTTGACCCCTTGGGGGAGTGGGGAGTCTGAAGGTTTTTTTCCCCCATATGTCAGCAAACCACACCAGCCAGTATCTCCCTCTCATTTCTCAGGGCCCAGTTGAGCTCGCTGTTAGAGTGAGCGATAATCATTGATTTAGGCACAATCTACACATCATACTAAATGCATCACTTGTTGCGCTTTTTAAAAAAATAGCAAGTGCATGGGAAGTGGTTTTTTGGTGGGCTCACACAGGTTCACCAGGAAAGTGTAATAATGACTGGTTTATTTCTTGGTCTTTTTTCATACAGCAATCGGTTTGGCATCCATCTTGGAGCCGAACCCAAATGCACAGATCCGGAGCACGCTCAGTTCCAACTTTTCTAAAAGAAACACTTTTGCCTTGTGACCACCAGGTGGCAACAACGTAAACATATATTACAATCAAGGTGTGCAGGAAAGGGGATTTAACCTCTTTCTCCCCTACTGCAATCTTGATGAAAATCCCGCTTCCTCCCTGCAGCTGCTGTTAGCCCCAGGAGGGTAGATCCTATTGGCATCAATGGAAGTTTCCCCCTCTTGTCTCTGCCCTCCAGTAGGGTGATCATAAGAAAAGGAGGACAGGGCTTCTGTATCTTTAACAGTTGCATAGAAAAGGGAATTTCAGCAGGTGTCATTTGTATGCAAGATAAAACAATGGGTGCATGCAACACCTGGTGAAACTCCCTCTCCAGCGCAACAGTTAAAGCTGCAGGAGCTATACTAGCGTGACCAGATACAAAAGAGGGCAGGGCTCCTGCAGCTTTCACTTTTGTGATGAAGAGGGAATTTCACCAGATGCTGCATGCATACAAATGACACCTGCTGAAATTCCCTTTTCTATGCAACTGTTAAAGACACAGGAGCCTTGTCCTCCTTTTCATATGGTCAGCCTTCCTTTTCATATGGTCAGCCTAGTTAATGTTTTCCTTCTCCCAAGCAGCTCACAGATATTTCTGACGAGCGCTGTGAGGAAACTTAAGAACAAAGTCAGTTAGCTGCATGCACTTGAAAGGCATAGCCTGCCTTCTAACGCCTCTGCAGGGACCATCTACCGATGCCCTGTTGTGATTAATAACACCCACAATTGCTACCAGCTTGCCTCCAGGTGGCCCAAAGGAAACGTACGCAACTCGGCCAATCTCAACATAGCATTTAAACACCATGATGGCTGCTCCACGAGCCGAGAATTGCATATTTATTGTTCTCTTTTATATGTATGATTTTATCTGTACGCCGCACTGAGATCCTTGTGATATAAGGCGGGATATAAATGTTTTAATAAATAAAGTTTAAAAAACACGCTCACACATGAACACACATGAACACACGCATCCAGCACAGCAGCAAGCGGCACATGTAGAACCATGTCTAGCTTGGCTCTTACACGCCTAGGAAACAGAATGGCACACATTCTTAGAACATAGCAGAGAATTAGCAATAAGAGTTAAATTGTTTTATAAAAAAACATATTCAGTATAGTTCTGCATGCCACTTATGGGGAGCAAACAAGAGAGGCATCTGGCTGTCCGTTGTTGGAATCAGGATACTGGACCAGATGGATCTTTGGCTAGCTACTCTAGGGTTCTTCTTATATCTGCCCAGACCCCATAGCAGTGAACGCTGGAACCCAAATTTTGGATCATGTGAGTGTGCTCTTCATGGAGCTTGTGCCAGAGAATGTCCCGATGGATTGTGTCCTTGATTGGCTAGAATTTACAAGCAAAGCAGAACTTAAAATGGCAGCGTCTTCCCTGCAGCTGAAAAGCTTACGCGGCACAAAAGCCTTAGCTTACAATTTAGGGGAATGGTCTGAATTTGGGGTGGGGAAGTGGACCTCTATAAAGCCTTACTCAGCTTGGGACCACAATACTTGACGGAACGCCTCTCCCGACACGAGCCTAACCATACACTACGATCCACATCCAAGGTCCTCCTCCGAGTGCCTACTCCGAGGGAAGCTCGGAGGATGGCAACAAGGGAGAGGGCCTTTTCAGTGGTAGCCCCCCAACTGTAGAACGATCTCCCCGACGACGAGGCTTGCCTGGCGCCAACACGGTCATCTTCTCGGCACCAGGTGAAGACTTTTCTCGTCTCCCGGACGTTTCGCAGCATATGTTGAGCTTTGTTAACTGACCCCTGGACAGTTTAAATGACATGTAGTTTGTTTTTAGGCTTTTATGGTTTCAAATTTCGTCTATTGGTTTTTAAATGTTCAATGTTTTTAATTTTTGTAAGCCGCCCAGAGAGCTTTGGCTATGGAGTGGTACATCAATGTGATTGATTAATTAATTAAATAAATAATAACAATTTTAAGGAAAGGAGCCTAAATTAGAGGATTTTAGAAATTGGGTGCTCCACCTTAAGTCCCCACAGGCTTACAGGTATATCTCGTGCAGAAACGAGTTGTTGCAGAGCAGTTCTCAATATTTGAGCATCCGACGTATATTGTGTCATTGCAAACATAACATTCCAAGGAATGAGCTGCAAAGGAAGAAGAACAATTAAAAAAAAAAAAGCCCCATTTGTTTTGTCAGGTATCGAATCAGGAAGGCGACTCCATCTTGGGACGTACAGATTTGGTTAGATCCATTCCGTCTGCTTTTCACGGGTTGTCGGACGTCTTTATCCTTGTCGGACGTACCATTATCCTCCCATTGACAGAATCGGGTTATTTTTAGGGATGTACAAGAATATTGTTCTACATGTACGTGTGCATTAAGCACTAATGCGCATTAAGGCACAGGTGAAGTTATGCAAATCCTCTAAAACAAATGGTCCTCAAGTCTGCAGAATTCATACAATTTAGAAGAAGCCAGTGCACTGCAGAATCTACAGGTCAGATTCATAGGATGCCTCTACAAGAGCTTCAGAGCACATTGCCGATTTTACCTCCACATGAACGGAGCGCAAATTGGGGGTTGAGGCACTTTTTCTGTCCAATTATGCGCATTATCGAATGTGCGTTAAATAGCGAGTTTTAATTTACCGTGGGAGTTAAAGCACCTTATGACCATGCAAACAAGCAATTCTCCGCATTAAACACCTTTAAAGCGTGTTTCATACAACCGGTAATGCGCTTCACCGCCTCCCGTGTATTGGGATTAGGCGTAAAAGCGATTGCGAGAAGATGCGCATAATCGGACAACCAGGCATCAAACCGAATTCTTGTAGAGGGGACCATAGAAACAGAAATTCTTTTGAATCGGTGGTGGATTTTTCAGCATAACTCCATCCCATTTCTCTGAGAAGCACGTCAACGTTCGTGCCGTCTGAACAGAAAGTGAAAAATTCAAACAGTCGCGCAAACACTGAACTTGAATCCACCTTCCTATCCTATACTAACCACCAAATGCATAGACTTGCAAATACTTTATTTCTTTATTTCAGCTGGGAAAGGGAAGGAAGGGAAGGGACATCATGCCAAAAGCAGGCATTTGAAGGTTGAGGAAGAGGTGACACCACGTAGGAGAAGTCCCATATGGACCCCACCTCCATCCCAGTATTTATTTTGGCATTTATATTCTGCCTTTCTATGCCAAAAGCATCCTGAAAGGATGGTACGGAATTTTTTAATTTATTTTTTAAAGCATAAGATGCAAACAAAAAACTATAATGTGCTCCTCAAATGAGCAGCATGACATCCACAGCATCAATAAAATAACACAATACAATATATATATATATATATATATATATATATATTTAAAACAACGTCACTTAGGGCAGGGTTGCACAACCTTTTTGCGCTGAGGGCTGCATGAGGGTGGTGCTGCCAGGGGCTGCATATGTGAGCATGCACATATATGCATGTATACACACACACACAGTGCTGAGATGGGGGAAGATGGAGTCACTGATATGGTGACCATATGGAAAGGAGGACAGGGCTCCTGTATCTTTAATAGTTGTATAGAAAACAGAATTTCATCAGGTGTCATTTGTATGCATGCAGCTCCTGGTGAAATCCCCTCTTCATCACAACAGTTAAAGCTGCAGGAGCTATACTGGAGTGACCAGATACAAAAGAGGGCCAGGCTACTGAAGCTTTAACAGTTGCGATGAAGAGGGGATTTCACCAGGTGCTGCATGCTTACAAATGATACCTGCTGAAATTCCCTTTTCAATGCAACTGTTAAAGATACAGGAGCCCAGTCCTCCTTTCCATATGGTCACCTCGTTTGCTGAGGGAGGGAGAGCTTAATACCTTCTCTACTCCTACCCCCCCAGCAAGCCCGATGGCCATCACTGCTTTTGCAGTATTAGTGCCACCTGGGCTAAGAGATGCTGACTAATCCAAGGTCAACCAGTGTGCTTCATGGCTGAGCAAGGATTTGAACCCAGGTCTTCCTACTCCTAGTCTGGCATTCTATTTATCCACTACCCCACACTGTTGGTAATTGTAAACTGTAATAGTTATTTCCATCTTGACTCAAATATATATAGGCAAATATATACTTTGCCACATATTCACATATCCACCATCTTGGAAAACAGTTGTTTAGGGTGACCAGATAAAATCCAGGTCAGGGCTCCTGTAACTTTAACAGTTGTGTTGAAAAGGGGATTTCAGCCAGTGTCATTTGTATGCAATTAGTTCCTGGTGATATTCCCTCTTCATCACAACTGTTAAAGTTGCAGGGGCCCTGCCTTCTTTTGTATGTGGTCACTCTAGTATAGTGCCTGCACCTTTAACTGTTGTGATGAAGACAGGGTGACCAGATCGCCCGGGGTTTCCCGGTCCTAACCCGGAAAACTGGGGCGATCCGGGCCGACCAGGGGGCAGCGGGGGCAAACAGGGGAAACGATGCCCGCGTGGAAGAGGTGGGAGAGGGCCAATTATGGGCTTGTGTTGCTGCCTCCACCGCCGTCGGGCTCATGCCGCCGCCGCTGCCAGGCTTGTGCAGCCGCTGCCGCCACCACCAGGGTCATGTAGCCGCTACCGCCGCCGGGGTCGTGCAGCCGCCGCAGCCGCCGGGATCCCTGTCCTCCTTTCCATATGGTCACCTTAATGTAAATCGTAGTGGACAACTTGTGACCCCCTAGTTGTTTTGGCCTACAGTTCTCATTGGCCCTAGTTAGCATAGCCAATGTTGAGGTATCATGGGAGTTGTAGGCCAAAACGTCTGGAGGGCCACAAGTTCCCCACCCCTGATGTGTTGTCTGATGCTCAAGTTCAGAGGGCATCAGAGGCAATCCTCCAGCTTGCCTGGCTTCTGAGCAAATCGTAGCTGTGTATGCCTTCCAACTTGGGCCCCTTCCTGACGCTCCCTAGAAGACTGTTCCACTAGGAAATGACAACCAACTCAAAGACTCACCACTCTTCACCCAGAGGGCAGCAACGGTCAGTAACAGGAGGACTGGAAGAGCCTTCATCTTTTCAAGTCCCCTGGGATGAAGCTGCCTGTCCCCTGAAGTCTCTTCTTCCTTTTGTTATACAAAATGATCATCACAATAAGTAAGCCATGAAATAACACAATTCCATGTTGCGCAATGCGTGGTGGCATGTGTTTCCTCCTGCCTCAGGCGGCGAGAGAACGTGAGCTGGGCCTGCAGGCAGTGGGATGAGATGGAAAGGAGGCAAGTGGGGAGATCCCTATTCAATTTTAGGAGAAAATCTCTTTAAGGCCTTCCATTTAATCTGTAATTTTATCATTGGATGTGGGAGAGGGCCTAGTTTGGTGGCTTTAAGTGATGCTGACATATCGATTGCGGAAAAGGAAGGAAGAAAAATAATAACTTCATATGAGAATCCAGTGCCAATCGTTTTCTCTGGCCAGGAACCACCATTTCGGCTGGCATTAGACTTCACTCACTATCCTCTGTAACATACATCCCATTCATCAGAGTTGCCCTCTAACTACTCAGCCTCTGTGGCACTGTTTTAGCCACACAAGGCAACCTGAACTTCCAAGTGGCTGGTACATATTCTCTCCACACACAGGCTGAATATGAGCCAACAGTCTGATGTGGCTGCAAAAAAAGCAAATGCTATTTTGGGCTGCATTAATAGAAGTATAGCTTCCAAATCACGCAAGGTACTGGTTCCCCTCTATTTGGCACTGGTTAGGCCTCATCTTCAGTATTGCGTCCAGTTCTGGGCACCACACTTCAAGAAGGATGCAGACAAACTGGAGCATGTTCAGAGGAGGGCAACAAGGATGATCAGGGGTCTGGAAACAGAGCCCTATGAGGAGAGACTGAAAAAACTGGGCATGTTTAGCCTAGAGAAGAGAAGACTGAGGGGAGACATGATAGCACTCTTCAAGGACTTGAAAGGTTGTCACACGGAGGAGGGCCAGGTTGTCTTCTTGATCATCCCAACATGCAGGACACGGAATCATGGGCTGAAGTTACAGGAAGCCAGATTCCGGCTGGACATCAGGAAAAACTTCCTGACTGTTAGAGCAGTACAACAATGGAACCAATGACCTAGGGAGGTCATGGGCTCTCCCACACTAGAGGCCTTCAAGAGGCAGCTGGACAACCATCTGCCAGGGATGCTTTAAGGTGGATTCCTGGATGGAGCAGGGGGTTGGACTCGTTGGCCTTAGAGGCCCCTTCCAACTCTACTATTCTATGATCTTATGTGTTTCACTTCAAAGAGGAGTTCCATTTCTAGGAGACGTCTCCTTTTTCCAGACTGGGAATCTTGCTTGTATGATCCAGACTGGGAACCTTGTTTATTCTGGTTGTACTTACATGTTGTGATTTCATATTGTGGTTTTAAGCTTTCGTGTTATATTTTATGCTGTGCTTACGATTTAAACTTTTGTGAAACGCCTAGAGAGCTTTGACTATTGGGCAGCATAGAAATGAAATGAAATACATAAAATAAATCCGGCGCACACATACGACAGACTACCAGGGAGTCCACGAGCACCAATCAAGTGGTAGCATTTGCAGATTAAGCAGAAGACGTACTCCTCCATGGATCCTAACAGGAGAACCCAGGGACCAATTTCAGTCCTGGAGTTCCTCCTTGTGGTCTTGCTCCTGCAAAGACCTGAGTTATCCTGGGATTCTTTCTGATTGGTACCATTGGGTGTGTGGGGATGGGGGTTGCACACACAGACGTGGTCGCCAAAGAAAGGGAAGCGTTACAGCATCTCTTCTGAGGATCTGAAGGTCCACCTTGTGCATTATGAATGTGCCCATTCCTTGAGATGATCATCTGAGGTCCTGAGGCACCACAACCATGGAATGTCATCCCCAAATATATTCACCAGTTTATTTTTTAGACACCAGATCTTGTTTTTCCAAGCATTAGATGGGCTATAACATGGGGCTATTTTATTATTTTGATTTATCTGTTTTCTGCTTAATTAATGGTGGTTTCTTCAGATTTTTCGTGTCCTAAATTGTTCCTTTTGAAAACATTTCCACAATAGCTGCTTTGGAGACCCATTACTGGAGGGGTAGGGGATAGTTTTTGCAAACATCAATCACCTAAGTAAAAAAAAGTGGGGGGGGGAACTGTCTGAGGGCAACAAACATTTTCCTGATTATTATTATTCATCTCTTTCTCGCTCATGACGATGTTTCTAGACGGACATGATAGGCTTTGCCAAGTCATGCTGTCTTTTACAGATTCAGGAATTGTCTGACAATTGAGCATGTTTTAAGTATGACTGCTTTCTGGATGTTGGTGTGGATGTATTTTGGTAGGCCCAGTTTCTGGAGGTTTTCTGTATAGTTTTTGGATGTGATGCCGGTGACTGATGTGACTAATGGAATAATTGTGACCTTTTCCTGTTGCCATAGTTCTATGACTTCCATGGTCATAGTTATTATTATTATTATTATTATTATTATTATTATTATTACTACTACTACTATTTGCATTTATATGCCGCCCCATAGCCAAAGCTCTCTGGGCGGTTTACAAAAATTAAAAATATTGAACATTAAAAACCAACCTACAAAATTTAAAAAACATAAAAAAAATATAAAAACAGAGTACAAATACAATGTCCATTTAAAACAACTATTCTGGGTCAAAAGAAAAAAAAACTCAACATGCTGTTCAATGCCTCGGAGAAAAGTCTTGACCTGGCACCGAAAAGATAACAATGTTGGCGCCAGGCGAGCCTCGTCGGGGAGATCATTCCATAAGTGGGGGGGGGGGGGACACTATGGAGAAGGCCCTCTTGAAGTTATGCCAACGTCAGGATGGGCATCAGCACACCTTGGCATCTGTTTGGATTCAGAGTAGGATCCCATAGATTACATAAGAAGATTGGAAGCTGCTTTAGACTGAGTCAGATCCTTGGTCCATCTAGCTCAGTACGGTGGACATTGACTGGCAGGAAGGTCCTAGGTTCAATCGCCAAGATCGCCAGGTATAGCTGGGGGGGGGGGGGGGAAATCCTGCTTGAAACCCTGGAAAGCGATTGCTGCCAGTCACTGTCGACAATATTGGGTTGGATGGACCAAGGGTCTGACTCAGTATAAGCCAACTTCCATCACAGAGGAAAGATTGGAACCTGGGGTCATCCCATGAAGCTGATTGGTGAGAGATTCAGGACAGGTAAAAGGAAGGACTTCTTCACAGAGTGCACAGTCAAATTATGGAATTTGCTACCACAAGATGGAGCAATGGCCACCAATTTGGATGGCTTTAAAAGGGGGTTGGATCAATTCCTGGAGGAGGAGAAAGCTATCAAATGGCTACCAGGTCTGATGGCTGTGTACAACCTCCAATATCAGAGGCAGTAATCCTGTGTGCACCGTATCCTCTTTTTGGGTCCCTGGCCGACAGCTGGTTGGCCACTATGTGAACAGAGTACAGGACTAGATGGACCCTTGGTCTGATCCAGCATCAGGGCTCTTCTTATGTACTTATGATTTAGAAGAACTGTAAACATCAAAAATAGAGCAGCTTGGAAATTCAGTAACCCAGATAGAATTCAATACTCAGGCCTGCCCAGTTGGAAGCACATTGGATGCACTGGTTTTGGCAAAGAAAATGCAGGATCCAATAAGTCTGTTTGGGAGAACTTTTCCAGGCGTGCAAATGTGAACTCCATTTTAGGTGGAATTCAGCTGCCACATGAGTGTCTTTCTAGTTATCAGACATTGGGAGACAAAAAGCGGAAGGTGACTTTCATCGCACCTGGCTTGTAAGCTTCCCAGGCAGGCTATGGTCAGAGACAGGGGGTGCTATAAGACATGAGCCTTGATTCCTCACCAGCATCGCAGCTTTTATATTTTGAACTTTAAAATCAAGACTTAATAAAACTGATTTTAAGTAAAATAGCTCCATCTGCTGTTCATTTTTGAGGAGCATTTCAAGTGGCCAAGTTCCATTTAATTTTTATCCATAGAATATTCCTTCAGCGTTAAGGTGGACCAAGGAGTTCCATTAATGGCAGTTTTCTGACATCTTTTAAAAGAGGGGTGCTCAAAATACACCTCCAAACCTTAATTGGGAGCACATGGGAGCTCTGCTCCCCCCCAGCTTTTGCAAAATTTCCAATGCTCTCACCAGAACCCCACAGCACAATGCCCCAAGCCTGCCACTAGCCCCCCTGCCCCGAAAGCCTCGGCAGTTCACAATTAAAACCATAACATATAACGAGTTAAGATTTAAAACATATATATCTCTCATATAAAACCAGAATAAGTTATAGTCAAGGGAAAGCTTGTCTAAAAAGATGCGTTTTCAGGAGGCGTTTAAAAAATGTTACATTTTCTGCTTCCTGAACCGCATGATGGAGGGTTTTCCGGAGGGTGGGTGCCGCTACAGAGAAGTAAATGGGTGTTCTGTCTGTGTGTGTGTGTGTGTTGCAACCACTGAATTTTGGTGGTGAGGGGTATGTGGCCCAGTGTGGGAAATTGGCCCCAGAACCCTCTGAGGCTGTATGGATCATTGGGTCTGACCCTCCTCCGCCTTAGCCCAGTAGTTAATAGCATTCAACTCTATTTCACTTCCACCCAGCACGGAATGCACATCGTATAACGGCCCATGCTCGGCCACTGAGCCTCGGCACGGCCAGGTTCACGGTTTTGCCCTCGTGCGCAAAGGCGCTGCCTCTTCGGCCCCTCTGGATTCAATTTCTCTCGTCCCCTGACCATCTTACCTGCTTTTCAGCTGCACAATCTCTTCCTAAACCCGCTCTCCCCAGAAACACGCTGTCCCTTTACATCAGGCACATGGCCTGCCAACCCCCCACAGAACAGAACTCTGTGGCTATTGTTCTGCTGGAATCGGAAGCTAGGAGCCCAATGGGTTCCAACTGGGGCAGATGCCCATTGGGGTGGTGACAACTGGAGACGGGGGAGGCATTCCTCTCAACCCATTGTCAGAGGAGATAAAGCAGGGTCTCCCAGAAAAAGCATCCAGGAACCACAACCTGTCCCGGTCCTTTGCTGCATTACTCCCAGCATACAGGTTTTTAAACAATTAATAGGCGGCGGGACAGATTCTGCTCTGCTTGTGCAAAATGCAGCAGCCAGATTGATAACTGGGAGCAGAAGGTTCAAGCATATAAGACCTACTCTGGCCCGCTTGCACTGGCTGCCTATATGTTTCCGAGCTCAATTCAAGGGGCTGGTTTTAACCTATAAAGCCTTACACGGCTTGGGACCACAATACCTGATGGAACGCCTCTCCCGACATGAACCTACCCGTACACTACGATCCACATCGAAGGTCCTCCTCCAGTTGCCTACTCCAAGGGAGGCATGGAGGGTGGCAACAAAGGAAAGGGCCTTTTCAGTGGTGGCCCCCCAATTATGGAATGATCTCCCTGACGAGGCTCGCCTGGTGCCAACATTGTTATCTTTTCGGTGCCAGATCAAGACTTTCCTCTTCTCTCAGGCATTTGGCAATATCTGAGGAGCCTGGGTTTGTTTTTGTAGCTTTTGGGGCTGTTGTAGCGGTTTTAAATGTATGTGTGTATTGTGTGTATGTTGTATGTTTTTGCTGTTTTAATTTTTTGTATATTGTTTTTAATTGTTTTAATCCTATGTAAACCGCCCAGAGAGCTTCGGCTATGGGGCAGTATACAAATGTAATAAATAAATAAATAAATAAATAAATAAATAATATAAATAATATAAATAATATAAATATAATACCATAGATCATTCATGCCAGCCTTCCCCAAGCTGGCGCCTTTCAGTTGCATTAAGCTATTGTCAAGGGAACAAATCGAGAAATGGCAGGCCCAAAGCTCTCAAGAGGAAATGCAAACAGATATTGACACCTCTCCTGCCAGATCAATAAAAGAGATCCTGGCCAAAGGGCCTCAAATTGCTTCTTTCCTTCCCCTCCCTTTCTGCCAGAAGGCTAAAGAGACAAAGGAACTCAGAGGCTGCCTCTACAAGAGGCATTTAAAGCTCTTTCAAGGCGCATTAAAAAAATTTACCTCTACAAGAACGGAGCGCAAATCGGGCGTAGAGGCGCATTTTCTCTCCGATTATGTGCATTATCGAATGCGTGTTAAATAGCGAGTTTTATTTTGCTCCTGCCGTTAAAGTGTATTTTGACTATGTGAACAAGCAATTCTCCACATTAACTACTTGTAAAGCACATTTGAAACAACTGGTAAGGTCACCAGTTGAGTGCTCAATTACCTCCTGCATACAAGCATTTACAATAAAGCGCTTCAGCGATTATGCGCATAATCGGCTAACTAGGCGTCAAACAGAATCCATCTAGAGGGGGTCTGACATTCATGACCTATGGCCACAGATCACAGAGACAGGAAAGACTCATTTCCTCCTCCTTTCTCTAAACAGTCAAGAACTCCAGACAAGACAATTGACTATTTTCTGATCAGCTTGTATTCACAGAGAGTCCTGAGATAGCTGTTATCAAAGAACAAAGGAGTTTTGCTGGCACCGGATTATTGCTGTTGTATTGTTTGTTGAAAATAGTTTAGTTGCGACATTACTGGAATGTAACCAACGGGGGAAGGCTTCCAAGAACTTTTGAATGTATATAACGTTGCACAGTATCTATAGAAGCCAGAGAATTCAGTTACCAGTTTGCTGGGGACTGCCTCTCTCCTACGGATGTAGCTCTGAATAAAGCTTTTGTATCGGGACCTGCCTGCGTGGACTTTCTTCCACCTTTGCTTCGGTCATTTCCATGACACTAAAGCTCCAAAATCCCTAACTAACACGACCATTTTCCAGTTCCCATTAGAGCTTTTCTTCCTGAGATGGTTTGTGCCTCCGCAAACCTTGAGGGAACTTCTAAGCCTGCTAGCCGCACCCTCTTGTGCATGAAACGCTACCATGGCCTTCACCTCTCGCAGCAATACCATGAACTTTACCTCAGGGAAGTGCCTTTGCCATGTCCCTCAACTATTTTCTGCCTTTCCTTCACGCTTAACCTAGCGTAAAGGAGTGCTGCACTGGCACTCCCGTCTAAACTTTGGAAATAGAGGAAATTATTAAACAAACGACCTATAGCTCAACTCCTCCACGTAAGGTGGATATGGGTTCTGGTGGCCAAGCCACGCTGTGATCAGATCAGCTGGGTGCAGACACGGCCGGGCCAGAAGTATCATGGTGCTGGTATGTCAAGAGCCCCAGTCAACTCCTGCTGCTACAAAAGTCTCGCAACAGGCAGAAGGGCACGCGGACAGGGAAGCGATCAGACCCAGATAGGTTTTGCTCATGTGCTAGGGCAGGGGCCAGGGGAGGCTGAGGGCTCTGAAGGCAGTGGGACGGTGAAGCTGCTCCAGGTTTCAGCCAGAACTCTAAAGGAGATACCCAAGGTGCTTTGCAGAGTGGATTCACCACCCCACTGATATTCAAGCCACCAACCTCCGCAGGTAAGGATAAGCAACTTTGCTGCCCTCTAGATGTTTTGGACTACTTCTCCCATCAGCCCCAGCCAGCATCCTATGGGTTGAGGATGGTGAGTTGGTAGTCCAAAGCCTAGTCCACGCACTGCATTTGGAGTTGCGACTGGTCCCTACGTTCTCTGTGTTCAGGAAGTGGGTCAAGACACATCATTAACTTTGCTTTTTAAATTGACGTTGTGGTTTTAAAGACTGGGACTGTTCAGACAACACACTAAGCCATGGTTAGGCCGCTAACCCTTTTGCAGTAAGTGGTTAGTGAACGTGTTTAAACTGTGGTTATGTAGCCATCATGATCAGGAATGGTTCACACGAGACACACTAAGCCACCATGTTTAGCTCAAAATGCTTAACCACCATGGCTTAGTGTGTTGTCTGAACAGGGTTGTTGTGTTTAATGTTTTACCACAGCTTTCCTCAACCTGGTGCCCACCAGATGTATTGGACTACAATCCTGAAGTATTGGCTGAAGACTGTGGGAATTGTAGTTCAGTTGTAGCCATTGTCCATGCTGGCTGAAGGATTCCGGGAATTCTAGTCCAACACATCTGAAGAGCATTAGGTTGGGGAAAGCAATCCTGCATTTTTTATTTGTTTATGTTTTACATTTCCTGAACGTTTTCTAAACCATGTTGGTTGGCTTCTGAAAGGCAGTACAGAAATACAATTGAATATTGACAAGTAATAAAACACCAGGAGGCAACCTCTGTGGCTGGGGCATGGCCTGAGGATACAAACATGCTGATGCTAAGCAGGATTGGTCCTTGTCCAGGCCTGGAAGACCACTGGGGACCCCTACGGATGCTGCCTATTGAGTTCCATTATGAAAGGAAAGTGGGATATAAATGTAATAAACGATGTTGCTGCTGTACAATATCTTGTGCAATTAGTCACATTCTATTAAGCAAACAACGACAAAAGATAAGGCAAATACTAAGAATCAAAACATGTTTTATTCAAGGTTTAGAAAGCACAGGAAAGCAATGTTCTGAACATTGTGCCAACTGGACACGCCATTTTAGATAAAATGTAACAGGCAAAAAACTGGCTTCTTAGCAAATGTTTATACAAGGGGGAAAAGGAAAAAAGAAAAAGGTTAAAAGGCTAATCAGGTGTTATTTTCCACCTGTCCCAGTTTTCACTCCTGATGATCGGGGTCTGGAAACAAAGTCCTGTGAGGAGAGACTGAAAGAACTGGGCATGTTTAGCCTGGAGAAGAGAAGACTGAGGGGAGACATGATAGCACTCTTCAAATACTTGAAAGGTTGTCACACAGAGGAGGGCCAGGATCTCTTCTCGATCAACCCAGAGTGCAGGACACGGAATAACGGGCTCAAGTTACAGGAAGCCAGATTCCGGCTGGACATCAGGAAAAGCTTCCTGACTGTTAGAGCAATACGACAATGGAACCCATGACCTAGGGAGGTCATGGGCTCTTCCGCATTAGAGGCCTTCAAAATGCAGCTGGACAGCCATCTGCCAGGGATGCTTTAAGGTGGATTCCTGCATTGAGCAGGGGGTTGGACTCGAGGGCCTCATAGGCCCCTTCCAACTCTACTATTCAATGATTCTATGATTCATTAAGCAAAACAATATTAAGAGCCCTAGAATGACTGAAAGCCCCACAAAGGGATTAGGAATGTTTTGGTCCAGGAGAGTTTGGACTTTATTTGGCACAAGATTATTTCAACTCCTTGTGGAGTTTCTCATCAGGACGTGCACAAGTCTCTGCAGCCTTAAGAAGGCAGTGCTGTCAAATGAAATATTCACCCCTTCCTCACCCCCAACTAAATATTCACCCCTTCCCCACCTCCAACTATCTCTCTAAGCCTGGTACTACAATGTTTGGTCTGGTACAACGTTGTGATTAAAAGCAATCAAGCTAAATGTCATTATTAATATACAATTTTTGCATTTTTTTTAATTTTTTTTTTGGCTTCTCAATGGAGTCGCCTGCTCTGATGTCATTAGCGTGCAGGAATTCCGTCATCACAGCCTGGGTCCAAAGAGATAGTAGAAGCTGGCCAGGATCCCAACAGCCAAGACCATGTGGTTGGTTTTGACACTGGACGCTCCACTGGTATTGCACAAGAAAGATGAGCAGCAATTCACGGACATGGCTGCAATGCCAAAGTTGACCCCTGTCGATGGGCAAACCGGAACACAACCTTTGCTGATGGACTGCGAGGAATACCCACCTGGCAGGAAGGAAGGAAGGAAGGAAGGAAGGGAGGAAGAGATCAAAATGTCCTTCTTGAGTCCAGCAAATACCTCACGTTGTTCTCTCGGCTTCAGAAGGGGGTGCCTCCCTCCCACAAGCTGGTATAGTGAAGTCCCTAGCTCAAAACTCTCTTCTCAGCCAAATACTTGCAAAGGAGCCCAACGGCTCTCGACCTACCATTATCTCCCATCTTGCTGGATAGAACAATCCTGCAAGGTAGGCCAATGTTACAGATTACTGCAGCAACCGACAAGAAGGCAGTTCCAATACTCTGCAGGAAGTATTATCCAACCCCAACTGCAAGAAAACCTAGAGTATTTTCTTACATCCCACCCCCTCTCCTTGTTAGCCTCCCCTCTCCCTCAATTCTCTCCCCACTGTCTAGATTTACACCAGCTTTCCCCAATCCAGCACCCTCCACATGCGTACAGGGCCAAAACCAATTCTCATTTGCCAGTTAAATAATCCTAGGGGTTATTTATTTGTGGAACGTATGTATACCCCACTCTTCCACTGTAGAAGTAATGCTCAGGATGGCTTATGAAAAAATTAAAAATTAAAACAAAGAAAAGAAATTAGCAACGCTACAAAACAGAAAGAAGGGATGGATACTGCAGGTAACAGCCACCTAAAATCCAGGGGTCAAAGCAGTAAAAGCTTCAGCCTGGCAGATCCAATGCCTGCCTGAATAACAACAAGATCTATAAAGACTTATCTCTTCCGGCAGGCCTACCCAGATGAATTTTAAAGTGTTTTATTGGTGTTTTATTGGTGTTTTAATGATGTACTGGTTTTATCTGCTTTTAATCAGTTTTTGTATTTTGTGTTTGGTGTTGTTCCCCGCCTCGATCCGTTGGGAGAGGCGGGTGATAAATAAATATATTATTATTATTATTATTAACATCTTACTTTGCAATCCTTTACAGGTTTGCTCAGAAGCAAGTCCCACTAAGTTCAATGGGGCTTATGCCAAGTAAGTGTGTATAGGATCATAGCCTCTATTAGGAGGCAAGAAATGGAGGCCAAACAGACCTCTATGATCCCAGAGGGATCTGCTGTCACAATATTGGACAAGACAGACCTGTGATCTTGTCTAGCAAAGCAAGTCTTGTTGTGATTTTAGAGGAATACCATAGTGTAAAATGCACCTACCAAGTGATGCTCCCACATAGGTTGTAGCACAGTAGTTTTCGGAGTCTGAACAAATTTGCCACCTCCAGCAGCCCCAGTTGGACTCTGCTCCATCGCAATACCAGCACACCAGGGAGAAAGCTGGAAAACATTTAGAACGGCCCCCAGGTTAGATACACACTGAAACAATGTCCTGGTTCTAACTCAGGGTTAAGGAATTATGTAATTTGCAGCCAACCATGCTCCAAAACGGATATCACAAGATAAATTCCTGCTTAGAACCTGACTCCAATACACCCCAGTCACCAACAATGACAGCTACGCCCAGTTCAGAACCACATGTTATACAAACATGTTAAACAAACATGTAGACAGGGGTGATCCGGTTGATGTTGTTTACTTGGACTTCCAAAAGGCTTTGGCAAAGTCCCTCGCCAAAGACTCCTGAGCAAACTTAGCAGTCATGGAATCCGAGGAGAGGTCCTCTTATGGATCAGTAACTGGTTAAAGAACAGAAAGCAGAGAGTAGGAATATATGGTAAATTCTCCCAATGGAGGGATCATAGAATCATAGAATAGTAAAGTTGGAAGGGGCCTAATAAGGCCATCGAGTCCAACCCCCCTGCTCAATGCAGGAATCTACCTTAAAGCATCCCTGAGATGGTTGTCTAGCTGCTTCTTGAATGCCTCTATTGTGTAAGAGCCCACCACCTCCCTAGGTCACTGGTTCCATTGTCGTATTACTCTAACAGTCAGGAAGTTTTTCCTGATGTCCAGCCGCAATCTGGCTTCCTGTAACTTGAGCCCATTATTCCGTGTCCTGCATTCTGGGATGATCGAGAAGAGATCCTGGCCCTCTTCTGTGTGACAACCTTACAAGTATTTGAAGAGTGCTATCATGTCTCCCCTCAGTCTTCTCTTCTCCAGGCTAAATATGCCCCGTTCTTTCAGTCTCTCCTCATAAGACTTTGTTTCCAGACCCCTGATCATCCTCGTTGCCCTCCTCTGAACCTCCTCCAGCTTATCTGCATCCTTCTTGAAGTGTGGTGCCCAGAACTGGATGCAATACTCAAGATGGGGCCTAACCTGTGCCGAATAGAGGGGAACCAGTACCTCGCGCAATTTGGAAGCTATATTTCTATTAACGCAGCCCAAAATAACCTTTGCTTTTTTTGCAGCCACATCACACTGTTGGTTCATATTCAGCAAATCACACCCAATATCCCAAGAATGCCTCCATCTTGGCTTACCATGGCAGCATACCTTTGTAATTCCACAACAGTATAATGTCTTATCAAGGCTCAGGCGCAACATGTGCCCTAGCTCTGCAAGAAGTCAGAACTACAACATTCAGACTAGCAAAGCTCCTTCTGCTAGCCACAGGCAAATACTGCAGGCATATCTGGTGGCCACAGGAATGCCCCATGCTGCCATCTCCTTTGCTGCAGGAATCAAGGAACTCACCTTGATCACGCTTGAAGAACTGGACTGCTACCTATTTAACACAAGTGCCTTCATTTCAAAAATGGAGTTTTTAATGCTGTTACTTGCTAATTTCTTCTCTCATTTTTTAAAAAATTTCAACGTACGCTGATGCTGATAATCTAAGATAAAAAAACCTAAAAAGAACAGCTCAGTAAGTCCTTCACGTTTATAGCAATCTCACCGATCATTGTACAGTTATAATCCATTACATTTTTTAAAAAAATCCAACAGTGATAACTGTTAATTTATTTGTTTCTGTAATTAGTATACCTGTTGCTGATTAATGTTACCTTTTGCTCTTATTCTAATAAAATTAATGCTTAAAAAAAAACCATCCTTGCTATGATTTGATCAAGAAATTGACCAAATTTTTTTGGACAGGTCTATTTCAGGGGGACAAGATCTCCTTGCGGGTTCTAAGACAAGAAAGAGGCATATATTAGCTATTTTTCCAACTAGCCAAATGTCTTTGAAAATGGGCATCGAGGAATTCGTACTAATGGAGAGCGGGGAGCAGCAGAGGAAGGTCCCGTTGGAGGGAAAATGCCGTCTCATCTACCCAAACCCTTTTAGAGATCTGGTGAAGAATGAGTTTAAAAGAAGCCATGCTCAAAACAGAATAGGCGGGGCGGCTGCAGATGTACGTCCTCTGCCCACATACTTAGGCAGAGAACGTTTTCCCACCTCCAGCCCGTCAGTAACAGGACGGGAAAGGACGATTTTGCTCTCATCAAGCTGTTTGTGAAGTCATATAGTTATGAACAGCGCTATCTGGAAGCAAAGCCAAGTTATGTAGTACAGATAAGGTGGTCAGGAAGTAAACTCTCATATAGATCTCAGGCAATAGGGTCTTATCTGACAGTTTGGCTCTGCTCCCAGCTACGCTTTCCTCTGGAGAACTATATTGATTGACTGATTGATCGATTGATTGCATTTCTATACCACCCCATAGCCGATGCTCTCTGGGCGGTTTACAAAAATTAAAACCATGGGAACTATTCAAACTATAAAACAACAGTATAAAAACGTAGCACAACCAGGATAAAACCGAGCCGCCATACAGAAATAAATACAGACTTAAAGTACAAATTTAAAATGGCAAAGTTAAAAATTAAACTGATGAACTGTTAAAATACTGGGCAAATAAAAAGGTCTTCACCTGGCGTCTAAAGGAGTATAACGTAGGTGCCAGGCGAACCTCTCTAGGGAGCTCATTCCACAGCCGGGGTGCCGCAGCAGAGAAGGCCCTCCTCCTGGTAGCCACGTAAGCCAACTAGCTTAGGAGATACCTCTGGAGGCAAATTGGGGGTGAGGGGAGTGCCCCTATTTGCTCAGCTACAATAAGATGGAATTGCCCAGGCATTTTAAGGGGCAATCTCAAGCCCCCTTCCGATATTTTTGACATGCACATAATTAATGTGTATGCCAGGGGGTGGCAGGAAGCACTGTCAAAGTAGCTGCTTTCACCATACTGAAGTGTGGAGAAGAGCCCTCTGCCCAGGAGAGGCCAAAGATTTTCAGATAATGAATGCCACAGAAGGGAGTCAACATGTGCGATGTTACATGTTTTTAGAGGTCCTCCATGCAGGGGAGGGGACGACGACCCTGGCCCAAGCAAGGTCTCCACTCCTCATTTGGAAGAGCTCTAAGCATATGCAGCAACTTCATGTATGCGCTTTCCACACTGGGAGCCACAACACCTGCTCAGATGTTCAACGAGTGAGGAAGGGATTGCCTGACCTTGATCCCCACCCCCTACCCCCTTTTGTTACTAATCCAGCTAACTTCCTATACAGGGAATAGTAGTAAGGCAGTTAAGTGTGGGGTAAAAATCAGACCAAGGATTTTTTTTAAAAAAAAATTAATTGTTTTTACTAAAAACATTTGAAAAGCAGCAATTATAGTTATTGTAGTGATACTTTGGGAGGTGCAGAGGCAGTTTTTACCCAAACGAGCAATTTGAATTTGAGGTTAACAAGGAAAACACATTCATTTAACCTCGTCTAGACAATTTCCCTATTTTAGCCAAGACTGGGCAATAAAGTAATTTCTTTCAGCTCATCTTAGTCGGTTGGAAGGGCAGCTTTCATCTCGGCTTTTTTGATCCCTGGAGTCTGGATCCTTTGGGTCATGGGAGCCTTCCAATTTCTAGTTCTTTCTACTCTCTGACCGTTTACACATTTCACTGATGTGCATATATTATTCAAACCTCTTCAGAAATCAAAATGTGCTGTACAGCTCTGCCAAGTTTCTAGTTCCCCAAATAATTAGGTTTCGTTTCTCGTCTTTCCGTGTCTAGGGCTGATTGTTTCTGAACCTCCTGGCAAGAATAGCTGAGAAACTGAAATCAATCTCTTTATAAGAAAAACCTAACCCAAAAAATGGCCCAGTTCCTTCACATCTATTTATTATTTTATTTATTATTATTGTAATTGTGCAGGCCATTTGACCGGAGCGATTCCAACTTATATTGGTGTTAGACAGGGTTGTGTTCTTGCCCCCCACCTTGTTTAACAATTATATTACATTAACTCTCTGGTCAAAGAGCTCTCTGAGATAAACGCACACCCACCCACCCTAAGTTGGCACACAGATCTTTGTCTATTTTACTAAATGTAGATGATGCGGTACTTCTCTCTCTGTGAATACTATATGTGCCTGTAGTGTTGTTTTGTTTCTGCTGGTCTTGTGACCATAATAATAAAATATATACGTATCAAAACCACCACCACCCCGCACACAGAAAGCTACCACATCAGTTAACTTTCTAATTAGAACCTTTTCCCTTGCCATTCTAGCTTTTCACAGGCAGGCAGACTTGAAGCCACAGAGCATTACATTAAGCAAATCCCCTCCCGCCTGTGTTCAAAGAAAGCCAAGAATGATGCCCTGAGCTCTGCCAGATTCCATTGGAAAGATGCTAATCTGGTACTTAAAAACAAAACAAAACATGACACTTCATAAGCCTAACACCCTTCCTGCTATGTTATCTGCATCACGAGCAGTGAAAACTCAATTTATTTTAAGGTATTTATATCCCGCCTTTCAATTCAGGGCAAAATTAGCTTCCAGAAAGCAAAACATCATACATACAAGCAAAAAAAAAAAAAAAACCAACAGGATAGAAAGTCGTTATAAAACCAAGGTAAAATACTAGAACATAAATCACTACCACCACTGTTGAATTTAAAAAACTTGGGTAAACAGAATTGTTGCTCTTTGACTTGACACCTAGAACTAAGCACAGCTTAGAGGTGAACTTCTCTGCAAAGGAAGGGCATTCTTTCAATGTAGCACCACCACACAGAAGGCTCTGTGTGCAATTCCCACCTGACTCATCTCTGGAAGATGAAGCACCCCAAAGAGGGACTCTACGGACGATCCGTGATGCTGCAACAGGTCGCCATTCCTTTAGGTACGCCCAAAGCAACTTTAATGAGTTTTATTGCTTGTTAGAGAAGCTTCCTCCCACTTGGCCTGTTGTAAAGTAGAACTCTGTGGGGCTTTATTAAACAATAATATAATATCTACAGAAATGAATTAATAGAAAGTAAAATGGCTAATTAAAAACGGGAGGGTTTTGGTGAACACAAAGGAAGGAAGGGCAGCGAGCAGGCTTCCTTTCATACTCTCTTGGCTTTTATAATCTCTGTGGGCCTTTCAGTGTTGTAAACCACAAATGTTGTAATGTACAGTTTGTAGCTGTGTGCATTATTTATTGTTTTATACTGTTTGGTTTAATCTGTACACCACTCTGAGATCCCGATGACGTAGGGCGGGATACAAATGTTTTAATAAATAAAAATAAAATAAATAATAAACCACCTTGGGGGCCCTTTTGAGAGCCAAAATGCAGGGTTGGAGTGAACCAAGTTAGGCTGACCAGATAAAATCCAGGTCAGGGCTCATGTAACTTTAACAGTTGTAGCGAAAAGGGAATTTCAGCCAGTGTCATTTGTATGCAATTAGTTCCTGGTGAAATTCCCTCTTCATCACAACTTAGGGTGACCAGATAAAATCTAGGTCAGGACTCATGTAACTTTAACAGTTGTAGAGAAAAGGGAATTTCAGCCGGTGTCATTTGTATGCAATTAGTTCCTGGTGATATTCCCTCTTCATCACAACAGTTAAAGGTGCAGGCACTATACTAGAGTGACCATATACAAAAGAAGGCAGGGCCCCTGCAACTTTAACTGTTGTGATGAAGAGGGAATTTCACCAGGAACTAATTGCATACAAATGACAGTGGCTGAAATTCCCTTTTCTCTACAACCATTAAAGTTACATGAGCCCTGACCTGGATTTTATCTGGTCAGCCTACCAAGTGTGAGCCTTAAAATACTTCCCCCATAATCTATGCCTACGCAGCATGGAAAAAAGACTCCACGGCAGACAAAGTTAGAGGAAAGAAAGTTGAAGGTAATCTGAAAACCTCTTGCCATCTTTCCCTCACTGTGCCGGTGACCTCCAGATGTTATGCACAACGGGCCTGTTCAGCCGACGCTTCAGGCTCTGTGGTTAGCGAAACTGTGGCTCTCTGGAGTTAGCACTAACCACAAGCCGTGCTGGCGCACACAACACCCTAGGTCACGGTTAGAGCCGCTAACACTGCTGCAGACAGTCCCCGACTGGGGTTAGTGAGGGAGCAGGGCTTAGCAAAATGCATCGCACAAGAGACCTTAAGCCCCTGCTGCTTAAGCAAAAGCCTCGACCAGCAGGGTTTAAGGTGTCTTCTGAACAGGGCCAACAATTATCACCCAGACAGCAGGACCAATGGTCAACGTTGTCATCCAAAACAGCTGAAGAGCATCGGCCTGGGGAAGGCTGTAAGTTGACCCGAGGCAAGGGAAGGCGGCCGGCTGTGCCCTTAACCACCGAGACGGAAGTTGTAATACCTGCAGCTTTACCACTAGAAGCTGATGAAACAAAACCACTTCCCTGCTCGACCACTCCGGGATAATAATAATAATAATAATAATAATAATAATAACAACAATTTATTTCTTACCCGCCTCTCCGTCTGGATCGAGGCAGGGAACAACAACATGATAAAATACATAAAACTGATTAAAACATGACACATATTATTAAAACTGCATAAAAATCCTTTCTTTCGGAGAGGAACCGATAAATAACAAGGCTTTGTGAACTAACCAGAGAGTTTCGGATATGGGCCAGTATAGAAACGTAATCAATAAATATGGAAATAAATATAGAAATGTAACAAATGAATAAATAAAGACGACCATCTGCCATTTTAGGGCCAGTTTAATTTCTGCTGTTTTCAGAACAATGCCCTACCCCACCCTTTCCTTCCCCTTCTTTTTTGATGACGAACAAGTTCCTTTATCACAAACTTTCTCTCTTCTCACTACGCCTGTGCAATGAATTCTGTCAGTCCAAGTTACTACATGCTTGAAGCATCGTGAAATCCAGAGTTTCATGAACAAGTCCTGACAAAGTCCCAAGGCCCTGGCAGAGATATGAGGGGATGTAGATTCCTTTCACATTCCTTTCTATACCTGCTCTCAACCCTTCAGCAGCAGCCCAAGAAAAAGTTTAGGGCCTGAAACTGAAGGAACCACAATGGCTGCCCATTTGCTACCAGGCCCGATTTAAGGTTTTGTTACTAGTATAGGATACCCTGAACTTGGGAACTGGTTACATAAGAGATCGCCTTCTCCCCTGTAGACCCCAACCTTTTTGGACCCATGGACGAATTTGGGGATTTGACAAACTTTTGCAGGCACCACCACAAAATGGCTCCCATGGAGGATGTGGCTAGTCATATAGCGGCTGCCACAGGGGCCTGGTTAGTCAAATGTGAGGTAAAGAGGTGGTGACAGGGAAAGGGATAGTGAGGCTAGAGGCTGGGAAGGTGGGGAGAGCAAGGCAAAGGGGTAGACAGGGGAGAAAGAGCAAGGCTAGACAGGGACAGAAAGGAGGCAGCTAGGGAAGGGGAAAGGAGAGGAATAGGGGGAAATGGGGTTGGGGGGAGAGAAATATCATGGCTAGGGGCTGGAAGTGGGGGGTGAGAGAGGGCGAGAGAGCTCAAAGGGAAAAGGTCTGTGTGAGCAAGTTCAAGGACAGGGAAGGAGAATCTGGTGCCCTCATATTTTTTTAGCTTTTAATTAAGTTTTTTTTTTTTTAAGGGGGCTGTAAAACATTTTTTTAAAGCTTTGTGGACACCGTTGGGAGTTCCCCGCAGGCGCGTTGGGAACCCCTCCTATAGACCCACTCAATCCCCTGAGATAGGCATATGATGGCAATTCTCCTTTTTAAGCGCACCTTATAGATACATCTGTTTACGCAAGCCTTCCTGCTGTTGGTTTAGCCTACTACTGCATGGATATGTAGATACATTATAATCTGTGTATTGGTTCTATATGTTCACAATTGAGCACTGAGCAGGGGGTTGGACTCGCCTTATAGGCCCCTTCCAACTCTACTATTTTATGATTTGCGCACACCGCTTTGAAACCTGTAGATGTAACCAGTTTATCACTCCTCATGAAGAAATGAGATAAATAAATACATGTAACAGTTGAAGCAATCGTGCCAGAATGAAATGTGCTGTGCAGCAGTGGATGTATACATAAGACTGTCATTAATAGCGCGGAAACAGAGCCAGGTTTTCTTTTTAAAGTGGTATTTCTTAAGTATCCCAATCAGTCCCCCAGTTTCATTTGAAAAAACGACATCTGAACAGTGCATGGGGGAGAGAGATAATTTTTAACTTGTGCCAGGATTCTGCCCTGCCACCATCTTCAGCACCAGCCTTTCCCGCCAGATCTTGCAAGTGCCGGATAACATGGATGCCTCTGAACATGTGCAGAGTGCCTTCCTGACCACCACCCAATCAACACAAGGAGCCCCCATTCTTATCTGGAGTGAAAAGGGCTGCCTGCTGTTTCAGGGTGCGTAGGCTGCCTCCCTGCCTGCCTTGCACCTCTGACTTCTTTTCTTACAACCCCAATCCTGGGCGCCTTTACTTAATAGCAAGTTCATTGTGTCTAATGGGCTTTCTTTTCTCTCTCTCTTTTTTTTTAAGGGTACATAGGGGCTGCACCATCACAATACTCTGGACGGCCATACAAGCATATTATTATCATCATCATCATCATCATCATCTTTTCTTGCAGGCAAGCCCAAGTCTTCGCGTATCACACCCTGGTCCCCATAAAACTAAAACAGGGGGAGAAACGGAGAGAAACCTCCAAGAAAAAAGCAAGAAAAAGCCTCCTTGACTGGGGAAAGCCAGTCAAGGGAAAGAAGGAGACCCTCCTTCACGGTGGGGGGTGAAGAAGGAGACCCTTCTAAGACTCTCCCTTTGGCGGGGGGGGGGGGGGGTCAAGAAGAAGGAGATTCTTCTGACCCTCCTAAGACCTTCCTTTTGGGCGAAGGGACTCAAGGAGACTCTTCTAAGACCCTCCTTCAGCGGGGGGGGGGGGGGGGGGCTCAAGAATAAAGAGATCTTTCTAAGACCCCCCCCCCTTTGGGAGAGGCTCAAGAAGACTCTTCTAAAACCCTCTTATGGGGGTGGGGGGGGGGTTCATGATGAAGAACTCTCTTCTAAGACCCGCCTTTTGGGGGAGGGCAAGAAGATGGAGACCCTTCCAAGACCCTCCCTTGGGGGAAGGGGCTCAAGAAGAAGACTTCTTCTTTGGTGGGGGGCGCTCACCCTCCCTCTGGAGAGGGCTCAAAAGGAAGATCTTTCCAAGATCCCCCCCTCTGGGGGGGGCTCAAGAAGGAGGATACCCTTCTAAGACCTTCCTTTTGGGGGAGGGGCCTCAAGGAGACTCTTCTAAGACCCTCCTGGGGGATGTCAAGAAGATGGAAACCCTTCTAAGACCCTCCTTTTGAGGGAGGGGATCAAAAAAGGAGACTCTTCTAAGGCTCTCCTTCGGCGGGGGGCACTCTCACCCTCCCTATGGAGGGGGCTCAAAAGGAAGATCTTCCTAAGATCCCCCCTGGGGGGGGAGGGCTCAAAAAGAAAGAGACCATTCTAAGACCCTCCTTTTGGGGAGGGGCTCAAGTGCTCTCTTCTAAGACCCTCCGGGGGGGGGGCTCAAGAAGGAGACCCTCCTTGTGGGGCAGCCAGCCAAGGCATTGGGGTGGGGGAGGTAGGGAAGAGGGGGAGGCCTCACCTTCTTCCACGCAGAGGCAGGCAGCGAGCAGAATTGCCAAGGATGCCTTCATGATGCTGGGGGGGTGGGGGGCGTCCGTCTCTCTTTCTCTGGGTCAAAGGGGGGCAGAGCGGCTCCTCCTCGGGGGTCCCGCTGTGCGCTCGTCCGCGGGAGAAGAGAAGCCTCCGGATGCTGCTGTTCCTCCGCAATGTGGGGAGAAGCCGCGGGCCGGAGAAGCGGGGAGGGCTGGTGGGCAGCGGAGGGGCCGGACCCACGTGCTGCTCTCCTCAAATCCCAGCCGGCCACCGAGGGAGGCGAGGAAGGGCCGCCTTGCAACGTCTCCCCACCTCCCCACCCCCCACCCGGCTCCACGCCCCCCTGGCGCCCGGCCCCAGGCCCCTCTCGCGTTTCTCTTTCGTTTTTCCCGAGCCGCGCATCCTTTCCAAGGAAACGCCACCTTTGCGCAATGCCCGGCCAGCTTCCAAGGGGGCGAGGCTGCTACGCTGTGCCAGAGCGCCCCGCAAGGCTCCCAGCCTGGGCCAGACTACAACTCCCATCCACAGGCGTGCGCAGCACATTTAGAATCATAGCCTCATAGAAGAGGAGAGTCGAAAGGGGCCTCTAAGGCCATCCAGTCCAACCCTCTGCTCCATGCAGGAATTCACCTTAAAGCATCCCTGACAGATGGCTATCCAGCTGCCTCTTGAAGGCTTCTAGGGTGGGAAAGCCCACCACCTCCCTAGCTCATGGGTTCCTTTTGTTTTGTTTTGTTTTGGGTTAATATTTTTATTTCAACTTAAAACAACATAATACAACATAAACTACATACAATACAATACAAAACCTACATACCCCCCGTGCTCCCCTCCCCCCAGGAGACCTACTTTTATTTAATTATACATCCTTCCAAAATTGTGTAGAATCTTTTGAAAGTATTTGCCCCTTCCCCGATCTTAATACATGTTCCAATAATGGTCTCCATATATTTTCAAAATCATTCTTCCTGGATATTCCCCTCAATATTTTCATCTTACACGTTAACTTATCATTACCGGTAAGTGCCATATCCCATATTTCTTTATACCATTCTTCTATTGTATAAATCCCTTGCCCTTTCCAATTTTTAGCTATCATTATGCTGACAGGAGCCAGGGGGTTGTTTATCAATTCTCTCTTACTTATATTCTCATTTCCTTTATCCCATATTGCTAGTAGAGCCAGCTTTGGGCTTATCTCCAGTTTACTTCCCGGTATTTCACTTATTTCTTCAAACACCCTTTTCCAAAATTTTTGTACATGTTCACAGCTCCACCACATATGGAAATAAGTTCCAAACTCCTGACATCCCCTCCAACAATTCCTGGGCACTTTTTTATCTATCTGATGGGATCTTACCGGCGTTAAATACCATCTCCATACTGTCTTATAATAATTCTCCTTAATTCTAATCGACAAAAGCTTTAACATTCTTGCATCCCATATCCTCCCCCAGTTGTATTCATTAATTTGTTCCTTTAAATCATCTTCCCAAATCTTTTTAAGAGAGTCTTGATATTCCTCATCCTCTATCAAAATTTTATATATTTCACTGGTCAAACCTTTTTTAAATTTAATTTCTTCCTTCTTTCCTCTTGATTCAATTAAATCTTCAGATCTTGTATTCTTTCTACATTCCTTATTTTTCCTTTTCCAATCCTGTGTCCATTGTTCCAATTGTATACATTTGAACCAAGCTACCTTTTGCCCTATTCATAACTCTCGGATTTGCTCCTTATTTATTATTCTTTTAACCAATCTCTTAATTTAATAATTTTCTGTTCCCTCAGACCCTCTTCCAACTCTGCTTTTAAATTCCTTGGAAAGTCCCCCGTTACTACAACTGGGGTAAGAGGAGAAATTTCTGGTATTAACTTCCCCTTTATTTTTCCCCATATCTCTAAAATATTTTCCAACAACGGGTTGTCCAGGCCCTTCAGATCTTTTTTTTTGCATTTTAATAAAAAAGATATTTTGCTATTTAAAGTCTTGTTCCCCTGTTTGCGTCTCTAACCATTCTAAGTCGTCCTCCCCTAATATACTATTTATAACATGTCTTAATTGATTAGCAATATAATACTTCTTTATATTTGTCAGTCCTAAACCTCCTTTCTTTTGAGTCTTATACCATAACACTTTATTAATCCTTGCTTTTTTATCTCCATTACAATAAGCATTAATCATATTTTGCCAACTCTTTAACTCTGCTTCCGTTATTTTAATCAGTAACATTCTAAACAAAAAATTAATCTTAGGTAATATCTTCATTTTAATAATCGCTATTCTACCAAACCACGAATGCTTTAATTTTCTATATACCTCTAACTTTTCCCCTATCTGTTTTTTCAAACTAGCAAAGTTAATTTCTTCTAACCTATATAAATCTTTTGCAATGTTAACTCCTAAATAGCGTATTATATTCTTAAGCCTCAAACCTAGTTTAGATTTACACTCCTCCATTTCTTTCTCGTTATAGTTAAATAACATCATTTCTGACTTCCCCCAGTTAATTTGTAAGCCAGTAATCTCTCCAAATTCTCTCAAATGCTTCTTTATCACATCCCCACTCTCCAGGGGATTTTCTAATGTCAATAATGTATCATCCACAAACATATTCATTTTAATCTTTTCTTTCCCACCTATCCCTTTTAATCTTACATCCACCCTTATAACATTTGCCAAAATTTCTATCACTATTGCAAATAAAATCGGTGAAAGTGGACATCCTTGTCTAGTTCCTCGGGCTAAAGTAATCTGTTGCATTAACCCATCATTAACTATAATTTAGCTCATGGGTTCCACTGTCGTATTGCTCTAACAGTCAGGAAGTTTTTCCTGATGTCCAGCCGGAATCTGGCTTCCTGTAACTTGAGCCCATGATTCCGCGACCTGCACTCTGGGATGGTCGAGAAGAGATCTTGGCCTTCCTCTGTGTGACAACCTTTCAAGCACTTGTCTGAGTCTTGACAGCTAAAGCCATGTGCATTCAAAGCTGTCAAAAAGTTGCAGGATCCTTCAAAAAATCATATAAAATACAGGGGTGGAGGGATTGGTCTGAAATTTAACACACATGCCTACCATCCTTCCAACTTCACTGTCAGCGATTTGCAAGTCTCTCTTCCGTTTACTCGCCAGTAAATTTGGGTCATTTCCCAAGTTTACTTGCGA
Source organism: Anniella stebbinsi (assembly GCA_029215795.1). Taxonomy (NCBI): domain Eukaryota; kingdom Metazoa; phylum Chordata; class Lepidosauria; order Squamata; family Anniellidae; genus Anniella; species Anniella stebbinsi. The sequence goes on from JARDYH010000006.1 coordinate 116,159,043, forward strand.
GTAAACGGAAGAGACTTGAAAATTGATGACAGTGAAGTTGGAAGGATGGTAGGCATGTGTTAAAAATTTCATAACAATCAGGACAACCCTGTATTTTATATGAATATTTGAAAAATCGTAGTTCTGGTTTGACAGGTCTTTGACACTGACAGCTGTCAAACCAGAACCACGATTTTTCAAATATTCATATAAAATACAGGGTTGCCCCGATTGTTATGAAATTTTGACACATGCCTACCATCCTTCCAACTTCACTGTCATCGATTTTCAAGTGTCTTCCATTTATTCACAAGTAAATTTGGGAAATGACCCAAATTTACTGGCGAGTAAATGGAAGAGAGACTTGAAAAAAGCCTGACAGTGGAGTTGGACAGATATTAGGTATGTGTGTTAAATTTCATAGCACTCCCTCCACCCGTTTTATATGAATTTTTGAAAGACCGTGCAACTTTTTGACAGCTCTGAATGCAGGTGGCTTAGCTGGCAGACAGCTGTCAAAAAGTTAAACGATCTTTCAAAAATTCATATAAAATACAGGGGTGGAGGGATTGTTCTGAAATTTAATACACATACTTTGGCTTGCCCCATAAGCACTTTCAAGTCTCTAACTTAAAAAATAGAAAAGTAATAGCATTTAAATGGCCTTCCAATAATCCCATAAAATCCGCCATTATCGTATCGTTATCGGACATCGGAACAATACGATATGCATCCCTAGCTGAGTGTGTCATGTGAACTGTTTATCACTGATTTAAATTGTTTTCAAATGTTGTACATTAAGTATTTTACATTATGTTTTTATTATGTTGTATTTTGGGTTGTAATTTTTATGACACACACAAACACAAACACACATGCTATTGACAGGTACACAAATGAAATGAAAGTGTCAAAAAGTCTTCATATTCACATGCCACACCAAATTACTTTTACTTTCCTTTACCATAGGAAATAGTTATTGAATGAATCACATCCTGTAAACACGTGGGATCCCATATGTGTTGCATCCAACCCTTCTCTACAACAACATTTTGCAAACCCACCACACAACTTCATTAACCAGTTATTTCAGTGAAAAAATAAATAAACTAACTGGCAATTGTAACTTGAGACTAATGCTGATGATTGCAAGATCAAGCATTCTTCATGGTCACAATGCCTTAAATCATCACTAATTCTGTGATTGTGTCCTGAACAGGCAGCCCTTGCTATCTGCCATGTCCTTTCCATGGCAGGATCTACACTACTGCTTTATAAGGGTTTATAACAGTATTGGCAACTGTTGGGGCCCAGGACACATTCCATATAACTGTTTGGTGTAGATCTGGCCCATATGTGACATTCTTACCTGTAGCTCATCAAGGTTCATCCCTTCACACAGACCTCCATCACACCTATTTCCACCCCCCTAGTTTGCCTCCGCATTTTGCAGAAGCGCGTCAAGCTTATAATCTTTCACCTGAATAGCTGCTCTTCCACTCCTTCGCTCCTTCGTGTAAAGGAGAAACGGCCTTGGCACTGTCTCCTGGCAGAAATGTGCAGAATCCAGAGAATCAAAACCAAGACTCAACTTTTTGAGATATAAGACTTTATTAGATTAAGAGTAGGTTAAGTAGTCTGAAATTCCAAAATCTCCAACAAGACCCAGCATGCATATATATAAGAGACAATAAAATCAGTTACCCAGCCGGACCTGGCCCCTTTGCCACTTCTCGTCAGCCAAAGACACACCAAGGGTTTCCAAGCCTCTGGCTTTATTCCTCTTTTTGGAGTCCTCCCTCCCTTCTCAGTGCCAGATTCCCTTCGCGTTTCACACCCTGGCCTGGTTTCTGCCCTTGGGGTATAAATCTCTCACCAGGTGGCCGAGCCAAGGTCTTTTGTCATTTTAATTCCCCTGTTCCCATGCTAATAAAACTCTTACTAAAACTCATGCTTTCTCTGTGCTCTAGGTAACTACAAAACCCACTAATCTTCCAGCGCAGTCTATCTGGTCTCCTTTACACTTCGCTCCTTTGCTCTTCCACTCCACCCCCCTTCTCTTTCTCCCTCCAGTCAGGTCCTGTCAGATGAGTACTTCAATCAGACCGCCTTTCTGCTGGGCAAAAATGGAACAACCCTTTGTTCTGGCTCTTTGGGGGTCATCGAGGGAGTACAACCCTGCCTCTACAGAGATTCGGGTATTGAATGATTTTTAAAAAGGCTTTTGAGCCTGGGATGCAAGGTTTGGGTTTTATGCCTAGGCTTGGAGCCAGCTGCTGGGAGGGATCGCTTTTCCCTGCCAGGACCTGATGCCATCCATTCAAGTGCCCAGTTCCTTTAAAATTACAGGGAGGTTTAGGGCGCCTTAAATGCGTTTAGGGAAAATAATCCAGACTTTTAGCGTTCTAGGCAAGGCTGGGGAAGAGGCGGGGTGTCAGCAGGACAGGCACGGCGTCATGTGAGTACTGTGCTGCAAATCCGCACACCAGGCATGGCGAGAGTACACTAAATTGCTGATGTGATGGAGCTCACAGAATATAGTTTGGAAAAGAGTCCATATTGCTGCCTTGGCAAAATAAAATAAATGTGTGTTTCCCACTTGGTAGGTGGGTTTTGTGATTTCCCAAAGATCGTTAGCATTTGCTAGTCACAGGCTGCTCAGTGAAACCGTTCCACATTCTTTACGGATCTGTGAGAAAATCCCAACAGATGCATTTGTACTTTGCTGCAACGTGAACTGTGTGCAATAAAAAACAGAACAAAATCCATATTAGTGTAATACCTTTATTAGGCCAATAAAAATAAACACCTCAAATGTGCAATCTTTCGAAATCTCCAGATCTCTTCATCAGATAAGATATTACAAAAAGTAGGTTCTGGGGACAGGAGAAATCTGCATGATCCATGTCCCAAGATGAAGTGGGAGGTGGGGGGGGACGGGTCTGCAGACAGTCTGATTAAGACCTGCCGCTTTGCTGGGAACCAGAATGGAGGGAATGTGGGACACACAGCCCCATTTTGGAAATATAAAATCCAGTTGTTACCAAGATGTATAATCAAATGGCATTTGGAAGCTCGGCGGATGTTAAAGGAACAGCACAAACAATTCCTGGATGTCGGCCATTCTGTCTTGCATCATTTCTTGGAACATGGGTCATTAACAGAGTCTGTTTTGGGACAGAAGAAGAGCAAGCTAATTCTTTTTTTTTTTTTTTAGTGGCATGAATGTGGCGTGATTTCTCTCATCAGCACACTTGCTTTGGGCTGCTACTAAACGTCCTGCAAGGAGTTTTTTGTTGTTGTTGTTCTGAAGAATTATGGCTTTATTCGAAAGTTGCAGCTTCAGTGGGGCGTGCAGAGCTTCGGTGGTGGGCAGCTTGGAAAGACAAGGTGGGGGGGGGGGGTGTTCAACAGGTGGATGGGCCACTTCAGTGGGTTTTGGTGGGGGTGGTTGAAAGGGGGCCCATCGGCAGCATCAGGCCAACGATCCCCTACTATTTGGTGCCAACCCTGTACGCACAACAGGCCAGTTCTGTGAATGTTGCTGCTGGTGGGGGAAAAAAGGTGATGATTCGCCCTAGCAAATCGTTGCATAGTTCGTAATAGCACACTAAATGAAGGAAAGGCTGTATAACAGGCCGTTGAAAGAGCAGGCCTCAAGGCTACACAAGCTATGTTTTCCCTAAGCAAAGTCTATTTATTCCATGCACAGCTGCATGGCTGGGTACTCTACGAAGACCTACACTTGAGCAGGAGCCCACTGACTAGAGTCCCCTGGATGTGCTCTTCCATCATTGTCCCCTGCTTGTCCACCTGCCTTTCACTGTGGCCCAGGCAGTAGGGGCAATAAGAAGAAAGTAGCCATAGATCCCACTGCCTGCTTCCTCACTGGCTCTCTGTGTGACAAGCAAGTGGCAGCAGCAATGATGCCAAAGAGGAGGAAGAGGAGGAGGAACAACAGCGCCTGGTGACGACGGTGAGAAGGTAGACTCCTCACCATCGAAGGGGATCTTGCCCAATAGCCTGGACCTGGCACTGATTCCATACATCTTATATCTGTCTCTTTTCCATGATGCTTCCGCAAATTATTTCAACACAATGCCGTTCTTCTTCAGTCACCGTGAACCCTCTGGGGCCCAAACTGGGCATAACGTGGGAAGGTTATAGCTCCAAACGTTTCCACCGAGAGCATTTGACTTTAGAGCGGCTCCTGTAAGCGTGTCCTAGCAAAAACGTGCAAGAGAGTTTGCAGAGAACATTTAAGCCAAGGACCAGGGGGGGTTACTGCCAACCAAACAACCCCCCACCCAAATGGCAAGCGGGGTGGAGTTGCAATGAAACACATTTTCTAAGCACTTTCCCCCGGTTCATCTGATGGATACAACTGACTTTTTCACCTTGTACAATTCCTTCATTATTATTATTTTTAATGATTTGGTAATTGTAAGATCAACTTCTCTGAAAATAAATTGGTTACTTAAAGTTACACAAAGACAGAGAAACTGCACATATGGTTAGAAATAGTTTTTTTAAAAAAAAAATCGGGTTCAGAGAGATTTGTGAAAAATCTTATATTTTGAAGGGGTGGGGATTATGAAATACATGGCTATGTGCTACCTCCAGTATCAGAGACAGTAAGCATATATGCATCAGTTGCTGGGGAACATGGGCAGGAGGGTGCTATTGCACCTGTCCTGCTTGTAGGCTTCACATAGGCAGCTGGCTGGCCACTGTGTGAACAGAATGCTGGACTAGATGGACCCTTGCTGTAATCCAGCATGGCTCATTTTAGGTTTTTATTTTCCATCTAGCCCTGCAAGTATGAATTTAGCCTCGCGGTGGCAGCATTGCTCCAGGGATCTGATCCAGGAAACGCTGGTGCTTTTCATGGCGGGGGTGGGAGGGAGTGTCCCTGACTAGGGCTCAAGTTGTCTTGTAAGTCAGTCAGTACTTTGCTAAGGAGATATTAACTTCTGTGTTAGTCAGACATCATGAGAAACACGAGCAAGCACCATCAAGTGTGCATGGCAGGCTGGTGGTGTTTACCTGTGAGCAGGTGTGCTTGCAGGTAAACAGAGGTGCCCCCGAGGCATTTGGCTCGCAAGCGCCCCAACAGCATGCAGTTTCTAGAGAGAAGCTGGGCTGCCTTCTCACAACCGGATCTGCTCATGGGGAACGCGGCCTTCTCAAACAGCAGCCTGCATTTTCTCATGGCCGGCTCGAGTAGAAATATCGAGGGGCTTCATCAGGAGCGATCCCTGCACTGCGCTTTACATGTTTGGGCTCTAAATGTACAATGGGCCAGCACAGGAGGGTTCTGAGAAAGAAGGGAGCGTGTTTGCCCCTCGTCCCAGAAAGAGCTCCATGCTGGTGGGGACACAGCTGAGGCATGGCAAAGAGGTACAAAGGACCACAGATGTTTATTAGCTAACAACAGGGTGGCACATAGTGCTTGGGAAACATGATGGAGATAATCCGTTTAATATACAGCTTTACATGGAAGAAGGCTGGGATTCTTCCTGGAAGGACCTTTCATCAGCACATGAGGTTCCCCATCACAGCTTGGCTCCTAAGATGTAGAAAAAGCTGGCCAGGGTGCCCACCAGCAGAATCAGGGAGCTGCTCTTCACGCTGATGGCCCCGCTCGTGTTGCACAACTCGGTCTCGCAGCATTTCACGGAGAAAGCCACCAGGCCGATGTCAACTCCTCCTTTGGGGCAGAATGCAGAGCATCCCTTGGTGATGGACTGCTTATGATTATCACCTGGAAGGAAAGGAACGCGTCGTGACTTTGGCCCACTTCATTTTACAGGAGAAGCCACTTTAAGCTTCACATCATCTAGATCGCTCAGTTTCTGAGGGTTGCCAACGGTCCAGAAAAAGAACCACTCTGACCTCCTCTTGTGCCTTTAACGGCCACTTGATGGGCAGAAATCAGCATGTGAGACCCTTTGCAGCACGGAAGTAAACATTTATCAGTTGCACAGCATAGCACTGTACTCACAGCTACAGGGTCCGGTAAGAAAAGCTGGTGACCATTGTGTCTCTCTACTGAAGGAAGAACCCTCTCCCACCTGAGAAGAGAACCACTCTCGTTGTTTGGAACATGGACCCCAGAGGGGGGCGGGGGAGGTTGCCCTGGTCAAGAGTGTCAAGGGATGCGTGACTCTCTTGCAATTTAGATAACTCCTTTAGGGCTCTGACTGGGGCCCTTTCCGCACCAGCCATTTTTCGAGGGGCTGCCCCTGCCTGCTCACGGAGAGTCCGCATGTCGCACAGAGCATCCTGCCAGCCCTCCATTTTCCCGGGGGTTCAGGGAATGCTATTGTCCCGGTTTGTTCCCTGCTCCCAGGAGGGCAGCGAGATGGGCGGCTGGTGTGGCTGCCCATCCCGGGCGCAACCGCACTTACCCGCGAGGGGGGGGACAGCGAAATCGCCATCCCCAGGATGGCGGGGGTTAGGGGGGCTGCGGAGCGCGTGGTTTTTAAAAAAAAATTAACTAACCTTTGGCACACAAGCACTCGTGTGCTCCTTTGCGGATCTGTCAAAAAAATTGGCCGGTGCGACTCGCAACAGCCCAGGAGAAGCCTGGCCTGTCACATTGTGGTGCAGCCTCATCGCGCCGAACCTTGAAGTAAGCACTTCCAGGTTTCCCCGCTTCCCGCCCTCTCCGCCCCTATGGTGCGGAAAGGGCCTGGCTTTGACTGAAACCCAGAGAAGATTCACCACCCTACTGACATCGGAGCCACCAGCCTCCACTGATTAGAAGTGAGGGTGTCACTTGATGCCACTGTGACATGATCCTAGATCTCTCTGATGCTTCCAAAGACCGGGCTCCTGGCACTACTGAATAAGATACACAGCTATGAGGCCCCTCTTTCTCCATGTGCGACCCACACAGATCACTGGTAGCCACATATTATGGTTTGCTAAGCATTCCTCAGTCCAGGCAGGCAAGAAGGAGGTCATCAAACCTCAAGCGGCTGGTAACCTCCATTCTGCTGTCTATACGTGGGGAAAGCCCTGTGTTGGCTGCGGATCTGCGCTGCATCAGTTAGATGATGCAGGTGCAGCTTCGTAGCCACCACGGGGCTTTCCCACGAAACTGCAAATTGAAAAGGTCTGGGATTTATCCCAACTTTTTCAACTGGAGCGATGTCAGTATGGCTCTTCCGCCACCTGACGTCCTTCCTGGGCCAATTCGTGAATGTTGCCTGGTGGAAGGCGAATGCCGATTGGTCGCCTTCCACCAGGAAGAGGGCAGCGGATGGCTCTGGTACTCAGATGGCCACCCAGAAACCCCGCACTCCCACCTCGTCATTGGGATTACCTGGCACCACCCCGGGAGAAGGAAACCGCAGTGTTTCCGAGGATGTGGCGCCAACCCGGTGCTGTGAAGACACCCCCTAAGTCCTCAGTTATGTAGGCCTGATCAGGAATTTTCTTGTAATTCAAGAATGGAATTGCATATCGCAAACGCACTTACCGACGCCTCCGCCCATATATTTCGTGATGCAGTATTTCTCGTTTTCTTTACATGTCTTCATGCTCAAGCACCCCCAGTTACTCTCCGCACCGTCACACGTGAAGCACGTCAACGAGGAGACTGCAAAAGTTCACACACAAACACATATTCGTTAGACTCATGTAATGAAACGAGTGCAAGAAGTTGCTGCATGGCCCCTGTTCAGGGATACTAAATTGGCGATCTGGTTACAAGAACTGCGTGCCTCGATCTGTTGGGAGAGGCGGGTAATAAATAAATATATTATTATTATTATTATTATTATTATTATTATTATGCAGGCTATTTGAAACCTCATTTTCAGCTTTCATTCTTTTTATTTCTTTTTTTATTTTATTTTATTACATTTATATACCGCCCCATAGCCAAAGCTCTCTGGGCAGGTTTACAAACGTTAAATCTTTGGTCATTAAAACTCGATATACAGAATTTTAAAACATAAAAGCATAAAAACAGAAAACATATCAAAACAGTAAACATTTAAAACAACTGTGAACTCTTAGCCAGGCCTAAATATAGTTCTGGGGTCAATTTAAAAACTCAGTACATGCTGTTAAATGTTAAATGCCTGGGAGAAGAGGAAAGTCTTGACCTGGAGCCGAAAAGATATCAATGTTGGCGCCAGGCAAGCCTCGTCGGGGAGATCATTCCATAATTGGGGGGCCACCACAGAGAAGGCCCTCTCCCTTGTTGCCATCCTCCGAGCTTCCCTCAGAGTAGGCACCTGGAGGAGGACCTTAGATGTTGAGCGTAGTGTATTATCCCTCATGATTTCACAGGGCCACTGCATAAGCCTCGCATACACCCAACACCTACAGAATCCCACAAATGTAAACTAAATTGGGGCATCTATTTAATACTCCATACTCCCAGGGGAATAAATAGACCAGCTTATCTTACAGAGCTGTTGGGAAAGGTCTTTGGCCTCCTTGTGTGTTAAACATTTGGTCCTAAGCCAGGTATTAGTTGACTGAGCTTTTGCATTAAGTGAGACCTGGGCTGCCTCTACAAGAGGCATTTAAAGCCCTTTCAAGGCGCATTAAAAAAATTACCTCTACAAGAACGGAACGCAAATTGGGCGTAGAGGCACATTTTCTCTCCGATTATTCGCATTATCGAATGCGCGTTAAATAGCGAGTTTTATTTTGCTCCTGCTGTTAAAGCGCATTTTGACTATGTGAACAAGCAATTCTCCGCATTAACTACTTGTAAAGCACATTTGAAACAACCGGTAAGTCCACCTGTTAAGTGCTCAATTACCTCCTGGATACAAGCATTTACAATAAAGCGCTTCAGCGATTATGCGCATAATCGGCTAACCAGGCGTCAAACGGAATCCATCTAGAGGGGGTCTCAGATATCAGAGCATTATTTGTTTTCAAGGCTCAGGGAGTATCACAGCCACTCGCTGTTCCCCATTAAGCGAGTCCATCTCTTCAGCATCACCATTTGGAAATTTATCTTGGTTGTACCCAATGTAGGGTGACCCTATGGAAAGGAGGACAGGGCTCCTGTAGCTTTAACTGTTGCATTGAAAAGGGAATTTCAGCAGGTGTCATTTGTATGCATGCAGCACCTGGTGAAATGCCCTCTTCATCACAACAGTTAAAAGCTGCAGGAGCCCTGCCTCCTTTCCATATGGTCACCCTAACCCAATGGGTTGTTATCCAATTTCAGTTTAACTTAAGTCCCATTCATTTCAATGGGTCTATTCTAAGTAAGTTTCACATTGATACAACCTTCTGCTCTGACATCACACCCATTTATTTCAGTTGGACTTCTACCTAATGAGAGGTGGGCTGTGACCCATATCAGCCAGCCTGTTCAAGCTCTGCTTCTTATGTAACAACTCCTCCTGGATGCACATGAACATGGGAAGCGACCACATGCTCCATCGGACGGATCACTGGTCCATCTAGCCCAACAGAGCCTGCTATCTGATTGTCCATGCCACTGCCAGGTTCTTGCCAACTTTGCTACTATAAGACCCTTTTAGCTGGAGATGCTTATGTGTGGCGGTGGGTTGGGCAGGCTGGGGATTGAACCTGGGCCCTTCCCTATGCAAAGGAGGGGCTCTTCCATGTTCAGAGCCTGGGCCCCTCTCCAAAGAGGTACATGGAGCACAGCGGAGGTTCCAGCTTTTGGGAAAACTCCTCAAGCAATCCCTCTCAGGATCCTCTGAACTTGGAAGAGGAAGAACTAGTCCACTGAAAATGCTCACAAGCCACTTCAGCTGCTGCATGCAAACTGAGGGCCCAATCCTGCTCTTAAAAGCACCCCTCTCCCCCCCCCCAACATGTGTAGACTAGAGTCCCAATCTAGATCAGCCCTCCTGCACTGCTCTAGAGTCAAGATGAAAAGAAGGATTGCTGCTAGACAAGGATTTCAAGCAATATCTGTTTTGGCCCTGGGAATTGCCCAATCCAGATCTTTAAAAAAACTCCTTCCCAACACACACACACACACACACACACACACACACGAGTACCAATCTGGATCAGACCTCTTGCACTGCTCTAGAGTCAACCTGAGCTAACCTACGTTGTTGCCTTGGCTTAGACCCCATCTAGATGGATTCTGTTTGACGCCTGTTCCTCCGATTATGCGCATCTTCTCGGAAGCGCTTTATCGTACATGCTTGTATGCAGGAGGTAATTGAGCACTCAACTGGTGACCTTACCGGTTGTTTCAAATGCGCTTTACAAGTAGTTAATGCGGAGAATCGCTTGTTCGCATAGTCAAAATGCGCTTTAACAGCCGGAGCAAAATAAAACTTGCTATTTAACGCACATTCGATAATGCGCATAATCAGAGAGAAACCGCGCCTCTACGCCCAATTTGCGCTCCGTTCTTGTAGAGGTAAATTTTTTAATGCGCCTTGAAAGAGCTTTAAATGCCTCTTGTAGAGGCAGCCTTAGTCAGTTGGCTTCCCTGGGCGGTGATTCTCTGTGATCAGCTGTTTGGAAAAGCACACCTCTCTCGGGACTTCCTGACTTCCTGCATGGGACGCAGCGTGGGAGAGGCGAGAATAATGGCTGCGCTCGCATGTGTGAGCAAAGGGGGAGAAGCGAAGACGTCAGGACAGGAAGCCCAGAGGCACGCGAGGGCATGGCAAGTGAGGGCACGCGTCACCCGAAACGACACGGCAGAGGGCGGTCACGTGTGCCTGTGCGTTTTCTGCTCTGGTCCTCGGCAGGCTCTGGAGCCTTCGGGGTGGCTTCCCCCTGAGCTGGAGCTCTGCTCCCCAACAGACTCAGCCCAAGCGAGTTGCGGCAGGGGTTAGCGCCGGAACGTTGCCAACGCAAGGTTTCAGGAATCAGGAACATTCTGAAGATTGTGGGTGCCTCTCCGACTCTCCAGACAATGTGAGATGTAGTTAGGCAAAGAGCGTCCTCACACGGGAGGTTTCATGCACATCTGCCGCGACTTTGATCCACTTTTTTCAGCGCTGGACTAGTATGACGTCATCCCTGTCGTGCAGTTCTCTTGCCCTGAGCATCGAGTCCAGCTCTGAAAAAGTGGATCAAAGTCGCAGCAGATGTGCATTAAACCTCCAGTGCGATGATGCTCAAAGAGAACAAAGACGTTCCTGAGAGCCAGGCATTTAACAGCGTATGATGAGGGGTTTTGTGTTTTTGTGTTGTTGTTGTGCTTTGACCCAGAAGGATATTGTAATTTTAACTTGTTTTTATGCTTTATGCTTTTAAATTTTGTATATTGGTGTTTTAATTGTTCAATGTTTTTAATTGTTGTAAACCTCCCAGAGAGCTTTGGCTATGGGGCGGTATATAAACGGAAATAAATAAATAAATAAATAAATAAATAAATAAATACATGAACAAACTCCTCCTCCTCCTCTTCTTCTTGTGAAAAGCAGCCTGGAGGGCGGGAAGCTGCTTAACCCTTTCCTCTCCCTGCCATTTTGGCTCTCAAAAATGCCTGTGGATGAAAAGATCTGGAGGGGAGGGCAGCCTTTTCTCCTGTGGGAAGACATGCAACTTGGGCCCCCTCCACAAGGATGCGCTTTTGCGCCCGGTTCCGGGATTATGCGCATTATCGCGGAGGCGCATTTACGCCTAATCCCTCTGCACGGGAGGCGTCGAGAGGCGGCGAAGCGCATTAATTCATGTCCAAAAAGCGCTTTAGAAGACGTTAACGCGCATAATCGCTTGTTCACACCGCGATAATGCGCTTTAACGGCCGGAGAAAAATAAAAGTCGCTATTTAACGCGCATTTGAAAATGCGCATTATCGGGGAAATAACGCGCCTGTACGCCCGTTTTGCGCTCCGCTGGTGTGGAGGTAAAATTTATAATGAGCCTCTAAGGCTCATTAAACGTCTCGTGTGGAGGAGGCCTTGGAAGGGGTGATTTTTGAGTGGACCAATGGTGGTGGTGGGGAGTGAAAAAGCCCACCCTGCTCTTATTGGCAGCTTCAAGGGCTGCTTTCCTGTTTGTTTGTTTGTTTGTTTGTTTTACAAAAATCAAAGCGCTTCCTACATCTCCAGTATAAATGTTTGGTTAGACCCGACACACTTGTAAGACGTGCCCTGCCTTGTTTAATAACACAAGCTGGGGGGGGGGGGGGGGGGGACACCAGCAACTCCCCTTCCCATGCACACAGGCTAAGATTTGATACTGAGTCAGACCATTGGTCTATATTGCCCAATCAGTGCTGCTGGCTCCAAGTTTTTGAGAGCTGCTCGGCATGACACCCTCCATGGGTGCCCTCTACCACCCCAACACCATACCAGCTGCTGCTATCCTCTTTCTCATCATGGCTACCATTTGTTTGCTCAACAGGCAGAGAGCCCGGGACGTAGGGTGACCATATGGAAAGGAGGACAGGGCTCCTGTATCTTTTAACAGTTGTATCGAAAAGGGAATTTCAGCACCTGTCATTTGTATGCATGCAGCACCTGGTGAAATTCCTTCATCGTGACAGGTAAAGCTGCAGGAGCCCTGGCCTCTATTGTATCTGGTCACTCTAGTATAGCTCCTGCAGCTTTAACTGCTGTGATGAAGAGGGAATTTCACCAGGTGCAGCATGCGTACACCTGCTGAAATTCCCCTTTCTATACAACTGTTAAAAGATACAGGAGCCCTGTCCTCCTTTTCATAGGGTCACCCTACCTGGAAGCAAGTAGCCCATGGTGTCTCCTGCTCCTCCTTCTCACCAGCACCATTGTCTGGGCCAGAACAAGCAGGTTGCAGAAGTGAAGCAGAGGAGCAGGTCCAGGGTTGTTGTTGTTTTTCAGAGGGCCCCTGATGGACTGCGGGCCCTCAGCACATGCCCAACCAGGACTATCCTTGATGCTGGCCCTGGCCCAAATACTGGCTGGCTGAAACTCTCAAACACAAAGGCTTTTCGCAGCCCTCTCTCCTGGGATCCTTTTGACTGTGACACCAAGGCTTCTGCATGCAAAACATGTGCTCTATCACTGAGCTACGGGAAACAATCTTTCGCCTGAGAATTCTCCCTCTCCTGGCGGATTTTCTTCTACTTCACTGCCAAAGTTACATTCTGAGCATCTAAAACTGCCTTAGACTGAGTCAGAAAAAGGGGCCCATTTGGAAGTCCCTGCTCAGGCAGGCCGCAGCTCCCCAAAATGGAAGGCGAAGGCCTTTCCTAGCCCTGCCCCGTCAGTCCCCCTTTCTTTCAGCGGGCAAGTCAGGGATCACACCTGGGACCTTCCACACGCAAAACAGGCACTGTGCCACTGAGCTACGGCCCTGGTGCGTGAGATACTCTGGCTGGCGTTGGGTTAGGAAGAGGGCAGAAAGCAGAGTCAGGGCCAAGATCCAACCATATGAGAAAGCCTGCTGGGAAACCAGCCACACCTGTGAACAAAAACAACCAGTCCTGCTCACTTTCTGCTGTGCGGTCACATAACCAGCACAGTCCTGACCTGTTTTGGATACAAGGGCTCAGCCCTGGAAGATGTGAATTAGGCTCTTTCTATGCCATAGGGTTGTAGGGGGAGGGAGGGAGGGCGATCCAAGGCTAACAGCCTGGTGTAGACACGGCCTTAGTGTCTCTGAGTATATACAGAGTGCTTTTCCCTCACCGCTGATGTAGCCAGCACCCAGTCAGCTGGGATTAGTGTGACAGGATGCCCCAGGGAAGGGAGCATGATTTTATGTAAGCTTAAACCTTGGCACCTCAGTCTAGTTCGCCAGCCCAGACTAGCTTGATTGCCAGCGAACCAAAGAAACTGCCTTGGCCTACTCCTGCATCTCTGTTTGTTTGTTTTTATATCCCACCCTTTCTCACAAAGAGTCCAGGGCAGCTAACAGGCCATATAAAACAACACAATGCACGGACCTTGATAAAATCACTGTTAAAATTACAAATATACAAGGAAGCCATCACTACAAAACCACAAAGCATTTGTCTATATCCCCACAGTTTGTACAAATAAATAGATGTTTAACTGGTGCCTGAGTGACAACAGAGTGAGGAACAGCCAAATCGCTACTGGAAGGGCGTTCCGTATTCAGGGTGCCACCACCAAGGAGGCTGTACTGCATGTGGTAGTCCCACAGGCCACATTCCTCCAGGGCACTCCAAACACAGCCTCATAGAATCATGGAATCATAGTAGAGTTGGAAGAGGCCTATAAGCTCATCGAGTCCAACCTCCTACTCAGTGCAGGAATCCACCTTAAAGCATCCCTGACCGATGGTTGTCCAGCTGCCTCTTGAAGGCCCCTAGTGTGGGAGAGCCCACCACCTCCCTAGGTCATTGGTTCCTCCCTGGCTGATCTTAAATCCTTGATCGATGTTGGTGAACTTTCTTCAAGTACCTGGGCCCTGAGCCATTAAGAGCTTTGTACAGTGGAACTAACAACTTGAATGGCCAATGCAGCCATTTCAAAGGTGGTGTAATATGCTCACATCTCTCACATCTTGCTACATGTGTCAGCACGTGGGCAGCAGCATTCTGCACCAGCTGCAGCTTCCAGACTATCTTCAAGGGAAGCCCCATGTGTAGAACATTGCAGTAGCCCAGTCAGGATGTGATCAGAGCATGGACTCCTCTTGCCACGCAGCTGGCAATAAGCACTCTTCATCACTGAGGCCACCTGGGCCTCCAGTGAGAGTTTTGAATGAAAGAATATTCCTAGATTCTTTCATAAAGCTTTGTTTCAAAACACAAAGAAAGAACTGGGCTTGAGTTAGTGATGTGGGTTTTCTAGAAAATTTTGAATTGGACATTACAAATTAAGGGGGAAAATAATTGGAAATTGCAATGAGGGTAATTTGCATAGGGAAATTTTCAGCTTGCAAGAGAAAGTTTTCTGATACCCTAAAAACTGATCTAGGCCTCATCTACACCAAGCAGGATATTGCGGTATGAAAGTGGTATGAAAGTAGTATATAAAAGGCAGGAGCCACATGACTGCTTCATAGCGGTATTGAAGTGCACTAACAACCGTTGGGGCCCATTGGCACATACCATATACCGCTTTCATACTGCTATATCCTGCTTGGTGTAGATGAGGCCCTAGTTGAGCAATACGACAATGGAACCAATGACCTAGGAAGGTGGTGGGCTCTCCCACATTAGAGGCCTTCAAGAGGCAGCCGGACAGCCGTCTGTCAGGGATGCTTTAAGGTGGATTCCTGCATTGAGCAGGGGGTTGGACTCGATGGCCTTATGGGCCTCTTCCAACTCTACTGTTCTATGATTCTATGATTATTTTACTTATATTTAGTAAACAAAGCATTATTTTAAAAAAAAATACCCCATGTTAATTTTTTGCCCCAACCCACTACAAGCATTTGAGCTGAAATAGCTGGAGGGGAGGAATTAAAGAACACAATGTGATTTAAATGTTAAATTAAAAAAAAATAGAATACCAGTAAAAGTTTAAAGAATAACATGTTCTTCACTCTGATTTGCATTGTTTAAATGTAAGGGAGAAGGGGAAACTGAAACCCTTTGACAAACTAATACATTTTAATATCCCAAAGAACTGCACATTATCTGCTGACAGTCGCTGATTTATTTCAACAGAGTCGATCACTTCTCCACTGAGGTTGCTGGCGCACCTTCAGTTTCGCTCTCCCTACTTATTATTTCCATTTAACACTGAGGCATACATATATATTTCAATCACATAATTGCTAGGGATAATCACTTGGAAAACATTCATTACAACAGCGAAACCGTCAAGCTTGGCAGATATTGTATTTGCATGGAGCATCCATTCATTGTTACTAACGAAGGTATGAAAAGGGGGGGGATATGGAAAATTAAATCACTGGAAAAATTCCCACCCCACATCACTGGTTTGGGTGAATATTTCATTGCTTTGAACTATCTGCCGTGACAAGTAATGAACCACCAGGAGCTCCAATTTTGGGAAGGGCGCGTTATAGAGAAACCCTCGACTATGACTGGAAGTCTGTTTCAATTTGCGACACGCTTTCTGGGGCATTCCTTACTTTCCTTGGTCTTTCTGGCAGCCAGGCGTTTGGACACCCTACACCAAGCAGGATATAGCAGTATGAAAGCGGTATACAAAAGGCAGGAGCCACACCAAGCAGGATATCACACCAGCGATTGAGTGCACTCTCGCCCTGCCTGGTGTGCGGATTGACTGCACGGTACTCCCATGACGCTGTGCCTGTCCTGCTGACACCCCACCTCTTCCCCAGCCTTTCCTAGAACGCTAAAAGTCTGGATTATTTCCCCTAAGTGCATTTAATGTGCCCTAAGTATCCGCGTAGTTTTAAAGGAACTGGGGGCTTGAATGGATTGCATCAGGTCCTGGCAGGGAAAAGCGATCTCTCCCAGCAGCCGGCTCCAAGCCTCAGCATAAAACCCAAACCATGCATCCCAGGCTCGAAAGCATTTTTTTTAAAGCATACATCCCCTGAATCTCTGCAGAGACAGGATTGTACTCCCTCGATGCCCCCAAAGGGCCAGACTAAAAGGTCGTTCCATTTTTGCCTGGCAGAAAGGTGGTCTGGTTGAAGTGCTCATCCACCAGGACCTGACTGGAGGGAGGAAGGGGAGGGGTGGAGTGAAGTGGAGCGGAGCGGAAGAGCAAACGAGCGAAAGAGCAGCTATTCAGGCGAAAGGGATCATAAGCTTGATGCCCTTCTGCATCATAGGTAAAAAAAACGTGCAGCCAAACGGGGGAGGTGGAATTAGGTGTGATGGAGGTCACAGCGGTATATGGTACGTGTCTTATGGGCCCCAACAGTTCTCAATGCACTTCAATACAGCTATAAAGCAGTAGTGTGGCTCCTGCCTTTTATAATCCGCTTTCATACCGCTTTCACACCGCTATATCCTGCTTGGTGTAGATCTGGCCCCAGACAAAAAACAGCAGCAGCAGAGCCTTCATTGTTAACCACTGCAGTGGCATATTCCCTTTCCCAGGCTCACCTCTCTGCATGTGTGGGGGGAGGGGGGCGGCACCGCCCAGAAGAAAAACAAAAAATCAAACAGGCCCCACACAAAGGGTCGAAACCAAACCTCTCCTCATCTGTTGCAATTTCCCAGCTGACCTCATCTTTTGTAAGGGAAGACAAACACTGAGTTGTTCCCTCTTCTTCCATAACAAAGTAAATACCAGGATTTGGATCAACCTGCCCTGCCCAAAACCTACCTCTCCATTTCCTAGCACCATGCTGGTGGTTCTGATGCTAGTGGGGTGGTGAATCTGCTCCAGGTTTCAGCCAGGACTCTAAAGGTGGCATATGACCTTTTATCGCTCCTTTAGAGTTCTGGCTGGTTCTGACTGAAACCCAGAGCGGACTTACCGCCCCACTGACATCGGAGCCACCAGCCTCCACTGCCTGGTGCTAAGGGAGTAGGGTGACCAGATAAAATCCAGGTCAGGGCTCCTGTAACTTTAACAGCTGTAGAGAAAACCTGCCTTCTTTTGTATATGGTCCCTCTAGTATAGTGCCTGCACCTTTAACTGTTGTGATGAAGAGGGAATTTCACCAGGAACTAATTGCATACAAATGACACCGGCTGAAATTCCCTTTTCTCTACAACCGTTAAAAGTTACATGAGCCCTGACCTGGATTTTATCTGGTCACCCTATAAGGGAGTGCTTGCAAGAAGGCTTCCTTGCACAACCCTATTTCTCTAAACATCCAGTTCACCCCCTGCTTACCTTGCCCTCATTTTATATACAACTGACACCCTGTTTGGGGCACATTTAACTAAAAACATCTGGCTCCATCATATAGTTCAGAATAGATCTCTGGCAGGAAATTGCTCCAAAACTGAGCATCCTTATTGGGGAATAGTTCTCCTAGATGGGAAGGGGGGTGGATAGTAGGGGGAAGGCACTCCCCCCCCCCCGGTCTTTCATTCACCCCACCCCATGAGCCATTTTGGGTGACAGAGGAGCAGTGAAATGGGTGTCCCTCCCCCACCCTGGATTGGAAGCATTTATCCTAAACCACATTTGTGCCACGCCAATCCCACAGCCCCAAGGAGAGTCGGAAGCTGCAGATCTTTCTCAAGAAACCAGGTCTACCAGTTTTCATCGCCCAGGAGCAGCTCCTTTGTAAAGCTGATGGGTCTTAGTTGTCCATTCAGGACCCACCCACCCTAAATTCCTTTGCATTACGACAGAAAATAGCTTGGGAAAACAAAGTGTTGCTGGGAAAATCCAGTTTCCCACCAGCTGCTGTGCAGAATACAACCAAGTTCAGGGGTGAGGAGGGAAGCCTTAAACAGAGGTGGGGGGTGACAGGTGATATCATCCTTCCTGTTAATGGAAAATTACTGTGCTTTGAACCTGCAAGTCCTGCCTCCACCACTAGGGTGACCATACAGAAAGGAGGACAGGGCTCCTGTATCTTTAGCGGTTGTAGAGAAAAGGGAATTTCAGCAGGTGTCATTTGTAGCCATGCAGCACCTGGTAAAATCCCCTCTTTATCACAACAGTTAAAGCTGCAGGAGCCCTGCTCTCTTGACCAGATACATAAGAGGGCAGAGCTCCTGCAGCTTTAACTGTTGTGATGAATAGGGAATTTCACCAGGTGCTGCTTGCCTACAAACGACACCTGCTGAAATCCCCTTTTCTATGCAACTGTTAAAGGTACAGGAGCCCTGTCCTCCTTTCCATAGGGTCACCCTATTGGTGCAGGCATTGGAAACAGGCTTCCACCAAGCCTACCTTCTCCTATGACTGACTTGATGACCACTGAGTCTTTCTTTAGGGTGACCCTATGTAGAGGAGGACAGGGCTCATGTATCTTTAACAGATGCATAGAAAAGGCAACAGTTGCCATTTGTATGCATGCAGCACCTGACAAAATTCCCTCTTCTTCACAACAGTTAAAGCTGCAGGAGGCTTTAACTGTTGTGATGAAGAGGGAATTTCGTCAGGTGCTGCATTCATACAAATGACGCCTGCTGAAATCCCCTTTTCTATGCAACTGTTAAAGGTACAGGAGCCCTGTCCTCCTTTCCACAGGGTCACCCTATTGGTGCAGGCATTGGAAACAGGCTTCCACCAAGCCTACCTTCTCCTATGACTGACTTGATGACCACTGAGTCTGTCTTTAGGGTGACCCTATGTAGAGGAGGACAGGGCTCATGTATCTTTAACAGATGCATAGAAAAGGCAACAGTTGCCATTTGTATGCATGCAGCACCTGACAAAATTCCCTCTTCTTCACAACAATTAAAGCTGCAGGAGGCTTTAACTGTTGTGATGAAGAGGGAATTTCGTCAGGTGCTGCATGCATACAAATGACGCCTGCTGAAATCCCCTTTTCTACACAACTGTTAAAGGTACAGGAGCCCTGTCCTCCTTCTCATAGGGTCATCCTACCCACTACACCCAAACCCTAAGAAACACATCCCCAGGATCAGTGAAAACCCACATTTGCAGCCCATATCTTCCTCTTGACTTTCACGCCACAGATTTAATCTCTCTCTTCACAATTTTTTACAATCCGCATGGCTGTTATTGTATCATCATCATCCAAAGCAGCCCCCCCTTCTCCCTGCAAAGCAATATTTTGCATCAACTGTGCCATCCTTCTGATTCGCCACCATTGCAGTCCTGCCAAACCTTAATTTGACTTCATTCAGGCAACCAGAAAAGAACCAATTTTTGCACCCCCTCCGTCATAGAAAGGAAATGCACAGACGAATCTAGCTGACATTGCGATGAATGATACATGCTGCACCATGAGAGGAGAGACCCCCGGTTTCTACAGCGGAGTTGTGACAGACAGCAGAGTTTGTGGTTTGCTGGACAACTTGATTCTGGCATCTCAATCCATTACCCACCTAGACAACCAACGTCTGCTCTGACTAACAGCAATACACAGGGTCTCCAACGGAGATCCTTCCTACTAGAAATGCCATGGGACGTATGCCCGACACCCGGACTACACCATTGACATGTGGGCCATTCCTGCTATCAAAATAAGCCTAAAAGCTGAGCTTCATGGTGGGGAATGATTGTAAGGTCTTTGGGGCAGGGCCTCTGTTTCAGCAGTGCTACAGCAAAGACAATGGACAAGAAGAGCTCATTATGAAAGAGGGACGGGCAAAGAGGAAAAAGCCGAGAGCCAGTAGATCCTGCTTTTCATTTCCAGCAGTCCTAAGGAACACCTCTTGCATTATGATGAAGCCCATTTCCATCCCACCGTTCCTCTGAGCGGCTCAGGGATTCGCCCCCTTGTCTCTTTCGGTTGACTAGGAGAAACGGCAGGTGGACCAAGGCCCCCCCGGTTGCCTTCCTAGCCATTTTGAGTCCGGGTCTCCCCCGGTTATCTCCCCCTCCCTCCCTCCCTCCGCATCAGGATTCTCTCCCGCATCCAGCTTTTGCTTCGCAATGGAGGAACGAAACGCCCTACCTCTCTCCACACACAGCAAGGCGGCCAGCAGCACTGCGAAGGACGCCTTCATTTTGGGGGATGTGGTGGCAATCCAGGCAGGCGGGTGAAAAGGCAGGCAGGCAGGCAGGCCGAGTTTCTCCTGGGGTCAGAAAGCTCCAGAAAGTGGCCTTCTTGCCTTTGATGTAGTATAAGGGCTGGTGGGGCAGGGGAGGGACCGAGAAGGTGGGGCCCAGGAGGAGGAGGAGGCGGCGGCTCTGCCCACTCGCAAGGCTGCTGCTGAGCCACACAGCAGGCCACCGGGAGGGGAGGCGCGCACAGCCCTCCGAAGAGACCGCCCTGCATGCCGATGAGCTGCTGCCGCCGCCGCCGTCCCACCGGCTGCGTCCACTGATGCAAGAGCGGCCTGGCGCTCCCAGCCGAAACAAGGAGCGCCTTCTCCGCCGGTCCAAGGGGGACAAAGGAGGCGGCGCCGCTCCGCATTTCGAGCAGATGGCAGCAGCAGCAGCAGCAGCAGCAGCAGCAGCCGCATTCCGGCCTGGAGAGGCTCCCGGCTAGGGAAGGGGAAGGAGGCAGCCAGGAGGCCCGGAATGGGGCGCCTTTCCCGAAAGCAAGCCTGGGCCAGCCCCATCGCAGCCCGTTGCTTTTTAAGGGCGGTTTTTTGGGGTGCTTATAACCTTTTAACAAAAGCAAAGACAGGGGTGGGGAAGAAAGAAGAACAGGCGGCTGCATGGATTGGAGAGGAATATCCATTTCAATATATATATAATATGAAGTGTGGGTGTGGTGCTCACAACTGCAGCTGGTCTGGTCTAGGGTCAGTCTGAGAACAGAAGAACAGCCCCGCTGAAGCCAACCAAGAGCACATTTAGTCCAGCACTCTGTTCACACAGTGGCCAAGTAGCTGCTGAGCAGGGACCCACAAAGCAGGACACAGTGCAACAGCGCCCTCCCACCCATGTTCCCCAGCAACCGGTGCACACAGGCATACTGCCTCGGATACTGTAGGCAGCACCTAGCCATCAGGGCTATTAGCCATTGATAACTTTCTCCCTCAGGAATTTATCCATCCGCCTTTTAAAGCCATCCAAATTGGTGGCGATCACCACATCTTGTAGTAGTGAATTCCATCGTTTAACTATGTGCTGTGTGAAGAAGTCCTTCCTTTTATTTGTCCTGAATCTCCCACCAATCAGCTTCATGGGATAATGACCCCCACTGGGTTCTAGCATTATGGGAAGGGAGAGAAACGTCTCCCTATCCACATTCTCCACACCCTGCATAATTTTGTACACCTCCATCATGTCTCCCCTTCGCCTCCTTTTTTCAAGCTAAACAATCCCAGCTGTTGTAACTTTCATAGGCTGCCTCTACAAGAGAGGTTTAAAGCTCTTTCAAGGTGCTTTAAAAAATTTACCTCTACAAGAACGGAGCGCAAATCGGGCGTAGAGGCGCGTTATCTCTCCGATTATGCGCATTATCGAATGCGCGTTAAACAGCGAGTTTTATTTTGCTCCAGCCATTAAAGCGCATTTTGACTGTGTGAACAGGCGATTATGTGCATTAACTACTTGTAAAGCGCATTTTGGTGATCCCTTAATGCGCTTCACCACCTCTCGTGCAGAGGTATTAGGCGTAAATGCACTTCAGCGATTATGCGCATAATCGGCTAACCAGGCGCAAAAGCGAATCCTTGTTCCAGTCCCTTAATCATTCTAGTTGCCCTTTTCTGCACTTTTTCCAGCTCTTTCTCTCTCTCTCTCTCTCTCGGTGTGGTGACCAGAACTGTACACAGTATTCTAGGCGTGGTCACACCATAGATTTGTATAAAAGCAGTATAATACTGGCAGTTTTATTCTCAATTCCTTTTCTTATAATGCCTAACATGGACTTTGCCTTATTTACAGCTGCTGCACACTGGGTTGACATTTTCATCTATCTGTCTACCACAACCAGAAGATATTTTTCTTGTTCGATCACCACCAGCTCAGATACCATCAGGTTATACTTGAAGTTGGGAGTTCTTTTGGTTTTATGGTGTCTATAGTATTATGCATTACTTTTAGCTGATTTAAATGTTTCTAAGTTGCATGGACCTTATGAGAGAGAAGGACATGCCATCATGAGTATTTATACTTAAAACGCCTTGTAGGTAACTTTTATTGCATGAGTTGTACACGTGTAATAAAAGCAAACAAAAGCAGTCCTAAATCCCTTGGTAATCCTTCCGCATATTCATTTACATCCTTGCCCAACCCATAAGAATATAAGAAGAGCCCTGATGCTGGATTAGACCGAGGGTCCATCTGGTCCAGCACTCTGTTCACACAGTGGCCAATCAGCACTTGACCAGGAGCCCACAGCAGAACATGGGTGCAACAGCACCCTCTCGCCCATGTTCCCCAGTAACTGGTGTATACAGGCTTACTGCCTCTGATACTGGAGGTAGCTAGGATGACCATATGAAAAGGAGGACAAGGCTCCTGTATCTTTAACAGTTGCATAGAAAAGGGGATTTCAGCAGGTGTCATTTGTATGCATGCAGCACCTGGTGAAATCCCCTCTTTATCACAACAGTTAAAGCTGCAGGAGCCCTGCCCTCTTGTAGAGCGACCAGATACAAAAGAAGGCAGGGTTCCTGCAGCTTTAACTGTCGTGACGAAGAGGGGATTTCACCAGGTGCTGCATGCATACAAATGACACCTGCTGAAATCCCCTTTTCTTTGCAACTGTTAAAGATACAGGAGCCCTGTCCTCCTTTCCATATGGTCACCCTAAGGTAGCATATAGGTCTAGTAGCCATTGATAGCCTTCTCCTACAGGCTATGTACATGTGTCAGAATGAGTTTGTCCCATTGGTAGCAGCTAGGGGCTTCTGCATGTTTCACCCATCAGAGGTTCTCTGCTCTCTTTCTTCTGCCTCTATGCCCTTCTGGTTGACTGCCAGAAATGTGGTGTTCCATCAGTTAGCATCGTCACTGTGCCTTCCCCCTTGGTCCACACCCATCAGCCTGTTGCCAGCTTCCTTCACCTCTCACCCAGACATTGCTCACAATTTTCATGTCGTGGTCATGTCATTTAGGTTCTTTGTTCTGCTTCGTCCTGCTTTGCTGTTTCTGGATGTTCAGTATAGGCAGGGATTGCATTGTGCAGATCAGCTTCAGAGCAATCTGGTTTTCTAGTGCCTTGCAACAGTGCTTTCTTGTTTGCGTGGGAAGAGCTTGGTTGGGTCCGGTTAGCAAAAGAATAAGAATAGACACACCAAGCATAGCTGGATGATAAATTGCCCACAACTTTATTGACTCACTTAGAATCATAGAAACATAGAATAGTAGAGTTGGAAGGGGACTCTAAGGCCAATGAGTCCAACCCCCTGCTCAATGCATGAATCCACCTTAAAGCACCCCTGACAGATGGTTGTCCAGCTGCCTCTTGAAGGCCTCTAGTGTGGGAGAGCCCATCACCTCCCTAGGTCATGAGTTCCATTGTCGTACTGCTCTAACAGTCAGGAAGCTTTTCCTGATGTCCAGCCGGAATCTGGCTTCCTGTAAATTGAGCCCATTATTCCATGTCCTGCATTCTGGGTTGATCGAGAAGAGATCCTGGCCCTCCTGTCTGTGACAACCCTTCAAGTATTTGAAAAGTGCGATCATGTCTCCCCTCAGTCTTGAATAGGCCTGGCAGTGGCATACGGCATAGATGCTGTCATCGGCCAGCCTGCCTGCTGACCAATTCCCTTTCCTGACCCACATGCCAGGTGTTGTGTCTAATTCCTCTCCCCTTGCTCAGGGCGAAGATTCTGAACTCGAACAGACATTCCAGTCCATACCAGAAGGGGAAGATGTGGTTCCCATAGCTTCGCCTTTAGTGGGTGTTTCTCCTGATGTAAATAACCCTCCAGCTGATAAGCAGCCTTCCACTTCAGAGGACGAGGGAGAGAGTGACCTTAGAAATGCCATTTTCCATAGGAGAGAGAAACGAGCACAGATCAAAGAGGTCAGGAGGCGGCGCTCGGAAAGATTAGTGGCTCAGAAAAAGCTTGATTCAGAAGTGACTCTCACTTTCTTTTGAATGGATCAACTGTCTTGTTTGCTTAGCTAAATTACGCTTTGGGGCAAAACGCTTTCTACTTTTAACTCCTTTCGACTGGAAAGAAGGGGTCATTTGCTAAATAAAAGATTGATTGCTTTCCTAAGAGGCCTCCTTATTGACTTCAATGAATGCAAGGAGTTAGAGAGTCACGACACCAGGAGAATTGGTGGTGGTTGGAAGGGCCAAAGACATACCACGAAGCAGACTGCTAATGTGAATCCCTTTCCACCACCATGGATGTGGCCAGCTTGCAGCCCCCATACTGGTCTGGTCTTGGCACCACGTCCCCGAGATCTCTTACAGGAATCCTCTCCATGGGGGAGCAGGGAGCCCAGTCCTGCTCCCCCTCACCAATGGATCCAGCTCATTTCCTATCACGCCCACATAAGTTGTGACAAATGTTATAAAATGAAGCATCCACAAAGAATTTACTGATAGCCCAGACCAATTTATTTACAATGGAATTAATCTTGCAGTGGGGGAGGCAAAACCCCCGCACAGCCTTTGCCAATTGGTGTGCAGGTAAAATTCCTTCCCAACCCCATTAACTGGCGACTACTTCTACCACTGCAAGACATCTTACTACCGGGAGCGGGTGGGTGAGGAAGTCAGCAACTGGAATCCGGGAGCCACAGGGGAGGTCTGCCTTTGGGAGCCTCAGGTTGAACTGGAGACAGAACAAAGGGGAGATCTCAGTGTGTTGGGTCTGCCTCTTTGGCCCCACCCTATCATCGTGCTGATTGGCTCAGCAGTCCCCCCCCCCCCGGAAAGGAGATGCTGCTGCTCAGGCTGTGCTGCTGCTGGGGCTGTGCAACTGCTCTTTACCAGCCTTTCCCGCTTTGCTGCCAGCCTGCTCGACCTCAAAATACATTGCTCCCCGTTAAGGAGGAGAACTTGACTTACAAGCTTTTCTCTGTTTTCTACCCTTCCTGATTTGTCTACAGTGGTTTCACATTCATTCATCCCATTCATTCACTAAAAATAGCACTTATCATAACTTGATGAAACCTATAGGCCTCAAACCCAGCAGGGACTACGGGGCTGCCTTGACGGTGCCACGTTGCTGCAGAGTTCCCCCTAAACCCCGCAGTTTCACTCCTGAGTGGTTGTGCTTGGTAAACCCCATGCCAAGGAGGGAACGTGGGGTTTCCAGCAGTCATCTGAGTACTGGAGCTACACACACCACCTTCTTCCTGGCTTTTGGCAACCAATCGCGCATCTTCATCCTCCGAGTATGCCCCCTAGATCGATCAGATGGTGGAAGAGCCGGGGTAACCTCACTCCCACCGATAATTCCCAGACTTCTTTGGTGGAGAGCAAGGTCACCCCAGCCCTTCCGCCATCCCCAACATTTTAACCATGCAGCTTCATGGACAAGTCCTGCGGTGGCTGTGAATCTGCGGCTGCATCATATAACTGACACAGTGCCGATTTGCAGCTACCGCAGAGCTTTGAGCATGTAGAGACAGCCCCTAAGTTTATGTGATAGCAACTGGATCTGGATTGACTTCAGACTTGCATGATCCATTTATTTATTATTTTAAATGCCCACACGCTTGCTAAAGGAACCAAGAAATGCCATCTCGTCCTGTGTTCTTTGCAAGAAAACCAGCATCAAGCAGGTGTGAGGTGGCCCATGTAAATGAGCCAATGGGCCACCATGGTCTGCAGACATCCTACCAAACTACGCAGAGACAAGTCTGTTCTGAGACAAGGCGAAGGAGCAGATTTAGGGCAAAGTGGGAGACAGATCTGAGCCATGGGCCACAGTCCCAGCGGTGTGTTCTTGCATGGCTGGCATTCATTTCACCAGAGGACTTCTCAATGGGATTCTGCCTCCGGGTAATTAACAGGAACAAAAGGCCATTGGGATTTATTTATTTATTTAATTCCATTTATATACCGCCCCATAGCCGAAGCTCTCTGGGCGGTTTACAAAAATTAAAAACATTGAACAATTAAAACACCAATATACAAAATTTAAAAGCATAAAGCATAAAAACAAGTTAAAATTACAATATCCTTCTGGGTCAAAGCACAACAACAACACAAAAACACAAAAACCCTCATCATACGCTGTTAAATGCCTGGGAGAAGAGGAAAGACTTGACCTGGCGCCAAAAAGATAACAATGTTGGCGCCAGGCAAGCCTCGTCAGGGAGATCATTCCATAATTGGGGGGCCACCACTGAAAAGGCCCTTTCCCTTGTTGCCACCCTCCGTGTCTCCCTTGGAGTAGGCAACCAGAGGAGGACCTTCGATGTGGATCATAGTGTATGGGTAGGTTCATGTCGGGAGAGGCATTCCATCAGGTATTGTGGTCCCAAGCTGTGTAAGGCTTTATAGGTTAGAACCAGCACCTTGAATTGGGCTCGGAAACGTATAGACAGCCAATGCAAGCGGGCCAGAGTAGGTCTTATATGCTCAAACCTTCTGGTTCCTGTTATCACTCTGGCCGCTGCATTTTGCACAAGCTGCAGTTTCTGAACCGTCTTCAAAGGCAGCCCCACGTAGAGTGCATTGCAGTAATCCAGTTTAGAGATTACCAGAACATAGACAACTGAAGCCAGGTTATCCCTGTCCAGAGAGGGGCGTAGCTGGGCCACCAACTAAAGTTGGTAGAAAGCACTCCATGCCACCGAGGCCACCTGAGCCTCAAGTGACAGAGATGGTTCTAGGAGAACCCCCAAGCTATGAACCCGCTCCTTCAGGGGGAGTGCAACCCCATCCAGAACAGGTTGAACACCCTCCATCCGGTCAGCAGAACCACCCACTAACAGCATCTCAGTCTTGTCTGGATTGAGTTTCAGTTTACTAGCCCTCATCCAGTCCATTGTCGCAATCAGGCACTGGTTCAGCACATCCACAGCCTCACCTGATGAAGATGAAAAGGAGAAATAGAGTTGTGTGTCATCAGCATACTGATGACAATGCACCCCAAAACTCTGGATGACTGCTCCCAACGGTTTCATGTAGATGTTGAACAGCATGGGGGACAAGACTGAGTCCTGAGGAACCCCATTCTGGAGAATCCATGGGGCCGAGCAATGTTCCTCAAGCACCACCTTCTGGAGCCAACCCGCCTAGTAGGAGCGGAACCATGCCTCCCACTCCCAACTCAGCCAGTCATCCCAGAAGGATACCATGGTCGATGGTATCGAAAGCTGCTGAAAGATCAAGGAGAATCAACAGAGTCACACTCCCCCTGTCTTTCTCCCGACAAAGGTCATCATACAGGGTGACCAAGGCTGTTTCCGTGCCAAAACCAGGCCTGAAGCCGGTCTGAAATGGATCCAGATAATCAGTCTCATCCAAGTGTGTCTGAAGCTGGCTCGCAACCACTCGCTCAAGGACCTTGCCCAGGAATGGAATATTTGCCACAGGTCTATAGTTATTAAGATTTTCGGGGTCTAGGGAAAATATCTTCAGGAGTGGTCTCACTACCGCCTCCTTCAAGCGGCCTGGGACCACTCCCTCTCGTAGAGAGGCATTAATCACTTCCCTGGCCCAGCCAGCTGTTCCATCCCTGCTAACTTTTATTAGCCAAGAGGGGCAAGGATCCAATACAGAGGTGGTTGCACGAACCTGTCCAAGCACCTTGTCAACATCCTTGAGCTGTATCAACTGAAACTCATCCAAGAAAACAGGACAAGCCTGTGCTCTGGACACCTCACTAGATTTACCTACTATAACACTGGAGTCTAAGTCCTGGCGGATGCCAAAGATTTTATTCTGGAAGTGCCTAGCTAATTCAGTACAGCGGGCCTCAGATGGTTGTAGCACATCCTTGGGGATGGCATGTAATAGCCCCCGGACAACTCTGAAAAGCTCCGCTGGGCGGCAGATAGATGATTTGATGGGGGCAGCAAAGTATTGCTTTTTCCCGCCCTCACTGCCCCTGAATATACCTTACTATAGGCACTTACCAGTGTTTGATTGCATCCATCAGGAGTTCGTCTCCATCTGCCCTCAAGCCGTCTCCTATTTTGTTTCATTGCTCTCAGCTCTGGGGTATACCATGGAGCCGTATGAGCTCTACACAGGAGAAGGCGCTCAGGAGCAATCGTGTCAACCGCCCGGGTCATTTCTGCATTCCACAGATCAACCAGGGTTTCGACAGGAGAGCCAGTCCTATCAGCCGGAAAACTCCCCAGAGCCCTCTGGAAACCATCCAGATCCATTAGCCTCCGGGGGCGGACCATCTTAATAGGTCCCCCACCCTTGCAGAGGGGGAAAGCTGTTGTAAGTCTAAACCTCAGCAGGTGGTGATCTGACCATGACAATGGGACTAATTTTAAGTCCCCCACTTTCAGTTCACCATCTCCATGTCCAGTTGAAAAAACCAGGTCCAGAGCATGCCCTGCTACATGCGCTGGGCCGATGGCATGTTGGGACAGTCCCATGGTTGTCATTGAGACCATGAAATCCTGAGCTGCCCCAGTTAAAGTGCCCTCAGCGTGAATGTTGACATCCCCCAGAACCAACAGTCTAGGGGATCTCAGCAGTACACCCGAGACCAGCTCCGTCAGCTCACCTAGGGAGTCTGTTGAGCAGCGGGGTGGGCGGTACACCAACAGAATCACTAATCTGTCCCGCTGACCCAACACAAGGTGCAAACACTCCAGACCAGTAGTCACATGGGCTGGGAGCCTGCAGAGGGAGATGGAGTTCCTATAGACCACAGCAACCCCCCTCTCCCCGGCCTTCAGGTCTACCCTGATGCTGAGCCAAGTATCCTGGTGGGCATAACTGGGAGAGGCCAACTCCTCCCTGCTCACCCACCCAGGTCTCGGTTATACATGCCAGATCGGCTGCCTCATCCACAATTAAATCGTGGATGAGGGAGGTCTTATTATGTACCGACCTGGCATTTAAGACCGGCATCCGGAGTCCCGAGGGCTGCCTGATAGGGCAACCAACAAACGTGTGGTTGCGAGGAGGACTGGAACATGGCACAGCCGTCAACTGTCTGAGCCGCGTTCCCCTTACCTGGCACGTCCTCCTCACAATGCCATATCTCCCTCTACCCAGCACTACACTGATTGGGCCCCCCTCAAATCCCCCCACTTGGCTCTGCATCCTCCCTCCCAGGCACATGGCTCAAGACCCAGAAAAAGCCAACCAGGAAAAAAAAGGCGGGGGGGAGGAAAGCGGGAGGGAAAAAAAGAGCAGCAGCAAACGGGCAGGCAGGCAGCAGCAGCAGGCAGCTCTCCCTCTTCCCTGGGTGGGGTGATGGTGGTGCCCTCCTCCTGCAGGCACTGGCTCTCCCAGGACACCCCAACCAGCCGGCTAATGTATCCCTCTTCCAAGAGAGGGATAGGTGGAGAATGCCAGCAGCAGCTGGGTGAGTACCTGGGGGCCTGGTCCTGCAGGGTGTGGCAGTCCACTTGCCTCAGGCGCCAAAATATTTTACGCTAGCCCTGAGTTGAGAAGCCGCAGGACTTTGTTTGAGGCAGTGTCCACCAGCATCAAACCTTGTGATGACCTGGTTTCCGTGCCAGAAATCTGTCCAAAAATATCTGATATGATAAAAGATAAGAATGTTTCTAGGCATGTACAGAATGCCTTCTAATCACCTCAGGGCATGTGTGGAGTACCTTCCACTCACTTCCTCATCCGGGTGGGATTCAGAGCAATGGCAATTTCACATGTATTGGTCTAGTGTTTAGAGAGCCAGTGTGGTATAGTGGTTAGAGTGCAGGGCTGGGGCTCTGGAGATCTGGGTTCTCCTAGTCCCCATGAAGCTCACTGGGTGACTCTGGGCCAGTCATGACTCTCACCTTAATCTGCCTCACAGGGTTGTCGTGAAGATAAAATGGAGAGGAGGAGGACCATATAATTTATTTTTATTTTATTTAAAACATTTCTTAGCCGCCTTTCAGGGCAGAAGCTCTCCCAAGGCGGCTTACAACCACATATAAAAACAACCATAAATAGAAACAGCATACATATAAAAAGCAATAAAAACATAAAAGTAAAATATTAATTAAAACAATAAAAGCTAACATTAAAAACTATAGAAATAAAACAGCAAGGGTAACAGCAGCAAAACAGTATTTAAGAGAAGGCCATAGTAAAATAAAATGTTTTAAGGCCTTCTTAAAAGCCTGCAAGGATGGTGCATGGTGGATCGTCAGTGGGAGTTTGTTCCACAGGTGTGGGGCCCCTGCTGAGAAGGCCCTCTCCTGTGTGGAGACCACTTAATATCTCTCACTGGTGTGCAGGTGGGCTTCTCTTTTTGATCTTAAAGTGCAGGCAGGCTGATATGGATGAAGGCGGTCCTTCAAGTATCTTGGTCCCAAACCGTAAGCCATCTTATCATAGAATCATAGAATCATAGAATAGTAGAGTTGGAAGGGGCCTATAAGGCCATTGAGTCCAACCCCCTGCTCAGTGCTGGAATCCACCTGAAAGCATCCCTGACAGATGGCTGTCCAGCTGCCTCTTGAAGGCCTCTAGCGTGGGAGAGCCCACTGCCTCCCTAGGTAATTGGTTCCATTGTTGTATTGCTCTAACAGTCAGGAAGTTTTTCCTGATGTCCTTGCAAGAGGAAAAACGGTGGATATGAATGTAATAATAATAATAATAATAATAATAATAATATACACTCTAAACTCAGCAACCTGCCATCATGAAGGAAGGTCCCTCCCATGAGAAGTCCACCTGCTTGCTTTCACTCTTTCAAAGTTCATATAATTCATGGAATTCCTTCCCACTAGAGATTTGCCACAGTCCTTCCTTGAGCATTGTTCAGAAGCATCCTGAGACCCATCCGAACGGGCTGGCCTTTGGGATTCAGGGGGTTAAATTGGATTCGATCACACATTATTCCATTTTACCAGATGAAGAGTTGCTTTTGTGACCCCTTCTGAGCCTTCAATTGTTTGGGTCAAATGCTCAAACTATTTGGGGGGGGGGGGTAGGGAGATGGAATAATTCATTATACCCCCTCCCCTGATCCTCACAATTTTAACCAAATCATTCCCCTCCCTACCCATTACGGGCGCAATCCTATGCATATTTAGACACACAAAAAAGTCCCAAAAATCCCAGCATCCCTCATGGCTGGCTAGGGTGTGCAGGGAGTTGTGGGGACTTTTTTCTGTCTAAACATGCATAGGACTGCGCTTGAAGGAAGCCATCATAAATTATAGAGGGATGGGAGCATCCTGAAAGTTGGGCACTTTCTATAATCATGCAAATATGTGAATTTGTAGAGCGCTGGCTCTACATGTTTTAAACACCTTTCCTTGTCTGATCTAGTTGTATCTGTTTCTGCGGCACGATAAACTGATCCCTTCCGGCCAGCCTACCTAGTTGAATGTTAAGATGTTTCATTGCTATTTTAATAATGTATTGGTTTTATATGTGTTCAATCAGTTTTATGTATTTTATACTATGTTGTATTTAATGTTGGTCCCCGCCTCAATCCAGAAGGAGAGGCGGGTAATAAATAAATAAAATTATTATTAATATTATTATTTTATATCTGTTGTTTTAACATCATTGTTCTGTTTTTGGACAGCGAATGTTTCTATATTCCTTGTTGCAAAATGCCCGGATAAGTAAATAAATAAGTGGGCCAGCCTCAGGCCATTTCCGTGGCTGTTACACATACACACCCCTTTTGTGATTCCCCAAACACAACAGTTAATCACTATCCTTAAAATACCCTTGTTTCTGTGGCACAACCTCCTATTTCGGATTGAGGTCTCCTCTTCCCCCTCCACTACGTATAAAGCCGCAAATATATTGTTTGGGATTATATTTAGCTCACCTGGTGTTTTCCCTCGATCTCATTTGCACGACCTATATGACTAACCTGCCTGGGAGGCTGTTCTGGGATTGTGAAAATGGGAAGAAGAAGGAGGTGGAGCAGGGGAGGGGTTGGTAATTAAGCAGATTGATGCAGAGGGAAAACCTGTCGGGCTAAAGCTTGATGAGCTCGAAGAAGGTGCTGGAAGGCGGAAGGACTAGCAAGATAGATTGGGAGATACATAGCTGAATGCAGAATGTTCTCGCTGTTTAGGGGAGGGGAGGGGTTAGGAGACCATCTCTACGTCCCCAAAGCATTGTTGCAGTCTCCTAGGGCTCCTCTACACAATGGAGGTGGGCTGAAGGTAGTCCTCCAGAAGTTCTGGACTTCATCTCCCAGGAGACCCTGCCAGCATAGCCATTGGTCAGGAATAGGGTGATCATATTTGGGAAACCAAAAGAGAGGACACCCAGGGATGGGGGGGAGTGTGCTTTCCAGGGCCACTAGAAAGCATATCCCAGGGGCCCGAGAAAGCATGCTTTCCCCTCCTCCACTCCAATCGGGGCCTTAAGGGCCCCGATCAGAAAGGAGGGGAAAGTGTGTCATTCCTGTTCCCGCACTACTCCAATAGGGGCCTCTGGAAAGCATGGTCCCCTCTACAAGGATTCGCTTTTGCGCCTGGTTAGCCGATTATGCGCATAATCGCTAAAGCGCATTTACGCCTAATCCCTCTGCACGAGAGGCGGTGAGAGGCGGCGAAGCGCATTAAAGGATGCCCAAAATGCGGTTTACAAGTAGTTAATAGAGGAGGTGATGCCCTGTTCATCAAAGAGGGCATACTGTGGAATAGACCAGAACACCTAAAACGGGCAGACTCCTTCACAGAAGCACTGTAGATGACAATGGCCTTTTCTATACCTAAGGGTGTAGAGGGAGGGCAAGAGGATGATCCCAGACTTACCTGCTTCTGGGATCGTCCTCTTCTTTCTTGACGGAGGAAGCTTCCTCCCAGATGCAATGCGTTCGTCGTGCCCACCATTCCCCCCCCCCCCGTGCCCGTTCCACACCATCACCCACCCATCCCCGGGAGTCCGTATGCGTCATGTGAACACACAGGGACCAGCCAGGGGCGCTTCTAGGCAAAAAGCCTGGTGTAGAAATGGCCAATAACAGACTCTGACATGAATTTAGTACTAGGAACATATTGTCCTCCAAGACTAGAATGCTCAGGGTGATCTTGAGATAGAAAATTAAATCAGGGAGGCCTCCAATTGTATAAGTGTTGTAATAATGGATGAATTCAATTACTCCCACATTGACTGGATAAGTGCATGATCTAGTCACAACAAAGAGTTTAAATTCCTCAACACCCAAAATGGCTGTGCCCAAGAACAGTTGGTCATGGAATCAACCAGAGGGGAGGCGACCCTGGATTTAATCCTAGAATGAAGCACCCAGGACCTTGTATGAAATGTGAGTGCCATTGAACCAATTGGAATCAGTGATCACAGTTGCATCAGATTTCATTTATGTTTAAGTGGAAAATTACCAAAAACATCCAACAAGAATCACACCAAAAGAGGAAACTTCTCTAAAATAAGGAAGCTGGTGAAAGGAAATTGAAAGGGGGAGTTAAGAGGGTTAAAATGCTTTCAAAATGCATGGAAGTTACTCAAAACCACAATAACAGGAGCTCAGCTAAAATGTAGAACACAGGTTTCGAAAGGTAGCACTAGCATAGTTAATGAGCAGTGACAAGGAATCTATTAGAAAAAAGAAGGCTTCCTTCAGTTTGATGACAATGAAGTTTATTTGTTACATTTATATACTGCCCAATAACCAAAGCTCTCTGGGCGGTGACAACAATTAAAACCATCAACAAAACAATAAAAACACAACCAGGATTTAAAAAAAAAACCACGCTGCAATGCAGATTTAAAATACAAATTTAAAATACAGATTTAAAACAGTGGAATTAAAAGACTATGATAATAAACTGTTAAAATACTGGGGAAATAAAAAAGGACTTCACCTGGCGTCGAAAAGAGTATAATGTAGGTGCCAGGCAGACCTCTCTAGGGAGCTCAATCCACAGCCAGGGTGCCAAAGCAGAGTTAAAGGAGTACTAAAGAAGTTTGTGGAGAAACTGAATGAATTATTTTCATCAGTCTTCACAGCAGAAGATATAGGAGAGATATATGTGCTTGAGCTGATGTTTTCAGGATGGGAGTCTGAGAAACTGAGGCAAATAGTGGTGACAATAGATGAAGTTCTTAACCTTATTGAAAATTAATAAATCACTGGGTCCCAGTGTATCCACCTTAGAGTTCTTAAAGGACTCAAATATGAAATTGCTGATCTTCTAACAAAAATATGTAACATGTCCCATGTACCAGAGGACTGGAGAAATGCCAATGTAACACCACTTTTTAAAAAGGGATCCAGGGGGGATCCATGAAATTACAGTCTGGTTAGCTTAACATCTGTCCCAGATAAAATCATTATTAAGGATAAAATTTGTAATCATATAGAAGGACAAGCCCTGGTGAAAAAGAATCAAGATGGCTTCCACAAAAGCAAATCTTGTCTCATTAACCTTTTAGAGTTGTTTGACAGTGTCAATAAATATATAGACAGGAATGATCCAGTAGACATTGTTTTCTTAGATTTCAAAAAGGCTTTGACAAAGTCCCTCACCAAAGACTCCTGAGCAAACTTAGCAGTCATGGAATAAGAGGAGATGTCCTCTTATGGATCAGTAACTGGTTAAAGCAAGCAGTAGGAATAAATGGTACATTTTCCCAATGGAGGAACAGTGGGGTCCCATAGGGATCTGTATTAACTAGGCTGACCATATGAAAAGGAGGACAGGGCTCATGTAACTTTAACAGTTGTAGAGAAAAGGGAATTTCAGCCGGTGTCATTTGTATGCAATTAGTTCCTGGTGAAATTCCCTCTTCATCACAACAGTTAAAGGTGCAGGCAGTATACTAGAGTGACCATATACAAAAGAAGGCAGGGCCGCTGCAACTTTAACTGTTGTGATGAAGAGGGAATTTCACCAGGTCCTAATTGCATACAAATGGCACTGGCTGAAATTCCCTTTTCTCTCCAACTGTTAAAGTTACATGAGCCCTGACCTGGATTTTTTCTGGTCACCCTAACCTTGAGTATCAGAGGCAGCATGTCTATGTACACCAGTTGCTGGGGAACATGGACGGGAGGGTGCTGTTGCATCTATGTGCTGCTTGTAGGGTTCCCATGGGCAGCTGGTTGGCCACTGTGTGAACAGAAGGCTTGACAAGATGGACCCTTGGCCCGATAGAGCATGGCTCTTCTTATGTTCTTCTTATGGCTTGCCTCTTAAAGCAGCAGTGTACAACAGAACCTCAATTTTAAGTTTCCAAGGGTGCCCTGGAGTGACACTAAATCAGGACCATGGTGGGAAGGCGGCTCAGAGATTTGGCCCTGAGTAGGCTGACCATATGAAAAGGAGGACAGGGCTCATGTAACTTTAACAGTTGTAGAGAAAAGGGAATTACAGCCAGTGTCTTGTATGAAATGTGAGTGCCACTGAACCAATTGGAATCAGTGATCACAGTTGCATCAGATTTCGTATATGTTTAAGTGGAAAATTACCAAAAACATC
Source organism: Anniella stebbinsi (assembly GCA_029215795.1). Taxonomy (NCBI): domain Eukaryota; kingdom Metazoa; phylum Chordata; class Lepidosauria; order Squamata; family Anniellidae; genus Anniella; species Anniella stebbinsi. The sequence continues at coordinate 116,194,871 of JARDYH010000006.1, forward strand.
CAACAAGAATCACACCAAAAGAGGAAACTTCTCTAAAATAAGGAAGCTGGTGAAAGGAAATTGAAAGGGGGAGTTAAGAGGGTTAAAATGCTTTCAAAATGCATGGACGTTACTCAAAACCACAATAACAGCAGCTCAGCTAGAATGTAGAACACAGGTTTCAAAAGGTAGCACTAGCATAGTTAATGAGCAGTGTCAAGGAATCTATTAGAAAAAAGAAGGCTTCCTTCAGTTTGATGACAATGAAGTTTATTTGTTACATTTGTATACTGTGGTACCGCCCCATAGCCGAAGCTCTCTGGGAGGTTTACATAGGATTAAAACAATTAAAAACAATATTAAAAAATTAAAACAGCAAAAACATACAACATACACACAATCTGTACATTTAAAACCACAACAACACTTCAAAAAGCTACCAAAAAAAAAGTGTTATTTCCTGCTTTATATTCCACATTCGTAATGATTTGACACAAGACGTAGATCAATTTTTTCATTGAGCTGTCCACCACAACCCCAAGATCCCTTTTTTGGTCAGTGGTCACCAGCTTTCTTGATCAGTCACTGCCAGCTCAAACCCCATCCGCATTTTCTGTTCAGGAGGAGCTCAGGAAAGAACATTATCAAAAATGTATCAGAAAATTATTTCTGGGGAAATTTCAGCACAGTTCTTTTACAGATGATAAGAACAGAAGAAGAGCCCTGCTGGATCAGACCAAGGGTCCATCTAGTCCAACATTTGGTTCACACAGTGGCCAATCAGCTGTCAACCATGAACCCACAAGCAGGACATGAGTGCAACGGCATCCTCCCACCCATGTTCCCCAGCAACTGGTGTACACAGGCTTACTGCGTCTGATACTGGAGGTAGCACATAGCCATCAGGATTGCCTTTTGGGATTTTGAACCCATGCTGAGCAGCAGTCCCCAGGGTCTAGCTCTTGCATGTCCAGGTATCAGGTGATGGGGAAATCTCTTGTCTGCCACTCAGAGCTCCATCACACCTAATTTTTTCCCAGGTTTGCCTCCGCATTTTTTTACCTCTGATGCAGAAGATCATCAAGCTTATGGTCCCTTTCACCTGAATAATACCGAAGTAGAAACCATATCACACATGTTACTGTTCTGTAGATTTTATCAAGGGGCGAGGAATGATCTTCTGAATCCCATTTTACAATCTTTTCCTGGTCACCCTACTGAATTCCTAATGACTCCATTACTCCAGAACTCAGAAAAGTCAATCACTGAGCAAGTGGCCAAATTTTTGAACTTGGCCATTTCTATTAGATCCTCCATGACTAATTGTCTCTAATAGCTAAATGTATGCTCAGTCCTTCTTATGTAACTTTTGATGCATTGGAATGGTCTATTGACTGCAATAAATTTGTTGTTGTTGTTGTTGTGGGTTCCTGGTCAACAGCTTGTTGGCCACTGTACGAACAGAATGCTGAACTCGATGGACTCATGGTCTGATCCAACATGGCTCTTCTTATGTTCTTATATTCTAGTTGGAAGTAATATAGATGAAGGGTCTCTTCTCTTGGATTAGTCAATTGGACAAGACATTCCTTTGAATCCCAAGCTACTGTGATTTTATAAACTGGGAGGAACTGGGATGAATTTTCAATCCTTCAGCACAAAGGATTGGGTTAGTTGAGTTTTAAGTCTCTCCCTATACTAGACTTTGGTTATTTCTCTAGCAGAAAAGATGGAAAGTTCAAATTAAACCTTCAAATGAAATATGGCTCCACAGTAGGGTTTTATTCTAGAGTTCACAACAACCTTCCTCAATCTGGGGCCCTCCAGATCTGGCACATTCTCCTTCCATGCTTCCGGGGAACATTAACATATATGTTTATAGTTAACCAATAAGGTAATCCAAAAATACTTTCCCCCTCCCCCAACCAAAAGTATCATCTTGGGGACAGGAGCCAAATGCAAAATGGTGGCTCAAGGAGGCGGAGCTAATTACTTTGCGTACCCCAGTCCATGTTCCAAACACCAGGCCGACCTCCATATACATGTACAAATCTATTCATGGCTTGCTACAGATCAGGAAGTCCAGCTCAAAACTCTGAAGCTGGTCAGCAGATCTGTAAAACTACTAGTCAATAGGAACCAACTAATAATTAAGGAATTAAGGAAGTAGGGTGCCTCTGAGCCCAGGTATTTATTTGTTTGCAGTATTAGAACTGAGTTTACAACACTTCCCGCACAACTTTCTTACGTTGAATGGCCTTATCTGGGGGACATGGGTGTGTTTTGTGTTGCTGCTGTCAGCGTCAAGTATAGGCATGGTCCCATGTCCCAGCAGGGACCCATTGACAAGAGTCGGCTGGACTTGCTCCTCCTCTTCGTCATTAGGACCTGCATATACCAGCCTCTCACTCTGTCCCAGGAAACGGTGGTGGTGAGAAAGGGGAGCAGCAGAAGGCATGGCTCGCTTGTTCCCTGGCTCTCAGCCTCTCGAGCAAGCGGGTGTTAGCAATGATGAGAAAGAGGATGAGCAGCAATAGCAACTGCTGGCCGCAGCAGAGAGAAGGTAGAGTCGCCGACGGAAGAGGGCCCTTGCAGACACCCTGCCCAAAGGTCCTGGGAAACCTGGAGCCGGTGCTTCCTGTTTTTCAGCAACCCTTGCTGACGGCAAGTCAAAATCATCCCTCCTCCCTTCCAGTAGATCCCGATCTATCTTCTGCCTACTCCTGCTCTGAAGCATGCCATCCCTTTAAATAATGTAGACTTCCAAGAGAAATGGTTTTGTAACGAGTTCTTTGATGTTAATATCTTGCCTTTTCTGTTACGCCCCCTCTTGAGGAAACCTCTTCAGATGGCAACCTGGAGCCTCCTGAGCCAGGGGAACAAAACACTTCAGGGGATCCTGGAGCTGACCAAGAAGGGCTTCAGATCTTCCTCCTCAAAAGATGGAAAGCTCTGCTTCCGAGTCAGAGAGGAAAGATGAGCCACACCCTGCACCTAAGAAAGCCCATTCCTGCAGGAACAGATAGGGTGACCATATGGAAAGGAGTACAGGGCTCCTGTATCTTTAACAGTTGTATTGAAAAGGGAATTTCTGCAGGTGTGATTTGTATCCATGCAGCAGCTGGTGAAATTCCCTCTACATCACAACAGTTGAAACTGCAGGAGCCCTGCCATCAAGAGGGTAGGGCTCCTGCAGCTTTAACTGTTGTGATGAGGAGGGAATTTCACCAGCCTGTAACAGTTCTGGCAATATAGGCCCTCGGTATCACCCTAGCCAGCGCTGGAAACAACATCTTCTAGCAGCTCTGGTGCTGTGTCCCCTTGTTCCTCGGACCGCACTCTGTGATTGATTGAACCTTCATGCTATTGAACTTGGACTCCTGTTTGACTCTGCTTCTTGGACAGTGTATTGTATCTGGCTGCTTATCTGCATTTGGACCTTTGATGCTCCTCAGATCTCCCTCTTGGAACTCTCCCTCTTGCCTGGAAAAACCGTGCCTTTGACCGTTGGCTGTTTACTGACTTGCTTTTGGATTGACCCTTAGGTTAACCTGAATGTTAAGCCTGTTCCATTCAAAGCAGAACATTTATCTGCTAGGATTCCTGAGGTGGCATTGCAGGACCTTCCTTCTCTCCATTTAATCCTCACTACAACCCTGTGAGGTAGATTAGGCTGAGAGTCAGGCCAGATCTTCACCAAGCAGGATATAGTGGTATGTAGGAAGTATATAAAAGGCAGGAGCCACATTACTGCTGTATAGTGGTATTGAAGTACAGTGACAACTGTTGGGGCCCATTAGCACATACCATATACCATATACCAGCTTTAAGATCACTCCACTGGCTGCCAAATAGTTTCCGGGCATAGTACAAAGTGTTGGTTATTACCTTTAAAGACCTACATGGTTTGGGTCCAGGTTACCTGCGAGATCGGCTTCTCCCATACAATCCACCCTGCACACTCAGGCTCTCTGGGAAGAATTTGCTACAGTCGGCCAAAACCAAGCTGACAACTGTTACCCAGAGGACCTTTTCTTCTGCCGCTCCCAGACTGTGGAATGGCCTGCCGGAGGAGATTCGTCAACGTAATAGTCTTTTTGACTTTAAGAAAGCCATAAAAACCAATCTCTTCCGGCAGGCCTACCCAGTCGAATTTTAAGAGTTTTATCTGTATTTTAATAATGTATTAATTTCATATGTTTTTCATCAGTTTTATGTATTTTATGCCATTTGTATCGATGTTGTTCCCCGCCTCGATCCTGAGGGAGAAGCGGGTAAGAAATAAATAAATTATTATTAGTATTATTATTAGTATTATTAGTATTATTAGTATTATTTCCTGTTTGGTGTGTCTTTTATATACCGCTTTCATACCACTTTCATACCACTATATCCTGCTTGGTGTGGATCTGACCTCAGTGACTGGCCCAAAGTCACCCAGTGAACTTCATGACTGAGTGAGGACTAGAACCAGTCTCCACAGCCCTAGTCCTACACTCTAACCACTAGACCACACTGGCTCTGGCATTGGCTCCTTAGCGTCATCATTATCAGGATACAGTGTTTCATCTTTGCTTCTCTCATGGTGGTGTGTCACTGTCCAACAAGGAGATAGAGTTTTGGGGTTGTTAAATAGCTCTATTCATTTGTCAGATCCATGGCGCAGGGTGTGGGAGGGCTATTGAACCTGATTCACTGAATAAAGTTAGAGATCCACAGTTATTTGCCTGGATAAACAGGCTGGACTGTAATGTGTGTATTAATAAAGGAATTTTCATTGGATTTTGGAATCCGACATGCAAAAATAGTAGGGCTGTACACTGCTACAGCTCTGAATCCCTGTTCTGAGCCAAAGTGGGCCAACTGGACTAAATCCGTCCGGAACCGAAACAGGTTGGCTCCAGGCTGATTAGTGCCAAATCAGGTCCAAAGTGCTTCAGACTAATCTGGGCACAGGTCACGCAAACCCCCTGCCCCTTAGCTGGACCCGTCATGAACACCTGGAGCCATTATAGGCCTCTTCAAGGGAGTCAGTAATTTAAAATGGCAACTCCCTTGAAGAGCTCCCAGATGGCTACCGGTGCACATGGCAGATCCAGGCAAGGAGCAGGAGTCTTGTGCAGCTGGGGAGGGGTCAATGGGCACCCAGGAAAATTGGGCACTGGCCAGCTGGCCTGAGCATCAGATGTTCAAATACTTCAGACATCCGAATCTCGCTCCGAATCCGGACTGACAGCAGAGGTGGATCGGGATTGATTCAGAAGCTCTGAAGTGGTCTCCAAAGTTGGTAGAGGGGTCCATGCACAGCCCTAAAGAATAGTACCAGAACTGAAGAGTTACTGAAAAATCATACTCTCCCCAATACATGGCATTTTACGAGAATGTGTTGACTAGGAAAGTTAGCTTAATAATTGTAATGGTGATAATAAAAGCTACCGTATGTCCCCCATGCTTATTTATCCAAAGGAGGTTTTACCCTGGAATGTCTCATTGGTCAGGAAAGCAGGGAGCGCATGGAAAATACGGTGAGCTGAGTTTTTCCATGTTTTCCATACAGGTGGAATTTTGTAACTTGATCCTATGCTCATTTATGTAGATGCAAGTTGTTCCGCTGTGTTCAGCTGGGCTTCTTCCTAAGTCAGTGTGCATAGAACTGCAGTCATTTGCCCTGATCCAGCAAGAGAGATTTGTTTTCCATGCGCAGCCTGCAGGCATTTATGCAGATGCACATCCCTCATGATGCTTACCTGGGTGTCATTGAATTGGGTGGGTGCATTTTTGGGTGCACGTCAGGGTATGCCTCCCAACCTTGAGAAACTTGTTGTTACACACCCAGCTAGTTGCCGGTAGACAGAAGGGCACCTAACACTGGTCCTTTTCACACATTCATGTAAGGCAACATGAAACATGAACAGCAGGCTCCTTCGTGACTGGAAACATGGACGCCTGCCAGGGGCATCCCTTGCTGCTATCTTCTGAGCATTCATGTTGCTTAGGGTGCAATTCTACGCATGTTCAGGCAGAAAACATTCCTACAGCCAGGTAGCTGTAGTGCTTTCTTCTGTCTAAACGTGATTACACCCTTAATGCCGGAAAAGTGTGGCTGTTCTGAATTTCAGTCCTCAGTCAGTGAGACAAGGGGCTTCTGTAAGCGGCGAAGAAAAAAATGCCCAAGGGTTAGTTGTTTTGTAGTTACCTAGCACATTGTGCTGTTGTTGTTTTTTGTCAGACTCACCTTAAACAATTTGAATGGCTGTGTTGTTTAGTGACAAGGCCCCAGAATTTCCATTAAGCATTTGCTATACGTTTGCCAACTCCAAATTTAGTCATTGTGCCATGAGTTTCTCCACCGCTGTTACCTACCTAATGCCAGCAATGAAAAGTGACAAGGAGAATGTTGGTAGCACACCACACATAGTGTTATCAGAGAGTTAACTCAAGAAAGAACTGGAGTAATGACCGAGCTGCGCCTCTCATAACATCTCATTTATTCCGTTCTGGAACAGGCCCTCCTTCATAGATAACTGAGGGCTTTTCCACATGAGTTTTTTAACCTGCCGCTTTATCAAAGGTTTTGCTTCCAGATTCTTTGTGGGTTAAAATTCTGGTCTTCTACACATTTTTTTTTCTGGTGTTTTTTTCCTTTGCTGCCTTTTTGTATGTTCTATTACATAACCTCTAGGTAGCACTGTGGTATTGCGCAACTACACTAGGATTTCATTCCACCTTTCCCATATATACCAGTTTAAAAAAAACTGCTAGAATAGTTGCAAAGAATGGGAGAGGCCCTGGAGGATGAGGGCATCATGTAAAGCACCTGCAAACTATCATGAGTGAATAATCACGAGCACACAATAAGGCTTTGAGACAATGCACATCAAATAAACTATACGTGAAGCATTCCTGGGGAGTTTCACTGGCACAATTGCATAAGCTGTGGGTGGTATTTCAGAAACTGAGAGGCCTCAACGTCTGGAGGAGGTAGATATTATAAACACATGACTATTCCCTTGCCATGGCAGAGGAGTGTTATTTCAGAACTTGCACCTCTGGAAACAATTAATGATGAAAGGCAGTGACTCGCATGCTGAGGCCCAGTTCACACTTCCCCAAAGCATGTTTTGACTTAACGTGGAAAGAATGCAGACGCAATTTTCAGCAGGGCAGGAAGTCCTTTCCACCGGCAGGAAGTGGCCAATGCTATCTTCCTTCTTCGTTGATTCTAAAAGAGGGAGTGGATGCTAAACTCTGGCTCAGCAGAGCAGGAAATAGTACCACAAGCAGGTTCAGGTGTGTTCAGTAAGCCAGTTGAGAGGTTGTGGGCAGGGTGTTACACATTAGCAATTGGGCTACCTTTCTGTAAACCACATCCCTCCAGGTCCATTTCTGGTTATGCTTTATGATTCTCACCCTTGTGTACTGAGGTGTTAAAGGCTGTGTGCATCTGTTGTTCTCACTTCACACATTTCCTGCAGGAGACATCCGTGGTAGGGTGACCATATGGAAAGGAGGACAGGGCTCCTGTCTCTTTCACAGTTGTATTGAAAAGGGAAATTCAGCAATTGCCATTTGTATGCATGCAGCACCTGGTGAAATTCCTTCTTCATCACAATAGTGAAAGCTGCAGGAGCTATACTAGAGTGACCAGATACAAAAGAGGGCAGGGCTCCTGCAGCTTTCACTGTTGGGATGAAGAGGGGATTTCACCAGGTGCTGCAGGCATACAAATGAGATCTGCTGGAATTTGCTTTTCTATACAACTGTTAAAGATACAGGAGCCCTGTCCTCCTTTCCATATGGTCACCCTAATCGGTGGACACACTTGCCCCCATAAGGTGTAACATGACTCTGATACTAAAACTGAGGTATCAATGGGAGTATCAGATTTATGAACAGTGTTTACCACTTCCTGAACTGGGTTTGCTTTCATTTACTACTCTTCCTATATTTTATTTATTAATTACATTTTTATGCTGCCAGTAGCTGAGAACCATAAAAAATACAATAAGTATACAATAAACTTAAAATGTTAAAAGCTTATGAGTGCAACACAAAATCAGAGAAATGACAGTCCAGGGAAAGCCTGTGTGAAGTGGTACATTTTTAGGATGTGTTTTAAAAATATTGCATTTTCTGCCTCCCGAAACATACAAGTGGATTTTCCAGAGGGTGGGTGCCACTACAGAGAAGGCCCTGCTGCCAAGGTTGTTTATGGCGACATTCTGTTCATTTCAGAAAGGCCAGCAGGGCCTCCTCTGAGAATCATAACTGTCTTCCAGGTGTATATGAGAGAAGGCAGTCTGCTAGGTACGCTAGGCTCAAGTTGTTTGGGCTTTGCAGGATAATAGCATAGCCTTGAATACAGCTCAGTAGCTAACAGTTCTTTTAACACAGGTTTTATATGAGCAGATCTAGGTGTCCCCATGAGCACCCTAGCTGCTGCGTTCTGCACTAGCTGCAGCTTCTCTGAACCACACGCATGGGTAGACCAACATAGAGTGCATTACAGTAGTCTAATCACCTTCTATACTGCTTTTAGTAGGATTCCGCCAGAGATGGGCAACTCTTACATCTATCCCATGGGTCGCTTCAAAATTTTCCTGCTCAGGAATGGAGAGCTCTAGCACTGAGTTTCCAAACTCCTTGAGGTCTGGGTCAGGTTTTCTCCACTGGCGGTGAAAATACGCTTCCTCTTCACCAGCCCATTAAAGAGGCTACAAAGGAGCACCCCAACTGCCTCCCTGAGAGCCCCCAGCATCTGCCCAGGGACCATTTTACAACATTAGCCCTGCTCTTTCAGGTAGAACCATTGTTACAAATTCCTGGAATCCTAGGACAAGTTACAGATGGAGACTTAAAAGCAAATTTGAATGCAATTTTTAGAAAACCTTTATTTAGAGCTTTTCTACACAAGGCTGTTAATTGCCTGTTAAGAGAGCTTTGGCTATTGGGTGGTATAGAAATGTAATAAATAAATAAATAAATAAATAAATAAATAAATAATCAGTGGCATCTACTTTCGGTTTCATTGCAGAATTGAGATCCAAGCACTATTTATTTATTTATTTATTTATTATTTATTTTATTTATTTATTGCATTTTTATACCGCCCCATAGCCGAAGCTCTCTGGGCGGTTCACAAAAATTAAAACCATGAAATCATTTTAAAAATATAAAACAAGCCACAATCTAAAAACACAAAATAACATACAATATAAAAACACAACCAGAATAAAACCAAGCAACAGGAATTAATACAGATTAAAATACAAATTTAAAACAGCAAGGATTAAAATTGAGTTAATTTAACTGTTAAAATACTGGGAGAATAAAAAGGTCTTCACCTGGCGACAAAAAGAGTACAAAGTAGGCGCCAGGCGAACTACAAAACAAGTATTTCCTTTTTGGATTTTCCACCTGTAGGTGGTTTTGTGGTATACCACAAGAGCACAAATGCACAAAAGGAAATTGCGCTATCTTTCACTTCCTCAATTAAATGCTGCATTTTCCCTGGTCTGGTTAGACACAGAAGCGAAACTGGAGAGTCATGATATCATCTAAAAACCCGTAAACAACTGTGATTAGGGAAAGATGAGCACACAATAAGTGCCTCATGTAGAAAAGCCCTTGGGTAAAATGCAGGCAGTTTCAAAACATTCATACTTGTCACACTCAAACTGACAGTTACCAGTGTCGGAGCAACAGAACCTGCTGGCCCAACTCAGGTCATGTACCCAGATGTAGGAGTTGTGCCTGCATACTAGCTACTTGGTCCGATGATCATTTCTTTCTCAGAGTTCTTCTGCTGTTGGTATTTCTTATATACTCAGTTTCAAAGATTTTGCATGATGTGGAAAGACACATTTTTGACTGTGTGTTTTGGCTGTACATCAGGTGGACTCATCTTGTTTCCTTAGGAATCTCCTCCCCCCCCCCCCCCCGATGTTTAAGGACATCACATTTCCTTTGCGAATTTGTACAAACATCATTCTGCCTCTTAGCAACGTTCCTGAATTATTGAGTTTGGGGCTGATTTTTTCTGATATCTTCTGTCCGATATTTTCCCCTAACTCAGTTAGTCACCTGTATCTTGTTGCTGCATGAGCCCTGCCCTATTTTGTATCTGGTCACTCCAGCTAAAGAGGGCAGGGCTCCTGCAGCTTTAACTGTTGTACTGAAGAGGGAATTTCACTAGGTGCTGCATGCATGCAAATGACACCTGCTGAAATTCCCCCTTTCAATACAATTTATTTATTTATTTATTTAATTCCATTTATATACCGCCCCATAGCCGAAGCTCTCTGGGCAGTTTACAAAAATTAAAAACACTGAACATTAAAAACACCGATATACAAAATTTTAAACCATAAAGAATAAAAACAAGTTAAAATTACATTATCCTTCTGGATCAAAGCACAACAACAACACAAAAACACAAAACCCTCATCATATGCTGTTAAATGCCTGGGAGAAGAGGAAAGTCTTGACCTGGCACCGAAAAGATAACAATGTTGGCACCAGGCGTGCCTCATCGGGGAGATCATTCCATAATTGGGGGGCCACCACTGAAAAGGCCCTCTCCCTTGTTGCCACCCTCCATGCTTCCCTCGGAGTAGGCAACCGGAGGAGGACCGTAGATGTAGATTGTAGTGTACAGGTAGGTTCGTGTTGGGAGAGGCGTTCCATCAGGTATTGTGGTCCCAAGCCATGTAAGGCTTTATAGGTTAGAACCAGCACCTTGAATTGGGCTCAGAAATGTATAGACAGCCAATGCAAGCAGGCCAGAGTAGGTCTTATATGCTCGAACCTTCTGGTTCCTGTTATCACTCTGGCCGCTGCATTTTGCACAAGCTGCAGTTCCTGAACTGTCTTCAAAGGCAGCCCCACGTAGAGTGCATTGCAGTAATCCAACTTGGAGATCACCAGAGCATAGACAACTGAAGCCAGGTTATCCCTGTCCAGATAGGGGCGTAGCTGGGCCACCAACCGAAGTTGGTAGAAGGCACTCCGTGCCACCCAGGACACCTGAGCCTCAAGTGACAGAGATGGTTCTAGAAGAACCCTCAAGCTACGAACCCGCTCCTTCAGGGGGACTGCAACCCCATCCAGAACACGTTGATGAACCTCCATCCAGTCAGAAGAACCCCCCACTAACAGCATCTCAGTTTTGTCTGGATTGAGTTTTAGTTTCTTAGCTCTCATCCAGTCCATTGTCGCAGCCAGGCACTGGTTCAGCACATCCCCAGCCTCACCTGATGAAGATGTCATCAGCGTACTGATGAAAACGCACTCCAAAACTCCGGATGACCGCACTCAATGGTTTCATGTAGATGTTGAACAGCATGGGGGACAAAACTGACCCCTGTGGAACCCCATACTGGAGAATCCACGGGGCCGAGCAATGTCCCCCAAGCACCACCTTCTGGAGCTGCCCCACCAAGTAGGAGTGGAACCACTGCAATGCAGTGCCTCCCACTCCCAACTCAGCCAATCGTGCAGAAGGATACCATGGTCGATGGTATCGAAAGCCACTGAGAGATCAAGGAGAATCAACTGAGTCACACTCCCCCTGTCCCTCTCCTGACATAGGTCATCATACAGGACGACCAAGGCTGTTTCCGTGCCAAAACCAGGCCTGAAGCCGGACTTAAATGGATCCAGATAATCAGTCTCATCCAAGAGTGTCTGGAGCTGGCTCGCAACCACTCGCTCAACTCTTAAAGATACCGGAGCCCTGTCCTCCTTTCCATATGGCTACCCTATCCAGTAATAATGCTGACTTGTGGTGACTCTTCAGAGATCCAGGCACAGCTTTATCTCTTCACTGGTGACCTGATCCTTTGTGCTGGGGACTGAACCAAGGAATATTTGGTTCCCATTCAAGACATATGTTTCACCACTAATCTATGGATCCTCTCTATTATGATGATTTCAGTTAGGGCTGCTGCTGCTATATCTGCTACTAATGCTGCTACGACAACAACAGCTAATGCTCCTAATCTCGTGCTAGACAATGAATAATTATTAGTCAAGTTAACTGAATGGAACCTCTCTGTTCAGTGGCAGTATACCTTGGGCCATTCCTCCCCAACCTGATACCCCTTCCAGTAGGGGATACTGGTTGGTCTAAGCCTGTTTAAAAAAAAGAAGAAGAAATGACAAGAATCATAGAATAGTAGAGTCGGAAGGGACCTATAAGGCCATCGAGTCCAACCCTCTGCTCAATGCAGGAATCCACCTTAAAGCATCCCTGACAGATGGTTGTCCAGCTGCCTCTTGAAGGCCTCAAGGGTGGGAGAGCCCACTACCTCCCTAGGTCATCGGTTCCATTGTCGTCCTGCTCTAACAGTCAGGACATTTTTCTTGATGTCCGGCTGGAATCTGGCTTCCTGTAACTGGAGCCCATCATTCCACATCCTGCACTCTGGGTTGATCGAGAAGAGATCCTGGCCCTCCTCTGTGTGACAACCTTTCAAGTATTTGAAGGGTGCTCTCATGTCTCCCCTCAGTCTTCTCTTCTCCAGGCTAAACATGCCCAGTTCTTTCATTCTCTCCTCATAGGGCTTTGTTTCCAAATCCCTGATCATCCACGTTGCCCTCCTCTGAACACCCTCCAGCTTGTCTGCATCCTTCTTGAAGTGTGGTGCCCAGAACTGGGTGCAATACTCAAGATGAGGCCAAAACAATGCCAAATAGAGAGAAACCAGTACCTTGTGCGATTTGGAAGCTATATTTCTATTCATGCAGCCCAAAATAGCATTTGCATATTTTGCAGCCACATCACACCGTTGGCTCATATTCAGCTTGTGATCTACAACAATTCCAAGATCCTTCTCGCTTGTAGTATTGCTGAGCCAAGTATCCCCCATCTTGTAACTGTGCATTTGGTTTCTTTTTCCTAGGTGTAGAAGTTGGCATTTGGCACTGACATATGGCTCACTCGCAATACTTAGGGTGACCAGATAAAATCCAGGTCAGGGCTCATGTAACTTTAACAGTTGTAGATCAAAGGGAATTTCAGCCAGTGTCATTTGTATGCAATTAATTCCTGATGAAATTCCCTCTTCATCACAACTGTTAAAGTTGCAGGGGCCCTGCCTTCTTTTGTATCTGGTCACTCTAGTATAGTGCCTGCACCTTTAACTGTTGTGATGAAGAGGGAATTTCACCAAGAACTAACTGCATACAAATGACACTGGCTGAAATTCCCTTTTCTCTACAACTATTAAAGTTACATGAGCCCTGACCTGGATTTTATCTGGTCAGCCTAGCAATACTTCCCCAACGGATGCTTGAATTACATGTTGCTGCTTCCCACGTCTCTGTCGTGGCTTCCCACCCGCTCTCAGAATCACTTGCCCATTTGCGTCGTCCCTAACCCTAGTATCACCAACTCCTTGCTTGCATAAGACACAGTGGCAGGAAGCGGTGAGACTATTTTGCAACCAGGGATCTTCTGTCACCGGATCATGTCCCACGCAGTTAATATTGCTGGAGCCTCATAGCAATCAAGAAGGTGGAGCCCATAGGTATCCCAAACGCTAATCCGAAGATGGAGATACTGAGGCAAGCTGAGGTGGCTTAACAGGCCCTAAGAGATGCAATATTTTGGCAACAGCAGAGCTAGAAATAGACTCTGCCAAGCATCCCAAGCCTTATGCGCAGTTGTGATTCACTAGTTCCAAAGCCTCCTACCTGCCTTTGTTGCAAAAGTGGCAACGCAGGCACCTGTGGAACAACCTGTTCTCTCTGCCAGGGGTGACGGTACAATTTACAAAGCCCCGCGGAATGGCAGGGAAGCAAAACTTAATTCTATTCCAATTAGAGGTGCCAGGCCCCAGCTGTGTTTTCTACTCAGAAGTCCTTCTCTTTAATCATAGAGGTGGGAGAGCTGGTTGGACGATGTCTCTGTAGCTTCTTTATTTTTTCATTTATTTGTTCATCATGGGGTTCTGGGTGAAGGACCTGTTTTTTCCTCTGAGAGAATTCATGATTTGCTCACCTCCCCAGTACTTCAGTCACCCTCTCTGCCAGACTCTGGAAGACTGAGAAAGCAGAAACAAGAGTAGAGTCCTCCTTTTCATATGGTGACCATATAAAAACGGAGGACAGGGCTCCTATATCTTTAACAGTTGTAGAGAAAAGGGGATTTCAGCAGGTGTCGTTGTTAACCATGCAGCACTATGTGAAATTCCCTCCTCATCGCAACAGTTAAAGCTGCAGGAGACCTGCCCTCTTTTGTATCTGGTCACTCTACAAAAGAGGGCAGGGCCCCTGCAGCTTTAACTGTTGTGATGAAGAGCGAATTTCACCAGGGGCTGCATGCATCAAATCTACAGTTACATCAATTGGTCCTCCAAGCACACACAGCCCCAAGCAGCAGCCTGACCTCGCTGAGGACTTGCTGCTTGTCATGTTGCAATTACTCAAAGGGGATATACAGTGTTTTCTCTGAGCCACAGCCCAATAAATGATATCCAGTAGCAGGGACTGAGGCTAGATCTACACTACTGCTTTACAGCAGTATTGAAGTACACTGATAACTATTGGGGCACAATCCACATTCCATATACTGATTTAATAGTGTTATTTCTGCATTTATTCTACATTTGTAACGATTTGACACAAAGTGTAGATCAAAATCCCAGACCCCCCCTGCCACCCCACCCACCCAAAACAACCCCCCCACCGCACGCCCGCGCTGCCCTGCGCTGCGCCGCCCGCCCCCCGGTTGGCCCGGATCGCCCCAGGGCCATCTGGTCACCCTTTTGGGGGGCTAAATTTCCGGATTTGGCCCCCCAAAACAGTTTTTCCACCCGGATGCGGATTTGCTCCCCATTTCCCAGGCATGTCCGGACAAATCCGGGCATCTGGTCACCCTATTTTTGACCACTTTGCTACCTGCAGCACTACCTGGAAAGGATAGACCTTGCTCCAGTGCTCCATGAAGTGTGACAATTAGGCTGGAGTACTGTGGTGGAAATTCACCTTTATCAATTAAAAAAACAGTTGCTTATTAAAGGGGGCTTTGCTTTGCTTTACTGGGAAGCTTGCTTTCCCGCTGCATTGTTGACATTTAATTTTTTTATTTTTCCAAACATAAAAAACATTTAACACATACACCTTACCTACACCCACAAACAACAAAAATTACATAAAACAAACAACATTAAAATGGACTTCCGAATTTCCTCTTTTCTTGATAATTTGTCACAATAAGCCAAAATAGTGATTGAAGTTTCCCCTCCTGTATTTCTTTAACAGATGTTTTTCTCCCAGTTTAGTCGCTGAATCCACTTGCAAATATGTCCTTTCCTTCTCTTTCTTTTACAAAAGCCACCATTGGTTTCCATTCCTCAATAAACCCGGTTATTGTTTTATCTTTTAGTATTGCAGTAAGTTTTGCCATCTCCGCCAGTTCTGTAATTTTCAACAACCATTCCTCCTCTGTTGGTATTTTCTTGGTCTTCCAATTCTGAGAATAGATTAATCTTGCTGCCGCTGTCATATATAAGAATAAAGTTCCATAACCTTGTGTCAACTGTTCATCTATTATCCCCAACAAAAAATATTCTGGACGCAATTGTATTTTTATCTTCAATACATTTTGAATCACCTTATGCATTTGTCTCCAAAAAGAGTTTGCTTTTTTACATGTCCACCATAGGTGATAAAATGTTCCTTCCTGTTCTTCACATTTCCAGCACTTCCCCGATGACCCCTTATACATGTTTGCCAATTTTGATGGAGATATATACCATCTATACATCATTTTATAAAAAATCTCTTTCAATCTAGCACATAATGTAAATTTCAGACCTCAACCACATATTCTCCCATTGATCCATAGTAATGTTATATCCAAAATTCTGAGCCCACTATCATACACTCTTTTACTTATTCATCTTCAATCTCATATTTTAACAAAAGTTTATATATCTTTGAGATAACATGATTATCATTTGTGTATAAAGCTTTCTCAAATTCAGATTTTGTACACTCAAATCCCCATTTTTTTTATCTATCTTAAATTTTTCCATCATTTGTAAATATGAGAACCACTGACAGACAATTCCTTTATTCCATAGCTCCTCTTTTGATTTCATTTTAATCTCTCCTTCCTTTATTTCTAAAGTTTCACCATATGTCAGCCATTTTTTCGTAGTTGCCAAATCTCTTCTTAAAAAAGCCTCCTGTGATGAAACCCATAGCGGTGTTTTTTGACACAGTCTTGGTTTATATTTATTCCATATTCTCAAAATTGCTCGTCTCACATAATGGTTATTAAAGTCTTCATTCACCTTAGCTTTATCATACCACAAATACCCATGCCAGCCAAATCTTAAGTCATGACCCTCTACTTCCAATAATCTACTATTTTTCAACAAAATCCACTCCTCCATCCAAACCATGCAACAAGCAGAGAAATATGTCCTCAAATCTGGTAAGTCCAGTCCTCCTCTCTCGTTTGCATTTTGTAATATTTTAAACTTCACCCTTGGTTTTTTGGATTGCCATATAAATTTAGAGATCTCTCTCTGCCACTGCTTGAATGGTACCTCTGAAGTTACAATAGGGATTGTCTGAAACAAATACAACATTCTTGGCAAAACATTCATCTTAATTATTGCAATTCTCCCCATCAATGACATTTGGAGTTTATCCCATCTTATTAAATCTTGCTTAATTTCATTCCAGACCTTGACATAGTTATTATGAAACAACATACAATTCATATTTGTCAAATTTATACCCAAATACTTCACCTTTTTTTCTACTTTAAAACCTGTCTTTTGTTCCACCTTTATTTGATCTTGCTTATTCATATTTTTTTGTAAGTATCTTAGTCTTTTCTTTATTAACCTTAAAACCTGCTAATGCACCAAATTCATTCAATTTCTTCATTAAATTTTCAATTCCGCTCAATGGATCCTCTAATGTAAACACCAAATCGTCTGCAAAAGCTCTCAACTTATATGATTCTTTTCTAATTTTTATTCCTCCAATTTTTTCTTCTTGTCGCACAGCTCTGTTCAACACTTCCAAGACCAAAATAAATAACAAAGGTGACATTGGGCAACCCTGTCTAGTCCCTCTTGCAATCTTACATGGTTTCCTCAAATCTCCATTTATAATGATCTGTGCGCTCTGTTCAGTATAAATTGACTTCACCCACATTGTAAAGTTAATCCCAAAATCCATTACTTCCAGTATTTTTTTAAAAAAATCCCAATTAAGGTTGTCAAAAGCCTTCTCCGCATCCAAGAAAATCAAGGCTGTTTGTTTTTCCGAATGTTTGTCCAGATATTCTACAATGTTCAGTACTACTCTAATATTGTCCTTTATCTGTCTTTTCGGCAAGAATCCACATTGATCTTTGTGAATAAATTCCCTCAACACTGACTTCAACCTTTCCGCCATTAGCGATGTGAACAACTTGTAATCGTTGTTCAACAACGAAATTGGCCTATAATTTTTGGTCAGTGTTAGGTCCTGATCTTCTTTAGGTATCAATGTTACATATGCTGTTTTCCATGTCTCAGGCATCTTTCCCTCTTTCAAAATAGAATTCCTCATACTCTGCAATGGTAATGATAGTTCTTCTTCAAAAATTTTATAATATATACCTGGAAGGCCATCTGGTCCTGTGTTTTCCCCATTTTTATTCTTTTTATAGCTGCATCCATTTCTTCCATAGTAATCTCTCTATTTATCATTTGTTTCTGTTCCATAGAAATTTTAGGCAAATTCTGTTCCTGTAAATACCTATCTATTTTATCTGTTGACGTCTCGTGTTTCTTATATAAATTTGAATAATACATCCAAAACTTTCTTTGTATCTTCACATCATCCATTATTTCTATATCTCCATCTTGAATTTTCACTATTGTCTTTTTTTCTTTTTCTTTCCTCAATTTGTAAGCTAGCCACTTTCCTGGTTTATTTGCACCTTCAAATTCTCTCTGTTTCATAAAATGTAACTTCTTTTCCATTTCTCTAACTGTCAACATGGACAGTTGCTGTTGTAACATCTTGATCTGGTGACTAATCACCTTTCTTGATGCGCTCTTTAATTCCTCTTCCTTCTTTTTAATCTCATCTGTAATTGCTTTCATTTTTGCATGTCTTTCCTTTTTTAGTTCACTATTCTTCTGAATGAAATAGTCTCTTATAAAAGCTTTACTTGTATTTATTTATTTATTTATTACATTTGTATACCGCCCCATAGCCAAAGCTCTCTGGGCGGTTTACATAGGATTAAAAACAATTAAAAACAATATACAAAAATTAAAACAGCAAAAACATACAACATGCACACAATCTGTACATTTAAAAACCACTTTAACTCTTCAAAAACTACAAAAACAAAACAAAACAAACCCAGGCTCCTCAGATATTGCCAAATGCCTGAGAGAAGAGGAAAGTCTTGACCTGGCGCCGAAAAGATAACAATGTTGGCGCCAAGCGGGCCTCGTCGGGGAGATCGTTCCACAATTGGGGAGCCACCACAGAGAAGGCCCTCTCTCTTGTTGCTGACCTCCGAGCTTCCCTCAGAGGAGGCACTCGGAGGAGGGCCTTAGATGTTGAATGTAGTGTTCGGGTAGGTTCATGTCGGGAAAGGTGTTCCATCAGGTATTGTGGTCCCAAGCCGTGTAAGGCTTTATAGGTTAAAACCAGCACCTTGAACCAGGCTCGGAAACATACAGGCAGCCACTGCAAGCGGGCCAGAGTAGGTCTTATATGTTCGAACCTACTGGTTCCAGTTATCAATCTGGCCGCTGCATTTTGCACAAACTGCAGCTTCCGAACCACCTTCAAAGGCAGCCCCACGTAGAGTGCATTGCAGTAATCTAACTTGGAGTTTACCAGAGCATGGACAACTGAAGCCAGGTTATCCCTGTCCAGATAGGGACGTAGCTGGGCCACCAACCAAAGTTGGTAGAAGGCGCTCCGTGCCACTGAGGCCACCTGCGCCTCAAGTGACAGAGATGGTTCTAGGAGAACCCCCAAGCTACGAACCCGCTCCTTCAAGGGGAGTGCAACCCCATCCAGAACAGGTCGAACACCCTCCATCCGGTCAGCAGAACCACCCACTAACAGCGTCTCAGTCTTGTCTGGATTGAGTTTCAGTTTATTAGCCCTCATCCAGTCCATTGTCGCAGCCAGGCACTGGTTCAGCACATCCACAGCCTCACCTGATGAAGATGAAAAGGAGAAATAGAGCTGCGTGTCATCAGCATACTGATGACAACGCACTCCAAAACTCCGGGTGACTGCACTCAACGGTTTCATGTAGATATTGAACAGCATGGGGGACAAAACTGACCCCTGCGGAACCCCATACTGGAGAATCCATGGGCCGAGCAATGTTCCCCAAGCACCACCTTCTGGAGCCGACCCACCAAGTAGGAGCGGAACCACTGCAATGCAGTGCCTCCCACTCCCAACTCAGCCAGTCATCCCAGAAGGATACCATGGTTGATGGTATCGAAAGCCGCTGAGAGATCAAGGAGAATCAACAGAGTCACACTCCCCCTGTCTTTCTCCTGACATAGGTAATCATACAGGGCGAACAAGGCTATTTCCGTACCAAAACCAGGCCTGAAACCCGACTGAAATGGATCCAGATAATCAGTCTCATCCAAGAGTGCCTGGAGCTGGCTCACATCCACCCGCTCCAGGACTTTGCCCAGGAATGGAACATTTGCTACTGGCCTGTAGTTATTAAGATTTTCAGGGTCCAGGGAAGATTTCTTTAGGAGTGGTCTCACTGCCGCCTCTTTCAGGAGGCCTGGGACCACTCCCTCTTGCAAAGAGGCATTAATCACTTCCCTGGCCCAGCCAGTTGTTCCATCCCTGCTAGCTTTTATTAGCCAAGAGGGGCAAGGATCCAATATGGAAGTGGTTGCACGAACCTGTCCAAGCACCTTGTCAACATCCTCGAGCTACACCAACTGAAACTCATCCAAGAAAACAGGAGAAGCCTGTGCTCTGGACACCTCACTAGATTCATCTGCTATAACACTGGAGTCTAAGTCCTGACGGATGCCAGAGATTTTATTCTGGAAGTGGCCAGCAAATGTATTTCAGCGGGCCTCAGATGGTTCTACCATGTCCTTGGGGCCAGCATGTAAAAGCCCCCGGACAACTCTGAAAAGCTCCGCTGGGCGGCAGGTTGATGATTGAATAGTGGCAGCAAAGTATTGTTTTTTTGCTGCCCTCACTGCCCCTGAATACAGCTTACCATAAGCACTTACCAGTGTTTGATTGCATCCATCAGGAGTTCGTCTTCATCTGCCCTCAAGCCGTCTCCTGTTTTGTTTCATCACTCTCAGCTCTGGGGTATACCACGGAGCCATTCGAGCTCTACACAGGAGAGGGCACTCAGGAGCAATCGTGTCAACCGCCCGGGTCATTTCTGCATTCCACAGATCAACCAGGGTTTCGACAGGAGAGCCAGCCCTATCAGCCAGAAAACTCCCCAGAGCCCTCTGGAAACCATCTGGATCCATTAGCCTCTGGGGGTGGACCATCTTAATGGGTCCCCCACCCTTGCAGAGGGGAAAAGCCGCTGTAAGTCTAAATCTCAGCAGGTGGTGATCTGACCATGACAGAGGGGTTGATGTAAAGTCCCCCACTTTCAGATCCCCATCTCCATGTCCAGTTGAAAAAACCAGGTCTAGAGTGTGCCCTGCTACATGCGTTGGGCCGATGGTATGTTGGGACAGTCCCATGGTTGTCATGGAGACCATGAAATCCTGAGCTGCTCCAGATAAAGTGCCCTCGGCATGAATGTTGACATCCCCCAGAACCAAGAGTCTGGGGGACCTCAACAGTACACCAGAGACCACCTCTGTCAGCTCAGCTAGGGAGTCTGTTGAGCAGCGGGGTGGGCGGTACACCAACAGAATCCCTAATCTGTCCCGTTGGCCCAACACAAGGTGCAAACACTCCAGACCAGTAGTCGCATGGACAGGGAGCCTGCAGAGGGGGATGGAATTCCTGTAGACCACAGCAACACCCCCTCCCCGGCCCTCAAGTCTACCCTGATGCTGAACCAAGTACCCCGGTGGGCATAACTGGGAGAGACTAACTCCTCCCTGCTCTCCCACCCAGGTCTCGGTTATACATGCCAGATCGGCTGCCTCATCCACAATTAAATCGTGGATGAGGGAGATCTTATTATGCACTGATCTGGCATTTAAAAGCAGCACCCGGAGGCCTGAGGGCTGGCTGATAAGGCAACCAGCAAGCCTGTGGGTGTGAGGAGGACCGGAACAAGGCACAGCCATTAACTGTCTGGGCCTTGTTCCCCTAACCTGGCAAGTCCTCCTCACAATGCCATATCTCCCTCTACCCGTCACTACCCCAATTGTGCCCCCTCAGATCCCCCCACCTGGCCCTTTATCCTCCCTCCCAGGCACATAGCTCAAGCCTGGGGAAAGGGGGAAAAAACAAAAACAAAAAAAACAAAAAACACCCAAAGACAAAAACAAAAACAAAAAGCCAGCAGGCAGGCACACTCCTCTCCTCCCCTGGCAGTAGGCCTCCTTCTCCTGCAGGTTGATGGCTTTCCCAGGCCCCTTCAGCCAGCAGCTTAAATATCCCTCCCAGGAAGGGAGGGGGACTGATGTAATTGTCCACAGCAGCTGGCTCAGTACCTGGGAGCCTGGTCCTGCAGGGAGTGGCAGTCTGCCAGGCTGAAATCCTCTGGAGGGTGGTGGTGGCGGTGGCAGACAGTACTTTGGTTAACCCCTTTATTCAAATTATCTCAAAAAATTCCTTAATTTTTTTCCAACCTTCTTCTACCACCACTTTATTTCGTAACAAAGATTCATTTAATCTCCATCTAAATGAACTTATTTTTCTTTTAAAAACCATCATTACTGAGTTGTGATCAGAAAAAGTCCTTGGCAAAATCTCTATAGACTTTACTTTTGTAAGTACTGTCCTGGACATCAAAATCATATCTATTCTTGAAAAGGATTTATGTCTATTCGAATAATAGGTAAATTCTTTAGAGCCTCCATTTCTATGTCTCCATACATCCACCAATCCCAGATTTTCCACCAGATCAAAAAAAACTTTTTGGAAGCTTCCCCTGCTGGTCTTTAATTTTTTTTCTCTGATTGTTTATCCATTTGTGGTGATATCACACCATTCCAATCACCCATTATACACCAACTATCACTTGAAATTTCCACCAGCCTATGCAACAATTGATCATAAAATTCTGCTTTTTGTTCACTGAGAGCCTACACCCCCAAAACCATAATTTCCACTCCATCTACAATAATTTTTACTCCCACAAAACGTCCTTGTTCATCAGATATCACCAATTCAGGTTTTAAGTGGGATTTTATATATAGGACTACCCCTGATTTTTTCTTTGTGTTTGCAGATATAAACTCTTCTCCCAAACCTTTGTTATGTAAATATTTTATGTCTTTTTTTCTAATATGAGTTTCTTGTAAACAAATAATATCCAATTTTGATTTTCTTAGATGGTAAAATATATATATTTTTCCTCTTCTGTGGGGAATTTAGTCCATTTATGTACCATGATAAGTATTTGTAATCTATTTTTAATTTAGGGTATCCATAAAGTCTTTAAGTATGTTAAGACATAAAACCAAAACCAAACTGCCATTTGTATTTCCTCAACAGATGGCGCCATACATCCAGTAAACTTTTTCTTAGCTGAATTCCAAGCATATTTGTGGCTAGCCACCAAGAAAGGAATTTTCCGCTCTCTGCTCACAGCTCCGAAACCAACAAACCACTTAAAATCTTTTCTTTCCAATTCAAAACCACAGCCCAGTCCAGGACAAAATACATTCTTTCTGTAACCTTCATTCAGGAGTTTGTTTCCACTCACCCTGGAAAGGTGAGTTGTTTATTCTTTATTTATTTTTTTACGTTGAAATCTCCCCTGCTTCCATCAATTTTTGTTGTTATATAGCCAATCGATTTCGGGGAATGGGTAATGTAAGCTCTTTGCCCGAAGGGCGACAGTGTGATTAGTGAGCATTGGCTCTGCCTGATCTTCCTGCCCCATTCCTCCCTCTGTTGAAGTATTCTTCAGCGACGTTTGAAACTTTGGGGATTTCTTAGATTACTTACGGCATGCTCCAGCCAAAACCCCTTTCATCTGAGGTCGTAAATTCCATCCAGCGACCACCCGGACAGCACAACAACCACACTGCTGAACACTGGAAAGCCTCAAGCTTCCATTTTCCCACCGGAAGTCCCCGCTGCATTGTTAAGGGAAAGAGGAAGTAGCCAAGGCCACTGTCTCTCTTTGCTAATAATAACGGGCAATAGATGTGGCGGGAAATAGTGTTGCAGCTATTTTAAAAGTTCTCCTTATGGTAAAGGAACTTTCTAAGTGTCTGTGGGAATCTTGAGAGTCTCTCTTATGACAAAGAGACCTCAAGATAGAGGCTCCTTATTTTAGAAGGCTCTCAGAAGTGCATGGACTTCATATGTGTGGGCCTAATAATTTAGTTAATTAGGAGATGCTTAACTGTAATTAATTCCAATGAGGCTTAATTTCCCACCAAGCAACAACTAGGAATTTGATGGAAACCAATCACTGAGCATAAAATATATTTACAACGCTCAATCTCTTCAATAAAAGTTTATTAGATATGAACAGCTGTCGGAGCCAGAACTTGGGTTCTGACTGACTGCGATACAGGGTACCACTCTTGTATAGGGAACTGGAAACATCAGAAGTAGCATAATCAGAGCCTTGTACAGCATAACTTTTGTACCAAGGGAAAGTTTACAATAATACAGGGTATCACATAGGAATGATGTATCTTGTCTCTAGGTCAAGATAAACTAAAACAAAACAGAATGCATATAGTTGCTAATGGAACAAAGTTCATTATGGCGAAGGCTTAACATAACTATACAAGAAAGCAGCTTTTTCTCATCTAGCTAGTACATTGCTGGTTCACCCTTACAGAAGAACAGTTACAGGTATTTATTAATAAAATGAAATCAATATTAGTTTCTGAGTTATTTAAATGCTCATGATCAATTTCTCGACAACAGATCATGATGTGTGTGGTCAGCAGCTTCTCGAGACCGAGACATGTGGTCAAGGGGGCCAAAGGGAGATACAGAATGTATAGATCATCACCTTCACATGTAACCAAGCAACAGGTTATGTCATGATGCCATGCATAAAACATTGTAAGCTTTGTGATTGGACAATTGACCTCTGCAATAAGGCGTACTCTAATAACGTATGGAAATTGTGAGAAACCTACATAAGTGTTAAACCCTGGGATTGTGGCCAGTTCTCTTTTTGGTGTATTAGAGAGCTCTGTTGCAACATATGTCCACTGTGTTGTTGTTGGAATGAAAGCAATTGGTGAATGAAAGCTACCTGAGTTGTATCCAGTCTCTTGACCATGTAAAGAATTCCACAACAGTTTTGTAATGCACTCTAGGAGCTTTTCTAGATGAGGCTTTCATTGCACACTAATCATTCCTCATTTAATTACAAGTGGTTTAGATGACATCATTGACCAATTTCTCTTCAGGTTTTTAAATTAAAAAATGCAATAAAAAATAATTTAAAATGCAATAAATAAATAAATAAAAGCAATTTCACTGGGGTGGGTGGGTACTGGAGTGCAGAAAACCCAGTATTATTTGTGAAAGCAAAACAAAGTGCTAGTGGGGTTACATTATTCCACCACATCACAGTGCCACCTAGAGGTTATTTGGCAGAAAGTACAGAAAAGCAGGAAAGGAAAATAATCCATGTGGAGCTCTGATTTGGGTTCTTTAGCAACACCAGAAATAGAACCTGTGGATTAAAGAGGAAAGCTCTAGATGAAGCTGATAGAAACAAAACCTGGACTTCTTCATCTGCCTCTCACTCTGGCCTGGAAAATGTTGATGGTGAGAAGATTGAGCAGCAGATGTCATATGTAAGAATTTTTTATTGTTTGCTTTTCTGTTGTTATTATTATGGTGCTGGGGCATGGGGGGCATGGGGGGCATGGGGGGAGGATTTTGATTGCTGGGGTGGGGGAACCAAGGGGCAGGCCTACCCAGTTGAATTTTAAGATGTTTTTAATAATGTATTTGTTTTTATCTGTTTTAATGGTTTATCTATTTTATGATTTTTATATTTATATTTATTGTTGTTCCCTGCCTCAATCTGGATGGAGAGGTGGGTTAGAAATAAAATAAATAAACTAATCAATAAAATAAGTTGGCACACACACCTAGAACACTGTATCAGGGTTTAGATGCTTCAGTTTGGATAGGACCCGATGGAGAAGGATTTGGAAATATGATTTGAAGTTGCTCAAAAATGTTACTCACGAGGACTTAAAACAACTGTGTTGCTTAAGGACATTACTCATGAACCAACAATATTGCCCAAAGGTATTAGTCATATAAATTGGTGGCTTATATCAACCTTATATGTTCCTTTTAAGGGAACTAGATGAAAGAAGGATCCAGGGTTAACAACAGGTGAGGTTGTGGTTAGAAAATCCCCATGTCCATAAGAACACAGAAGTAAAACCAGACTGTTAGCCACAAGAAAAAGGGAGTTTGACCTTTCATTGTCATAAACAACTACGTCAGGGGGCGATGGTATATTCTGGGAAGAGGATGGTCTAAATTATGACATGGACCAATCGGTTTGGCCATTTCAGAATAGATTAATATAAATTAAGAGGGAGGTCTTGGTCTTTGGAAAAAGTATTTAAGTCTGGGTAACAGGAACCAGGGGGGTCTTTCCTTTCCCTCAGGCATGACATCCAGGATGTTGCCCTGAGCCTAGCATGTAGGCCTCAGCGACTTCTTCGTTGCCTGGGAGAAATGGCAGTCCCTCTGTGGAGAAAAGCTCCTTCACAGAGTTGTTTGAGTGTTGCCGTTAAGGGGGTGTTTGCTAGGGATGTGCACTGGATCGGACCCGATCCACGATCCGAGTCTGGTCCAGTGGGAAATCGGATAAATTATCCGATTTCCGATCCCGCAGCTGGATCGGCCGATCCAATCCGAACCGGTCCGAAAAAGCTCCGAACCGGATCGGCGGATCGGCGGGCGCCCACTGGCGCCCACCGCCGCTTCCATTGGCGGGCGCCAGCGGGCGCCCGCCGATGAAAGTGGACAGCGGGGGGGGGAGGAGGGGGGCACTTACCTTCTCGGCCCGGTGGCTCCCGGCCGGCGCCGGCGCCTACTACTACTAGCAGGCTCCGCGGCCTGCTCTAGGGTGGCGCGCCGGGTGATGTCATCACCCGGCGCACTACTCTAGAGCAGGCCGCGGAGCCTGCTGGTAGTAGTAGGCGCCAGCGCCGGCCGGGAGCCACCGGGCCGGGAAGGTAAGGAGGGGGCGCGCGGAGGGGGGAGGGGGGAGGGGGGCCCTTACCTGCCCGGCCCGGCGGCTCCCGTCCGGCGCCGGCGCCTACTACTCCCAGCAGGCTCCGCGGCCTGCTCTAGGGTGGCGCGCCGGGTGATGTCATCACCCGGCGCGCTACTCTAGAGCAGGCCGCGGAGCCTGCTGGAAGTAGTAGGCGCCGGCGCCGGACGGGAGCCGCCGGGCCAGGAAGGTAAGGACGGGGTGCGTGGAGGGGAGGAGGGGGCACGCGGAGGGGGGAGGGGGGCCCTTACCTGCCCGGCCCGGCGGCTCCCGTCCGGCGCCGGCGCCTACTACTCCCAGCAGGCTCCGCGGCCTGCTCTAGGGTGGCGCGCCGGGTGATGTCATCACCCGGCGCGCTACTCTAGAGCAGGCCGCGGAGCCTGCTGGAAGTAGTAGGCGCCGGCGCCGGACAGGAGCCGCCGGGCCGGGAAGGTAAGGAGGGGGTGCGTGGAGGGGAGGAGGGGGCGCGCGGAGGGGGGAGGGGGAGGGGGGCCCTTACCTGCCCGGCCCGGCGGCTCCCGTCCGGCGCCGGCGCCTACTACTCCCAGCAGGCTCCGCGGCCTGCTCTAGGGTGGCGCGCCGGGTGATGACATCACCCGGCGCGCTACTCTAGAGCAGGCCGCGGAGCCTGCTGGAAGTAGTAGGCGCCGGCGCCGGATGGGAGCCGCCGGGCCGGGAAGGTAAGGAGGGGGTGCGTGGAGGGGAGGAGGGGGCGCGCGGAGGGGGGAGGGGGGAGGGGGGCCCTTACCTGCCCGGCCCGGCGGCTCCCGTCCGGCGCCGGCGCCTACTACTACCAGCAGGCTCCGCGGCCTGCTCCAGGGTGGCGCGCCGGGTGATGTCATCACCCGGCGCGCTACTCGAGAGTAGGCCGCGGAGCCCGCTGGTAGTAGCCGCCGGCGCCGGACGGGCCGAGAAGGTAAGCAGTGGCGGGGAAGGGGGCTTACCCCCCCCCGGAGCCGTCCGCTTCTATCCGCTGGCGCCCGCGGGCGCCAGCGGATGGAAGCGGGCGGCCCCAGGGGGGGTAGGGAGCGCGGGGGAGGGGGTTTACCTGCCGGGGCCGTCCACAGCGGACGACCCCGGGGGGGGAGGGAGTTAGGCCCCCCCTTACCCACCCGCCGCCATTTTTTCCTCATAGACTTGCATTGCAATGCAAGTCTATGGGGAAAAAAATGGCGGCCGATCCAAAAATGTACGATTTTTGGGTCGGGATCGGACTCGATCCGGTCCGGGGGGCCTCCGATTTTGTCCGAACCGGTCCGGGACAAAATTGGAGGTCCCGATCCGGGTCCCGATCCGATCCGGGGGGTCCGTGCACACCCCTAGTGTTTGCCTGTGTTTGTTGATGATTGTCTGTGTTCTCAAGAACTCTGTCAGAATTGTAAGTATTTTTATGGAGGCACAGCTGTGCCTCCATTGTTAAGGGCCGTCAGTAAAAAAACACATTCCGCCATGTTAAAGTGATAATTGGGGGGGGGTCATTCTAACAGCCATAAAATCAAAAATGTTTCACCAACCTTTCTGAAATTTGCAGGTGCCAGAAAGAAATGTTTGTTTTACGTTACCTGAAAATTTCAAGAAGATTGGTGAAAGATTGAGGGAAGGAGAGCAGTTTAAGGTAGAAAAGGAATACAAACCTGTCTCCCTGCTTTTGTAAATTTACTTCCGGGTTGAGACTTTTTGTGCTCACAGTTTGCATAATTTCTAGAGCCTTATTAATTAATCCAGTGGTGGAGTCTTCTTCCTCCTTGACTGTAGTTGGTGGAAAGCTTTTCATTTTTTAAAAATTCCCTTTGGTTGACTTTTAAGGACTATTTTAACTTCTCATTCAAGTCAATGAGGCAGCCATCTCAGTAGCGTCGCTCTCCCCCCTCCCTCCTGCCTTAGAATGTAGTGTGGGTGGGTGAAATGGCCGCTGCCTCTAGCACAGACCTTTTGAGAGAAGAAGAAGAAGAAGAAGAAGAAGAAGAAGAAGAAGAAGAAGAAGAAGAAGAAGAGTTTCTCTTTTCTCTTCTGGAACATGCATTCCTTTGGCTCTGAGAGTATTTTGGGCTATCTTCATAAGGCCAGTTTGCTCTTTTACTCCCTGGTGAAGCAGGGTGTGGCTCTTCTGGATCCATGGTAACCTGATCTTCAGATCTCTCCTGGGAATAGGTAGCTATACCTTTCTTTTAATTTCCCCCACCCCACTCACACACAGTGCTCCTTCCCTCTTTTCTAAGAGTTTGGTCCATACTGCTATAAAGTTGAAAGCTTCAAACACTTCATTTAATTAGTTTGGGCCGGTGTTAAGTTTTAAGTACAATGTTGAAACCTTTCAAAGTGCTTCTGGGCCTACAACGTTGGTTTCGGCCTAGTCACCCTGTTTTTCTAATAAGGTTTAGAAACAGTTGAGCTGTCGTTTATTTTGCATAATGTACACACATGGATTTTCTTTCTAATCCTTGCAGTCTACACTGGCTCCCTCCTTGATGTGTTTTTGGATGCAGACAAACCCTTTTTTGTTCCAGCAGGCCTTTGGCAAATAATCTGGACCTCTGTCTATACCTTTGACTTTTAAATTGTTATGTATTTAAAATGTTTTAAATGCTTTAATATTGAAAAGTATTTAATTATATTTTTAACTTTTGTATATTTAGGCTGACCATATGAAAAGGAGGACAGGGCTCATGTAACTTTAACAGTTGTAGAGAAAAGGGAATTTCAGCCAGTGTCCATTTGTATGCAGTTAGTCCCTGGTGAAATTCCCTCTTCATCACAACAGTTAAAGGTGCAGGCACTATACTAGAGTGACCATGTACAAAAGAAGGCAGGGCCCCTGCAACTTTAACTGTTGTGATGAAGAGGGAATTTCACCAGGAACTAATTGCATACAAATGACACTGGCTGAAATCTCCTTTTCTTTACAACTGTTAAAGTTACATGAGTCCTGTCCTCCTTTTCATAAGGTCAGCCTAGTATATTCCTATTTATAGGTTTTAGCTGTATGTTTTAGTTTTGTAAGGCTGCCCTGAGGCCCAGCATTGGGCACAAGGCAGGATACTACTACTACTACTACTACTACTAGTAACGTTTCAGATTTCACTTCTGCATCTGATGTTCTTTTGCATTTACTTTTCTTTATAAACCATTCATATCTTAAGACTTCTTGTGTGGCATGTTTTCATTGGTTTAACAAGTTAAAAGGGGTATTCACTATTTTCAACAGGCCTAGTAACTTCAAGAGTAACAGAGTTGGGGGAAATCCTCAATCTCTTTGCTATCAGAGGCACTGAGTAAGGGACCCCTGGAGATAATTTAGACTGACCCCAACCACAAAACACTATTCCCCCTTCTGAAGAGATCTGGACAAGACTACTAAAGACAAACAAAGTAGCAGGCCATAATAACAGTTCTCATGTGTCCATTTGCCTTATGAGGCAGGTGCTCTGCAGGCTACCAAATGGAGGGACTGACAGGCCATAAAGTTGCCTGGCTGGGTCTGCCAGAAATCCAGCCTCAACACTCCTGGAAGGTCCATGTTCTATAGCACCTGCTGTCAGATGAACTTGAGGGAATCCCACCCTCCACCCCTGGGTTTAATTTACTGGCTTCCCCTGGCTGGACCTTGCAGGAAACTATAGGGACAGACAGAGCAGGCATTCATAGCATACACAGAATGCTGAGACTGGCAAATCTAAAAGCAAGTGTGTTGCTTTTCAAGAACTAAGGATATTCAATGGGTCTTACTTTTGAGTAAATATCTAGGGATGGAAATGCAGCCTGTGCAAGAACTGAGTAGGGTGACCATATTTGGGAAACCAAAAAAGAGGACACCTAGTGGGGGGGCAGGAAAATGGCTTTCTGGGGCCACCTTAAAGTCCCCAATTGGAGCGGAGGAGGGGAAAGCATGTCATTCTCACCCCACCCCACTGCTCCAATCTGGCCCTTTTCTATAATGCCTGGGAATGACACATTTTTCCCTTTTAAGGCCTTGATTGGAGCAGTGGGAGAGAATGACACACCTCCAGAAAGCATGTCATTCCCCCCTGCCACGCTAATGGTGGCCTTAAAAGGGAAAGTGTGTAATTCCAGGTCATTATAGACTATTTCATAAAATCCCCCCTGACACCGAGGATAGAACAAAAACCAGGAGAAATCTGGGGAAATCCTGATAGTTTATTATTATTATTATTTATTATTGCATTTATATCCCACCTTTTTTCCGCCAAGAAACCCAAGGCAGCATACATAATCCTCCTCCTCTCCATTTTATCCTCACAACAGCAACCCTGTGAGATGGGTTGGGCTGAGAGTCTGCAACTGGCCCAAAGTCACCCAATGGGTTTCCATGGCTAAGTGGGGAGTAGAACCCAGATCTCCCAGCTCCCAGTCCAACACTTTAGCCACTAGGCCACACCCTAGTGGTCACCCTAGAATTGAGCCATGCCAAGTTGGAAGCAGATCGGTTCGTGCCTTGATTTTTAGGATTTTTTTAAAAAAAGTTTGACTTCATTTTTTTTTCTAAAATTCAAGGTATGAACCAATCTGCTTTCAACTTGGCATGGCTAAAGCCTTACTTAAGAGGTACCATGGTGCCAAGTTTCATCTCTTCATCTTTACTTTCTTTCTTTCTTTTTAATGTACTGCTCAAGGCCCTAGACCCCAAAGAGGAGTATTGGGTTTGAAGTTTTAAAAATTCCTAAAACTCAAGGCATAAACAGATCTGCTTCCAACTTGGCATGGCTCAATCTCTACTTAAGAGCTACCATGCTGTCAAGTTTCATCCCTTTATCTTTAAAAATGATGGAATTGTAAGCATTTTAGTTAATTAAAAAAATTAAATTGAAGTTTTAAACATTTCTAAAAATCAAGGGATGAACGGATCTGCTTCCAATTTGGCATGGCTAAATCCCTACTTCAGAGCTACCACGGTGCCAAGTTTCATCTCTTTATCTTTAATTTCATTTTTATTCATCTTCATTTTTATTCATCTTTATTTTTAATTTCATTCCTGGACCCCAAAGAGATTTCTGTTTGAACTTTAAAAAATTCCTAAAAATCAAGGCATGAACGAATCTGCTTCATACTTGGCGTAGCTATATCCCTACTTAAGAACTACCATGATGCCAGGTTTAATCTCTTTATCTTTAAAAATGAGGGAGATGCAAGCATTTTGGTTGATTTATTAATGTTAAAAGTGAGTTCAACACATAACACTAGCTTTGATTTTATATTGGATGTCAAGATGGTATAACATTTTGGCTAACGCTGGCTTGGTTGTCAACTGTATAATATCCAGTCATCCATTACACAAAGCCATGAAATTCATTAAACAAAAAACCTACGGTTTACAAAAACAATGTTAAGGCTCTACAGATTCCAACCAAGCACCAAAAAGCAGGGAAATTGGGAGTTAAGGCTCACAAACCTTAACGCCACATTCTCCCTAAGGAGGCAGAAAGTGCAAGTGAAATTCTCATTCTCCCAAAGCAGATAAACCATGAGGATAGGGTGGAGAATATGATATGCAGAGGTGACTGTGGGGTTGTGGAAAACTGATCACGAACAACTTAGGGCCACCTACTTCTCTTTTTTTGTTTAGAGCAGCCCTTCCCCAACCTGGTGCCCTCCAAAGGTATTGGACTACAACTCCCATCATTGCAAGTCAGTATGTCCATGGCCTTATAGGACCCTTCCAACTCTACTATTCTATGAGTCTATGTGGCTGTCCTAAGTACTGCGAATTTTAGGAATACCTTATGAATACCAGTGTGGTGAGGTGCATAAAGACTGTTGGACTTTGGACCAAGAACTGGCTGTTCGGAACCTGGCTTAAAAACTAGCACACCCTGTCATTTCAAACATCCACTGCTGATGCTGGATTCTTACTGAGTACACACTGTATTGTCTGCAATCGTCCGGGTACTCAGGGTTTACATTAGCTGGAGATCCTGTATGCGAAGCAGAGAGATTGTTCTAGCTGTTCTTGCAAATGCTGTTGCTGAGAAGATGCTAAAAGCTTCCTTTAAGTTCTGCAATGATCAAAGAAACATTTGGAGAGAGACCATATAAAACAGGATTATAGCATGCCTAAAGTGATCCCTTCAGAAAGATAAAGAGCTGGGGATTTTTCCACTGAAACTTTAAGCTCATATGTAAAAGAGAAAACATCACTCAGGCTTCTTGTTCCAAAACAAATTTCTTAGTCATTATTTGTGCATTATTAACATTTGATGTTGGTTGTATCCGCAAGTTCACATGTGTGGTTTTCATATGAAAGATGCCTTTTGTGAGTTCTACATTATTGTGGAATATAGAACTCTGTAAGACCCAATCTAAGATATGTCATATCCTTGTTCTCTGAGTTCAAGTCCTCCAAATAAACTAACCTGTTTTAGCAACCTGAGGATGCTTGAATCGGGAAGTGGGCTTTCCTTTCTGAAAAGGATAATAACCCCATGTCTACCATCCCAATCTCTTTGGAGGAAGGGCAGGGTATGAATGTGATCAATTAAACTGTAATATTTGCACAGGGAGAAATTGTTTCACCTCAACAGAATCACAGCCCATATCTACAACTTGCGTTATTCCAGTGTTCTGCTGCAGAAGGCAGAATTTCACAGGGTGTGGCTTTTTCCCCATTTGCAATACCGAAGCAATAGGAGATGTATCATCCTTTGGTATGTCCATAACTACTTGAGCCTGGAAATAAAAGGGAGTCATCTCCAGGTCTATCCTTAGCAACCATATCACTTTAAATAACCCATGAAAATATCTGCAATTCTTCCAGATGTGATCATTGATCCAAATCGTCTTCTCACGAAGACCCCTTCCAACTCTATTATTCTGTGATTCTATGAACTCTTCTCTAAAAAACCTAAATTGCGACTCTTGTATTTGCCCATTAGAGAGCAGTATTGTTCAACTAAAAGTGTATAAAAACCTTCTGGTGTTCCAAACTTGGGACTGATTTGGATGTCTGACTCTTCTCTAAGGCATCAGTCACCTTCAGCCCTGATGGCCAGGGTTCATTCCAGGGTCCCGTTAGACATCAGAACACAGGAAAAGACCTCCATTTACCTCAGTACTGTGTCTACACTGACTGACAGTGGCTCACCAGGTCTTTTCAACTTCTACCGGGAGTTGCTGTCAAAGGGTTGAACCTGGGACCCTCTGCCTGCTAGGCATGGGATCTTCCACTGGATTTCCCTTCCTATTTATGGTTAGGCAAAGATTTGAGCTGTAAGGATCAACAGGATGTGAGATTGTTTTCACATATACAGGAAGCTTAAATCAGCACTGAATCTTTCCAATGTCTGATGGGAGACGATAAAGAGCTTCTCCACACATAGGAAAAATCCCACAGCCTTACCGGGCTTTTGTCCTCCACAGTCTTTCCACCCTCACACCACTCTCCTTTACATGCAGCCATGTGATTTTGAATTGAAAACTTCCCTCCTTGGAAAGGCTCCATTGTGTATACTAAGACAGTGCCATCTAGTGGCAGAGAATTATAGCGCAACGCCGACTGTACACGCTGAAGAGATCTTGTGATACCCCAACGATAACTTTAAATACCACATTATTGCCAATCTTTTTAAAAACGGGATTACCAGGGGACAATGCGGGAGACATCTTGGATGTTGGAAACATTGTATAAAGGACCTGCAAACTTCCACGAGCAGCCAATTGCAAGTGTGCACGAAATCGCTCAGCTAGAGAAGCTCAGACCCAAGCCGGAGAGGCATTTGTAATGCAAATGCACACGCTAGCCAGTGTGGGTTAAGCATTCCCAGGACAAGGCACTCTTGAGGCAGGAGCTGCTTTGAACTTCAGATGGGAAGACAACCCCAGAAAATAGAAAAACCCAGTGAGGTGGCGGGAAGCTGAACCTAGAGGTAGAAGCAGCAGAAAAGGAGGGAGAAGCGAAAAGACAGGAACAGCATTGCATCAGGGCTGAAACAGAACGGAAAATTCAAGAACCATTCTACATACAAAATTAAAATCAGGTCTGGCATCAAGGGTAGGCATGGTCAGGCACCTACTGATGGCCCACACCCCAGCAAGAGCCCGCTGACAAGAGCTCCTTGGGGTTGCTCCTCCTCTTCCTAACTGGCTTGTCCACCTGCCTCTCGCTCTGGCCAGACATTGGTGGTGGTGAAAAGGAGGAGCAGGAGAAGATGCCACAGCCTCCTTGCTCCCGGGCTCTCTCCCTGTCTCTCCCTGTCAAGCAAACAAACGCTAGCAACCTTCTGGCAGGCCTACTTCGTTGAACTGGAAGATGTTTGATTGTTATTTTAACGATGTATTCATTTGATATGTTTTTAATCCATTTTATGTATTCTGTACCATTTTGTATTTAATGTTGTTCCCCGCCTCAATCCAGAGGGAGAGGCGGGTAATAAATAAATTATTATTATTATTATTATTATTATTATTATTATTATTAAGAGGAGGAGGAGCAAGAATGCTAGTAACAATGGTAGTGGGATGGTAGACTCACTGAGGGAGGGGGCTGTTGAGGGCGATTTGCCCAAAGACCCTCAAAACCCTGGAGCCGGCATGGTGCAAAACGATGAAGTCATAGTATTTCGGACTGTACCACTTCACGATGCAGGTGAGGGGACCATGTTCCGGGATGGTCTCCCAAAGCAAATATTCCCCCCACAAGTTGTAGGTCAGCGCTTCCAAGAGAGAACCATGCTAAACCTTTTTTCCCCATCTTTTATTGTTTTTTTTCCTGCTTCATTTGCGCCCGTTGACTTTGTGCAG
Organism: Anniella stebbinsi; assembly: GCA_029215795.1. Taxonomy (NCBI): domain Eukaryota; kingdom Metazoa; phylum Chordata; class Lepidosauria; order Squamata; family Anniellidae; genus Anniella; species Anniella stebbinsi. Next base: position 116,229,996 of record JARDYH010000006.1, read on the forward strand.
GGAACTTTTACATGGGAAAACACTCAATGATGACACCTGTGTTGCATGTGGGGGGGGGGGAGCAATGACATTGTGTAGAAAAGAGCTTAATTAAGCCAGAGAGGGAGGGGGATTTGAGCCTCTCTGATGAGCTTGTCTCTCCCTGCCCATCACAGCCCCATCCGGAAGATGTAGAAGAAGCTGGCCAGGGTTGCCGTGATCACAACGGTGTAACTGGTTTTCACACTGCTGGGCCCGCCACTGTTGCAGTAATCAGTGCTGCAGCAATCAAAGGTAATGTTTACATTTGAATTTGGGCACTCTGGAGCACACCATTTGCTGATGAGAGTACCCAGACCTGAAAAACAGAATTCAAACGAGAGAGAGGGCGGGGACAAGAAAGTGCCTTCAGATTTGGCAATAGGCAATACTGGTTCCACCTGATGTCTTCCAACTGCTGATCATATGGTGGTTTCCCAGGTTTTGCACAGTCTTTTTTTCCCATTCAAAAAAGTTAAAATGCCCCTCCTGGCCAGACCCAGCCCATTGTAGGTCGCCTGCCTGCCTGCCTGTCACTGATGCCTACCCTCCTTCCTGGAACACGTATGCACACCCAACTCTCTTGGAAAGCTCATGTCTCATGAGACTTCTGGGAAAAGGCACAAGAGTCTCACGAGACTTCAGCTGACCTCATCCCAGAAGTCTCACGAGACCTTAGAGTTCTAGGAGAGGTGGGGAAGCGTGCAAATGGCCAACTGCTTCGTGTTCCAGCCAGTGACCAGCATAGCCAGCTGCCTGGCCAGCCCATGCAGGTGACCAGCCAGAAGAAAAAGTGTCGAGAAGGTGAGTGCAGCCAGTGGGCTGTCCAACCAGTCTGGGTGGGCAGGAGGCATCTGAGTGAGCAGCTGGTTTTTGATCCTGCTGGCCAAGTGCACTCAGACAGTGGGACCAAGAAGCGGTGAGTGTTGCCAGCTGGCACAGCCTGTCAGCTGCCCAAGCAAACAATCTAGGTGGGTGTGAGCCAGCTGGGAGGTGTGCATGAGCAGCCGCTTCTTGGTCTCACTGGCCGCATGCAGCTGGCTGGTGTGCCCAAGAAGTGGTGAGATTGCCGCTCTTCCCAGATTTTGCCGTCTGATGCACCCGCATCAGGCTGCTTCACAGGAGAGTTGTCCCTGCTCCTAATGCTTAATTCCTGGCAATAAGAGCTTTAAGCCAAAATTTACTGGTATTTTGGCTGCACCCTTTTTGCCCCCTCCTACTTTGCCTTTGGCCACACCCACCACTGTAACGGGTGGAGCAAAATATTGCGCTGGGTGGGGCCGATTTGAGAGAGCTTCTCCAAAATTGAATTCAGCCCTCGGGTTGAAAGATATGTCAACGCTCCTTCATTCTTAAACCATATTTGAATTTTTTACTGTAATCTTTGTCGGTGCCCCTCTCTCCCCTCCTGAGCATCTATAATAATTATTTATTTATTTATTACCAGCCTCTCCCTCTGGATCGAGGCAGGATACAACACCAACTACAAAATGCCATAAAATACATATAACTGATTAAAAACATAAAACTCTTAAAATTCGACTAGGTAGGCCTGCCAGAAGAGATCAGTTTTTATGGCATCCTTAAAATCTGGAAGACTGGTAAGTTGGTGGATCTCTTCCAGCAGGCCATTCTACAGTCTGGGAGCGGCAGAAGAGAAGGTCCTCTGGGTCACTGTTGTCAGCCTAGTTTTTGCTTTCTAGGCCATACCAGGGCCAAACCACGGCACCTTGTCGCATGAGGGGCAGGCCAACTCCCACCCCAATTCTATGTGCAGATGCTGATGGGACTGGCAGATGAATTTTACTTCCAGACTGCCATTCCATGGCCCCCAGCAATCGCCTCCTGAGTCAGCAGCCTCACTCTCCCTAATGGCAAGGCCTGCTCTTCACTAAACATGCTCAGTTCATTTAGCTTTCCTTCAGAGGATATGCTCTCGAGATCCTTTATCTGATAAAGGGTTCCTCTTGCTCTTGCTAATGATAGTGGTAGCAAGTTAAGCCTTTGCTGCAAGGGACTCCCAATGGACACAGCATAGCTTTGCCAACGTCCTTCCTGAGCCAAGCGTCGAGCCTGGTGCTTCAGGCATCTTCAGCTCCATTCCAAGCAAGGCGTGTGCAGCCCTGCCCACCTTCTTGTAAGCAACTCATGCATCACTTTGACACTTACCTGGAGGTTGGTTCTTCAGCGTCATACAAACTCTGTCCATATCTGAACACTTGACGGACTCCGTGCATTCCCTGTGGGAATATACGTTTTCGCACCTGTAGCAGATCAACGATGAAACTACCAAACAAAGAAGAGCAGGTGTGAGGATAATTAATTTGTGGTAACAATGAGCTTTCCATTGAACTTTCTTTTGTATCAGCCAGGGCCAGAATCAGAACCTGACTACGGTGACCGTACGAAAAGGAGGGCAGTTGTATTGAAAAGGGGGGGTTCAGCAGGTGCCCTTTGTAGGTACACATCACCTGGTGAAATCCCCTCTCCATCACCACAGTTAAAGCTGCAGGAGCTATACTAGAGTGACCAGCTATGAAAGAGGGCAGGGCTCCTGCAGTTTTAACTGCTGTGATGAAGGGGGGAATTTCACCAGGTGCTGCCTGCATACACATGACACCTGCTGAAATTCCTTTTTCTATATAACTGTTAAAGGTACAGGAGCCCTGTCCTCTTTTCCATAGGGTCACCCTAAACCTGACAATTGTAGGCAGTTGCTGGGACCCCAACATCCTGAGTGGCCCTCACTGCTGATACCTGCCCTGGTGGACCCTTTAAAAAAACAAACTGGCCCAGTGCTCTGAGCAGGTGGATCCTATGGCTATTTTAATTTCATAAAAGCCCCACAGTTTAGCATCACTCTGGGGCATTGTGGGAAATTAAAATGGCAGATCCCAGCCACTCAGTTCTGCTTGGAGGGCTTCTTCTTCTTCTTCTTCTTCTTCTTCTTCTTATTATTATTATTATTATTATTATTATTATTATTGCATTGTTGTTGCTGTATTTTTTTTTACGGCTAAGGAAGGGCACTTGTGAGGACTTTCTGCCTCAGATGTGAAAGTGACATGGCTGGCCTTGGGTATTATGCACCATGACTTAGAGGTGGTTTTTTTTTGTTTTTTGTTTTTGCCATTTGCTGTTCTGTCTCAGGCAGGAAAACACCTTAAGCTTTCCTGTCTCAACCACCAATTGATAAAAGATAGTCTGGCCCCATTCACATGGCATGCTGGGCTCACCATGGGTTGTTTAACCAAGGGTGGTGTGAGGGTTGTTTAAGCCTCTCATAATCCCCATTTGCTGGGTTTGCATGACCCACCACAGCCACGTTAGGAGTTGCATATTCAATATGGCATCTGGATCACAGCTCATCGTGGGTTAAATAACCCATGGTGAGCCTCAGCATGTTGTGAGAACTGGCGTACTGTCTCTGTACATGAAGGGCCCCTTTAGCTATGGTGGCAAATATACCTATCTTCCAGGAATTCCTCTTTTTGAAGCCATGCCATCTAAACCATCTGGAAATCATCCTCTCTTGCAGTGTTGAATTCATGTGTTGTATGAAGAAGACCTTTAACTTGTCTGGGTTGAATTCAGACTTGGTCATACTTAGATGCCTTGAAATGAGTGGGATTTAAATAAGTCATGATTAACTTAAGTTCCATTGATTTCAATGGTTAAATTGAAAGTATGACAAAGTCCAAATCTATCCTTTTGTCCTGAATTTACTACCCATCAATGCCCACCACCCCCTCCAAAAATCAACTGATTTTTGCAATCAAGAGCATGGCTGAGGGATCCTTTCAATTCCCTGGGGTTATTTTCATATAAGGATGTCCGCTTTGAGCATGGTACCACTCTTCTTATTCATCTGGGTTGCTGGGCAAGCCGGAGATTATTTTGCAAAGATAAGGAGTGGTTTGGAAACGCCAGTCAATCATCTTTTTCATTGTTGTGCATCTTTTGTCAGAGGTACCTTTTCCCAGTGCCTGTGCTCTGGGGAGGAAGAGCGAGTGTGCATGATGCCAGTTGGCTGAAGTTGGACTGAGAAAATGGTGGACGTGTTGGCCATTAGGCAAAGGCGTTCGCCATCATGGGACCAAGCCATTAAATGCAGTCACATGGGGAGGACGGAAGACCCAGCCAGGTTGTCTTCTACAAACAGCCCTTTCGGTTTCTACATGCTATAAAATACACTATAAAGTCCACTGTAAAGCTCTACAGGCCAAAAGTTGATGTCATCATCAGAGTCATCCTCAGAGGCGCAGAAGCTGTGACATGGTCAGCTCCCGGAGCCAGCCAGGACATCTCGAGGCAGGCAGGAGAAAAATCCAAAGAGCCCCAACCTGACCCACAGACCCCAACCAATTAATGTGGAGCCCAATCCACCTGCAGAGCTCTTCCACTGCGTCAGTTCATTTCAATGAGGTTCAGCCAGGAGACATTTGTGTTGGAGATCTGCCTGTCTCCCAGTTTAAAGCCCTAAAGCGACAGCCTTATCCAACCTGGTGCTGCTCATATTGGTTGGACTACAACTCCCATAGTCCAACACATCTGGACAACAGCAAGTTGGGTAAGGCTGCCTTAATGGTCCCCATAAGGAGCTAGCAAAGTCTTTTCAAATTAGACCCACGGTCTGTCTCATCCTGGATTCGATTGACCAAGCAGATACTTCTTGGAAGCAGCAAACGGTGCATGAAGGCAAACACCTTGCTGCTTCCCAACCAACAGGTATTCAGTGGCCTCCAAACTTGGAGTTGGCATGCAGCCACCAGGACTAGTAGGTAGGTTATCCATAAAGAAAGGAGGACAGGGCTCCTGTGTCTTTAACAGTTGTATAGAAAAGGGAATTTCAGCAGGTGTCATCTGTATGCAGCATGCAGCACCTGGGGAAATTCCCTCTTCATCACAAGCCCTGCCCTCTTTTGTATCTGATCAAGAGGGCAGGGCTCTTGCAGCTTTAACTGTTCCAATAAAGAGGGAATTTCACCACATGCTGTACGCATACCAATGACGCCTGCTGAAATTCCCTTTTCTATACAGCTGTTAAAGATATTGGAGCTCTGTCCTCCTTTCCATAAGGTCACCCTACTAGAAGGAGACACTCGTAGATTTTTCCTGCATGCAGTCCTCTAATCCCTTGTTCAAAGCCAACTGAGCCAATCGCAATGGATTCCATGAATTCATTAGGCACTGAGCAAAGACAAACTTTCTTTGGTTTGTTCTGACAAACAGTTTCATTAGATCAGCCACAATGCAATTGCACAGAGTCGCTGCCTCTCTTTTTGCAAGGGTGTTGGACCTCTTTTAACCTGAGTGCCAAATTTAGTTTTGGAGAAGCTCTCGGGTGGCTGCAGCCCTGTAGTGGGCAGGGCCAAAAGCAAAAGCAGCAGGGCCAAAAATCAGACGGGTGAAATATGGGCAGGATGTGGTGTTGGGTGGGGAATCTATCATCATGAGAAATGCATCACGTTCCTAGTCCTTAAGGTGGCGAAGATCACATCTGGGCAATACCTGGCCCCAAATGTGGATCTCACCTCAGCCACTCCCCTGGCATACCTCTCGTGTAGTCACACCCAACCATTTTGCTAGATGTGGGTGGAGAGACAAAATAGATCATTAGGATCCAAGCGTTTGGAGACAGACATTCAATGGGGTGATGCAATGGCTGAGAAAGATGGGAGTTGTAGTCCAGCAGATCTGAAGGGGACTAGATTGGGGTGGCTGATGTAGCATGCCAAAATGAAGTTCTTTTCTTTTCTTTCTACAACAATTGCCAAATTCTGCCATGGACACAGAGAGAGAGAGAGAGAGAATTGCACCAATTTGACAGAGATGTACCATGCAAGCCTATGCATGTTTACTTGGAAGTAAGTCCCACCAGTAGAGGCTGGTGGCTCCGATGTCAGTGGGGTGGTGAATCTGCTCTGGGTTTCAGTCAGAACAAATCAGAATTCTAAAGGAGCTATCCAAGGCGCTTTATCCCTACCCCCAAAATAGGTTCAGCACCTTGGATGGCTCCTTTAGAGTTCTGACACAAACCCGGATTTGATTCACCATCCCACATGGGCATGACAGCCACCACCCTCCATTGAGTCCCACTATATTCAATGGGGCTGGCTCCCTGGTTTGTTTGCATAAAGTGCAAATCTCTGCCTGATTGGTTTGTTTGTTTATTTGTTTATTTGTTTATTTGTTTATTTACTTATTACATTTACATTCCACTTTTTTTCTTCCAAGGATCTCAAGCTGGTGCACCTAATAATCCTCCTCTCCACTTCATCCTCACAACAGCGACAACAACAACAACAACAACCCTGTGAGGTAGGTTGGGCTGAGAGTCTGTGACTGGCCCAAAGTCCTCCCGTGAGTTTCCACGGCTGAGTGGAGACTGGAACCTGGTTCTCCTGACCTTGTGAAGCTTTACATTTTCCGGCCAGGGATCTAAGTCAATCCTTTCTTGGAGGACATGAAAAGGTCTCTTTGGAACTGAGGAACGAATGTTACAAGTCCTCCCCTTTTCCCACGGCATAAGCATTGTGATGGTGTTATCAGCTGAGATATTCTGAGGAAGCATCTACGAAACAGGTTAAAAGAAGCCGGAGGCCTGTATTGCTCAGTTTTTACTCAATTACCGTAAACATTTTTTTGTACACTTACACATGATATGTGACGTTGTATAATTATGTTATCTAAAATGTTTGTTTACCCCAGTTTTCCTCTCTTGTCCCACTGCTACCTCTGGCCACAGATTTGCCAAAATAAATGTGCAAAACTGCCTATCACTGTCTAGGGACCCTAGTTGGTACTTGTGACCAGTTCTGGTGCATAATGAGAGCAGGCCTAGAGCCGGTATGCTGGAACTAGGGAACATGGGATGCAAACACCCCCATGCGCATTGACGCTGCTCTGCAACACAGCTGCAACTCAAGGATGAGTTACTATACAGCAGAGGTGGGGAACCGGCGGCCCTCCCAATGTTGTTGGACAGCAACTAGCAAATCCCTGACCATGCTGGCTGGGGCTGATGGGTATTGCAGTCTCCCAGAATCTGGAGCTTGTGCAGAATGCAGCAGCTCAGCTGTTGTTGGGAGCTGCCCCTTTTCAGCATGCAACTCCTTTGCTGAGGGAACTGCACTGGCTGCCTATTGGCTACTGGGACCAGGATACCTGAGAGAGAGCCTTCTCCCTTCCCAACCCATCCAGTCACTGAGGTAATCAGAGGGCATGCTGGTGGTGGTTTCACATGGAATTGATTGGAGTCCACCATGAAAAGAGCCTTCAGCATGGTGGCCCCCTTTCTCTGGAACTCCCTGCCCCTGGAGGACAGGCAGGCTTCCACACTGTGTTGCTCTATGCCAGGAAGCATTCCTCAACTGACCAGCCATGGTTTTTTATTGGCATTGTGTTCTTTGAAAAGAATCATTTCAACATGGTGTTTTAATCTTTTAATCTTTTTACTGTTTTACCTTCTATGTTCACTGCTCAGGAATCTGTTCTAGATATGGAGCAGTATACAATAAATAACATAAAATAAGTAAAAAAAAATATGGAAAGCACCGGTCCCTTACTTCTGCTGTACAGAGACATCATAACAGCACACACACACACACACAGTTTATTGTAGCCCAGTTTGCAAGCAAACCTTCCCTACACCAAGCCCTCTAAGAGCATCCAGAGAAGTGTACAACCCGTCTATTTTTATAGCTCTTTCTGCCCTCCTGGGCATTCACGCCACATACCCAGGGCACTTGTCTGCAATGGTAGAGACACAGTTCTTGCAGAACAGATCCAAATCATTCTGCATCACATCCACATTATAATCTGCAGCTGTATATCAGGTACTCCGTGAAAAGCACACAGAATTGAATGGTTGCCCACTAAAGAGGCTAGTTCACTTAGGGTGCCATCCCATGCATGTTTAGACAGAAAAAGGTCCTGTAACTCCCAGCATTCACACACCCCATTCAAAAGTACAGGTAGAATCTAGTGAAGACCTGAATAACTGTGGTACACCACATCTGCAGTTGGCGTAATTGCATGCCATCTTGTGATAATGCATACAAACCTGCTGCCTGCTCAGAATATTAACTCACCTGCAAATATGTGATTTCAATGCTGGAGTTGAAAAATCATAGAACCATAGCATCATAGAATGGTGGAGTTGGAAGGGACCGCAAAGATCATCTAGTCCAACCCTCTGCAGTGTCCAGGAAAACCAATTCAACCATCCATGTGGCTGTGCAGCCTCTTCTTAAAAACCTCCAGAGATGGAGAACCCACAATCTCTGTAGGTAGACTGTTGCACCATTGTACAGGAAGTTTTTCCTTATATTTAATCGAAATCTAGGTAGCTATAATTTATAACCATTATTTTAGGCCCTAATTTCTGTGACCATGGAAAATAGTTCTTGACCATCTTCCTTGTGAGCATCCTTTTATGTACCTGAACACTGCTAACATGTCTCCTCTCAGTCTTCTTTTCTCCAGACTGAACAACCCAAGTCCTTTCAGCCTGTCCTCATAGCGTATGGCCTCACCCTAGCCTTCACTTACACAGTAAAATATGAGTGTTGACCGTATTACAAAAAGTTTAAATTTCTAGGGCAGGCATTTATTCTATACACATTTGTTTATAACGCTAGCTGCTTAAAACGTCACTTAAATGAACAGGCAATGCAGTATTAATCGTGGATAAAGTACTAGGCTGACCCTATGAAAAGGAGGACAGGGCTCATGTAACTTTAACAGTTGTAGAGAGAAGGGAATTTCAGCCAGTGTCATTTGTATGCAATTAGTTCCTGGTGAAATTCCCTCTTCATCACAACTGTTAAAATTGCAGGAGCCCTGCCCTCTTTCATAGCTGGTCACTCTAGTATAGCTCCTGCAGCTTTAACTGTGGTGATGAAGAGGGGATTCCTCCAGGTGCTGCATGCCTACAAATGACATCTGCCAAAATTCCCTTCTCTATACAAATGTTAAAGATACAGGAGCCCGGTCCTCCTTTTCATAGGGTCACCCTATTCCCAGCATCCCTCAACCAGCATGCTTAGAGCTACAAGACTTTTTTTCTGTCTAAACATGCATAACGTTGCACCTTTCCAACCTTTAGAATACATGAACAAATATATACATGTGAAACTTGTATTGGGAAGTTCCCAGTGAGTTCCAGGTTTTGATGGATTCCAAAAGAACTGGAAATATAAAACAATTGCAAGACCTCTCTTCAGCATCATGGAATTGCTATTTCTGCTACTGAATCTCAACCATAAAAGTTGTGCTACATGCCTGTGGGCATCCCTGAACACCTCCTAGATCCCTTTTCAAGGTGATCCCACCCATTGTTTAATACCAGGGAATCTCCTGGTGCCCACTCACCTGTCCCCATGCAGAGGGCTGCGATCAAAAGCACAACAGTGAATGCCTTCATCTTGTCTTCTCAATTTGCCAAGATCAGGCAGCTATTGCATCGTTATATACGATGGAGGTACTGATTAATCACAGATGTGTAACACATTAAGGGTGGTTTCATCAATGAGAGGCACATGATTGCTCAAAGGATACACTGTGCACTTGGATATTCCTGTAAATGGGATTGTTTGCCAAAGGAAATTCATGGAGAGCATGTTGGAACTTGCATGAAATTCCTCTGGAAAAAAATAATCTCACTGGCAGTCACACATGTCCAGCATGCCCCAATGCTAATCATGGGTTAATTAACCCTTGACAAGCCACCATGTCATGTGACCCAGCCCATTGTGTCATCCTGCCCACAAATACCGAGGTCTTGCCAGATTAATTGGTTTCTTGCGGGGAATTACAGTCAACAACATTGCTTGCTTTCAGAGCATGTCATAACATGAAACAACAGAAACAGCTTACAAAACGTTGCTGTGAGTCCAAGGTAGCCTTTCCAACCCATTGCCCTCCAGTTGTGTTGAAATACAACTCCCAACATATTGGAAGTTGTAGTCAATACATCTGGAGAGCACCAGGTTGGGGAAAGCTGGTTCAAGAGGTAGCCAAAACTGACAGATGGCTGTCTCGCTGCCTCGTGAATACTTCTAGTGTAGGAGAGCCCATGACCTCCCTAGGTTATGGGATTTGTTGTGGTACTGCTCTAACAGTCAGGAAGTTTTTCCTGATGTCCAGCCAGAATCTCGCTTCCCGTCACTTGAGCCCAATATTCCGCATCCTGCACTCTGGGATGATTGAGAAGAGATCCTGGCCCTCCTCTGTGTGACAACCTTTCAAGTATTTGAAGAGTTCTATCATGTCTCCCCTCAATCTTCTCTTCTCCAGGCTAAACATGCCCAGTTCTTTCAATCTCTCTTCACAGGGCTTTGTTAAAATTCAGTGCCAGTCTCTGTGTCCCTCATTCCTCAGCCTACTGATGGAAAGGATCAGGTTCCTTTTGCCCATGAGACTGTTCTGAATATATTTAAGGTTGCAACATTAGCATGCTGGGCTCTTCCGCATCCCCGGTTCATGCCTGGGGAGCCATGCCTCCTCAACCCTAACCCTAACCTGAGAATTAACCCTAATTTACCACGGAGAAGTGACTCCAGCTACTAAAAGTCAGTATGCAAGATCTCCTGGTGGCCCACTCATTCCTTCTGGCCCAGCTAAACTATGATGGAAACCTAGCTGTACAGCTGTAGCAGCACACAGAACAAAGAGCCCTGTGATTCCTTCCAAACCACACATCTATTGAGGCACGAGCTTTATTGGGGGAGGGGCCCATGTAATCAGTGGTGATGTGTATTTGTCTGTAAATCTAATTAGCAGCCAAGCTAGACCCTGGAATCCTTACTACTCTGCTCATCTGCTAACTCTTCCCCCCCCCCCCCGGCACGTAGTTGGATTGCAGATCCAGAATTCTGGACATGGCAAATTCAGAATTTCCCATGGGTTTCCATGCATTCTGTGTCTTGTGGTGGTGGTGGTGGGACTGTGCATACAAAGGACTCATGAACTTTAGTATGGTAAGTATAAGCCCAAACCTGCCCTGAATCCATGCTCAAGAATTTCCCCCACGCTGCCTCCCATATCAACACCTCACACACCTCTGTAACAACCTGTTGAAGCTCATTTGCAGGGCCACTTTGATGCTATAGAATTGAGCTTGGAACAGAATCAGCCCTGAGGCATCTATTCAAAGCTGAATTGTGATTTTTAGTAGGGGTGTGTATGGACCCCCAAAATCGGATCAGAATCGGAACCGGAACCGGTGCCTCAGATCGGATCGGATCGGAGGCTTCCCAGTTCGGTTCAGAACCGATTCCGATCCAAAAATCGGACATCCGATTTTCGGATCAGAATCCATTTTAGGTGTTTCTGCCATAGGCTTACATTGGGGGAAAGAAAGCTTTCCCCCAATGCAAGCCTATGGCGAAAACATGGGGGCAGGTGAGTGGGGAGATAATTCCCCCTCCCACTCTCCCTGTCCCTCCCCACCACTCGCGCTCCTTACCTGCTGAGGCGCCCGCTTCCATCCGCTTCCATCCACTATTCCAATCTACTGAGAAACAGGCTTCGCTTCCATCCGCTTCCGTCCACTATTCCAATCTACTGAGAAACAGGCTTCGCGGCCTAGTTCTCAGTAGGGATGTGCACGGACCCCCCCCCCCGAATCGGATCAGGACCCGTATCAGGACCTCCGATGTTGTCCTGGATCAGTTCGGACAAAATTGGAGGTCCCTCGGATCGGATCGGACCCGATCCCAATCCAAAAATTGGACATCCGGTTTTCGGATCGGCTGCCATTTTTGGCATTTTCGCCACAGGCTTGCATTTCTTGCATAGCTTTTCCCCAATGCAAACCTATACCGAAAACATGGCGGTGGGTGGGTAAGTGGGGGCCTAACTCCCCCTCCCTGTCCCTCCCCCCCATTGGCGCTCCTTACCTCCCATGGGCGGCAGCGGATGGTAATGGACAGCCCTGGCAGGTAAGCCCCCTCCCCCCTCATGCTCCTTACCTGCCGGGGCCATCCGGTTCCCTCTGCTGCTCCAATCTACTGAGAAACAGGCTTCGCGGCCTGCCTCTCAGGAGCGCGCAGGGTGATGACATCATCACCTCGCGTGCTACTGAGAGGCAGGCTGCGAAGCCTGTTTCTCAGTAGAAGGGGCAGTGGATGGCAGCAGACGGCCCCGGCAGGTGAGGAGCCCGAGGGGGAGGAGGAGGTCCGATCCTCCAATCTTATCCGAACTGGATCAGGTCCTTTCGGACCAGTTCGGATCAGATCAGATGATCCAGAAGCCGGGATCAGAATCGGATAATTTTATCTGATTTCGGTCGGATCAGCTCCGGATCATGGATTGGACCCGATCCGATGCACACCCCTAATTTTTAGGCCAGGATTGCTAAAGTCAAAGAAAAAGTTACTCTCCATCTTTGGAAGAGTTGGCTAAAATTGCCACCCAACCTGGATTTTTTTTTTTTTTTTTGCTCCCTCTTCTTCTTTTAAGGCATAGGTCAGAAGAGCAGGAGTATCCAAAACATAGAGGCAGTGGAGGCTGGTGGCTCCAAGTTTCAGTCAGAACCAGTCAGAACTATCCAAGGTGAATCCACTCCAGGGCCCTTTCTACACCAGAGGGGTGTAGAGGGCCGGAGGGGTGGCGAATCCAGAAGTAGCCACTTCTGAGATCGTCATCCTGATGCACATGAAAAATGTGACGACCCGGGCTGCTCCTGGGCCATCACGACGGCCATTTTTTTCCCTACCCGAGAAGAGTGCAGGAGTGTTCTTCCACAAAAAGTAAGTTAAAAACAACAACAACAGATTTCTTCAGAGTTATACATAATTCATATAAAGTTAACAGGTTTCTTCAGTGTTGTAAATAATACATACACAGTTGCTTTCTTCAGTATAATCAACAATTCATGTAAAGTTAAATGATTCATACAAAGTTAAACAGGCATCCGGTATATTTTCCTGTTTCTCATAGGCTTCATCAGCAAATATCGTTTAACAACTGAAAAGACATGAATAATAGTGAACAGAAATTTGGTAAGACCCCAGCAAAAAGCTACATTTACAAAAAAATATTATATACATATTGTTATAAAGTGTTTTAACTCACACCGTCTAACAGACTGTTGCCATGGATGATTAGGAGAATACATTCCTCCACTCCATATGAAGAATCACTATAAAAAGTGTATATATTGATGCAAACTATTCAATATAATAATAGTATCAATACAGCAATAGTAAAGCTCAAACCTTGAAGTCCCAGTCAAACTAGTAACACCTCAGGTGCGGTGAACTCCTCATTTCAGCTGATGGCTGTTAATTGCTTCAAGGTCATTTTTATAACAAGCTGAGATCTTAAATAAAAACAGCCGATTGTTAACCCAAATATGCCGAGTAATCTATATTGATATTAAGGCCATTAGGCTGTGTTGAATTTAGTTTGAAAATCCATTCCGACCCTTTTCTTAAAAGTAAGTTCTCATAATCACCCCAACTATGTTTGTGTGAGTAGACCCTATAAATCACCAAAAATCTGAAGTCATCATACCAACGAGAATGATCATTCTAGGAATCTCCTAGATTTCTGCCTGCAGTATAATTGTTAAAAGTACAGGACTCATGGCAGATTGTTATGCTTTTAAGTCAAGGCTACAGCCAACAGTAATGATTAATTAGAACTGCTTCCTCGTCAATCCAAGTAGTCCCAGAGCCAGGCCAGGATTTATTTACCCGAAGACTGCAAAAGCTTTGTGAATATTTTTTGTTTATATATGACATAAGTGTCTCAGAAAAGTAAGTCTTACAAAATTACAGTGGTGAGGGGCTGCGTGACGATGTCATCAATATGGCTGCCACGCTATTATGTAGTTGTCACATTTAAATATGCATAACTTCTCACCCGTTTATGCTACAGAGATGAAATTTTTCTGAAATGTTTCAAATTTAATGACAAATACTTTTTTGTAATTACACATTTTTGTTAACGCCATTAATTTTTGAGATAATTTCATTTGAACTTATAAAATCAGTGTTCACATTGGTCAAAAACTACGACTTTCAAAAGAATACTCAGTAACAAAAAAGTTGCATTTTTTTAATGAGGATTAAGAAAATGTATAATAACATGGGGTTTACCCCAATGTTTAGGGAATTATGAGTGATATCTGGTTATACGTCCACTTTCTCAGGATTGTATGATTTTACAGTTTATCATACAGGGCTTTCATTTCAAAAGTATCCACCCTAAATATCTCTCGATCTGATGCACAGATCACTTTGAGCATGTTCAACTGTGATTTTTACAGTTGAACATGTTCAAATGTTCTTTACAAAATTTCAAACAGGACGAGTATGATGAGATATATTAAAAAAAGACTATTTATTAGGTGGAATTGTTTTTAACAAATGTTTTTAAAACCTTCAGCAAAAAATTACAATTTACAAAATAAAAACTATGTTCTGTGAGAAGGGTTAACAAATAAATTTCATTGGATGTCCTCTTCACTTTCATTGGAACGGCTATCATTGTCAAAATCACTTTCCTCATCTTCTTTTTCACTGTCCTCTTCTGTGGCACTGAGATCTTGCACAATCACTCTCCTGACTTGTGTACCTCGCAGTTTTCACATGATGAAATATGTGTTTTCCATTTTCAACCTGGCTCATGCCCTGGTGTGGTTGATCTTGATTCCAGCTTCCCCACAACTATGTAATCAGTACGTTGGTTCTTCCAGCATGTTGACATTCGCAGCTTGCTAGAGAACTTTTAAATGGGCCTGAAGTTGTTTTTGCCCTGGGAGGTGAGAATAAACATGGTTATCACAGTCATAATCACTTTATTTGTCTACGACATTTCCCATAATACTTTGTGCTCACAGAGGTTCACAGAAACAAACAAACAAAATCATCATCATTGAAATACATTACAATACAATATTAATTCAATTACAGTAGCTTTAAAACAAAATTTAAATGAGAACAAGATGTACCTATGAGTCAGTTAACAATATCCAGAACCAATAATAACATATACTCATATCCAAGAATTCACCAAATAATTCGCCTAATGATCAGATGCCTCGTTCACATCAAACTCACAGCCAAAATATGGAAAGAACAAAACCACAAGGTACTTCAAGTAGTCCACCCTCAAGCAGAAGAAAGAGACCATCCCCTCACCATGGTCCCATGAGAAAAGAAAAGGCATCATCATCTTCACAGCACCATTGGCAAGGTAGAAATAGCCTGTCCCGAGTTCCAGAAGGGACAGTATTCGACAAACAGTGTGCCACTACAGAAAAAGCGGAGGTCAGTATCTCCTCAGAAAGGAAGGTACCCGGAGTAGGGCCATACCCAAAGCTCTTCATACATTGGGAGGCTAATCTAGAGAGAATGTATTATTTAAAGAACCGGATCTCAAGCCATTCAGGGCTTTCAAGGTCACCAGTATCTTAAATATGATCTCATGAAGGAAATAATGGGGCTGCCGCCTGGCCAGGAAGACAACCACAAAGCCTATTGTGCCTTTAACAGAGTCTTGGTATTTGCAAAATTCAGCAGGTTTCATAGCACAGGGTAACATCCAATGTTGGTCCTATGTAAAGTATACCCATCATTACTAACTTGAGTCCCATTCATTTCAGTGGGTCTATTTTAAGCCTAACACTGGATACTACCCACCAAGATAAGAAACACATGTTTTTGCACATGGGTTGTGATGAAGAGGGAATTTCACCAGGTCCTGCATGCCTACAAGTGACACCGGCTGAAATTCCCTTTTCTATACAACTGATAAAGATACAGGATCCCCGTCCTCCTTTTCATGTGGTTACCCTAAAGTTGGCCCAACCCATCACTCTAGAGATGATGGGTTGGTCAGAAACCAACAGGAAACCTCAATCATCAGGCAGGATGATTAGGGAGAAGGCATGTCTTCAAGTATGAAGTTCCCAAGTTGTTTAGGGCTTTACCAACTAGTATAAGAAACTGAAACCTGGCCCAGTACCAGATGGGTGGCCAGTGGAGAGTGTTCAGCAGAAGTGTTTCATGCTTATGGAGTGGCAATTCTCTAGCAATAAAATGGAGAAGTTTCTCCTTTGCTTTGCTAAGAGTCTTCTTTTTGGAGCTGTCCTTGGTGGAAAATGGGGGGCGTTTACCAAAGACCCGCCCCATAGAGGACCCTCTTTCCCCATGGGCTTTCATAGCACCCTCCTAGCAAAGCAAGGGAGAAATGTCACCTTTGCTTTGCTAGTGAGGTCCTTCCAATGAAGAGGTCTGGAAATACTCTCTCACTCAGATCAAAATCCATGCTGTAGAAGAATTTGGGAGCTTCTAATGTTCACCTCTCTCTTGAGGTGAGCATTAATGACACCTCACCCCACCCCACCCCACCCCAAGCTCATTTCCAGGCCTGATCATGGCAAACAGTTTGTTGGTATCTCCGCACAGGAAACATAAAGTGCTGCTAGTTGGACCTTTGATCCATCTGGCCCAGTATTATTGACCCTAACCAGTAGTGGCTCTCCAGGGTTTCAGGCAACAGACTTTCACAGCCCTATCTGGAGATGCTGGTGGTTGAAGCTGGGATCTTCTGCATGCAGTGTGCATGCTCTCCTACTGAGCTATGGCCTTTTGACAAAAGCTATTAGGCTTGATGGGTCCTGATGTAAAATATCATGTCTTTGGAAGCCTAAAAGATGGCCTATTTCTTTGGGCTGTTCCCTCATCTACCCAAACTTCCACAGAGCTCACACCCTACAATTTTGATCGTGTGTTCTATATTGTGGCAAACACCTACAATGAGTGCAGTTAAGTTGTCCCAGTAAGCAGATACTATGTAACCTAACCTCTCGAAACATCGTGCTACTGTTTCAGAGCAAGCTGAAAAGAGACCATGAAGGGTACATCATGATTGGCATTCTTGCTGGGAACGGTTGTGTGTGTGGAGAGAGGTAAGCCACCTGATTCTTTTCCTCTGTTTCAGTTATCCTGGGTGATATCTCTCAACAAGACTCCAGTTCCATATTTTGCATGTGGAGAAGTCAGGTCAAAGGCTGACCTAACAGAGCAAACCATCCAAGCTATCACGTATGGTAGAATCATAGGACATAGAGCTAGAAGGGACCTCAAAGGTTGTCTAGTCCAACCCCTGCCAATGCGGAAAACCCACAATTGCAACATCCCTGGTAGGGAGCCATCCTGCCCCTGTTTTACAAACTGGAATGAAAAGGAGCACAACACCTTCTGGTGCAATCCACTCTACATTTCAATACCTCATACTATGAGGACTCTGGAAAGTTTCCCTAATGTGTAATGTAAATTTATTTATTTATTATAGCACTTTTATCCTGCCCTTAAGCCATAAAAAAGGCTCTCAAAACAGCTTACAAATATAATTCTTAAGACAGTCCCTGCCCACAGGCTTACAATCTAAAAAAATGACACAAAAGGAAAGGGGATTGGGAGGGAGGATGAAAAAAAGCAAATTTAGGCACTAGATTCTTAGTTGCAATGGTCAGAAGGTCATGGACACAGTGGAAGGGATGTCACTTCCTCTCTCTCTAATAGCCTCATACAGACCCATGCATGATGGGTATTATTTTATTTTAATTTGAACCAGTTGGTATGGGTCCTGCCATCTAATTATTCATTCTTATAAGAAGCTCTGGGAACCACTTGACTGAAGAATGGGATAGATAGATTAGAGATGATAGATAGATAGATAGATAGATAGATAGATAGATAGATAGATGATAGATGATAGATAGATGATAGATAGATAGAACAAATTTGGTATATTCGTTAAGATGAAGACAGGTGTATAAAGGTGCAATCCTTTGCATGTTTACACAGAAATAAGTCTTCCCAGCATTCTGTCTAACCATGCATAGGATTGCACCCCAAATTAATAAATGTACACATGGCGCTCAACATATTTATTTATTTATTTATTTATATTGTATTTTAAAGATTTCTAGGCCTTTTAGGGCAACGTCCTCCCAAGATATCATAAAAAGGATAAAATATAATTCCAATAGAATGCAATCAAAGGTTACTACCGAAAACAGTGGTTAAAACATCTCAAAAGCTAACGCCCCACTCTTATTAATTTAAATCGCTAGCAATTGAAGACCACCGCACCCCTTCCGAAAAATAGATCGCCCACCTGATCAAGCATTTTGCTCGTTGGAATGTCCATTTGTGATGCAAATTGCAGAACCATGTTCATACAGCCAGCAAACAACCCCCTAGGGCTTCTCTTAAAACCTATGTCTGTTTTCACCCTTGGATTGTAACCAGTCTCTGAGATGTGGCAAAGCGCCTTGTAACCCCCTCACCCCTTCTTGGAACCATTGACGTTTCAAGGATGTTGACCGTCAGCTCAAGAGACTGAAGTGGGGAGGGAAGCCAAAAGCATCATTTTGAAAATCCTTCCATACACTTTGCAAAATTAAATTGTGGGTCTGTGGTTTTGTTATTGTTGTCTGAGGGTGTTTTGTGTTGTTCTTTTTGCAATAACTAGTACTCCTTTTAAACATTTAGTTTTAAGAGTTACATCCAGTACAGATATAGAGAAACTTGGCTTTGGTGCTGTTACCATGGTTGCTTCTGACACGTGTCTCTCTAAACACCTCGGCTTCTCAGTGTTCTGAGAATAAATCTTTCCAGAACACAAAAATCTGGGGGAATACAACTCAACAGGGGTGCCTAGGGGATTGCCTCCCACTTTGACCCTGCTTCTGTTCTGGCAAAAGGCAAGCTGCCCTCTGGAACTGGCCCAGACTAGGATGTTATAATCACAAAACATGAGAGCCAAGTTTTAGACCCCTTTAATCCAACTTCATTTTAGGAAACAGAATGTGCCGCGACTTCCTGCTGTGTGCCAGAAAAGCGGGGCAATAAAAATGGCCCCTGAATGGGCCACGTGGTCTTTGTTTACGTCCTCTTTCCCCTCCAGGAAGGAACAGGAAGTAAGGAGGGACAAAAGCGGAAAAGCGACGGTAAGGAAACGCGATTTCCCCCCATGTGATGACACTCTAGGCAGCAGAGTGCCAACGTAAAATGCTGAAAGGGAGCAATGGAGGCAAGATTCAAGCTTTTCCCAAAGTGGAGTTTTATCGGGATAATATAACAAGGCGGCAATGAAAATGGCTAGTGAAGGCCGCCAAAGGAGGGTGGAGAGTGAGATTGCGGCACAGTGGAAGTTTGCTTTCAGAGAAGAAGAGGGAGGAGAGGGGAATTTGCAGCAGGGTTTAGGAAAGGCAGGAAGAGAGAGATAATTGGTGCCACGCCTTTCTTATTGATCTGTCTGAACACTGGAGAAGAGAGTCATGATTCAAGAATGTGAAACAGAGGGCTCAGGTGGAAACTCACAAACTTAAGGGAGCGGCAGGGAAGACGTCTTATGGGAAGGGGAGAAGAGGAAAGGAAGGGAAGGGGAGACTAAAACCTCCATCACATCTAATTCCTCCCCCCTGGTTTGCCTCCGTGTTTTTTTACCTCTGAGCAGGGCCACCAAGAGCTGGTTCGGGCCCCGGTGAAAAAATAATTTCAGGCCCCCCAGCAAGGGCAGACCAGCTAA
The DNA here is from genome assembly GCA_029215795.1 of Anniella stebbinsi. Taxonomy (NCBI): domain Eukaryota; kingdom Metazoa; phylum Chordata; class Lepidosauria; order Squamata; family Anniellidae; genus Anniella; species Anniella stebbinsi. Next base: position 116,249,568 of record JARDYH010000006.1, read on the forward strand.
AAATCTTTACATGAGTTTTGTATTGAGGTCCAATTAGCAGTAATATTCGAGCTTCTATTTGGGAGAGTTATTTCTCCGAAATGTTTAAGGAATCTAGGGAGCAATCAATGGAAATTTTAGCTACTCTGGGATTAAACTACCTACCAGAATGGGACCCGGTTTCTCTGCTTAAAATAAAGACTTTAATCAAATATCTCAAACCAGGAAAGGCCCCAGGATTAAACTCAATAACCTCTGAAATCCTGAAGGCCAATATAGACTGGTGGGTTCCCCTTCTAGCTAATCTTTTTACGCATATTCACAACTCTGGCCAGCTCCACTCAACATGGTTGGAAGCTATCATGATCCCAATATTTTAAAAAGGTGACAGAGAGGCCCATTAGTTTGCTGTCAGTTGTGGGGAAACTGTATGCCAGTTACTTAAATTCGAGGCTCACCACTTGGACAGAGGAGGAAAATATCCTGGGGAATGAACAAGCAGGTTTCAGGAAGGTCAGATCGACTCTTGACCACTGTCTAGTCCTAAACCATCTGGCAGAGAAATATATGAATTCTCATGGAAACAGTTTGTTTGTTGCTATTATAGATCTTAATTATGGGCTAAATTACAACACTCTAGCATAGATAAAAGATTGTTGTATCTTATTAAATGCTTATATCAACGCACCATGCTCCGAATAAGGTGTGGTTTGGAGGGCAGTCTGACAGAGCCTATTCTGGCCAACAAGGGGGTTCACCAGGGTTGTGTATTAGCCCCTACGTTGTTCAACTTTTATTTAAATGATTTGATAGGGAACTGTTTAGCATCTGACTTTCACACACCAAAACTGGCAAAGACCAAAACTGGCAGTGACACTGTTCTAATGTCATTGTCCAAAATAGGTCTTAAAATACTTACTTCAAGTCATTATGACTTACTGTAAGGACAATCTGCTGACAGTCAATTTCAGTAAAGCAAAAATTATGGTATTTTCTAGGCGTAGAGCAACAAATAATTGGTTAATAGAGGTACAGCACATAGAGCAAGTCAAGAAGTTTAGATAGCAGGGTATTATAGATATTTTTTTACACTCTCCTGGGCTACCCACAGGCAGTCTGCAGTCCAGGCTGCCCAGAATATTAGTAAGGCCAGTACTTCAATTTTTTTTTATGAAGGGAGCAGAATTCATTCCTGCTGCCATATAAGTATGGCCGGATTGGCACTCGCGCTCACAATAACGCAAAAATAATGTCGTTTGCTCCATATGCTGAGCCTAGTGTCGCATCTACAATGATGGAAAAATACTTTGCAAAATACAAAAACATATGCAACATAGTTGATAAGACAGAAGAACGTCAAGCTTATGATTCCTTTCATCTGAATAGCTGCCCTTTCGCTCCTTTGCTTCTCCACCCCTCCCCTTCTCTTTCTCCCTCCAATCAGGTCCTGGCAGATGAGCACTTCAACCAGACCACCTTTCTGCCGGGCAAAAATGGAACAACCCTTTAGTCTGGCTCTTTGGGGGCATCGAGGGAGTACAATCCTGTCTCTGCAGAGATTCAGGCATTGTATGATTTTAAAAAAAGCTTTAGAGCCTGGGATGCAAGGTTTGGGTTTTATATTGAGGCTTGGAGCCGGCTGCTGGGAGAGATCGCTTTTCCCTGCCAGGACCTGATGCAATCCATTCAAGCCCCCAGTTCCTTTAAAACTACATGGAGGCTTAGGGCGCATTAGATGCGCTTAGGGAAAATAAACCAGGTTTTTAGTGTTCTAGGAAAGGCTGGGGAAGAGGCGGGGTGTCAGCAGAACCGGCACGGCATGTCATGGGAGTGCCGTGCTGCAGATCCACACACCAGGCATGGCGAGACGGCACTAAATCGCTGATGTGATGGAGTCACAAGCCACAAATGTGTACGTTCTTGGGGTTCTCAGTGATAGGTTTGACAACAGAGGCTTGTTCTGGGTGTTCCCCCAAAAGAGGCTACTGATTTGTATAGTTGATGTACAGTACTCCTTCTATGGCAGCACTTATTTTTCAAGGATCTCAGTAACCACTTCATTAGCTGGTACAGCAAAGCTTCAACTGCATTAGCACATGAGGCAGGTTGGGTATTGGCAATCTCCGGCGATCCCAAGCTCCCTGAAATGGGGATCCCTCCTTTGTCCATGGCAAGAGAGAGAGAGAGATGTAAGAGCGAAACCTACAGCTTGCAGCTAGCTCAGACGTCCGCAACCCGGAGTCCGCCAAATTACCCTATCTTCCCCAGTCAACACTTGGCTGCCTTTCTCTAGCACCAAGAGGGACTGTCCTGTCACTGTACTGAGAGAGGCAGGAGCAGTGTTCAGTCCCTGGGGTCTCCAGGTAGGCCAGAGCTGGGAAGGACCCTTGTCTGAAACCCCAGGGAGCTCCCAACAAGCTCAGAAAACGCAGAACTAGATAGCTCAAGAGTCTGACTCCGTACATGGCAGGAAGATTGTTACAGGATCTACGCTATTGCTTTGTAATGGCATTGAAGTGCACTGACAACTGTTGAGGCCCATGACACATGCCATAAACTGCTTTCATACTGCTATATTCTACTTGGTATAGACCTGTCCTGTCTCTTTCATTCCATAAAGTGCTTCACCTGTGACCACCAGACATCGAATTGGAAGTGCCTTCGACCGACCAATTGCCCCGACGGTGTTCAGAACTGCCTAACAATTGGGTCCCTTCCTAGACCAGGCACGCACCCCAGGGACATGGGCCTACAAGAGAGCTACGGCCTGATTCGGAAGGAAGCAACGTCGTTGGTTCATAAGTGTGAGCTGTGAACCAAGAAGTCACCAGTTCAAATTGCACCTTATCCTTGTGCTCTCTAGGTAGCTACAGGCAAACATAATACACACAAACACAAAGACGCCCCATGCGCAATATGTTGGTAAAAATACTGACCTACTTTGCAGAGTTGTTGTAAGGATTACTGGAATAATGTATATGAAGGACTTTGAACACACATCAAATCCAATACGTTCTCTCTTCACTTAGCACAGTCTTCCCCAACCTGGTGCTGCCCAGATGTGTTGAACTCCAACACCCAGCATCCCTCATCCAGTGGCTGGGGAAGGCTGAGGTAGCATAATAAAGTACCATGGGCCAGAAGAGTATTTTTTTCCTAGAAAAAAATCAGTTGCATTTTGAACCTTGTAGAATTCTATTCTTACCCCATCCTGGTGTGCTATGGATAATTTCAAGTCCTTTTTTTTTTTTTTAAAGTAGCACATTCTAGTAAGGCCATCATTTCATGGACCATTATTATTATTAGCTTGATTTGATTATCTCTCCCTGCCCGTTTAAGTAAATACTGTATGAGAGAAACGAAGGCAGGATCTACACTACTGCTTTGTAGTGATATTGAAGTGCACGGACAGCTGTTGGGGCCCATGACGCATCTGCACCAAGCACGATATAACACTATGAAAGCGGTATGTGGTATGTGTCTCTGGGCCCCAACAGTTGTCCGCGCACTTCAATACCGCTATAAAGCAATAGTGTAGATCCTGCCTCCATATACCGCTTTCATGCCACTTTCATAGTGCAATATCCTGCTTGGTGTAGATCTGGCCGAAGAGTTTGATGCGGTATCCAGCAACCTCGTATGTTCAAAAACCAAAATTCTGCACGCTTATCTCAGCATCAGGGCCTGCAACATGCAGCTGGTTGGCTCATTGGGTGCAGAACAAAAAGGAACCATACTGGAATGGGGGTCCTCATCCTATCATGCGCCTACCAGGGAAGGCTAGCGGCTTCAATGTCAGTGGGGTGGTGAATCCGCTCCGGGTTTCAGTCAGAACCAGTCAGAACTATAAAGGCTCTGTCCAAGGTGTGGAGCAATCTCCCCAACCTCCCAAGCATAACCAGTTCTGACATAGTATTTCTACCCACATGCATGCACTCCTGGGATTGCTTCCAGAAGTGAGCCTGTGGGCACCTGACATCACATCAGGAGAGACCCAGGAGCACACCTGCGTGCTCTAAGCTGTTCCACTTTCCACAGAGACTCCCACATCAAGGACTTCGAAACCGCTTCCGCCACACCCCTTCGTGAGCGACACCCACAAACCCATTTATCCTCCATCTGTCCCAGCGTTGAGGTGCGATACAACCTGTCCAAAGGTCCACTGGTTCAACCAGAGTGAGCCAGGCGATCGACATGAAGACAGCATCTTCCCTTGTTTCCCTTTTGGGTGCTGTTGTCGTGTGCACACAGATAGGTAAGCCATGTTGCGCGTCTCCCAATCAAGGCAAAAGGCTAAACCGAGAACTTTAAAAAAAAAAAAAAAAAAAAAGGAACAGAGAAGGGATGTTAAGACCACCAGGACACAGAGGCCACCTGCTTTGCAGAGCATGACCCGTCCACGTTTACATGGTCCCGAGATGGGATTCCCTTACAATTGAAGCACTAACTGCCTCCGTCAAGGAAGCCTTTGGCCATTCATTTCAAGCCGGGTTGACCAAAATCTGTTTGATTTTTTATTATGATTTTTTTTGTAGCCAGAGGTGGGGGGGGGAGGGCGTTACAGCGAAGCCGTCCCCAGGTAGAGAAAAGACCAGCTGAGCCACTGAAAGAGTGTGCCAAAAAGTGATTCACCGCAAAGAGTGGAAGGAGCCACTCTTTGCTGTCATTGCTCAAACAACAAGACACCCTCCTCCTGACGTGCTGCGGACGCCAGCCTGGCTTTGACAAATCGCTTGGGCCAGAATCCAGGTCACTCTCTGCATGCCCAGGAGGGTTTTGGAGCGGTGTTTTATAAACAGAGAGCGGCGGCTCTCTCCTGCTGCCGCCATGCCACCCACTTACAAAACTGATTGGAGTTTCAAAGGCAGTTTGCAATATTGCGTGGAGAGGTGAGGAGAGAGAAGGGGAATCAAAAAAAGAAAGAGTCAACAATTGCACCACCCAAGGCCAAATCTCTTGGCATGGCTCATGTGGCTCCTTGGATCGTTGTAGCAATTGATGGGGCTAATTTCAGCCACATTCCAAGGCATTTGAGCCAATGTGGGGGATGGGAGATTCCAGCTGCCTTTTCTTCTTGCATACCCTTTTTCCTCTGTCTTCTCCCTCTCAGATGGCAATTTTGTCCACCACTTATTCCCAATCCCTTTTGCCTTTTCCAAAGTCTTCCCTTTCACGTTCGCTTCGCATGAGCCCACTGGGCCATGATGCCTGTTGGTGCCAGCTGAATCCTCCAGAAGGCACTCACAGGTACAATAACAGCCTTTGGTGAAAGCCTTTGGAAAGGAGAGGGTGAATTCAGAGCAGGTTGTGTTGCTGCATAACAGATAGAAATTCTACAGGTGCAGCTTTCATCAGCATTACGTTCCAGTGACAGGGAAATCTTTATTGGCTAAATTCTTGTTTGTCATGTTGCTGTTAAAAGCATGGCATACCCTGACCAGGGTTGGAGGTGGAAGGTAGCAACCTTATGTGTGTGCCAAAAATTGTGAGGGTTGCCACGATCAGAGAGAAGGAAAAATTTAAGCAGTTGGTCAAGGTGCTTCTGCTCTCCCCTCGATTGAATTGCCAGTAGTATCAATTGATGGGTACTATTTCATGGATGGATTGCCAACTGATCAGGAACAAGCTCGCAGGGACCAATATTGATAAGAGACTGCTGTTCCTGATTTTGGAACTTTATGCAGACACAACTATGAGGATAAGTGTCATCACAGATGGGTGTCTACCAAAAGAAATCTGTACCACCAAAGGAGTCAAACAAGGCTGTTTGCTAGCACCCCTTCTGTTTAATCTTTACATAAACAATATTGTAAATGAGTTAAATTACCCAGAGCACTTCCCTCCCTCCCTCAGTAGGCAACCATAAAGTTGCAATATTAATCTATGCAGATGACTTGGTACTGCTATCCATGAACAAAATCGGGCTAAAGAGAAGTTTGAACAAACTTCATGATTTCTGCCAAATGGAACAGCTCAGAATTAACTATACTAAATCCAAGGTGTTGTTTTTTGGTAAATGTCCCCCACACACACACACACCAGATACAATTGGAAGCTAAGTGGAAATAAGATAGATCAGATTTCCTCCTTCAAATACCTGGAAGAGACAAGTTCTTGGAAGATTCAACTCAAGAACATTAAAATAAGAGCACAGAAGACAACTCGAGCTATCCTGAAATTCTTCTACTCCATGGGAGGCAGGTTGGTGGGTTCAGCACTGAAGGTTTTTCTTGCGAAAGCAGTTGCTCCAATCCAATACGGGATTGAGATTTGGGGGGTAAGTCATAAGACTTTGAAGGAGTTGGAGGTTTGTCAAAATAAGTTTCTGAGATCATTGTTGGCAGTACCTCCAGGGACCCTCAGAGCAGAGACAGGTGTAGTATCTGTAGAAGCCAGGGCAGCCCTTGTATATTATAAGAGGGTCCTGGATATGCCAGAAGACCCGCCTCCCCAAACTTTGCTTCAGAGAACAAATGGAGAAAGGTGGCTGGGCTAAAATATACCAAGAATTGCTAACTTCTAAAGACCTTCTACCAGATATTTTCATCACATCAGGAGCCAAAAACAAATGGAGAGACTGCATATATGGAATAGATCGCAGTCAGGATTTAAATTTAATCAACACTTCAAACTTTTCTCAGTGGTATTATCTGTTTAAAATAGAACATTAAAAAGCTCAATACCTACAAGCCCTTACTTTTGCTTCTTTGAGGACCTCATTTACAGAACTACTCTTCCAAACCCTGCTTACGGCATTCTTGGATAGCAGATATAGACACGTTCCAAGAAACTTACGGCTCTGTATCTGTGGTATGGGAGAGGTAGAGGCTATCTCGCGCTATCCACTGTATTGTCACCAGTATAAAAATCCCGGGGAGAGATTCCTGGGGCAGATTTGGGCATCCTTACAGGGGGGAAATTCCTATGTAAGAAATAAAAAATATTATTATTATGTGAAAATTTGCTGGTTATTGTCAGATTGCGACCTTTATGTTACACACGAAACAGCTTTGTTTGCTAAAGCCGCCAAACATATTTGCGCAATCGCTCTGAATGCTATTGCAATGGACTGTGCAGGCGATTCATTTAATTGATTTCTGTTTTTGCACGGTGTTATTCTGTTACTGCATGGTCTATCAAGCTGTTCTCTTTTATTTTTGTAACGGCTATTAGTGAAATACAATAAAATGATTTGATTGGTTGGTTGATTGATTGATTGATTGATTGATTAGGAAAAACTGGCCTGGGCCGCCTCCTAAGCTTTAAAAAACAAACAAAACAAGCTCAATCAACAAGAATCAGCAGTTCAAGATTTTCACAGGAAGGAGATAAATGCATCAGCCTGCTAATGCAGATACTAGGGCTAGATCTCCACTACTGCTTTATTAGGGTGACCAGATAAAATCCAGGTCAGGGCTCATGTAACTTTAACAGTTGTAGAGAAAAGGGAATTTCAGCCAGTGTCATTTGTATGCAATTAGTTCCTGGTGAAATTCCCTCTTCATCACAACTGTTAAAGGTGCAGGGCCCCTGCCTTCTTTTGTATAGTGTCACTCTAGTATAGTGCCTGCACCTTTATAGGGTGACCAAGTGTCAGGATTTTCCCGGATTTGTCCTGGTTTTTGTTCTACCCCGGGTGTCAGGGGGGATTTTCTGTAAATTTCTATAATGTCCTGGAATGGCACACTTTCCCCTTTAAGGTCACCATTAGTATGGTGGCGGTGGGGGGAATGTCGCACTTTCTGGAGGCATGTCATTTCCCCCCCACTGCTCCAATGGGGGCCTTAAACGGGAAAGCATGTCATTCCAGGACATTATAGAAAAGACTGTGATCGGAGCATGGGGGGGGGGGTGATGATACACTTCCCTCTCCTCCACTCCAATTGGGCCTGTAAGCTGACAGGGGGAATGACGCATTTTCCAGAGGTCCCGGAAAGCCGCTTTCCCATGTTCCCCCACTGAGTGTCCTCTTTTTTGGTTTCCCAAATATGGTCAGCCTAATAACTGTTGTGATGAAGAGGGAATATCACCAGGAACTTATTGCATACAGATGGCACTTGCTGAAATTCCCTTTTCCCTACAACTGTTAAAGTTACATGAGTCCTGACCTGGATTTTATCTGGTCAGCCCAGCTTTATAGCGGTATTGAAGTGCACTGATAACTATTGAGGCCCAATCCTCATTTCATTTACCGCTTTCATAGTGGTATTTCCTGCTTTTTCTTCCACATTCATAATGATTTGACACAAGGTGTAGATCTGGCCTAGGAGGGTTCAAACAGGTGCAGTTTTGGTGGCCAAAAATAGCACCAAAGGGGAGATGATTTGGAGGTGAGGTGGGGAGGAGAAATGTATGTTCAGTGTTAAATGGTGCATGTCATGACCAGGCCTGTTCCCCTTGGTGTGGGAGAAGGCGTTTCAGGCTATCAATCAGAATCAGATTCTGAAGCTGAAGAAACAGGACTAGAAATGTCCCACCTTACACAAGAAGTGGCGAAGGTGATACTCCCAGGCTCTTCACCCGCCAGGGATGAATCTTCACCAGACCTTGTCAGTGAAAATACGAACAAGTCACGGTCTGTGGGACCTCAGGAATCCTCAAGTGGGGAGGGGACTTCAGAGCTGGCTGATCCTAGAGTCTGCCATAGGTGAGAGGCTGTCAGCTTGGCTAGCATCTCATCAAAGGTTTCTTCAAAGGAACCCTCCTTGAAGTGAAAGGGACTCAGGGAAAAGACCTTCCCTGTTGTTGAAAGGACAGTTGTCTCTCTTAGGCCCTTTCCACACCAAGCAAAACACCTGGGATGGACCCCAGCTGCTCCCTGTAAGTCCGCATGATGCACAAGGAGTACCACAAGGAGTACCACAAGGTGGTAAGGCCACTTCTAAAAAAGCCCTCCCTGGATCCCCTGGACCTTAATAACTACAGGCCAGTATCAAATCTTCCATTTTTGGGTAAGGTGATCGAGAGAGCGGTTGCCTTTCAACTCCAGGCAGTCTTGGATGACACTGATTTTCTAGACCCATTTCAAACTGGCTTCAGAGCAGGATACGGAGTTGAGACCTCTTTGTTCGCCTTAGTAGATGATCTACGCCTTAGTATTGACAGGGGGAGTGTGTCCCTGCTGGTACTCCTGGACCTCTCAGCGGCTTTCAATACCATTGACCATGGTATCCTTCTGGAGCACCTGGGGGAATTGGGAATCGGGGGCACTGTGCTTCAGTGGTTCCGATCCTATCTCTTGGGCAGGTTCCAGATGGTGATGCTTGGGGATAGCTGCTCTTCAAAAAAGGAGTTGCTATGTGGTGTACCACAAGGTGCCATCCTTTCCCCAATGCTGTTTAACATTTACATGAAACCGCTGGGAGAGATCATATGGAGGCATGGGGTGGGGTGCTATCAATATGCTGATGACACCCAAATATATTTCTCTATGCCTTCAACAACATCGTCAGCTAAGGATAGTGTGTCTCCTCTGAATGAATGCTTGGAGGCAGTAATGGGCTGGATGAGGAAAAACAAACTGAAGCTGAATCCAGACAAGACGGAGGTGCTTGCTGTCAAAGGCCCCAACCTGGGTTTGGAGGTGTGTCAACCAGTTCTGGATGGGGTTACACCCCCCCGAAAGACTGTGTTCGCAACTTGGGGGTACTCCTGGATCCGTTGCTCCAAATGACAGCTCAGATTGATGCGACGGCCAGGAGTGCCTACTATCAGCTTCGGCTGATACGCCAGCTGCGCCCCTTCCTAGAGTTGGAAGACCTTAAGACGGTAGTGCACGCGCTGGTAACTTTGAGGCTCGACTTCTGCAATGCGCTGTACATAGGGCTACCTTTGTGCCTAGTCCGGAAACTTCAGCTTGTTCAAAATATGGCAGCCAGGTTGGTCACCGGTACACCTAGGGGTGACCACATAACACCAGTTTTAAAATCACTTCACTGGCTGCCGGTCAGTTTCCGGGAGAAGTATAAAGTGTTGGTTATTACCTTTAAAGCCCTACATGGTTTGGGCCCAGGCTACCTACGGGATCGCTTTCTCCCGTACAATCCGCCCCGCACTCTTAGATCCTCTGGGAAGAATGTACTCAAGCCGGCCAGAACTAGGCTGGCGAGTGTTACCCAGAGGACCTTCTCTTCTATGGCTCCCAGACTATGGAATGGTCTGCCAGAGGAGGTTAGACAAATTGGCAGTCTTCATGAATTCAAGAGAGTCATGAAGACTGTTCTCTTCCGGCAGGCCTATCCAGAGGAATTTTAAATGTTTTAATTATGTGTTTCTCTGTTTTTTAATTTTTTTAAAACTTTGTCATGCTTGTATTTGCATTGTGTTCCCCGCCTCGATCCGTAGGGAGAGGCGGGTTATAAATAAATATTATTATTATTATTATTATTATTACCAGGGGCGGGCACGGGATTTTTCCTGGTCTTACTCGTCAGTAAGCACGGCTGCACCGATGGCCATGGAGCCGCACCGTGCAGCTCCGAGGCCATCAGGAGAGGGGGGAAGCGGAATCGCCACCCCCAGGATGGCGGGGAGAGGGGTGCCAATCCGCACACCAGTTTTTTGGGGTTTTTTTAATACTTACTTTTACAGAGGAGCGCAGGAGCACTCTTCCCGGTCAAAAAAAAAAATGGCGGGTGCAACGTCGGACAACCCGGGACGTCGCGCCTGTGATGTGGTTTGAGCGCGACGAACCTGGAAGTGGCTACTTCCGGATTCACACACGCTGGGCCCGCTATAACCCCGTGGTGTAGAAGGGGCCTTAGTTAATGAAGTTTAGCCTAGAAGAAAGTTCCCAGTGTTTAAGCTCTCGTCAGGTGCAATGTTTATCGGCTGAACTGAGCTTTGAAGATTACCTGGCAGACCTCTTTATGGTTTTGCAAGGCAGCGGGTGGGCTGGGAAATACGACAAGGCACACCTCTTGGCCTCATTTTCCTAAGAGATCAAACAAATGTTTTCATTCCCTGGTGCTGGCATCTCCTCACATGGTCAAAAAGAAGGAGAGAGAAGCAATTCTCAGAATGCTGAGATACTTTATTAATATACATATATTGGGTGTATATTATTAAAGTATCTCAGTATTCCGAGAATCACTTCTCTCTCCTTCTTTTTGACCTAAGTGGATGCTGTCCTCCATTTGGTTTTTCCTCTCCTCACATGGTCAGCTAAAACTCTCCCCTTTATCAACTCCATCAGTGAGCTAGGTTGCTGTCTGTGAAATCCGAGGTGTGCAGGATGCTCCTGACTAATATGTTCCATGACTTAGGTTTTCCAACTTCTATGTTTAGGGGCTGTCCTAAATGAGCAATTTATTGCACACTCGTGATTGGCCACTCATGAAAGTTTGTGGGTCCATTATACAACATTGTCAATGACTCGGACGTCTCCCATGCTCTCCCCTGGAAATCCCACTATCAAAAGGACAGGCTTTAATGTGGTAGTATCCAAGGGAAAGTGGGATCTTCACCACTAGCACTGAGCGGAGCATGCTTAGAGGGGAAGTATTCAATTCAAACCATACCATCTTCCCTCTCTGCCCATGTTATGCAGCCCATAAGAATCATGCTAAAGAGGGAGGAAACACAAAGCTTCAGGTAAGCAACACATTTTCCCCTTAATGTAGAGATCCTCTAGAAGTTAAAACTCATCTGTTGCCACCAGGCTTAACTAGTAAATAGAAATGCTAAGCTGTATTGATGCTGAACACTGCAACATTGAGGCAGAGGGTTGTTTGCTTGGAAAAAAATCTCCGCCCTCTCAACCTGCTCGCTTTACTTCAGTTCCATGATACCTTCCAGATGTAGCTGTAGCTTCCTGTAGCTCCCATCATTCCCAACCAGGTTGAAAAAGGCTGAACTAAGGAATGACGTGTGTGTGTGTGTGTGTGTGAGAGAGAGAGAGAGAGAGAGACCCTTCTGCAGTCATTAGACACCATGGGTCAAAGTGCTCTAAGGCAGCTTAGCTTCCTACGTTCTCTAGAAATTTCCCATCCAAGCATCATCATTTCCCCTCCTCTCCTTGCTTTGCAGCTCATTCCATTATTTGCTTCACATGTGAAGAAGAGGCCTCCAACTGGGATTGCCTACATATGTCACTCTGCCCCAAGCATCAGCAAAGATGCCTAACTATCGGTTTAACTGCAGGAACTGGTAAGTCAAGCAAAGCCACCGCTTTATTTGCTCATCCAGATAGCTCCCTTGACTGGTCTGCCCTCTTGAGCTGCAAAACCTGAGAAATTCTGCAGCTGCAATTTCCTGGAGCAGGGAGCCCATGGGCGTGAGGGGAGGGCGAGGAAGAGGAGTTGTTTACTAAGCCATTTAAACATAGAATCACATTGAGGGAAAAGGAGGGTAAGACCCAATTTTAAAGGCAAGCCAAACATAGGGAGACAATAACCGCTGAGAATACAAGAACGCCCCAGAGCCCACGCAGACCTCAATGGACAATTGGAACAGGAAGTCCTTTTATACTCCTTCCTCTTCAGGATGAGCCAATGGCCAGCTTGAGGGGGTGGAGTCAGTCAAGGGCCTGAAGGCACTTTACTGCCACTTGTAGTTCAGTGGTTCACCATATGGGGCACCAGTAGCAATGTAGTTTATCATTTCCTATAAGTTTAGGAGGCTGCTGCCTTCATGCTACATACCATATTGGTCTTCTAAGGGGATGAGTCTTAAGATCTCCTAGTCACCACAAGGCTACTTAGCCCGAAGGGAAAGTGCAGACTTCTATTAAGAGGATGATGGCACTGAAGCAGGTCAAATATTTTGGGGCACATGCCCTGGTGGGCCCTCTATAACGACACCCATGTGGGACCCCTGGCCACAGATCTGCCAAAACACTGCTTCTGCCAACCATCTGGCACTTCCCCTACTGTGACCAATTTACCTTGGAGTCCATCAGCAGGAAAACGATACAGTTCGCACCATTTCTGCCAGGGAAAAGGCCCTCTGGGCCTCATAGGACGTTTTTCCTCTAGGGGTGATAGAACGGTAGTCCTCATCCATTTCCTGGTGCAAAAGACACCTGCTGGGACTTGTGGAGCATCCACCACTGTCCCCTTACCTGCCCCAGGTGATTTTGGGGGGCCTTGAGGGGTAGGAGCAGGGGAACATATAGGTGCCTCACATTTTTAAGGCAAACATCTTTCTATTCATGTCCCCTATATTGGATGTGATTGTTGAAGTGCTCGAGTTTAACAAGTACTTCAGCTCCTACAGGGAATACTCACAACATCCCTCATTCATATGTGCTCCTACTGCCCCCATCTCTTCTTTCGTGACAAATCTTCATTATGATTATCTGTTTGTGCAGGCCTTGGGCATATTTATTTCTTTAAGTATTAATTTGAAGTATTTTTATGCCGCTCCTCAGTCAAAAGGGTTCCCAGAGTGGATTTCATGTGATCAGTTGAGCAAGTCTGTTCCTGCCCACAGGCGTACAGTCTAAAATGCCATAACACACAAGGAAAGAGGAATGAGGAGGGAAGAGGGGGAAATGAGCAGAGCATATAAACCGGCTTGTTGCCGAAAGAGGGTTTTAATTGGATGATGTTGCTGATTTCTTATGTTGTATTTTTAACCGTGCTTTTAATGTACTTTTTTAACACTCATTTTAATTAAGCTTTGGTTTTAATTTATGGCTAGCCACATTGAGTGTTTTTTTTTTTTTTGGCAGAAAGGTGTGATATAAATTAAATAAAGAAATGGATGATGACGATGATCATCATCATCATCATCATCGAATCATAGAGTTGGAAGGGGCCTATAAGGACATTGAGTCCAACCCCCTGCTCAATGCAGGAATCTACCTTAAAGCATACCTGATAGATGGCTGTCCAGCTGCCTCTTGAAGGCCTCTATTGTGGGAGAGCCCACCACCTCCCTAGGTCATGGGTTCCATTGTCATATTTCTCTAACAGTCAGGAAGTTTCTCCTGATGTCCAGCCGGAATCTGGCTGCCTGTAACTTGAGCCCATTATTTCGTGTCCTGCATTCTGGATTGATCAAAAAGAGATCCTAGCCCTCCTCTGTGTGACAACCTTCCAAGTATTTGAAGAGTGCTATCATGTCTCCCTTCAGTCTTCTCTTCTCCAGGCTAAACATGCCCAGCTCTTTCAATCTCTCCTCATAGGGCTTTGTTTCCAGACCCCTGATCATCCTCATTGCCCTCCTCTGAACACACTCCAGCTTGTCTGAATCCTTCTTGAAGTGTGGTGCCCAGAACTGGACGCAGTACTCAAGATGGGGCCTAACCATTGCAGAATAGAGGGGAACCAGTACCTCGCGCGATTTGGAAGCTATACTTCTATTAATGCAGCCCAAAATAGCATTTGCTTTTTTTGCAGCTGCATCACACTGCTGGCTCATATTCAGCTTGTGATAGAATCATCAATTTGCAAGATGTTTTACAGAATAAAACATGCAATTCAAAACAAATCCTCAGCAAACAGAAACTGTGTCCCTGCTGCAAGGAGCTTACAATCTAAGTTTGGGCAGTTGGTAAGACACCAGAGGGATGTTTGGAAAGGGAGGAAGAAGAGAGGAAAGCTGCCAGGGACAGGATGGGTGAATATGTTCTTAGCGGATAAAGTTGTATATATACTTAGACTGCATTTCTGTTGTGAGCAAGGACTTCACGTGTGCTTCCTTTTTATTTCCCTTCCTTCATCAAGGTAATGATACCAAGATGCTCATCACCAAGAAGTGTGCCGAGAAGTGTCCAACTGAAAGGAATGCCCCACCTAGTTCTCTTTTTTGCTGCGAACAAACCTGGTGCAACATCTGGCCTCCAAAATAGCACACAGCTGGTTGATGGAGGATGGTCTGTCCGGGGGCAACCTTGAATTAAGCTGCTTCCCCCTTTGCTCAGCAACTGTGAACTAGAAAGAAAATCTACAGCAGCCTTCCCCAAATGGGTGCTCTCTGGAAATGTTGGACCACAACTCCCATCATCCCCAACCAGCCAGGGTACCTGGTTGTGGATAAGGCTTCTAATCCCCTTTTTGCTAAGAAGCAACCGCTAGGTTGTACCTCTCTGTCAATGGGAAGAAATGAAGTTTTTTCTCTCTCTTTATATCCCTCTTTATATAAGGCATAAAAATACATTTTCAAATGTTAGTCCATATATCTGGCACTTACGATGGGTGGGGGGACACCCCTTGAGTTTCATTTGGAGCAGACCAACCCATGTGGAAGATGCCCACTGGTCATTCAAAATTCTGAATCTAAGGACGTGCGAGGAAGCTGTGTGTTTTTGCTTATTTTTTAGTTTTGCCTCCAACCCGCTTGAGTCTCTCTGGAAAGCCTGTGAGGTTTTCAAATACCCTGATTTTTCCAGAGAGACATTTGAATTCCCCCAGACCTCAATGTTTTAAATCCCCAAACCCTGCCCCCACCCTCTGCCTAATAAAGCTTATGCCATAATACATTTTGCAGTCTTTAAGGAGCCCTGAGAGTCTTTGTTGTTTGTTTTCACTATTTCGCAATGTTTAGGGTACAATCCTATGCATGTTTAGGCAGGAAAAAAATGTCCTACAATTTTGCTTTGTTCTGTCCCATCCTGAGTCCTGCTTCAGAGCCTTCAGAGCCTTTGTACACTTTGTTCTGAAGTAGGGTGACCAACTGTCAGGATTTCTCCAGATTTGTCCGGGTTTTTGCTCTATCCTGGGTAGGCTGACCAGATAAAATCCAGGTCAGGGCTCCTGTAACTTTAACAGTTGTAGAGAAAAGGGAATTTCAGCCAGTGTCATTTGTATGCAATTAGTTCCTGGTGATATTCCCTCTGCATCACAAAAGTTAAAAGTGCAGGGGCCCTGCCTTCTTTTGTATCTGGTCACTCTAGTATAGTGCCTGCACCTTTAACTGTTGTGATGAAGAGGGCATTTCACCAGGAACTAATTGCATACAAATGACACTGGCTGAAATTCCCTTTTCTCTACAACTGTTAAAGTTACAGGAGCCCTGACCTGGATTTTATCTGGTCAGCTTATAGGAAGGAGGCCACCACATTGAAGGCTCTTCTCCCAGGTGGACTCCAGTCAGGCCATAGATCCATGTGGAGCCACCACCAGCATGCCCTCTGATGTTCCTGGGTGTCGGGGGATTTTCTGTAATTTTCTATAATGTCCTGGAAAGACATGCTTTCCCCTTTAAGGCTGCCATTAGCATGGTGGGAGGGAAGGACACGCTTTCTGGAGGTATGTCATTTCTCTCCCACTGCTCCAATCAGGGACTTAAAGGAGAAAGCGTGTCATTCCCAGAACATTATAGAAAAGGCCCCGATTGGAACAGTGATGTGGGTGGGAATGACACACTGGCGCTTAGCTCACATATCCAGCAGGGCCAAGTCCTTTGAAGAACAGTTGAAAGAACTGGATATGTTTACCCTGAAGAAGAGAAGATTAAGGGGAGATGTGACAGCCATCTTCAAACATCTGAAAAGCTGCCAGGCAGAAGATGGAGTGAACTTGTTCCTTGTTGCTCCTAATTCTTTGATGCTGTGCTTTCCAAACATCCAGCAAGGAAGCTGACTTTAGTCCAAAGATTAGTCATTTCACATTTTAGTTCTTTATGGAGCAATCCTATGGCCACTAGACACTAGCCAGTAGGATTCTTTGGTTTCTGGGAACCAAGCTTGGAACCAGAGCTCTGACCTCGGAGCCTAGAAACCACTCTCCCCAGTCCCTCCCCATCATAGCCTGTGTGGTTCTCGCCATGCCGGCTATGTCTCCGTGCTCAGAAATAAAGTGTGTGGAGGGCAAAAAGGGAGGCGGTCCCAGGGTGGGGAAGGGAGGAGACCATGGAAGGTGCTTTACGCAGCTTTCTATTGGGTCTCCAGGCCTCTCCCCCTCCTCAAAGCTGCTCCTAGACAGGTTAAATTGCCCATCTTGGCAAAAATGCCGGGCAGCAGGAAGACAGAGGTGCTCGAGCTGCAGCCTCTTATTTCGGGAGTTGGTGACTATCCAGATAGGATCGCAGCCTTAAATAACTTCCCAGTGGATGCCACATGGACTCCGATTCATTGTGTGTGTGTGTGTGTGTGTGTGTGTGTGTGTGTCAATTAGCCCTAGAACCCCCATCCCTTGTCACCAAAGCCTCAGTTCTTCAGGCATCCTCCATGAAAAAAGCTGGCTCTGGTCCGGGCATGTGCTCTACCTCTTGCACATTGAAGATCAATGCAAATTGGGGGGGGGGGGGGGTTGCATTTTGCCACTGAAGCTCATGGGCACAAACACACACCCTGTACAAATGGCAACAAAATGGTTTTCTTCCTCTCCCTTTTATTCAACACTTCGTGTGTATCACAGTGTGTCACCACTGAACAGATGTGGCGTTGAAGGGAACAAAACAAAGGTCTCCATGGAGCGGGGTTCATCCTGAGAGGTCACTGTTGTCAAACTTCTCCTGGTCATACACCTCAGCCACGACCCTCTTGCCAGCGAACCGATGCCCATTCAGGGCCTGAGTGATTTTGAGAGTCTCTGAGAACTCAACAAACTCCTTGACGATGCTCTGGGCCTCTTGGTGGACGAAGACTCTCTTGACAGTCCCAAACGTGTCACATTCTTCCTTTGCTTCCCTTTCCAAGTCATCATCAACACCCCCAGGTTCCACCATGTTGCGCAAGACCATCAGAGTTGACTGTGGGGAGAGCACAGGGGGCAAAATCTCACAACTCCAGGCCCACAAGTACAGGAAAGCCCCGCCCACTACCCACCCTGGAAACATCTAGCAACAGGAACAGTGTTGGCTTACTTCTTCTGCCCCCAAGAGTGCTGGGAAGTCTCCAATGCCAGCCCTCACAAGCCCATGATTGCCCCATGGTTCTGCCATCATGTTCCTGGTATTCTCCTCCTCCTCCTCCTCCTCCTCCCCTCACCTCCAAACAGAATGGGAGGCACAACTTCATCAGGCCCTCCACTAGCATCACTGCAGCCAGGAGCCAATGCTGACAAGGCATCACAGGCCCTTTCTACACCATCGAGGTGTAGAGGGAGTGAGGGGCGGCGATCCCAGAAGTACCTGCTTCCGGGATCGTCTCCTTAATCCACATCATGGGCATGACAACCCGACTTCCTCCCGGCTGTTGCGCCATCGCGGCAGCCATTTTGTGTTGCCGTTGTTTATGATCCGGGAAGAGCGCTCTTGCACTACAATGAAAAGGTAAGTGTATGCAAAATTGGGGGGGCTCTCCCCCGTCATCCTGGGGATGGCAAAATTGCCGTCCCCCCTCCCCTGATGGACATGGAGCCGCACGGTGTGGATCTGTGCCCAATTGTGCTGCTATGCTTACTTGTGAGTAAGTGCAGCAGCAGCCGGAACCCGGGACCGTGGAAGAATCAGTATTTTCCAGGGATCCCTTATCCCTGGCAAATCCTGTGGCCACCCCCCCCTGCCCCCAGGAGTCCCTGTGTGTCATGTGAATGCACAGGGACCAGCCAAGGGCCATCCCAGGCAAAACACCTAGTGTAGAAACAGCCACAGAGTCCGCGGGAGAGCCCTGGGTGCCAATAATCCATGAGCCAAAATTTTGAAAAAGACGTGAATAAAGTGAATAAACTTGGGAGCTGGGGTGGGTTAAGCCTATGACCTTAGTAAAACTATTAACCAGAGATCATAATTGACCATTGGTAATGAGTAGCTTTCACTGAAAAAAAAAGAAACCTCTTAATTATGTAAACAAACTGCCGAAAATACATAATGCTTGGGGATTCTTTTTGTTTTTCATTTTGTTTATTCGCAAATACAACAATAACAAACGAAAAACGAAATGACAAACAACAAAGGGGGAGGAAACCACAAAAGGGGGGGGGAAGAAGAAGAGGAAAAGGAAAGACCATACCATACATAATTCTTGTTTGAAGCTGTATGTTTGACACCTTTTGCCCAACTATGCACGATACAGGTACAGGTGAGCTTTACAGAAGATGGCTTATCTCTGCATTGTTATCGTTAATCAGATGTCTGATAACACCATTATCATATCGTATCGTTATCGGACATCGGAACGATATGAGACACATCCCTATTAATTTCCACTCCATTTCCCTAACAGTCAACATGAACAACTGTTGTTCCAATATTCTGATCTGGTGCACAATCCCCTCCTTTCCAGGTGTGTTCTTTAATTCCTCTTCATTTTTTTTTATCTCATCTGTTAAGGCATCCATTTTCTCCTGTCTTTTCCTCTTGATTTGGCTGTTTTTCTGAATAAAATATCCTCTTATAAAAGCCTTACTTGTGTCCCAGACCACACTTATCTCAGTACCTTTGTTCAGATTTAACTCAAAGAATTCTTTTAATTTCTGTGAGTTTTGCCAACCTGCCTTCTCCCAGAAATGCTTCGGCTTGCCCTAGATCTGGAAGTGCCCAATCTCCCTTGCATAAGCTCCGGGTGCCACTCGCAGGGGGCAATTTCCTATCCCTTTCCCAATGATCCTAAACATGGAGTTTGCTTTATTCACAGCAGCCACACATAGTATCCGTGTTTTTATCCAGCTAATGACCCAAAATTCCAAAGTTCCTTTCTGGCCAGTTGCCGCCAGCTCAGTCCCATCAGCGTTGACATGATGTCAGGGCTTTTCCTGAATTTCAGCCTGTTTTGCTGCTGTTCAAGGCAGAGGAGCCTTACTGCCGAGTCACCTGAAGATAGGAAGGAAATGCAGATTCCCCAGAGAGAGTGACCTCTCACTAGACAGGCCCCCTGATTGGCCACGCCAGGAATTTGTGGAATACTCCTTCCTTAGTGCAAAGAGATCAACGGGGAATATGAGACTCTGTGCCCCTTTGATCTTGAGAAGAACCTTCTGAGGTAGGTTCAGATAAGAAAGTGAATGTGTACATGTGGGCGTGGGTGGATGTCTGACCCAAAGGGTATGAACCTGAGTCTCTAAGGTCAATGCGAGGGTGGCCACTTCTGGATCCCAGGAAAAAAGAGGACATGCCTTAACCAACAAGGGGATAAGGAAGGTTGTCCATTTTGCATGCAATGTGCATGTCCTGATTTATATGTATAGATGTGATAGCCAAAGAGTAGCCATCTTTGCTTATAAGTACAGAATGCTGGGAACGCTTGCTCAAGGCTGAAGGAAAATTCAAAGTGCGTGTGCAGAAGGCCTTGCCACAAGCCTGGTTTCATCTGGTTATAGCATTTGTCCTAATGCAAGGCCATCAGCGCACCTTATCTGAAGCTACAGGATTTACCCCAGTAACAGTTGAAACATGCACAGTAGCTTTCAACAGTGTGTCAAAGGGAAGTGACTCTCTCGTTGGAATGCATGGGGTTTTGCTTGCGCTTGCACTGTATAAAGCAATGATGTAGATCTTATGCTGTATAGTATAAAAGGGGGGGCTTGCGTGCTCCTAGGTGTGACTCTGGTGAGCTGAGAGCTTGCTAGAGTGCACCTGCTCAGCTGAACATAATAAAAGTGCGTTGGATCAGATCTTTGGAGTCTGTGCTTCTTAGTGGGAATTGGCGTATCTCCTAGGAAAAGAGCCTGTTACTTTTGGGCAACAGATGCGAATGTAGAAATTGTTGATATTAATTCAAATAGAAATATGGGGCATCTCTCAGCACCTGTGACCGGGTGACCTGTGTGCCTCGCTCGGCCTGTTGTCCAGGTGGTACTGTTGACAGGCAACTTCAAGGCCCTTTTGCTTTACCTGCTCTTTATCTTTACTGGCACTGGGCAGCCCTTCAAATACAGGATACTTTCAAAATAGAGGACGGTCCTCTATGAACAACGACACATGGCCACCCCCGTACAGATCACTCCAGGAGCCCAACCTAGTTGACAGAACAAATCCCTGTAAATGAGGGCTTAATTAGCATGAGGATAAATTTTCCCCCAGTTTACGGCAAGGGCAGGGGTTGAACTAAATCCAAATATCAGCAAGGACTCAGGCTGTACAAAAGAAATGGAAAAGCTTTATTTACAGACACTGCAAATCACAGCAACAAGGCAGCAGACAAAAGCTTCAAATATAGGACGACATGAAACACTGAAGAGGCTTCAGAGGATGTTGGGCTGGACATGAGAACGTGCGGCTCTAAAGGCAGATGCCTATGCATGTCCAGACAGAAAAACGTCCTATAACTCCCAGCACGGCTGGCTGGGGAGTGCTGGGAGTGCTAGGACTCTTTTCTGCCTAAACATGCACAGGATCGCATCCCAAGAAGAGCAATGGTGCCTTTAGTCCTACTTCTTTCCTTGAAGCAGCCGTGCAGGATTGCAGTGGTCGAAAGTGCAACACGTGGTAGCCTTGAATACCCGGCCTGTGTTCACGCTGCGTACAGTACAATTTGTAGAACATCCCTTGGAAAACCTGTAATGGCTGTTTTCACCTTGAGGGAGGAAAATGAAAAAGCACAATTACATACAATCCCAGAGGCCTAGCACCAAAGATTTGCTCTTCAGGACCAAAAGATGGACTCAATGGATTTGTCTGCACCAGACCAGACAGATGGCTAAAGTATGTGCTACGTCAGATGTGTAGCAGGTAGCTCGCCAGAAATGGGTTTCTTTGGTTCTTTTTTTACAATCCAAGGTTTGGATTGAGACCACCCAGTGTGTGTGCAGGAGGGGGGAAACCCAGGCACTTTCCCCAAATTCACCGCCCCCCCCCCACCAGGGCTAGACAAAGAAAAAACACCTTATGGGCACTAATGGAGGTGATTCCCCCCCCCCTTAAACCCGTTGGCACACTTGTGTGGGGTGTATTTAGGGGGAAATGGCTGGATAGGAAAGTTTTAACCCCTTCTCTACCCATATGCAGTGGGCCTAATCTGGAGTGCCCCCCCACTAAAGTAAAAAAAAGGTGAAGGTCTGCTACAAACTACGTATTTAGGGTGCAATCTATGACAGAAAACAGCCTTTCTATAGTCCTACACCTCCTCGTGTGGCTGGATGGGGAATTCTAGGAATTGTAGGACTTTTTTTTTTTTTTACATAGGACTGCGTTCTTAATGTAGCATTTCATATAGACTTCACTTCCACTCATCATTCGTCTTGGTGTGAGCTTGAGTTTTTCTATCTATCTATCTATCTATCTATCTATCTATCTATCTATCTATCTATCATCTATCTATCTATAGTCCGTAGCAGCTATGCAGAATATTATTCCTCTTTTCCAAAGACTCTGTGTGAGGTTTTTCCCCTGTCCTCCTTGCTGCCAAGTCTCAGCCAGGGCTAGGAACTCACATCTGCCTGGAAACACCATCCTTGCTCTGTACCTGCTCAAAGACACTGGCATTGAAGAAGATGTCATATGTTTCATGGCTGAGCCACTGGGTCCAAGACTTCATGGTTCATGGCACAAATGAATCCCTGCTCCCGTTTCCTCACCCCCAACCCCTTCTGTCCCTTAGCCTTGTGTGAGGTTTTCCCTCTGCCCGCCTGACATGCTGCTCACAGTAATGGAGTTCTTCATTCCACAACTGACCTTTCTGCTCACCAATTAGACTATTCAGAGACATTCTGTGATCTCACAGCGACTCAGCCAATTGCTGGGAATGGGGGCTTGCAGATCGGTCATAAATGGCAACCCAGCTTGTTG
Source organism: Anniella stebbinsi (assembly GCA_029215795.1). Classification (NCBI taxonomy): domain Eukaryota; kingdom Metazoa; phylum Chordata; class Lepidosauria; order Squamata; family Anniellidae; genus Anniella; species Anniella stebbinsi. The sequence goes on from JARDYH010000006.1 coordinate 116,272,098, forward strand.
TACTTGAGAACGGTTGTTCCAGAGAGACTATAAGGATGGTGTCTAACAATTCTCCTGGTGACAACTATGGTAGGCTTTTGCTAGGGTTGGGAGGATGGCAGATAAGCCATAGATGAGAGCTATCTTTAAGCTGCCTTAGGGAGTTTCACCTCCTGCTCAAGAACTGTTGATTCAAAAAGCTGATAAGGATGTGGTGGTGCATACCTTTTCTTATAGCAGTACGTCTTGAGAAACAGTACATGTCTGTCTCCGCGCACTGAACCGTTTTCATGCAGTTCCATTGGGCAGGTTCATTTTCACAGCTGTAGCACAAAAGGGAGCACACTGTGCAAATAGAAAAGCAGAGAAGTAGATCAGAGGTGTTTGTTTGGGGCAACTGCTTCCTGGGCAAGTTTTGTTCAGCATTTGTTAGGCTCCGACTCTGATGTACAAAACCCTGAGCGCCCCATAACCAGGACCATCCTGACCATGCAGCGTACCACATCTGGAAGGCAACTTGCCAGAGATGTATGTCTACCTTCTCATCTCAGTGATGAGCTATGAGACTCCTTTTACGGATCAGGCGTTTGCACAGGCGTCTGTGCCGCCTTTCCGATGAGATCACCCAAGTGAATCCCCATAAGTAGCCTCTAAGGAGGTGGGGAAAAAAGAACGAGGACAAATGCAGGCGTATTCATGGAGGAGAAGGCTAGCCAAGATGCTTATGTGCTGCCTCCAGTATCAGAGGCAGTATGCCTTTGTACACCAATTGCTGGAACGCATGGTGAGGAGTGCTGTTGCACTCGTAAGCTGCTTGGCTTTCCCATGAGCAGCTGGTTGGCCACTGTATAATGAAGGACTTCCAAATTCTGCAGTTCTTGGAAGACACAAGCCCAAATCTGGAAGGGGACGAAGGTTTTTTGGCCTTGGAGAATTATTATTATTATTATTATTATTATTATTATTATTATTATTTCTTACCCACCTCTCCCTCCGGATCAAGGCGGGGAACAACATCAATACCAACAATATAAAATACAATATACGGTACATAAACTGATTAAAAGCATATAAAATTAATTAAAGAGCAGAGAAAAAAGGTTCCATAGGATAATTTCTAAATCCTCTTTTTTCCGACAACTAGAAGGAAAAATAAGGAATTCAGTGCCTTTTACTGCTGAAACCCCAACATCAGTTCATTTAATTTATTCAGGGTTATTTATTCACATTATTATACATGAACTGACCTTACATTTCTTTCCTTTTAACATCACCGTGGCAGCCATTTGGCCTGTTAAGCCAGCCCCGTGCCCTGCGTTCCTGCGCTTACCCTGCAGAGGGATCCACCCAGAGCTACGCCCACATTATTAACCTGGTACAAAGTCACCACTGACACATAAGGAACAAGAGTGGTGACATCAGAGCAATAGGAAAAGTCGCAGTGAACCAACACATGGAAAAGGTGCTGTTTTGAAGGGAAACGCCCGATCTGGCTGTGAGTTGGCAGCTGCGTCATATAAATGACAGGGCGCAACCGCACAGCTACGACAGGGTATTTAGAGCGTATAGAGAAGCTGCTCTCCCTCCTTCGGGTTTGCCACCATTAAATCAGAGTTGCACTGCACAGCCTTTCACATACGGGACTGTCCTCAATAATGTAGAGCACATAGCCACACTATTTAATATTGCGGTGACCTGGTTCTCAGGATCACAGTGGGGGAAATGCACCACAGTCTCTCTGCTGCAGAAGTTGGCAGGGTGAATGAATTTCACAGCAGGACTTTACATAGATATGATTGTGCACATAGGTCCATGCACATCCTATGCACAGGAGCTGGGAATTAAGAGTAGCCATTAGCCTGATATACTCCTTCTCTTGATCCCGCCACATCTAGATCCGACATATGTGAAGAGAACCTCTGTGGGAACGGACCCTTTCTTAGGAAGCATCTCTGCATAGCCATCCTAAACCTGCTTTTCTGTAATTTCATCCAATTGCTTCTTGTCATATCCTCAGTCCAAAGGAGCCACCATGGCTCAACCCTTCCTCTTTTCTGACTTGTTTAAAACATCTAAAGAACTGCCTACCCATTGCTTTCTACTCAGTCTTCTTCCACCCAGGAGAAACGTAGTCAATCCCTTCCATCTTTCTGCATCTGGCTTACCTGTTCCTATGCAAAGGATTGCCACCAGCAAGGCAATCAATGAAGTCCTCATTGTTGTGATGTTCTCTGGAGACTGCACTGCACAGGCTGCTACAGCTGGAGAGGGTTATATATACCTCTTAAGGTGTTCTCCTGTTGGGCTATATGACCAATAGTTTCCAGGAATAAGGATGGAGATCAAAGGAATGATAGAGTTGAGATGGTTCTGTGTTTCCTGGATCCTGTTTATTTGGAAGGTGTGCATCAACAGATTCCTGTAAGGCAGGGGTGGATATCCTTTTCCCATTGAAGTCCTCATTCCTATAATCAAATCTGGTCAAGATCCGCATCCAAGCAGCAGGCTGAAAGAACTGGGTCAACTATGGAGCTCCTGCTCTCTCAGCCTGGACCTCCAGAGAATCCTAAGGCCACACCACATTTTTACAGGGCTCCCGATTGTGTTCTGTTCCCCAACTACGTAACTGATGGAAGGAATTTTGGATCAATTGGGGGGAAAGAATGCTTCCATATGAATGCCTTCCCCACCCCCACCCCAGGCTGTGTTCTGAACAAAGGCAAGCGTCACCTCTGTAACTCCACCCACTTTTGCCTCTGGCCTCACCTGCTGTTCGAATGTGGATCTCGACAAGATTTGATTACAGCAATGTGGACTTCAGTGGGAAAACAGTTCTGCACCCCCTAAGCCGTTGGCATCTGACAGAACCTAGGTTCAGTAAAAGCTGTTGTGTATCACAAACTGTCTTCGGAATCTAGAAAACTCATGCCAACTGCCATTCCTCAATCTTGTCTTTGATCTCTCTGTTTTGTCACTCTCAGGCCCAGAAATTATTGGGGTCAGAGCCACAAAAGTGGAGGGAAACACCTCAAGAAGTGTATATAATTTTCTCCAGCTGTAGCAGCTTGTACTGCGCAGGCTCCAGAGAGCTACACAAGGATGAAGACTTTATTGTTTGCCTTGCTGGTGGCAATCCTTTGCGTGCGAAAAGGTAAGCCAGATGCAGAAAGATCGAAGGGTTGACTACGTTTTTCCTGGGTGGTGGAAGACTGTCTAGGAAGCAATGGGTAGGTGGCTCAAGACATCATAGATAATCCTCCTCCTCTCCATTTTATCCTCACAACAATGACCCTGTCCGGTACGTGTAACCTGTGTAATCCATCCACCCGGAAGAGATTTTGTGTGGGTGTACCATTCATGCGCCATGTCAAATGTTCTACGGACATTTGCCGAAACCCCACCTGACCTTTCGCAACGTCTTTGTTTCCCTGCAAAAGAGGCAGCTGTTTTTCTGTCTCTATTGTTGGGATGTTGAGAATTTCGGAGAAATTTCTCTGGATGCAGGGCTCCTTCTTTACTCAAAGGGGCTGGCTTAGGAGTTGTTGTTGTCATTGCTAAACGGACTTTTAAGAACTTCAAAGCAAATCCAAAATGCTCCTCTTAGCTCTCAGGCACTGAGCAGCCAACAGCAACGACTGGAAAACCCCAGGGGAGCGAGTCCTGGTTAAGTCTGTAGGGTGCTTTCCTAGATACTTAAGCAGCCAGAGAGGCTACGAGGACAGAATGGGGGGGGGGGGGGGAATGGTAAAAGAAAGTGCAGATCCAAACTCCTCAGCCACCTCCTTACCGTAAGGTAAGCACTGAAGCCCCTGCTCCCAGAGAAAGTTCTCCAAAACACTCCTACTCTTCTCACAATTTTGGGGATGCAGTTTCTTTTTGCTCCCCCCCCCCCATGAATGATCGGAAATAAATGGGTCAAAAATATACGGCACGGTGCTAACATGCATAGGAAACGTGTCATGTTATGTATCTAAGATTTCATGGCCTATTTCGTAGCAGGCCCAGCCCGAGGCAGGTCACCACCCAAACCTGAGACCTGCTACTGCCTGCCTGACCACTTACCAAAATAAGTAAATGGGCAGGCAGGCAGGCAGCACTTACATGCGCATAGAGAGTAAGCCACCTGGCCAGCCAGCATCCAAGCAGGCAGGGCCTGCTGGGGTTGGGAGGTGTGGGGCAGAGCAAGAGGCACGCCGCCATGCAAGGGAGCAGCTGCCTCTTGGTCCTGGCGGCTACCTACAAGGCCAGGTGGCCAGCAGAACAAAGAAGGGGCAGACCTTTTGGAGGGGGGAAGTGCTGCTCTCCCCAGGCTCTGCCACCTGACGCTTCCGTTTCCTACAGCTTTATCGCAGGGCCGCCCCTGTTTCATAGTATATTACAGAATGTAGTTGCATGGCTGCTGATTGGGGTAAATTTTAGGATGCATGTCACTCTACTCCTGTGTCATGTTTACCAGCTGCTGGCTCATTTCTGGGTGCAATTTATTACCTTGAAACCCCTAAGCAGCGTAGGTTCTGAGTACTGTCTCCATCTATATGTTCCTTCTCATCCCTTGAGGTCAGCTGAGGGTCCCTTCTGTGAGCCTCATGGAACAATGGAAAGACCATCTAGTCAACTCTGTCTCTGGCCCTTTCTACACCGGAGGGGTATAGAGGGCTCAGGGTGGGCAATCCCGGAAATAGCTACTTCCAGGATTGGTGCGCCCAGTACAGACCATTGTGCGATGGCCAGGGCTCCTCCCGGGTCATTGTATGGTCACGCCCGCCATTTTGTTGTGGTCTTTTCAGCCGAGGAAGAGCGTTCCTGTGCTCCAGCGAAAAGGTTAGTTAAAAAAAAAGCGACTGAAATTGGGGACCCCACTCACCTCCCTGCCCTCCCAGGGGTGGCGAAATTGCTGCCACTCCCTCCCCTGCTGGGCACAGAGCCGCTCAGTGTGGCTCCATGCCCAGTTTGCTGCCGCGCTTACTCTCAAGTAAGCACGGCTGCACCCAGGATGGGCGGGCACATTATTCCACAGTTCCAGGACCGTGAAAGAATCTGGATTTTTAAGGTTTCTGTAAACTTGGGGAAATCCCATGCCCGCCCCCACCCCTGCCCCCGGGACTCCCTGTGCATGATTTGGACTCACCGTGAGCAGCCAGGGGCCATCCCAGGCAAAAAGCCTGGTGTGGAAAAGGCCTCTGATGTTTAACGTCTCCTGCATGGCTTCCCTTGCATTTAGGGCTTAATTTGTATTTATTGTCATTTAAAATGGTTCTATACTGTAAGCCATCTTGGGCACCAGTGACCAGGATATTCAGCTGAGCACAGAGGGTTGTGTGGCTATTGCAGCATTGGTATAAGCCAGAGAATGAATTGGCCATAGAGCATGGGCAAATAAGGCTTCAACATTACCTGGAAGCAAGTCCCACTGAAATGCATAGGGTTTCTTCTGGGTCAACATGATGGGCTTGCAGGGGAAGTGGCCAAACTGCTGGAGTAGAATAGATGTTCAAGTTCCAGCATAGTTCCTTGGTTTGTAAAGGAGTCCTCATAGTGGCTTGCGACACAGGCTAGTAACTAATAATGGTGATTATTTTATTTTAGTGTGATTGATGCCTGTCCACAGAGGCTTAGGGTGCCTTGATAAAATCAAACTGACATTATATAACCCACTCAGACTGTATACTGGAATACTGATAAAACAGTCCCCTAATCAGCAAATCTTATATTGTCTATTATATTATATTAATTACTAGGGGTGTGTTCTCCGACACGAAATTATCTGATAACTTCGAACATCCGCAGTGCATTCAATCTTCCAGAGCTGTGATTGGCCACTTCTAAACCAATATCAGAGCAGAGACGTGGCCAATGAGAGCTTCTAATGTCTCCGGAATTATCTGACTCTTTTTCAGGTGTCAATGCTTCTCTGCATGTCCTTGTTCTGAGTTATCACCTGCCTACAGGATAATGCATGGGGACTCTCTTAGACTACCTTGGGGACAAGGAGGTATCTATACATCTAAGGTGTGGCAGGTCCTGAGGTGCTCATGATTTCATAGGTCAGAGTCACACTAACAAACATAGCAAAACAAACATTTCACAACCATTATATAAATGCCTCTATTCTGCTTCTCTGATTTCACAGTGCCGTCATTCTCGTGCTACAGCTGTAAAAATGCATCTTCTGTCTTGAAGTGTTTGAAAATGGTTAGGTGTGCAGAATCAGACAACTTCTGTATCACAACAGTTGCCACTACAAGAATTGGTAAGCACCACCCTCCTCCTCTCTCTGAAGCTACAATTCACAAGTACAAGGTGAAACTCCGTAAGATGGAAGCTAGCTGTCATTTATGATCTATCTGCCAGACCCCAGTCCCAGCTATTAGCCGAGTTGCTGTGACATCACAGAACATTGCCGAACATTCTAACTGATGAGCTGAAAGGTTCAGTCGTGGGATGAACAGCAAGTCATCCCATGAAGCTGATTAGTGGGAGATTCAGGGCAGACAAAAGGAAGGACTTCTTCACACAAGGCATAGTGAAACTATGAGATTTGCTACCACAAGATATAGTGATGGCCACCAACTTAGATGGTTTTAAAAGGGGGTTGGACAATTCATGGAGGGGGAGAAGGCTATCAATGGCTATATGATAATTTAGTATCGGAGGCAGTATGCCTATGTTGGTGGGGGACACAATCAGGAGAGTGCTAAATTGCACTGATGTCCTCCTCATGGGTCTCTGGTCAACAGCTGGTTGGCCACTGTGTGAACAGAATGCTGGCCTAGAGGATCCCTTGGTCTGATCCAGCAGGGCTCTTCTTATGTTCTTATCCTTCAATACTGAGTAACTACAGAGAATTCCCATGGCTCAGAGATTAGGGTGAATGACTATCAGATGCATGGGTGGTATTTCCAGATAGACATGGGCTCCTAGCACTGGCTAAGAGAGAGGGAAAAAACTTAGGAATCAGGGGGAGAGATGGAAAACTTTGCACAGGGTTTTGAGACAAGAGGACTTGTGTTCTGCATGGGTGCCAAGGGCCAGTAAGCTATGAAGGCAAAGGGGATAAGGACAAAAATATTTAAACAGCCTCACACAGAGCCCAGTGATGACAGGAAGTGAGTCTTCTGAACTGTGTTCAGATAAGGCTGGATTCCACATCTTGGTTCACAAGAATGAACCAAATCTTTGACTCAAGTCCTCAGTTACATATAAGTTTTCCATTTTGTTTTTCTCCTCAAGCTGACAACACTCAATACCAGATTGCCAAGGGATGTTCTCCAAAGTGTACTGAACGCAACGTGGACACAATCCTAACGTCCGTTTCTACTAAATGCTGCACGGCCACCTTGTGCAATAATCCCAGTGAAGTCTCGTGAAAACAAGCTGGACTAGAGGGACCTTTGGTATTGCCCAGCAGGCACTTCTTACAGTCTTATGATCTCCGTCTGTTAGTATCTGTCTCGTCTCCAACCTCTACATTCCATTAAGCCACTCCATCTTTGCACCTTGTTCTAGATACGAAACTTTATTCTGATGTTTTGTTCCTGTGATTTGTAGAGTTGGACCATATGTTAATAAAGCTTTTGGTTTTGTCATCCAGGCCAAGCTATTGACTTGGTCCATATGGTGTACTAAACTTAGAGCGTTGCCCTTACTGGGGGGGAATCCAAATCCATATCCCTTGGGCCAGTCTTTCTGTCTTTCTCAGTTGGGAAAAAAAAGGAGGCTAAGGGGAGACCTGGTAGAGGTGTACAGAATTATGCATGGTGTAGAGAATGTGGATAGGGAGACATTTTTCTCCCTCTCTGAAAATACTAGAACTGGGAGTCATCCCATGGAGCTGATTAGTGAGAGATTCAGGGCAGATAAAAGGATGGGCTTCTTCACACAGCACCTAGGTCCTTTCTATACCTACGTGTGTAGAGGGAGGGGGACGATCCTGGATGTACCTGCTTCCCGGATCATTGCTCCGTATCCACACAGGAAAGGTGACATCCCAGGAGGACGGAGGGACATCTTGTCTGCCATTTTTTTCCCAGGAGGAGCTGGGAGTGCACTTACGCTCCATTGCAAATGTAAAGTGTTTTTTTTTTAAAAAAATCCCACCCCCACCCCCGCAATCAGGGGCCCCACCCCCGCCATCCTGGGGATGGAGGACTTGCTTCCCCCCTCCCCTGATGGGCATGGAGCCGCACCGCACAGCTCCATGCCTGTTTCTGGTGCCTGCGTACTCACGAGTACGCAGGCACCAAGCAGGATGGGCGCCCACACCTCCGACAGTGTTGGGATGTGCCTGGGACCACGGGAAGAATTGGGTTTTCCCAGAGTTTCTTTATCCCTGGGAAAACCCATGCCCGTCCCCTGGAGTCCCTGTACATCATATGGGTGCACAGGAAGCACCCAGGGACAAGCCTGTGGAAAATCCTGGGTGTGGAAAGAGCCATAGTTAAATTATGGAATTCACTACCACATGATGGAGTAATGGCCACCAATTTGGATGGCTTTAAAAGGGGGCAAGATGAATTCCTGGAGGAGAAGGCTATCAATGGCTACTAGCCCTGATAGCTATGTGCTACCTCCAAGATCAGAGGCAGTAAGCCTATGTACTCCAGTTGCTGAGGAACATGGGTGGGAGGGTGCTCTTGCATTCCTGTGCTGCTTGTGGGTTCCTGGTCAACAGCTGGTTGGCCACTGTGTGAACAGAGTGCCGGACTAGATGGACCCTTGGTCTGATCCAGCCTCAGGGCTCTTCTGATGTCCTTTTGTTCGTAATCTACTGCAGAAGGTTGTTATGAAGATAAAAAGGATTACAGTATAACAAAATTTCGCAATGATGAAATTAGCAAGACATATCACTCTATACATATCACTTGGGAGGATTAGAAGCACAATCAATACAGTACCGAGCAAAACACCCATCATTCATTTCTTATAATTACCTATTTGGCAAGTATGGTTCGGAGAGCTTAGGTAATCAGGGCATTTCATGATATTTCCTGCATGCCATACACAACATCATTGTCCTGCAGCAGCCATCTCATGCATTGCCCCAATTTTTCCCATGATAGTTCCGTATGTGGAAAATGAGGTACTATTTGACCCCCTCTACAAGAATTTGGTTTGACTCCTGGTTCTCCGATTATGCGTATCTTCTTGAAAGCACTTTATGGTAAATGACTGTACGCAGGAGGTAACTGAGCGCACAAGTGGTGGCCTTACCAGTTGTTTGAAATGCGCTTTAGAAGTAGTTAATGTGGAGAATTGCTTGTTCACATAGTCAAAATGTGCTTGAACGGCCGCAGCAAAATAAAACTCGCTATTTCACGCACATTCGATAATGCGCATAATCGGATAGATAACGCGCCTCAACTCCCGATTTGCGCTCTGCTCATGTAGGGGTAAAAATTTTAATGAGACTTGAAAGAGCTTTAAACCTCTCGTGTAGAGGCAGCCTTTGCTGCCACACAATGGATCTGCCATCACCCATCCATGTATTACTGGCATTGTGCTACAACATGCTTGGTGTAGACGAGTGTTGAGCGGTGTGGTGTTGACATCGCCTGGTGAGGACAATTGGGTGGGAATGCCACCCTTCCCGGCCTCCTTTGACCTCTAGCCCCTTCGCCAGTCCATTCCTGGGAACAACACTGGGAACTTCCAAAGTGCACTAGACAAGCTTTTCACTAGACCACATTACGCCAGTCCTTTTCCAGCTTCACTGGCTGCCAGTCCAGATCCGGGCCCGATTCAGGCTTGGGGGTCAGGTTATCTGAAGGAACGCCTACTCCCATATGTACCTGCCCAGACCCTAAGATCATCATCGGGGGTCCTTCTCCATGAGCCCCTGCCAAAGGAAGTGAGACAGGTGGCTACCAGGAGAAGGGCCTTCTCTGCTGTGGCAGCCTGGCTGTGGAATGAGCTCTGCAGACAGGTTCGCCTGGCAGTTACATTATACCCCTGTAGACGCCAGGTGAAGACCTTTTTATTTTCACATTGTTTTCACAGTTCTTCAACAGTTCTTGCTGTTTAAATTTATATTTTAAATCCCTGTCTATTTCTGCGCGGCTTCTCGGTTTTTATCCTGGTTGTGCTTTTATACTGTATTTTAAATTATGTTTTTTCTACTGTCGTTGTTTTCTATTTGGAACGGTTTTTATGGTTTGAATTTTTGCAAACCACCCAGGGAGCTTCGGCTATTGGGTGGTATAGAAAATGCAGTAGATAATAAATAAATAAATAAATAAATAAATAAATAAATAAATAAAAGCACAGCCTGGCAGAGACAGCTGCTGTTCCAAATGGCCGCGATGTCGTAACATTTTTCCACTCAATCCCCTCTCCCAGTGTACACTCAAATGAGAAAAGCGTTACTTCTGGCTTTTACAGGGACAATACTGATTTGTGCACATGGTGTGGGGGGGGGGGGGGGAGCAGACTTCTCAAACGTCCTGTGGATTGTATATAGAAGTTGCCAGAGAAGGGAGCTGAGCGATCAGAAGTGGAAAAGGGAAGGCAGGGAAGTTGAAATGGGAAATTCCATGCCGAGAGGGGGGAGGGGGCTACCCCAGAGAGGGTGGACGGTGGCCGTGCAATGCTGCTGTTGTGATTCCAAGCCCACCCACCCCACCCCACCCCGCCGAGTTACGAGGCGATGAAAAGGTCTGCCATGCAATCCGTGAAACTTCATTCAGTAAATAGACGTCTCTTCAGATTTGAGGAGCGTGTGAAAGCTAGGAGCTATCCTCTATGCTTAGTTAGCCTAACAAAGCAAGGCCATTGCATATCAACTCAATGGTCAGTTCCCTGGCAGCGCTGCACAGACTTTTACTGATTACCTCTCTCAGGGCAGGTCTTAAAGGCGAAGCCTCTGCTGAGTGGCCAACCTCATGGGCCGCCTCCCGCCTCTTCTCAACACTGCCCACTTGACCCTGCAGCAGACTCTGGGATCTGTCAGCTCCAATGTTTCCACCACCACCCCTCCGACAGAGACTGAGTTCCCAGGGGGGAGGGTGATCTCTGAGCCTGAGTGTCCTATTCCATAAGCTCCTGGGAAGATTCCCAGGAGGGCCAGGATCTCTTCTGGATCATCCCAGAGTGCAGGACATGGAATACTGGGCTCAAGTTACAGGAAGCTCGATTCCGGCTGGACAGCAGGAAAAACTTCCTGACTGTTAGAGCAGTACGACAATGGATGGAATCAATTAGGGAGGTCATGGGGTCTCCCACACTAGAGGCCTTCAAGAGGCAGCTGAACAGCCATCTGTCAGCTATGCTTTAAGATGGAGAGAGAGAGTTTTTATTGCAGCCTATTGGCCAGTAATCGCTTTAAGATGGATTCCTGCATTGAGCAGGGGGGTTGGACTCGACGGTCTTATTTATTTATTTATTTATTTATTTTATTACATTTGTATACCGCCCCATAGCTAAAGCTCTCTGGGCGGTTGACATAAGTTTAAAACAATTAAAAACAATATATCAAAATTAAAACAGCAAACACATACAATATACACACAATATATTGTGTGTGTATAGTCCAACTCTATGTCTTGTGTGTATATATTCCAACTCTACTATTCTATGATTCGATGATTCCTCCTGGATTTCTGAAGAGTCTTGGAGACTTTTCTCCCCTACTTCCTGCTGTACATCTACTTCTCTGCTTCTTCAGCCGATCGAGGCTGCGAAACTCAGTCCCCGACCTGTTGACACCTGCTGACATCCGATAACTTCCCATCAGGCTCCACCCACCAGCAAAAATGGCATGTAATTTTATGCAATGGAAGAAAAGCCAGCTGTGTAAAGGAGAAAGAATCCAAAAGCCTTGGTAAGTTGCGGGATAAAAAAAAATCTGGGGTGGAAAAAGCCTCATTCAACAAGCATTCACTCACCAATGCCTGCGAGGTAGAGAATTTGCAACACATGCGGCCAACCTTATAGTTTTAGGCATCTCTGGTGGCCCGTGCCCATGAAATCCTCCAACAACCCTATGTAGTGAAAGCAACCCCTCTGGAGAGTTTGTCTAGAGCAGAAGGGGGCTCAGGAAGGGGAAACCAGGAATGCCCCTTTCCAGACCTCTTGCTGAAGTTAGGGTGACCCTATTTGGGAAACCGAAAAAGAGGACACACAGTGGGGGTGGCGGGAAAGCGTGCTTTCCAGGGGTTCTGGAAAGCGTATCATTCCCCCGCCACGCTAATGGCGACTGCTAATGGCGAGGGGGAATGACACACTTTCCAGAGGCCCCGGAAAGTGTGCTTTCCCCTACTCCACTCCAATCAGGACCCGATTGGAGCAGTGCATGGGCAGCGGGAAAGCATACTTTCCATAGACCCCAGAAAGCACGCTTTTCCCTCCTTAAAGGCCCCGACTGGAACAGAGGAGGGGAAAGTGTGTCTTTCCCAGGGCTGTGAAGAGCTGGTCATATGCCCAGGCCAAATGGGAAGTGTGTGCCCCCCCCCCATTTCAAAAAAGGAGGACAACATGGCCGCCCCAAGGGGGCCATGTGCCCACCAACATGTCCGTTCTACGTAACACCCTTCATATTAAACCTGTTCTACAACACCTCAAGGCACATAGATCCCCGCCCCGCTGGATCTTGTAGTCTGACCGTGATATTCACGATGGACGGCTTCTGCGCTGTTTCCGCAAGGCGGGCCCCTCGCTTCTCGAAGGGCTGCTTACGCTACGGAAGCAGTAGCATAAGCTAGGGGGGGACCTCCTCGTCAGAGTGCCCTCTCAAAATTGTGGGCCCCGGGCCAACTGGCCCCCCTCCCCCCCCCCCACATGGCCCTGGTCATTCCTGCTCCCCTCCCACTGCTCCAATCAGAGCCTTTTCTATAATGTCTGGGAATGACATGATTTCCCCTTTAAGGCCCCAACTGGAGTAGTGAGGGGGAATGACACACATCTGAAAAGCACATCATTCCCTGCCACCATGTTAATGGCAGACTTAAAGGGGAAAGTGTGTCATTATCGGTCATTTTAGAAAATTACAGAAAATCCCCCAATACTCAGGATCGAACAAAATCCCAGAAAAATCTGGGGAAATCCTGACAGTTGGTCACTCTACGTGAAGTGAAACGGAAGGAAGAGTCAAGCGTCAAGGATACTGCTGTGGTGTGGAGGCCCAGATGATATTGTGTATTCATTCAGCCACACCTGGCCCTTATTCTGTTTGCGGAGACCTATATCTTTGATTGCCTGGGAAGGTTGACCCAGGAATCATTCAGGTTACTGGCCATTAGCCTTGACTGCCTGGGAAAGATGACCCCAGGAATCCAACGCCCCTTCCCCTGTGTTTTGAGCCTCGGAGATTTCAGTGGATCTCTCTCAAGGTTGCAGTTTTTAGCTTTTGGCTGTTCCGAAATGACATAGAACCTGTAGCTACTGACCATCAACAATACGATTTCTGAAGTGTGTAACCATTAAGCTTTTGCCATGGGATTTCCGGCAATAAGGAAGTCTCACTGATTTAGGTGTCCTGTGTCAGTGTGCTGCAGGGATCGGAAATCCCAATAGCCACTGCCTTACAGGAAAATCTTAATGCCTGCATTCTAAATAAGCAGTTGGCGTCTGTCAGAACCTTCAGTAAAAGCTGTCTTCAGAATCCAAGAAACCCACACCCACGGCTTATTCTTTTGTCTCTGCCATTACTTTGTTCTCCCTGTTATCTCTGTTTTCCCATTCTTATTCCTGGAAACTATTGGGCATGTAGCCCAAAAGGAGGACACCTTAAGAGGTATATATAACCCTCTCCAGCTGTAGCAGCCGCCTGTGCAGTGCAGTCTCCAGAGAACATCACAACAATGAGGACTTCATTGATTGCCTTGCTGGTGGCAATCCTTTGCATAGGAACAGGTAAGCCAGATGCAGAAAGATGGAAGGGATTGACTACGTTTCTCCCGGGTGGAAGAAGACTGAGTAGAAAGCAATGGGTAGGTGGTTCTTTACATGTTTTAAACAAGTCAGAAAAGAGGAAGGGTTGAGCCATGGTGGCTCCTTTGGACTGAGGATATGACAAGAAGCAATTGGATGAAATTACAGAAAAGCAGGTTTAGGATGGCTATGCAGAGATGCTTCCTAAGAAAGGGTCCGTTCCCACAGAGGTTCTCTTCACATATGTCGGATCTAGATGTGGCGGGATCAAGAGAAGGAGTATATCAGGCTAATGGCTACTCTTAATTCCCAGCTCCTGTGCATAGGATGTGCATGGATCTATTTGCACCATCATATCTATGTAAAGTCCTGCTGCAAAATCCATTCGCCCTGCCAACTTCTGCAGCAGAGAGATTGTGGCGCATTTCCCCCGCTGTGATCCTGTGAACCAGCTCACCGCAATATTAAATATTGTGGCTATGTGTTCTACATTATTGAGGGCAGTTCCGTATTTGAAAGGCTCTGATTTAATGGTGGCAAACCCCTAAGGAGGGAGAGCAGCTTGTCTATACGCTCTAAATACCCTGTCGTGGCTGCGCGGTTGCACCCCGGCGTTTATATGACAGGGATGCATAAGAAATTGTGCGTCTGTGTTTAAAAGAGGTTTCATAGAAGTGCAGTGTCTCAAAGTGCAATTTTAACTCTTAGCAAGGGTGTGTGTGTGTGTGTGTGTGTGTGTGTGTGTAGAACTGATCATGGGGGAAGTGGGAGGAAGGAAGTTTCAGCTTGGGGTAATTTGAATGGGGGAGAAACAGACTGTTCGGGGTGATTGTGTGACAGTTTTGGCGGAGACGATTGGAGCAAATGAAGGAGCGATGGAAGAAAATGGGTGGATAGAGGAACTAAGGCCAGGAGTTGGAATATTAGGGGGAAAGTCATGAAGAGAAAGAAGGAAATAGGAGATCATGCAGAGACTTTCCTCTCCTTATTTGCTGACTTGTGAAGTGATGGGGAGCTCTGTGGAGTTCCTGCTCTGTGAAAGAAGAGGAGAAAGAGAGGAGGAAAGGGGGGGCTGCTCTTCTGAGCAGAAAGGGTGGAAAGAGTCCTCTTCCTTCTCTCCCTTGCTGCGCCCGAGTAATTCATGAATTTGGGTTGTTTTACACTGCATGGTCAGGATGGGCCTGGTCAGGGGCGCTCAGGGTTTTGTAGATCAGAGTCGGAGCCTAACAAATGCTGAACAAAACTTGCCCAGGAAGCAGTTGCCCCAAACAAACACCTCTGATCTACTTCTCTGCTTTTCTATTCGCACAGTGTGCTCCCTTTTGTGCTACAGCTGTGAAAATGAATCTTCCCAATGGAACTGCGTGAAAACGGCTCAATGCGCAGAGACAGACATGTACTGTTTCTCAAGACGTTCTGCTATAAGAAAAGGTTCGCACCACCACATCCTTATCACCTTTTTGAATCAACAGTTCTTGAGCAGGAGGTGAAACTCCCTAAGGCAGCTTAAAGATAGCTCTCATCTATGGCTTATCTGCCATGCCCAACCCTAGCAAAAACCTACCATAGTTCTCACCAGGAGAATTGTTAGGCACCATCCTAATATTCTCTCTGGAACCTATTGAAACCTATTTAATTTATTTTTTTTAACTTTTGTATATCTCTTATTTATAGCTTTTAACTGTATATGTTTGAATTTTGTAATGCCGCCTTGAGGCCCAGCATTGGGCAAAAGGCGGGATATAAATAAAGATAATAATATTAATATTAATAATAATAATAATTTTCAAGTACAACAAGCTGCCTGCCATTTATGACCAAACTGCAAGCCCCCATCCCAGTGACTGAGTCGCTGTGAGGTCACAGAATGTCTCTAATTGGTGAGCAGAAAGGTTAGTTGTGGAATGAAGAACTCCATTACTGCGAGCAGCAGGTCGAGCGGGCAGAGGGAAAACCTCACACAAGGCTAAGGGACAGAAGGGGTTGGGGTGGGGGGATGGGGTGGGATGGGATGGGATGGGATGGGAGCAGGGATTCATTTGTGCCATGGACCATGATGGCTTGGACCCAGCGGCTCAGATGTGAGGGAAAAGAGGAATAATATTCTGCTTAGTTGTATGGCCAGAATGAAGATGATTCACCGAACCACATGATGAAAGGAAGAGAAGTTTATATGAAATGCCACATTAAGAACGCAGTCCTATGTAAAAAAAAAAAAAAAAGTCCTCCAACTCCTAGAATTCCCCAATCCAGCCACACGAGGAGGCGTAGGACTATAGAAAGACTGTTTTCTGTCATAGAATTGCACCCTAAATGCATAGGGGGGGGCACTCCAGATTAGGCCCACTGCATATGGGTAGAGAAGGGGTTAAAACTTTCCTATCCAGCCATTTCCCCCTAAATACACCCCACACAAATGTGCCAACGGGTTTAAGGGGGGGATCACCTCCATTAGTGCCCATAAGGTGTTTTTTCTTTGCCTAGAACTCGGGGGGGGGGGGGGGGTGAATCCAAACCTGGGATTGTAAAAAAAGAAAGAAACTCATTTCTGGCGAGCTACCTGCTACACATCTGACGTAGCACGTAATTTAGCCTTCTGTCTGGTCTGGTGCAGAGAAATTCATTGAGTCCATCTTTTGGTCCTGAAGAGCAAATCTTTGGTGCTAGGCCTCTGGGATTGTATGTAATTGTGCTTTTTCATTCCCCCCCCCCCCTTTCAAGGTCAAAACAGCGGTCACAAGTTTTCCAAGGGATGTTCTACAAATTGTACTGCACGCAGCGTGAACACAGGCCGGGTATTCAAGGCTACCACGTGTTGCACTTTCGACCACTGCAATTCTGGACGGCAGCTTCAGGGAAAGAAGTAGGACTAAAGGCACCATTGCTCTTCTTGGGGTGCGATCCTGTGCATGTTTAGGCAGAAAAGAGTCCTAGCACTCCCAGCACTCCCCAGCCAGCCTTGCTGGGAGTTATAGGACGTTTTTCTGTCTGGACATGCATAGGCATCTGCCTTTAGAGCCGCACGTTCTCATGTCCAGCCCAACATCCTCTGAAGCCTCTTCAGTGTTTCATGTCGTCCTATATTTGAAGCTTTTGTCTGCTGCCTTGTTGCTGTGATTTGCGGTGTCTGTAAATAAAGCTTTTCCATTTCTTTTGTACAGCCTGAGTCCTTGCTGATATTTGGATTTAGTTCAACCCCTGCCCTTGCCGTAAACTGGGGGAAAATTTATCCTCATGCTAATTAAGCCCTCATTTACAGGGATTTGTTCTGTCAACTAGGTTGGGCTCCTGGAGTGATCTGTACGGGGGTGGCCATGTGTCGTTGTTCATAGAGGACCGTCCTCTATTTTGAAAGTATCCTGTATTTGAAGGGCTGCCCAGTGCCAGTAAAGATAAAGAGCAGGTAAAGCAAAAGGGCCTTGAAGTTGCCTGTCAACAGTACCACCTGGACAACAGGCCGAGCGAGGCACACAGGTCACCCGGTCACAGGTGGTGAGAGATGCCCCATATTTCTATTTGAATTAATATCAACAATTTCTACATTTGCATCTATACATATAAATCAGGACATGCATATTTTATGCAAAATGGATGACCTCCTTTATCCCCTTCTTGGTTAATGCATGTCCTCTTTTTTCTGGGATCCAGAAGTGGCCACCCTCGCATTGACCTTAGAGACTCAGGTTCATACTCTTTGCATTAGACACACATCAGTGCCTACACACACTCCCTTTCTTAGAATCACAGAATCATAGAATAGTAGAGTTGGAAGGGGCCTATAGGGCCATAAATAATGCAATAAATAAATAAATAAATAAACCCCCTGATCAATGCAGGAATCTACCTTAAAGCATCCCTGACAGATGGTTGTCCTGCTGCCTCTTGAATGCCTTTAATATGATAGAGCCCACCACCTCCCTAGGTCACTGGTTCCACTGTCACATTGCTCTAACAGTCAGGAAGTTTCTCCTGATGTCCAGCCGGAATCTGGCTTCCTGTAACTTGAGCCCATTATTCCGTGTCCTGCATTCTGAGTTGATTGAGAAGAGATCCTGGCCCTCCTCCATGTGACAACCTTTCAAGTATTTGAAAAGTGCTAAACATGCTTCTCTAGGCTAAACATGCCCAGTTCTTTCAGTCTCTCCTCATAGAGCTTTGTTTCCAGACCCCTGATCATCCTCGTTACCCTCCTCTGAACACACTCCAGCTTGTCTGCATCCTTCTTGAAGTGTGGTGCCCAGAACTGGACGCAGTCCGCAAGATGGGGCCTAACCAGTGCTGAATAGAAGATAACCAGTACCTCGCGCGATTTGGAAGCTAAACTTAAAATAGCATTTGCTTTTTTTGCAGCCACATCACACTGTTGGCTCATATTCAGCTCGTGATCTACAACAATTCCAAGATCCTTCTCGCTTGTCATATTGCTTAGCCAATTATCCCCCATCTTGTAACTGTGCATTTGGTTTCTTTTTCCAAAGTGTAGTACTTGACATTTATCCCTATTAAATTTCATTCTGTTGTTTTCAGCCCAGAGCTGAAAACAACAGAAGTGAGTTTGTTTCTGTCCTCCAGGGTATTAGCGATCCCACCCAGTTTTGTGTCGTCTGCAAATTTGATACACATTCCCTGCACCTCCTTGTCCAAATCATTAATAAAAATGTTGAAGCGCACTGGGCCCAGGACTGAGCCCTGCCGTACCCCGCTCGTTACCTCCCCCCAGTGTGAAAAGGTACCATTGATAAGCACCTCTTTGAGTCTGATTCTGTAGCCAACTGTGGATCCACCTAATAGTTGTTCCATCAAGCCCACTTTTCACTAGTTTGTGATTCAGAATGTCATGGGGCACTTTGTCAAAAGCTTTGCTGAAGTCAAGATATTCTATATCCACACCACTCCCACAATCCACAAGGGAGGTTACCCGATCAAAAAATAAGATCAAATTAGTCTGACAGGATTTGTTCTTGACAAATCCATGCTGGCTTCTAGTCATCACTGCATTGTTTTCAAGGTGCTTACAGATTGACTTCTTTATAATGTGCTCCAAAATTTTCCCAGGGATGGATGTCAGACTGACAGGTCTGTAGTTCCCAGGTTCCTCTTCTATCGTTGTCCCTTGTTGGAATTGTTTGTAATTGGGCCTTTAAAATTTCATTTTTTAAAAAACTCCCACCCATCTTGGACTCCTTTTCTCATTAGGGTCACTTGCCATGGGACCTTACCTATCATAGTTCTGAATTTATTAAAATCAGCTCTCCTGAAATCCAGAGTACGTGTATGGCTACACTCAGCTTTTGCTTCCTTTGAAATCAAGAACTCAGGTATGACGTGGTCACTTTCCCCCAGAGTTCCCGTAACTGCCACTTTATCCACTAAGTCCTCCCTATTGGTCAGTATCAAGTCAAGGGTCCCCTCTACAAGGATTCGCTTTTGCGCCTGGTTAGGCGATTATGCGCATAATCGCTGAAGCACATTTACACCTAATACCTCTGCACAAGAGGCAGTGAGAGGTGACGAAGCGCATTAACGGATGTCCAAAATGCGCTTTCCAAGTAGTTAATGCACATAAGCGCTTGTTCACATAGTCAAAATGCGCTTTAACAGCCAGAGCAAAATAAAACTCGCGATTTAACGCGCATTCGATAATGCGCATAATCGGAGAGATAACGCACCTGTACGCCCGATTTGCGCTCCGTTCTTGTAGAGGTAAAAAAAATTAAGCGCCTTGAAAGAGCTTTAAACCTCTCTTGTAGAGGCAGCCAAGGATAGCTGTTCCTCTAGATCCTTCCTCTGCTTTCTGTAGGAGGAAGTTATCAGCCACATATGTCAGAAATTTCTTGGAGGGGGTCACTTTCCCAACAGATATTGGGGTAATTGAAGTTCCCCATTACTACTACATCGGATTTCCTTGAAACACTGGCAATTTGCTTTTCAAAAGTTTTGTCCTCATCTTCTCCTTGATTGGGTGGTTGGTAGTAGACTCCGACTATCATGCTCCTTTTATTCCTTTCCCCATTTGTTTTAATCCAGATGCTCTCGATGGGGCTCCCAGGCTCATCCTCTTGTATTTCTGTGCAGGGATAAGTATTTTTATCTTATCTGAACCTACCTCAGAGGGTAGGGATACCCCAACATGGCCAGCCCCCAAGACGGTGTGCCTACCCCAACATGGCCTTAGTCACATATCTGATTCTACAGCTCACAATTAACATCCACTTGTCTTGATAATATCTTAATATTACATTCGCTGAAATAAAGAACAAGTGAGACATTCGATGTAACTGAAATTAACTTCACTCTCTCCTACATTTTTAGCTTTTGCTGTACTTTAAAGCATTTGCCATACTAGGCTGACCAGATAAAATCCAGGTCAGGGCTCGTGTAACTTTAACAGTTGTAGAGAAAAGGGAATTTCAGCCAGTGTCATTTGTATGCAATTAGTTCCTGGTGAAATTCCCTCTTCATCACAACAGTTAAAGTTGCAGGCACTATACTAGAGTGACCATATACAAAAGAAGGCAGGGCCCCTGCAACTTTAACAGTTGTGATGAAGAGGGAATATCACCAGGAACTAATTGCATACAAATGACACTGGCTGAAATTCCCTTTTCTCTACAACTGTTAAAGTTACATGAGCCCTGACCTGGATTTTATCTGGTCACCCTAGCTATACACTATGTGTGGTACAGACTCCCCTTACTTCAAATCTCTTTTCTGACTGCGGATCCTTCACTGGATGACTGTAGTCTCACCTTGCCTAACATTTAATATTTTTTCCCATCACCTTTCCCATATCCAATTTAAGTCAGGATCCATACTCACAGATTCAGCACACTGCTACCACTGACAAATGAAGCGGCAGTTGACAACAAATCTAGTACAACAAATGAGCAACCTAGCATTCAGAAAGGGTATAAAATACTAGTAAAACTGAGTGTCTTTCTGGAGGTTGAAAGGTATATTTTTTAAAAAATCTGATAAGACATTCAGCCTGAAGAATAGCTGTTGGCTGGGATTTTAATTGTTCAAGGCATATTGGGCATCTAATGGGTGCGTGTTTTGTTTTGATTGTTTGTTTTAAAAAAATATGTAGTCACCATCTCAGAGTTTATTTTTGAGCACCTAAGATTAAAAGATGAATGCTTTTATTTTTTATTCTCCCCTTGTGAAATAGATTACCCAGACCTTAGACTCACGTGTACGTATCATCTCATTCACTGGTTACTTCAAGCATATTTAGGCTGCAATCTAAACTCACTCACTGTACAGCAAGTTCCATTGAAGTCAATGGTTCTTACTTTTGATCAGACATATAAAGGATTACACGATTAATAAATTAGTTCTTTCTTGTGACAGCACATCCTGCAATAATTTAATTAGCCTTAAATGAAGGCTAGTAATTTTTTTTATCGCTGTTCATGATAAGTCTTCACTGTGATAGAATTTAAGAAGCTGAACAGTGCCACGTTATACATGTCTACTCAGAAGTCCCGTTGCCTGCAATAGGCCTTGCTCCTAGGTAAGAGGACATAGGTTTGCAGTATAAACTGAGCCTACAATCTTTAAGTGTTGACATAGAGCTTCATCACACCTACTATTTTCCCTCCGGTTTGCTTCTGAGAGTTCCCCCTCAATTTCCTATGCGAGTCTAGCAATTTGAATCACACGTGGTCGGTATTGCTGCGATACCTCAGCTTAGCCAGTTGAATTTTGCCTGTTTCGGACTTTGCCCGTTCAGGGATAAATCGAAAGAGAAACAAGAAACGGCGAGCTCAGGTGAGAGAACAGCCCGACAGTGGTGAAAAAGCGGATTAAAGTTGCGGCAGGTGTGCATCAAACCGCGCGCTGTTTGTTGTTAGGAGGGGGAGATTTCTGCAATTGTGGAGGAAGTTGTCTGTCACACAGAAGATGAACATAGATTGCAAAAATAACCCATGCAAGCAATATTTCAATAAAGCCCAGAAAGTGTTCAGTGTATGTATTGTGTGATGCAGGAAATGCAACACAGAACTATCCTTCCAGATATGGAAATATAAGCAAATATGAAAACTATACAGGCTTCTCTTTCTTTGGTATAATATGAAGCTCCAATTCTGAACTTCGGACTTGTATTTCTAGATCTTCACCCCACCCCACCCCACCCACACAAAGACAGAGAGCCTTATACAAGAAATTGTATAAATCAATCAATCAATAATGGGAGTCTGTCTTTCCAAGCAAAGTCAGGAGTCCTGCTGGATGCATCCAAGCACTTCAGTGCCTCTAAAGTAACATTTTCATGTGTTCCTTTGTAAATACTTTAATTGCATTTCAAGTTCCACTTATCAGCATTCAGAACATGTAAATAAATCTAATGAAAGTCAATGCAAAGTAGAGAAAGTTCACCCTAGAAGAGTACAAAAAATAGATTCCCAGAGGAACCACCTTTTCAATTTACTTAATTTAAAAATGGATTTTCCCACCACCATCGACTTTCACACTTGCACCTTTCATTCCAGCTCATCCCAGCTACTCCTGAAAGCAAAACTCCTTGGTGACAGTGTTTCCTATGGACACCCCAATTTATGTTTATTATGCTGTTATTTATTCTGTTTATTTTTTATTATTATTATTATTATTATTATTATTCCCAAGTTCATATTCTCCACCCATCTTCCCTGGAAACGCAGAGCACCCATCATGCATACACTCTCTCGCTCTCTCACACACCAAATCGCCTCCTCCGAAGTCACATCCCACCTCTTGCCATCAAGCATGGCTCACAAGGTAAGGGGGCAGAGCCTCCCACTCCCGCAATCCCTGCACACCCGAGGAACAGGAGGCAGGTGATGCGGGTGGTGCTGGCTGCGCAAGCCCCTATTATGGCGACGCATGCCCCACAGCAGAGCTGAGATCGGGCTCAGCTATGTGCCCCTGCTGGAGATGCTCGCAGGCAGCAAGGGGATGGGCAGCCCATCCAGCTGCTGATATGTTGGAGGGGCAGGGGCAGAGCTGGGAAGCTGAGAAGCAGGCAGCAGTGAGTGGGAGCAGCAGCAGCAGCTGGAGTGCAAATATCACTGGCCCCCACCCTGGCAAGGCGAAGGGACGCATCATGCCCAGCAGACAGGGAAAACCCAGCTTGAGCAGCAGTTGCCGATCACTGGCTTCCCCGCCTCTCAGAAGTCTCATGAGACATCTCATCCCAGAAGTCTCACGAGATGAGAGACTTCTGGAAGAGGAGGGGAAACCAGCAAGTGATGGCTGCCTAGTGCTCTGTTCCGCTGACTCCTGAGCTGGTTTATTCAAGATTAATAAAAGAAAGTGTGTCTTCACACAGCATGTAGTTACAGCTATGGAATTTGCTACCACAAGATGTAGTGATGGCCACCAACTTTTGTATGGGTTAGACACATATTTGGAGGAGAAGGCTATCAATGACTACTAGTCAGGATGGCTATATATCATTTCCAGGTTCAGCTCCATTATACTTTTCTGTCCCAGTTGCTGGGGAACACAAGTGGGAGGATGCTATTGCACCTATGTCCTGTTTGTGGGCTTCCAAAGCATCTGGTTGGCCAATGTCAGAAGAGAGTGCTGGAACAGATAGACCTTTGGTCTGATCCAGCAGGACTCTGATCTTAGGTTCTTAGGTGTAGCAGCCCTATTATTGTATCTCCATGGTAGGAAAAATATTTATGGCCCCTCCAGCAGGCACTGGAGTCTTGCCCAGTAGGAAGAGGGTGATCATATTCTCCAGACAGGTCCCAGCCTTCATGAAGTCATGTATTTATTAACAACATTTATGTGCTGCCTTTCCTGTAAAACTACCAAGGCGGCTGAGCAAGAAATTTCAAAACTATCAATATGACATTATAATATAAACCTGATAATAATAAATGATGTTTAATTTAATGCCACCATTTTTATCGTTTTTGAAAAATACAGAACTTAAAAAGGTAATTAAGAGCAATAGAAACCATTGAAAATCAGTCAGAGGTCTAGGAAATAGGAAATAGTTCAAAGCCATAGAAGGCAGCCAAGTACAGTTTTAAAGGAAGGTGGTAGAAGCATAAAATATGGTCAGGAGCTGTGTGATTAACATCAAACTCTCTACATGTCCGTTCAGAAATAAGTACCAATGTGTTCAGCGTACTTTACTGTGAGGTATGTGTGCACAGATTTTGAGCATAAGGGTGCAATCCTATGCTTGTTTAGACAGAAAAAAAGTCTTTAAAGTCCGAGTATTCCCCGGCCAGCATGGAAAAGAGACTTAATTCCTGCTTGGAAAAATACAGTAGACATCTGCCATCCTAAGAGCACTTGAAGCAGACTGGTGTACGTGACACAATGCCATCACCCTCCATCACCCACCCACCCCGCTAAACCCAGGATGACCTTGGACCCTATTTTCAATTTACATTAAGGCTCTAAAATGTCATCCCAGGAGTCACCAGATAAATGCGCTGCCCTCTGATTATTTTTGCCTGCTTGTTTAAGCTGGGAGGAAGGAAAGCTCGTGCGTTTTCTCCTGAATCAACCCGCAGATTAGTTTTGATAAGTCAGCACAGGCAGAATTCTTGCCATTGTCTGAGTTTTAATACTTTTGAGCATGTAAGGAGCACCTTCTCTAACTTTTTGTACGTTCTGCCGCATAACCTCTAGGTGGTGCTGTGGTACAGTGGAACTGCACAACTACACTAGCGTTTCCTTCTGCCATTTCCTAAAATGAAAGATTCTCCCCCCCCCCCCTTACCCTCTGCACACATAAAATGCTTGGAAAGCACGGGAGAGGCCCTGTGATAATATGACATCATCTGAAACACCTGCACACACAAAAAGCCTCACCTAGCAATGTTAAAGAAGCCTCACTCTCTAACTCTCTTGTGAAATCCCCACTCCTTTCCCCCCTCTTTCTCTCTCTTTGTTGCTGAAAGGCATCTGCTGCCTCTAATCGCATCCCAGAGTGTGCTGACAGGAGGCAGTATCCAATGAGGCAACAGGGCTCACTGGTGGGGCCAAAAGTGGCTCACTGGAGACAGAACCAAGGGACTCACCAGAAGTGGAGCTAAGGGGGTCACCAGGCAGGTTCTTTAAACGATGTGTGACCCTCCAATTTTGCTTCTGTTTGTAAACAGCACTTTCCACAAGCTTTTTTGGAGCAGAGTAAATATGGTATTATTTGTGAAAGCAAAAGAAAATGGCTTTTTCACATGTATTTGCACTATTCCACTATACTGCAATGCCGCCTAAAGTAATGTAGCAGAGAAACAGGAAAGGAAACACTCTTCATGTAGAGCTTGGACCTAAATTCTGTGACAAAACCAAAAGCAGACGCAGCAGAAGGTGACCATACGGAAAGGAGGACAGGGCTCCTGTATCTTTAACAGTTGTATAGAAAAGGGAATTTCGGCAGTTGCCATTTGTATGCCTGCAGCACCTGGTGAAATCCCCTTTTCATTACAACAGTTATACCTGCAGGAGCCCTGCCCTCTTGACCAGATACAAAAGGGGGCAGGGCTCCTGCAGCTGAAATTCCCTTTTCTATACAACTGTTAAAGATACAGAAGCCCTGTCCTCTTTTCCATATGGTCACCCTAGTAACAGACTCATGTAGTAAAGCCATCTCGTTTGTCAGGGGCGAGACAAGCCAGAGTTCAAAGTTCAGCGCGTCGCTGGCGTATTTAACCAATTCAACTGGCAGCAATCATCATTAGCAGAGGAGTTAGCATGCTGGCTCATCCACAGTAACGCAGAGTTTAAAAATATATATATCTGGTTTGCCACTGTGTGCAAACCAGGCCCACATCTACATGGGTGGATGGTTTTCTTGTTGTTGTTTTTCTTGTTGTGAAAGCCACTGGTGTTCCGTCTCATTGTGCTAGTTGTGAATGGGAATGCGTATCCCATAGAGAGTGGCACAGTGTTGAAAGATGTCCACACCCCAATGCACATTCCAACATCAATCCTGGAACACATTCAGCATCTCTTTACACACACACATACACACAGAGTCTAGCTTGCACAAGGGTTTCTGGCAAGGCAATCCCTATTATTATTATTATTATTATTATTATTATTATTATCTTTATTTGTATCCCGCCTTTTACCCAAATACTGGGCCACAAGGCAGCTTTACAAAATTAAAATTTGTACAGTTCAAAGCTATAAATAAAAATATACAAAAGTTAAATATAGAATTAAATAGGTTTCAATATTAAAACACTTCCACATTTAAAATACGTATTAAATTTTTAAAATCTTAACATTGAGCCTATCTACACACGCAGGATAAAACACTTTGAAAACATTTTGAAAACTGTATGTGGAGTGTGTCCTGGGCCCCAACAGTTCTCAAAACTGTTATAAACCGTTTTAAACCATTTTAAACCGTTTTAAAGCAGTAGTGTAGATAGGCTCATTGATGGAGGTCCACATTATTCACCAAAAGCCTATCGGAATGAGAAAGTTTTTGCCTGCCTCTGTGAAAACATATCAAGTTTAGCTTCCCTGGGAAGGGAGTTCCAGATCCTTGGAGCAGCCACTGAGAAGGCCCTCTCCCGTGTACCCACCAGGCATACCTGGGATGTTGTTGGGACTGAGAGAAAGGCCTCCCCAGAAGATCCGTAGCATTAGGACTGTCAGTGCTGGTGAGATGTTAGAGAAAAGGATGATTGTTACATGTTTCATGCCAGAAACTCTGCTCATGCCAGACAGAGAGAGAGAGAGAGAGAGAGAGAGAAAGAACACAAGCAAGTGCTTTGATTTCAGTGTATTTACAAGTAAACAATCAGACAGTTTAGCAGCACTGAATCAGCCATTACCTCCTGTGTGTCTTGAGGAACAACCGTCCTTAAGGAAAGGAAAACAACTCATGAATTAAGGTGAGCTTTCTTCAGTGCCTGTCCCAAAGAAGCTAAGGGGTGTCTCTATGCTCTATTAACCCTGTCGTGGCTGCACAGTGGTGCTGCATTGTTTCAATGATGCAGCCGCCCCCTCGCAGGCACCTCAGGGGGGTTCCCTTCGAAACTGCGCTTTTTCACGCTGTCCTTTTACCATGACTTTTCTCTTGGCTCCAATGCCACCACATTGTTTCTCCCGGCTGTCAGTGGTGGCCTCGGTTGGGGGGCATTCCTAGGGGCAGTTCTCAGTGCAGGGAAACCCCAGGAACGCAGGGCATTGGGGGGGGGGGGGGCTTGGCAAGCAGGATGGCCACCGGATAAAACCGTGCTCCCTTCTGCAGTTTAGATTTAGCATTCCCATCCTGCAGCAGTGATTATGGGGAGAAGCAGGTGCAAAGCAGTATCATGTGGACAGCCCCCTAGGCTGACCCTAGGAAAAGGAGGAAAGGGCTCCTCTTTCTTTAACAATTGAACAGAAAAGGGGAATTTCAGCAGGTGTCATTGGTATGCCAGCAACACCTGGGGAAATTCCCTCTTCATCACCACAGTTAAAGCTACAGGAGCCCTGCCCTCCTTTGTGTCTGGTCACGCTTCGGCAGCTTTAACTGTGGTGATGAAAGGGGAATTTCACCAGGTGCTGCAGGCATACACATGACACCTGCTGAAATTCCCTTTTCGATACAACTGCTAAAGATACAGGAGCCCTGTCCTCCTTTCCATAGGGGCAGCCTATTCTAGATAAGTCCCCACCCTCTCTCCATTTGCAATGGGGACTTAAAGGAGACACTGAAGAGGGAGCCAGGGAAAATGTGGGCATGTAGGTTTGTATATATCAATTTCCATTCATCTACTGGTGTTTCTTTTGCTAGCAGAGTCGGTAGCCTGCCTCTTTGTCCTGCTGGCAAAGGGCCCGTTGATCTGCTTGGAGCCAGAAGCTCCGCTCCACCATCCCACCCCTTCACTGGAAGATTATGGGAATCAGGTTCCAGCACAGCCACACGGCACCAGGTTGGGAAAGACTGAACTCATAAGTATTTTCATGTATACTGGAACTTGGCCTGGCTCATGAGATCTCCATCTTTGTGTCCAGCAGGGCTCCTGTGCTATTAACAGATGATGGATGGGCCACAATGGTATTTATGTATGTCTACACCACAATTATGCTCACATAACACCTGTGTTAAAAGAACTGCACTGGCTGCCTATTAGCTACCAAGCCACATACAAGATTGTGTTACTGTCATATTAAGCCCTAAAGAATTTGGGACCAGGATACCTGGTAGACCACCTTTCCGGGGACCATAAGATCAGCAGAGGAGGTCTTGCTGGTCATTCTGAAATGGACGGAAGGTCGCCATGGAGTACCCAGATGACGGGCCTCCTCTCTAGCGGCACCCACACTTTGGAAAACCCTTCCTCGTGTAGTTTGGGAGGCAGAAAATGTGGCGTCTTTAATTTATTTATTATTGTATTGTATTTTTACCTGGCTCCACAGCCAAAAAAAGGCTCTCGGAACAGCTTACAATCAATCAGTAAAGAAGACAGTAAAGAAGACAGTAAAGTCATGACACACAAGGAAAAGTAGTTGGGGAGGGAAGAGGCGGGGAAGAGAAGAGAGAGAGAGAAATAAGTAGGTTGGCAACAGGGCAGACGGGGTTGTCCTGTTCCTGAAGGAGGGGAGTAGAACGGGAGCTGGCCCAGATGTTTCCTCTGCCTGCTCCTGTCCCCCTTGCGCTTTCTTCTTCTCCTCCACAGGGCAGGGCTCCTGCAGCTTTACCTGTTGTGATGAAGAGGGAAGTTCACCGGGTGCTGCATGCATACAAATGACACCTGCTGAAATCCCCTTTTCTATACAGCTGTTAAAGATACAGGAGCCCAGTCCTCCTTTCCATATGGCCACCCTAAATTAGGATGTGAATGAACTATTCCTTGATTTATGGTACAGGCGTGGGTGAACAAAGCTGGAGTATCAATCAGGACCAAAGCTGTAGAAATTAAACGGCAAAACTTTATTAACAAACAGTCCAACACTACAAATCACAGGAACAAAACAGCAGAATTAGTCCTCCAGTGTTATACACAAGGTGTATAAGAAGACACAATGTACAATGCTGAAGAGGCTCAAAAGAACGTTGGGACAAGTACAGGATGCCAGAGAATGAAATATGGTAACAGTGGGAAAAGTTGCTGGGAGAAATCAATTGTGCTTCGGAATATTGCAGAATCTCAAATGGGACCAGGAAGGTCTTTCCTCCCAAACCTAGGCCCACTAGAACAGCCTTCCCCAAATGGGCACCCTCCAGGAGTGTTGGACTACAACCCCCATCATCCCCTGCCAGGTTGGGGAAGGCTGGATTAGAGCTTCTGGCTGGTTCCTTTCCCCCATCCCCACCCTCTTGCTCCAATCTTTCCAGCCCCTTGTTCCAAAACCACCCATCTCCCTATCCCAGATAGCTTCCGCAGTCTTGACCAGGTGAAATGTCGATGCTGCTTCATCTTCTCCTTACTAGAGAGACCCTGCACAGATTCTGCCCCTGCACAGCCCAGACTTTGATCCTGTACACAGCCAGCTGATACAGCCTGGCCTGATCCAGTCACAACTTGTTCTGAGCTCAGTCCTAGTGAAATCCTGTCAACTGTAACTTGGCAAGGCCTCTGACTCTCTCCTGGAGATGTCTAGTAGTCATTGGAGATCTCTAGATCTGCACACCCCAAACCCACCCATAGAAGCAGGATCATGAGGAATGTCTAGCAGTAACAGGAACGATCACTGAACCAGCTTAAATCGGTGGTGTAGATGTACCCTGAGCTCACCGACACTTTCCGGCCAAATACTGGGCAGCTGGAGGCCTAGAAACAACTGCTTGCCCATTGACCAGGTGGACTCGTTTGTGGGGTAGGTGAAAGTATCTACAGTCAGCAAGCTGGGTAGCAAGGAACAAAAAACCCTGTACTGGGCTGCCAGTTGATCACCCATTTCCCAGTGCAGTACTTACTGGGCACTTGAAAGAAGTGGGCAGTTTTGAGGCAAGTTTACAGGGGCCAACAGAAATTATTTTTGTGAAGAGAAGCTCCATGCCCGGCAGTAACAAGAAGCAAAGCAAAGGTAAACTTGCCACAGAGGTGGAGCAAGCCGAACACCATCCCACCATTTTAGTTTTCAGGGCAAGGATTGGTGTCAGCCAAGCACTCTGTGACGCTTCATCATGGGACTGGGGTGGGGGTGGGGAAAAGGGTTTGCTAGTCTTTTCAATGGGGAATCTGACCTCCCCGCCACCACGCACGACACCTCACAATCCAGATCGCAAGACGTAGAAGAAACTGGCCAGGATTCCCGCAGCCATCACCACGCCACTGGTCTTCACACTGGTGGCCCCACTGAAATTGCACATGGAGTTGCTACAACATTTCGTAGAAATGGAACTTAAGCCTGTGTCCACGAAGTTCTCAGTACAGGTTTGAGCACATTTCTTGTTGATCCGGTAGTCGCTGTTCCTACCTGGAGGGGAGAAATAGAATAAAACAATTATATACAATATCAGGGGGCTAAAACCAAAGATTTGGCAAATGATTCTGAACAAAACATGTGAAATCCAGCTCTACCTGAACACTTCTCTGCACCATTTTCCACCAAGGAAATGCACACCTTCAAATCACTGGGCTCGGTGTTCAATTTCCTAGGTATTATCCACCTCTGCCTTTTTTTGGCACTCCCCCTCCCTTCTCTTTGTGTGAGATTTTCCCTCCCCAGTGTGACCTGCTCTTCACAATCTTGGCATTCCACGCCCCAAACTGACTCGCCTCGCTCACCAATTGAAATGTTTGGCAACATTCTGTGACCCCTCAGCCACTCAGCCAACAGCTAAGGGTTGGGAGCTGGCAGATAAGCCATAGATGGAGTTTCACATTGTACTCAAGAACCATTGCTTCAAAGAGAACCTAAGGATGATGCATACCCGTTCCTGCGTTGGTAACTGTTGTGCTACAGTAGTTATCTGTGTCTGCACACTTAACCAGTTTCATGCAGTTCCAGTTGGAAGGTTCATTTTCACATCTGTAGCACCAGAGGGAGTGTGCTGCGTAAAAAAAGGGAAGGCAGAGAGGGAGATCAGAGATGTTTATACAGGCGTCTGTTTCCTGGACAATTATCACTAAACATTTGTTACATTGTGTTTGTCTGAGTCTGACCCTGATCTACAAAACCGTGAGCACAGCAGGACCTGGCACACCCTGACCACCGCCAATTTTCAGGGATTATGAACATCTCGAAGGCAGCCAGTTTGGGAAGGCTACCTGAGACATACAGCTAGCTACCTCCACCTCCTCGTGATCAGCTAAGAGACTCCCTGTAAGTATCGTGTAAGTATTATTGGGGTTGCAGTCCAAAACATCCGGAGGGCAATTCTTCTGCAGGTTGCCAACCTCTACGGAAGACCTCAAGGGATGGGGTGGGATCAAATGGGGGGATGATCCTTAAGCTATCCCAGATCAAAGCCATTTAGCAGCAGGGTGACAGGTTCCTCAAAACTAGCTCCCGTCAATAGCCTTGGAACTGCATTCTGAAGTATATGATGTTATGAAACCTGAGATACATGGATAAGGTTGTTGTTTATACTGAACTTAGCACATCTTCAAAGCATTCATTAGGCACAACTTGGTGGGTCATTACCACTCCCTCTTGGACGGGAGGCTTAAGAAGAACAATTAGTCAAACAGCCCTTCCGTAAGATGCATGCCAAAGGACTGTGCCACTGGCAGGCTAGCAGGCGTGGCAACACCCCTGTTGATGAAACCCGTTTGCAACAACACAACTATTAGCAAAGAATCCAGAACTGGGAAGCGAAAAGAATGCTTTCCTTGCGACATGTCGAGGGAAAGGCGAACGTGTATCAATTCATTGGCATCCTAGCCAGCATTTCATTGTAATGCAAATTGGGCCTTGAATTCATTCGCAGGGACAATGGCCATGGTAGCTGGGGATGATGGCTGCTGGAAAGCGCACGCTCCCTCCTGGCATGGGGATTTCCCGCCCTCACTGCGCAGCAGCGATGCCACAGGGGTTTTACTGGGAAGGAATGGCAAAGCAGCGCCTTGAAGGCAGTCTATGGTGGAAACTGCCTCAAGGCAGCGTATGCTCGTTGGGTTGTTCTCATCGTAGGCAGAATGCATGGAGGTTGCAGGTGGGAGTAGGACAAGCTGAGACCCAGAGGTCCAGGTGGGAGGCAGCTGTACGATATCCAATATCTAGTGTGAACAATTGTAGCACTTGTACCAGTGGAGGTTGGTGGCTCCGAATGTCAGTGGGGCGGTGAATCATCTCCGGGTTTCAGTCAGAACCAGTCAGAATTTATGAAGCACCTTGAATAGCTCCTTTAGAGTTCTGACTGGTTCTGAGTGAAACCTGGAGTGAATTCACTGCCTGATTGACATCAGAGGCCTTTTCCACACCAGGCTTTTTGCCTGGGATGGCCCCCGGCTGGTCCCTGTGCGCCGATGGTGTGTGTTAGATACTTCCGGGATCGCCCTCCGTCCCTCCCTGTGCGCCAACATTGTTATCTTTTCGGCATCTGGTCAAGACTTTCCTCTTCTCTCAGGCATTTAGCAATAACTGATGAGCCTGGGTTTGTTTTGTTTGTAGGCTTTTAGCTTTTTAAAGTTATTATAGTGGTTTTAAATGTGTGTCTATATTGTATGTTTTTGCTGTTTTAATTTTTGTATATTGTTTTTAATTGTTTTAATCTTATGTGAACTGCCCAGAGAGCTTTGGCTATGGGGCGGTATACAAATGTAATAAAATAAATAAAATAAATAAATATTAGGTACTTCCAGGATCACCCTCCCTCTATACCCCTATGGTGTAGAAAGGGCCAGAGTCACCAGCCTCTACTGGTACCATTTAAGAATGAATCCATTAGCTTTGTAATGATCTTTAGTATTTGTTAAATATAATAGAGGATATAATTGGAAGTTGTACCCAATAATCCTATTCATTTCAGTCCTTACTTTCTACTAGTATGTATAGGTTAGCTAATTGACAAATACACAAAATGTACAACTACTACTACCACAACAACAAGAAAAACCCACCTCCTTGCTTTTTTGACATTTCCAGTTCTTATGCATATTTTTACTCAAGTAAACCCCACCGTGTTCAGTTTACTCCCAAGTAAATATGCATTGGATTACAGCCATCAGGTCATCATT
The DNA here is from genome assembly GCA_029215795.1 of Anniella stebbinsi. Classification (NCBI taxonomy): domain Eukaryota; kingdom Metazoa; phylum Chordata; class Lepidosauria; order Squamata; family Anniellidae; genus Anniella; species Anniella stebbinsi. The sequence goes on from JARDYH010000006.1 coordinate 116,305,019, forward strand.
CTTAGTCATCTTTGCTTGAAATTTGTGATGAAATATGCCACCTACACCTCATCATAAATCATCCCGAAGCTGAAGGATTGTGTTAGAAATTGTGATAGCATCAAGAAGCCAAATCAGAGGGCTTCACTCTCACTCTGAATAATCTTTGTCATGGCACCACGTAGTAGGCTGACCAGATAAAATCCAGGTCAGGGCTCATGTAACTTTCACAGTTGTAGAGAAAGGGGAATTTCAGCCAGTGTCATTTGTATGCAATGAGTTCCTGGTGAAATTCCCTCTTCATCACAACTGTTAAAGTTGCAGGGGCCCTGCCTTTTTTTGTATATGGTCACTCTAGTATAGTGTCTGCACCTTTAACTGTTGTGATGAAGAAGGAATTTCACCAGGAACTAATTGCATACAAATGACACTGGCTGAAATTCCCTTTTCTCTACAACTGTTAAAGTTACATGAACCCTGACCTGGATTTTATCTGGTCAGCCTAACGTAAGGAATCAGTTCTGGCTACCTGATGATGTCACAAAGCCAAATCAGGGCAATAATTTGCTTCACAGCTCCTGTTTTCTGTTCTTCCAAATCTTCCCTCTTCTCTCTAGTGCCCTTTGCCTAATCAAAGTTAAAAACCTTATTTGCCTTACCTTTTCCTATGCTCAAGATTGCCACCAACAAGGCAGTGAATAAAGTCTTCATTGCTGCCAATGTCCTCTGGAGTCTGCACCGGACAAGCATCCACTACAGCTGTGGATGATTATATATACTCTCGAGGTGTTTCCTTTTGGTTGCTATGTTCCCAGTAATTTTAGGGTTTGTGGGAAAACACAGAGCGCAAGCAGGAGATTAGAAGTGGGAGTGGGCCAATGGGATTGGGGCGTGGCCTACCCAAATTGCCACACAAACTGAATTATGATACACGAGGACTTGTGTGCAGCTGTCAAATACAAGGTGCATGACCATGGATGAGATGTTTTAGACTGTCACTGCAACCTGAATGGGAGGTTGGAGCACTTCCTTGGCATACAGAAGGAGCCAGGTTCAATCCTTGGGGCATCCCAAGTGATAGGAATTCTCTCTCTCGCTCTCTCTCTGGGCTCATCTACACCTGCAGCCCTTTGGGGAGTGGGGAGGGATGATTACAGAGTTTCCACTTCCGGAATCACCCCTCAGGGGCCGCATGCCAGTGACTTGTCCTGGAAGTAAAGAGGGACATTCCGGGGCGCCATTGTTTTGTTGTTGTTGTTTTAAGGAGGAGACATTTGTGCAATTGCACAGGTGTGATCCTGCGCAAAGGAACGATTTGGAAAAAACAAAACACAATACAACAAACTCTGCACTGGAAGACATCAAGCACCATCCCAAAGATGCCGAAAATGCCTTCCCCCTCGACCCCAATGCCCATGGACTCCCCCCCCCCCGCACAGCTCTGTGCCCATTTCCTGAGCCCCACTATTTGTGGGGAAGAGGGAGAACCCTGGGAGGGAGAGCCACACTGCCTGCGGAGCTCGGGGTGGTCCTGAGATGGCAGGAAAAACAGGAAAAAAGCAGCCCCGGCTATCCTGGGAGAACTCAGTTCTTGTCCCCGGATCACCCCGGGATCAGCTGTGCGACATTTGGACATGCAGGGATGACCTCACGACCAACTGGGGATAAATGGCAGGTGTAGACAACCTTCCCTCTCTCTTTCTCTGCGTCAGACCCCAGAAAGCTGCGGTCAAAGCAGCTAGTCTTAAGCTGGATGGAAGGTTGCCTGACCTGGTATAACACAATGTGCTCTATTTCTATAAAGCAGCCTTGCTCAGCCTGGCTAGCATGCTAGCTGAGCATGATGGGAGTTGCAGTCCAACACATTTGGAGGGCACTAAGTGTCAGGGCACATGCTTTGAACAGTTTCAACAGCTGCGGAGTTGTCCGAAGAGGTCTACGTGTCTTCATCATCGCATTCTTATTATTGCATCCCCAGAGACATTCGCCACTCACCCATCCATTAGATAATCCACCCAATTTCTTATTCTATGGCTGCTAAATTTTCCCAGGAGCCTTTGGTGGGGGACTTGAGTCAAAACATGGGCATCCAGGTGTATCGTGTCTTCCAGATCACCTGTCTACATCAGGGATGACAAACCTGTGGCTCTCCAGATGTTGTGGGACCACCACTCCCATTGTCTCTGACCATTGGCCATACTAGCTGGGGAAGATACGAACTGGGGTCTAACAACATCTGGCATGCCACGGGTTCTCCATTCCTGATCTACAAATTTGTTAACACTAACTTTAAAAGATGGGTGAGGTAGGTTTTTCCTTTGCTCTATTTCTATAAAGCAGCCTGCCCCACCTTGGCACCCTCCAGATGTGTTGGACTTTAACTCCCATCATTCCCAGGTAGCTAGCTGGGAATGATGGGAGTTGCAGTGCAACACATCTGGAGGGCACTAAGTTGGGGGAAGCTTTCGTAGCTCTTCCCTGGGCACTTTTCACTGCTTGAGGAAGTGGGCAGGGGGGATGTTGAAATAGGTGACACCCCCCCAATGTATGTAGTGGAACATCAGATGAAAAAATTCCAGTTAGTCTAAGCAGTGGAAATATTTAATAACAGAATCCTATAGTTGGGATGGACCTCAGAGATCATTGAGCCCAATGTCACTGAATGGCAGTATTTAATGTAAAAGGATGACATCTCCCCAGGATTGTTGGAGATAACTGATAAAAGGTAGAATTTATATTTAAAGATGCTCAACTGAAGCAGCCTTCCCCAGCCTAGTGCTTTCCAGATGTGTTGGACTGCAACCCCCATCACTCCCAGCTAGCATGCTGGATGGGAATCATGGGAATTGCCGTCAAACACATCTAGAGGCTCCGCGTTGGGTAAGACTGGGATACCTTACTGGTTTAAAACTGTTCTAAACCGTTTTAAAGCAGTAGTGTAGATAGGCTGTTCTTAGGTCACTACAAAAAAGAGAAAACAATAAATAACGTGATAAAAACATGTTGGAGAACTGATATTATCCACCGAGAAGTCTGCATGGTATATTTAATAAAACGCTAATAAATTCACACCTCTGTTTTGTGACTAAGGGTTAAGTTAAGGACCAAACAGGATATAGCAGTATATGGTCTGTGTCAATGGGCCCCAACATTTGTCAGTGCACTTCAATACTGCTATAATGCAGTCGTGTGGCTCCTGCCTTTTATATACCGCTTTCATGCTGCTATATCCTGCTTGTTTGTGCTGCTAACAAACTGCATATCATATTCAGACAGACAGCCAATCTACACTACTGCTTTAAAATGGTTTATAATAGTTTTAAACCAGTAACCAGTTTAAAACTGTTATAAACTGTTTTAAAGCAGTAGTGTAGCGATGTAAATTTGACCCACCTTTGGAAATGTTATAGCCTCTTGAACTCCATGTATGTGCATCACACTCTGTGCATAAAAAAACCCCGCTCGGTTGCCAGACACAGGCAGAAGTGAGACGCTTATGCAAAAAGCAAATGCAGGTATGACAAGTTGAGAAACTTCACCGCATAAGTTTCAGTACATTAATGTTTGAGAAACTTCCCTCAATGGTTGGAAGACTTTTGACATTACTGTTTGAGAAACTTCCCTTTTCCCCCCTCCCTTGTCTCTTACACCATTCTCAGTAGCTGACTTGTGCTTGCAATTGTAATTTATGAGCTAAAGATGGAAAATTACTGCGTGACGCGCCTGACTGATGACCCTCAAGTATAAGTATCCACACCCCACTTGTAGTCGGGGCTGTTCCCGCGCCTTTCAGTGGAGAGCAGTCGCAATGCATTGCTATCAATAAAAAGCTTTTGTGAGTTCACCACTTGGCGTGTCTGTATGAGATTGGTCAGGGGCCGGACACGGATCTTCGGGGTCCTGTTCAGAAGACACCTTAAACCCTGCTGGTTAAGGCTTTTGGTTAAGCAGCAGGGTTTAAAGTGTCTTGTGTGATTGCTAAACCTGCTCACTCACTAACCACAGTCGGATCATCCGCAGCAGGATTAGCTGCCCTAATCGTGGCTTAAAGTGTTGTGTGCGACAGCACAGCTTGTGGTTAGTGCTAACCCCAGAGAACCCCAGTTTCGCTAACCACAGAGCCTGAAGTGCCATCTGAACAGGCCCAGAGTAAGGTTTATTCTGGGATTGTAATACATCTATTTCTATGCCCTATTTAGAAAAGGTGTGTTATTTCAGTTCAGACCCAGGGAATGTACAAGGGTGCCCTGTGGCTGCCCTACCATTGTGCCACGCTTCCCCCCCACCCCACCCCCCAGGGACTCGTGCCTAAGTGTCTTTTGGAAGTCTTGTAAGGAGAAATTCCAACTGGTTCACACAATCACGGTGGGGAAATAAACCACGGCAGCTTATTTCGCCTTCCTGTGGGTGCCAGTCACATGCTGGAGGGATTAGCATATTTCCCCCCGACCTGTGCAGCTTGTTATGTCATGCGAATCCGACCAGGGTAGCTTGTTGCCATTGGTAACAAAAGACAGAGAAGCAGGTTCTCAGAATGCTGGGATACTTTATTGTTCACGCCCAACGCGTTTCGGCCTACGTTGTTTTTTTAAAGGCTTTCTTCAGGGGGTTGGTAAAAGATGTCTGCAGAAAACTCTTAGCAAGATGATAATCTCCTATGATAGTCTCCTATGGCGCCAGTGAATATCATAGGCGACTATCATCCTGCTAGGAGTTTTCTGCAGACATCTCTTACCAACCCCCTGAAGAAGGCCTTAAAAAAACAACACAGGCCGAAGCACTTTGGGCGTGAACAATAAAGTATCTTAGCATTCTGAGAACTTGCTTCTCTTCCTTTTCTTACCCTGAGTGGATGCTCTCTTCCTTTGGGTTTTTCGCCATTGGTAACAAGCCAGCCAGAACCCATGGCCTATTATACTAATCCCTCAGTGTGTTTATTTCCCCTGTGTTTGTGCAGACCCAGAAACTGGAATCTCTAGAGGGTGTGTTGTATGTGTCCCTTTAGCTCAGCCGTCCCCAACCTGGTGCCCTTGAAAGAGCTTTAAACCTCTCTTGTAGAGGCAGCCTTTGTTGGACTGGAACTCCCATCATGTTGATTGGAGATGATGGGGACACACTCTAACACAGCGGGTGGACCCCAAGTTGGGGAGGGCTGAACTAACTGGACACGCACAACACACCTTCCAAAGATTCCGGGCCAAATTAGCTTGCATGCATGGTAAACTAGTTGAGCATTTGGTTGATGTCACAGCCCCCCCCCCCAGGGTTTTACTCTGCCATAGATATGTATTTTTAAAAACATTGGGATACTGAGCTGTCATTCCAACATGAGGCGAAGCAAGCAGACCACCACTTTAACCACAAAACGACACACTCACTCTACATCCTAGTCACCCTTAGAGGTTTTACTGAATAGATTAAAAACGTTTTCATCGTTGCTGGCTGACAACTGTGATGGGACATGGAGGTGTTTTAATATGGTGTTGAATGGATGTTTAGATCCAAATATTGTCTCCCTAATTTTATATCTAAAGTTCATCTGATTGTTTGTCAGTTTCACAGTGAGTCATTATTTCTATGCCTGGAGAAGATTTCTGATTCTACACGCACACACTCTCCAGGGGCTACCCCCGGACTGATCCCTTCGAGGGGTGACTGGTTAAACACTGGGAAGAAGAGAAACCCATCTCTCTTAAATTCCTCCGTCCCCACCAGCAGTAGCTGAATGTGCTGTACTGTGTTAGGCTGAAGGTGCAGCGCCCCGTGTCCTGACCACCTCCTCTTACTAAACGCCACGGCTTTTCATCTTCCACCCTGAAGACATCATGTGCATTATTCCAAACCGAAAACGTTACTTCATGCTAAGCACTGGCATTGCCCAAGAACCTGCAGAGGACTGGCAAACCTGAAACTGGTTCCCTCACCGGAGACTCCCTTGGAAACAATGTGTACTGGGTGACGTTGCTTGTTTGGATCCACCAAGGTTTCTATTGGGCAAAACACTGGCCCCAGAACTCTCTGTTTTCCCAACACGTGTAAGACTGAAACTTCTTCAATCATGAAGAAACAAGCCCGGTGCAAAACCTGACTCTGGGATTTCCTTGTGGCCAGAACGAGACTGGACAGGATTGTAAATGCAAGCGGGACGACACAAATAAGAAACATGGAAGCATCGAAGCACATACTTTGAACAGTTTCAACAGCCACTGAGTTGCCCGAACAGATCTACGTGTCTCCATCATCGCATTCTTATTATTGCATCCCCAGAGACGTTCGCCACTTACCAATTCATTAGATAATCCATCCGTCTTCTTATTCTGTGACTGCTAAATTTTCCCAGGAGCCTTTGGTGGGGGACTTGAGTCAAAACATGGACATCCAGATGTATCGTGTCTTCCAGATCACCTGTCTACATCAGGGATGAGAAACCTGTGGCTCTCCAGATGTTGTGGGACCACCACTCCCATTGTCCCTGACCATTGGCCATACTAGCTGGGGGTGATAGGAACTGGAGTCTAACAACATCTGGTGTGCCACGGGTTCTCCATCCCTGATCTACAAGTTTGTTAGCACTAATTTCAAAAGACGGGTGAGGTAGTGTTAGTTAGGCTTACTCTTCTGAACATTTAGCAATTCTGGCAAGGTACCTGGGGCAAGCATTAGGGCCGGGGTGGGCAACTTCTGCCCCTCCAGATGTTTTAGCTACAACTCCCATCACCCCTTGCCAGTTGTGAGGAATGCTGGGAGTTCTAGCCCAAAACATCTAGAAGCCCCCAAGCTGCCCACCCTCACATTAAGCCAACAGGCCTGTAATTTCCCCCTAGATTGACTTTTATCATTTTGTAGGATTACGTCACTTCCTCACTGGATGGTTTCATGCAGTGAAGGCTTGTGGCTCTGATGTCAGCAGGGCGGTGAACCCTCCCCGGGGTTTTCAGTCAGAACCAGTTACAGTTCTGACTGAAACCTGGAGTGGATTTACTGACCCACTGACATCGGAGCCACAAGCCTTCATTAGCTCCATGTTGACTAACCGTGCAAAGACACGGTCGTGTATCACACCAAGGAATTTCGTTTCTTGTCAAGATTTGAGTGCATATTTACGCAGTTGGTGTGAAGATGGCTAAATTCACCCATTGTTACAATGGCCCTTTCTACACCATAGGAGTGTAGAGGAAGGAAGAGAGGGTGATCCCGGAAGTACCTAAGACACACCATTGATGCACAGGGAGTAGCTGGGGGCCAACCTAGGCAAGAAGCCGGGTGTGGAAATGTTATCTCCTTTGGCTGCCTCCCTAATTTCTTTCTCCATCCCATGATCACTCTCAGAGAGTAGGGGTGCCTCTACAAGAGGCATTTAAAGCTCTTTCAAGGCGCATTAAAAAAATTACCTCTACAAGAATGGAGCGCAAATCGGGTGTAGAGGCGCGTTACCTACCCGATTACGCGCATTATCGAATGCGCGTTAAATCGCAAGTTTTATTTTGCTCCGTCCGTTAAAGCGCATTTTGCCTATGTGAACAAGCGCTTATGTGCATTAACTACTTGTAAAGTGCATTTTGGACATCTGTAAATGCGCTTTGTCGCCTCTCACCACCTCTCGTGCAGAGGGATTAGGCGTAAATGCGCTTCTGCGATTATGCGCATAATCGCCTAACCAGGCGCAAAAGCGAATCCTTGTAGAGGGGACCTCCGGCTGCCTCTACAAGAGGCATTTAAAGCTCTTTCAAGGTGCTTAAAAAAATTTACCTCGACAAGAACGGAGCGCAAATCGGGCGTAGAGGCGCGTTTTCTCTCCGATTATGCGCATTATTGAATGCGCGTTAAATAGCGAGTTTTATTTTGCTCCGGCCGTTAAAGCACATTTTGACTATGTGAACAAGCGATTCTCTGCATTAACTACTTGTGAAGCGCATTTGAAACAACCGGTAGGGTCACCAGTTGAGTGCTCAGTTACCTCCTGCATACAAGCATTTGCGATAAAGCGCTAAAGCGATTATGTGCATAATCGGCTAACCAGGCGTCAAACAGAATCCATCTAGAGGGGGTCTTGGGCCCTTTCTACACCAAAGGGGTGTAGAGGGAGGGAGGGCAATTCCGGATGTATCTAATACTAGGCTGACCATATGAAAAGGAGGACAGGGCTCATGTAACTTTAACAGTTGCAGAGAAAAGGGGATTTTAGCCAGTGTCATTTGTATGCAATTAGTCCCTGGTGAAATTCCCTCTTCATCACAGCAATTAAAGTTGCAGGGGCCCTGCCTTCTTTTGTATATGGTCACTCTAGTATAGTGCCTGCACCTTTAACTGTTGTGATGAAGAGGGAATTTCACCAGGAACTCATTGCATACAAATTAGGGATGTGCACTGGATCGGACCCGATCCACGATCCGAGTCCGGTCCAGTGGGAAATCGGATAAATTATCCGATTTCCGATCCCGCAGCTGGATCGGCCGATCCAATCCGAACCGGTCCGAAAAGGCTCCGAACCGGTTCGGCGGATCGGCGGATCGGCGGGCGCCCACTGGCGCCCACCGCCGCTTCCATTGGCGGGCGCCAGCGGGCGCCCACCGATGGAAGTGGACAGCGGGGGGGGGAGGAGGGGGGCGCTTACCTTCTCGGCCCGTCCGCTCCCGTCCGGCACTAGCAGCTACTACCAGCGGGCTCCGCGGCCTGCTCTAGGGTGGCGCGCCGGGTGATGTCATCACCCGGCGCGCTACTCTAGAGCAGGCTGCGGAGCCTGCTGGTGGTAGCCGCCGGCCCCGGACGGGAGCGGACGGGCCGAGAAGGTAAGCAGGGGGTGCGTGGAGGGGAGGAGGGGGCGCGCGGAGGGGGCGTGCGGAGGGGGTGGGGGGCCCTTACCTTCCCGTCCCGGCGGCTCCCGTCCCGGCGCCGGCGCCTACTACTACCAGCAGGCTCCGCGGCCTGCTCTAGGGTGGCGCGCCGGGTGATGTCATCACCCGGCGCGCTACTCTAGAGCAGGCCGCGGAGCCTGCTGGTAGTAGTAGGCGCCGGCGCCAGACGGGAGCCGCCGGGCCGGGAAGGTAAGCAGGGGGTGCGTGGAGGGGAGGAGGGGGCACGCGGAGGGGGGAGGGGGGCCCTTACCTTCCCGTCCCGGCGGCTCCCGTCCCGGCGGCGGCGCCTACTACTACCAGCAGGCTCTGCGGCCTGCTCTAGGGTGGCGCGCCGGGTGCGCGCTACTCTAGAGCAGGCCGCGGAGCCTGCTGGTAGTAGTAGGCGCCGGCGCCGGACGGGAGCCGCCGGGCCGGGAAGGTAAGCAGGGGGTGCGTGGAGGGGAGGAGGGGGCGCGCGGAGGGGGGAGGGGGGCCCTTACCTTCCCGTCCCGGCGGCTCCCGTCCCGGCGCCGGCGCCTACTACTACCAGCAGGCTCCGCGGCCTGCTCTAGGGTGGCGCGCCGGGTGATGTCATCACCGGCGCGCTACTCTAGAGCAGGCCGCGGAGCCTGCTGGTAGTAGTAGGCGCCGGCGCCGGACGGGAGCCGCCGGGCCGGGAAGGTAAGCAGGGGGTGCGTGGAGGGGAGGAGGGGGCGCGCGGAGGGGGGAGGGGGGCCCTTACCTTCCCGTCCTGGCGGCTCCCGTCCCGGCGCCGGCGCCTACTTCTACCAGCAGGCTCCGCGGCCTACTCCAGGGTGGCGCGCCGGGTGATGTCATCACCCGGCGCGCTACTCGAGAGTAGGCCGCGGAGCCCGCTGGTAGTAGCCGCCGGCGCCGGACGGGAGCGGACGGGCCGAGAAGGTAAGCAGTGGCGGGGAAGGGGGCTTACCCCCCCCCGGAGCCGTCCGCTTCTATCCGCTGGCGCCCGCGGGCGCCAGCGGATGGAAGCGGGCGGCCCCAGGGGGGGTAGGGAGCGCGGGGGAGGGGGCTTACCTGCCGGGGCCGTCCACAGCGGACGGCCCCGGGGGGGGGAGGGAGTTAGGCCCCCCCTCAGCCACCCGCCGCCATTTTTTCCTCATAGACTTGCATTGCAATGCAAGTCTATGGGGAAAAAAATGGCGGCCGATCCAAAAATTTACGATTTTTGGGTCGGGATCGGACTCGATCCGGTCCAGGGGGCCTCCGATTTTGTCCGAACCGGTCCGGGACAAAATTGGAGGTCCCGATCCGGGTCCCGATCCGATCCGGGGGGTCCGTGCACACCCCTAATACAAATGACACTGGCAGAAATTCCCTTTTCTCTACAACTGTTAAAGTTACATGAGCCCTGACCTCCTTTTCATATGGTCAGCCTACCTATTACACACTATAGGCGCACAGGGACCAGCCAGGGGCCACCCTGGCAAACAGCCTGGTGTAGAAACGGCCTTGGTCAAGGAAACAAGACAAAATTACTTGCCTGGCATTTCCAGCCACAGTTTTGTTCCTCCTACATCCTAGCTTATTGAACTCTATATCCTCGTTGAGAGAAAGGCCCTTTCCACATCAGGCTTCTTGCCTGGGTTGGCCCCTGGCTGCTACCTGTGTACCAACGGTGTGTATTAGGTACTTCTGGGATCGCCCTCCCTCCTTTCCTCTACACCCCTATTCTGTATTAACGGCCAAAGAGCAATACCTCCCCAACCAACATGCCCTTCCTTGTCCAATCGTTACTAGATTGTGTATCCAGGGATGATCATATCCCAGTGATTCTAACCATACTATCAGGTTTCAGACACACCCACTAGATTTATGGCCTTCTTAGATGCCAAGGACTCCTGGACCTTTGGCTTGGCTTGGCTGTTCCTGGCATTAGCACGCTGCACCTCCTTAAATGTCCCTGCGGTGTGCAATTTGACCTTGGGATTTCTTTGGGTCCTCATTACATGTCTATTATTTGTTTCTGTTTCCTCATTGTCAACTACTACCTTCTCATTGTTAAGCGCTATCAGATCCCCTGTAGAATGACTTTGAGCATCTACGCCCTCATTCCAAAGGGATGAGTTACAAGCCAAAGTCTCCCCATTTCCTGTTGGATTTCCTCCACAAATTAGCTTACACCCTGTTCTGCAACCTTTTTGACTGCTAAGTACCAATAGTCTGGTTCCATTTTGGTTCAAGGGGAGCCCATCCCATTCACACTGGCTTGAGGTGTCCCAAAATGTTCCCCAGTGCCCAGCAAATCTAAACCCATGCTCCCCACACCAATGTCTCACCTACACATTGAGACTCCTCAGTTCCACCTGTCTAGCTGACCCTGAGCATAGAACAGTGGGCATTTCAGAGAAAGCTACCTTGGAGGTCCTGGACTTCAATCTCCTACTGAGATATTGAACATTTTTCTTCCAGGACCTCATGACAACATTTTTCTAAGGTATTGGTGCTGAGATGTTCCACAACTGCGGACTGCTCTCCTGTGCTATTTCCTAACCCAGCCTGCCTTCCCCAACCTGGTGTCCTTCAGATAGGTTGTACTACAAATCCCAACATGGCTGGCTGGGGGATGCTGGGAGCTGCAGTCCAACCTATCAGAAGGACATCAGTTGGGGAAGGCAGGGTTAGCCTGTCTACCAGCCATGTGGCATCTACTATATAAAGGGCCATGCAGAGGGGGGGCAGTGAGGCCAGTTGGCCTGGGGCCCATGATTTTAAGGGGGCACTCCAACGAGGAGGTCCCCCCCAGCTTACGCTACTGCTTCCTTAGCGTAAGCGGCCCATCGAGAAGCGAGGATCCCGCCTTGCGGAAACAGCACAGAAGCCATCCGTCGTGAATACTAAGGTCAGACTACAAGCTCCAGAGGGCCATATGCCGCATGCGGAGCAGGGATCTATGTGCCTAAGTTGCGATGGTTGTCCTTACTGCATCTATTTCCTCAATCTTCTCCATGGCATATAATCTCTGGAGCGGAGGGTGAGGTAATGATGATGACAGTTATTAATGAGAATAATTATGATGATACCATGAGGGTGATGATGATGATGATGATGTTAATGGTTGATAATGATGAAGGACTGTTCTATTGTTGTTGTTTCTATTTATACAGCAACTAAAAATAAATGCTAATTTCTGATTCAACACTGAGGTGTTGTAGAACAGGTTTAATATGAAGGTGTTATGTAGAACGGACATGTTGGTGGACATTTAAAAAACATTTAAAAATACTTAATGAGCAGTTTGAAATGGGGGGGGAGCACACACTTCCCATCTGGCCTGGGCATATGACCAGCTCTGCATGGCCCTGACTATATTTGCAACTGGCTGGCAATCCACCATACAGTCAACAAACCCATCTCTCCATGTATCTAATAATGGAATCACCCACTCCAGTAACCCCTTGTCCACTAACTCATATTCTTGACACAAGAAACTTTCACCATCTGCGAAATGGCCTCCTTCTAAGGGATCGTTTCCCTCTCTCTTAGCATGATGCCATGCTACTCCAGGACAGTCATTCCCCATGGCTACGGAGGACCTATCAGCATGGGCCAGGGCAGTGGTGTAGTGCAGGCAGGGCTCGCAGGGCCAAAGTGCCAGGACTTTTTGATTAGCAGGAACAATGATGTCATCTGCCACCCTCCCCAGGCTTTCCAGTTCCTTCTGAGTTTAGGTGCAATCCTGCAGTTGCTGGGCGAAAATGGATTTTCTGAGTTCAGTAACAATCCTCACAGTTGCTGAGGGGGTGGGTTGGATTTTCCTAGCAATGACATTGTTTCCTGTTTATTTATTTGTTTTAATTATTTGTTTCATTTCTATACCACCCAATAGCCGACGCCCTCTGGTAGTTCATAAAAAATAAAGTTGTTGTAATGCAAAGTATTGGGAGTGGGTGGCTTGGGGTGGAATGGACCCATTAGCTTTACAAAGGACCTGATCCTGGTGCAGACGAAAACTGCGAGAACTGGTTTCTTGATATGGATCAACATAACAGCCTGCATTTGGGGCCTCTCCATGGGGATGCAACATCTGGCACTCTCGTGAAGAACCACAGCAGCTGCACTTCCAAATTCATCTCTACTCCACTGGGCACTGAGGACTTCCTGCAACCTTGCTCATCTTTTCCAGGTCAACCAGCTTGGCTTCAAGGAAATGAACATGTTCCCTGATAGTTAGGATCTCATTGCACGGAGCATATGCCCACGGCTTCAGCCAGGCATGGATGCGACACTCAGTACAAAATTCCAGACAAAAACGGTCCGGAAACTTCAACTGGTACAAAACAGGGCAGCATGTTTGTTAACAGGGACTGGCCAACGAGACCACATTATGCCAGTCCTTTTCCAGATTCACTGGCTGCCGGTCCAGATCCAGGCCCAATTCAAACTGCTGGTATTAACATTCAAAGCCCTAAATGGCTTGGAGACAGGTTGCCTGAAGGAATGCCTCCTCCCATATGTACCTACCTGGACCCTAAGATCATCTTCAGGGGCCCTTCTCCATGAGCCCCTGCCAAAGGAAGTGGGGCAGGTTGCTACTAGGAGAGCCTTCTCTGCTGGGGCACCCTGGCTGTGGAATAGGCTCCCTAGAGAAGTTCGCATGGCATCTATGTTACACTCTTTTCGACACCAGGTGAAGACATTTTATTTTCCCGGTATTTTAACGTTTATCATCTTAGTCTTTCAACTTTGCTGTTTTAAATCTGTATTTTAAATCTGCATAAATCTCTGCATTGCTGCTGGATTTTATCCTGGTTGTGCTTTGATATTGTACTTTGATATTGTGTTTTTATACTGTTGTTTGTTTTGTACTTTGAATTGTACTTCATGGTTTTAATTTTTGTGAACCGCCCAGAGAGCTTCAGCTATTGGGCGGTATAGAAATGCAATAATAAATAAATAAAATAGTCCTGATGGCTAAATGCAACCTCCAGTATCAGAGGCAGTAAGCCAATATACACCAGTTGCTGGGGAACATGGGTGGGAAGGTGCTGTTGCACCGTGTCCTGCTTGTGGGTCCATGGTTCACAGCTGGTTGGCCACTGTGTGAACAGAGTGCTGGACTAGATGGACCCTCGGTCAGATCCAGCTGGGCTCTTCTGGTGTTCTTATGGATTTATTCTTCCAGCTCTACTAGGCCTCCTGATACCGGCTCCTAGCCCAAGATGAACACTCCTTTGTTTTTCAACTGTCGCTCTGAGACCTTAATCGACCCAAGCTATATTTAACATCCCCGCGAGCCTGGGAATCATCATTCACACCCAACCTCTCTCCCTGTCTAGTTGTCTCCTTTGCTCATCCATCTGTGACTCAATCACTATGCCTAGGGCAGGTTTCTTTGGGTATGCTTTGGTACACCTCGAAACTTGTTAAGTTGCTTCACCAAACTGCAATGCAAGTTCACCTTTTAAATCAAGCTGTTTATATCTCCATGGAGAAGAACATGGATGTCTTTCCTGAATGAAAACCTGAGTGCTCTCTAGTGGCTGGACTATTGGATATACACACCTGGACACAATGCAATGGCTGGATGTAAACCCCTCCTGGGATCTTTTCATGAATGGTGGTATAGAAATTTACTAAATAAATAAATAGCTATGAGCCGGAATGACCCTAGTTCAAATCTCAGTGCGTTCATGGACTCATACTGTTGCCTCAGGAAAGACACTGCCTTAGCCTCAGTCCTGCAAATGCAGGTAGACCATCATACCACTCTCCCGTGAAGGGTTGTTGTAAGGATTACTGAAATAATTCATATTATATGAAGTGCTGATTTGAGAGAGAGAGAGAGAGAGAGTTATATTTATATCCCACTTTCTTTCCTGCTGTGAGGAACTTAAGGTAGAGCGACCAGATAAAATCCAGGTCAGGGCTCATGTAACTTTAACAGTTGTAGAGAAAGGGGAATTTCAGCCAGTGTCATTTGTATGCAATTAGTTCCTGGTGAAATTCCCTCTTCATTACAACAGTTAAAGTTGCAGGGCCCTGCCTTCTTTTGTATATGGTCACTCTAGTATAGTTCATGCACCTTTAACTGTTGTGATGAAGAGGGAATTTCACCAGGAACTAATTGCATACAAATGACACTGACTGAAATTCCCTTTTCTCTGCAACTGTTAAAGTTACATGAGCCCTGACCTGGATTTTATCTGGTCACCGTAACTTAAGGTGGCTTACATGGTCCTCCTCCTCTCTATTTTGTCCTCACAGCAGCCCTATGTGATAGGTTAGGTTGTGTGTCAGTAACTGGCCCAAAGTCACCCAGTAAGCTTCATAGATGAGTGGGGACTAGAACCCGTTTCATAATAATTTTGCCACTTGATATAAACTGGGTGCTGGTCGTTAATATATACTTTGAGCCAAACAAACATTAGCAAATAATGGCATGCCAAATCAGGAAACGTCCTACGAAATCTGGAGTTGGCACCCCCTGAAGCCCTAACGTCATGAAAAATATGAGCACCCATATGGGGGATGTCCTACCACTGCAACCACCTGTGGGTAAGCGTCTCCTTCACTGGGCAATCCCACTTATGGGGTTTCTTATTTATAGCAAATGATTATACTTCGGGGTCTAAGGAATTCTCTGCCATTATAACTCAAGCGGACACTTTCCCACTGCCACCAATTCTGTTAGAATCCTTTAAAAATCTCCTAGTAGCATGGTATATGAGGCTTAAGCATGAGATGGGCCCCAACACTACAGACAAGATGAACTCTAATTTCCACCTATTGAACGTCCACCGGATCCACAGTTTCCTGTCCCAGGGGACTGTAGATCTCTTAATTCGGGCCTTGGTTGTCTCACTCCTGGGTTACTGTAATAATATAAGATGATGTATAGATGGTATATGTCCCCCTCGAAATTAGCTAAAATGTATAATGGAGCTTCTGGAATGTGTTGGAAATGTGAAGACCAAGAAGGAACTTTTTATCATCTATGGTGGACTTGTAAGAAAGCAAAAGCGTTTTGGATACAAATTCATGCCTTAATGCAAAAAAAAAAAAAAAAAAAAATCTTAAAGATTAATATACAATTGAAGCCAGAATATTTTCTTTTGGGACTAATGGACAGTCAGAGGAAAAGGAATTGTGAGACTTTATTTTTATATATGACAACAGCAGCGAGATTACTATGTGCACAAAAATGGATGAATGTATTTTGAAAGTTATGGAGCTGGCTGAGATGGCGAAACTTACGGCAATTATAAGGGGAAAAGTCAACATCTGGTTTTCGGACTGAATGGAAACCTCTTATAGACTATATGAAGGGACAAGAAAAAAATAAACTGTTTATCTGCAGATTCAACGACTGAGAAGGATTAAGATAAAGGACGGGAGAAATTGGTTGTTTGTTTAGTGAAATCCGGGAACCACCTTAACTTTATATACGGTTCTCTTTTAGTATGTAGTTGATGTTGTCGATGTTTACCCTAAAATCGTAAAATATTATTATTATTATTATTATTATTAATAATAATAATAATAATAATAATAATCATCATCTCTTAGCAGGTCTTCCTCTTTCTTCTCTCCATCCTTCGATACTGGTCCAGGACAGTGCTGCTAGGACTGTTCTGGACCTCTCTTGGTTTGCCCATACTGCCTTCCATCGTAGGGCCTTCCATTGGCTTCCATTGAAGGCCAGGGCCCAATTTAAGATCATGGTCCTGGTCTTCAAGGCCCTGTGTTAGGCTGACCATATGAAAAAGAGGACAGGGCTCATGTAACTTTGTAGAGAAAAGGGAATTTCAGCCAGTATCATTTGTCTGCAATTAGTTCCTGGTGAAATTCCCTCTTCATCACAACAGTTTAAGTTGCAGGGGCCCTGCCTTCTTTTGTATATGGTCACTCTAGTATAGTGCCTGCAACATTAACTGTTGTGATGAAGAGGGAATTTCACCAGGAACTAATTGCATACAAATGACTGAGGTTGAAATTCTCTTTTCTCTACAACTGTTAAAGTTACATGAGCCCTGTCCTCCTTTTCCTTTGGTCAGTCTACCCTATGTTTGCACTACCCAGTTTACCTTTTCTCCCCTTTGTCCTGGTACATCTTGGGCCGGGCCACTAGATCTATGGGTCAGGCCCTCCTGACCTATTCTACCTCACGGTATCATGGTATCGGGCATTCCAGGACCTTGTCCCACAGCTGTGGGATTCACTCCTGCCATTGCAGTTAACCAAGAGCTTGGAGGTGTTCAAGAAAGGTTTAAAACCCTTTTCTTTTTTAATAGAGGGTGTTGGCTGGTTGTTTCTAAGGTAGAGCATGCTGATGGCCCTTGTGATGACCACTACATACTTTGTATGTTTTTTTTTTTTGAAGTTTTTATTCTTATATTATTTGATTCAGTTAAGGTCTTCTATTAGGATTACTGTACTTTTTGTAAACTGCTGACCTACTTTATTTTATGTACGGTGCTTTGTAATAAAATGCTATATCAATAATAATAATAATAATAATTGTACATAAGGGATTGCTAATATTTACTTTGGGGATTTCAAAAGACTGCTTAGTGACACTTTTCAAGGACTCAAAAGGCACGATTACTGCTACAAGCTCCTAAATAACTTATTTTACCTCAGGTCAAATTCCCTACATCTCCATCCCAGAAATACCTGAGATAGCTACAAGGTGCCTGCTGCATTGTATAATCGACGCAGCGCCACCTTGCAGCCACCGCGGGGCTTTCAGACCGTCTAGGCAGCCCCCAGATCGCATCTAACAATATTGTCTCTCTCCCATCCCAGAACTCACTAAGCAACTACTACATGGGCCTTTGACAGTAACAAAACAAGGCCTCACGCTTAGGGCCTATCTACACAGTACCTTGGAACATTTTAAATTGTATTTTTAAACATTCCAAATAGGTGCGTTCTAAAAGGTCTTAGGCCACATTCAGGAATACTCACGTTACAGGATAAAAAATCTTCAGTCTTCAAAGCGGTGTGTGCAGTCACACACTCTTCTGCCCTGTCTCTTTCTCTTTCGTTTTTACAATGAGTTTAGGGCAAAGTATTGTGGGAGTTGTAGTTCAGTCACCCACTTCCTCCTTAGTTCTCCTTTCATTCACTAGCTTTTAGGGCTAGGCATTGTGGGTGTTGTAGTTCACTCACCCACTTCCTCTTTCTTCCCCATCAATCAACTACTAAGCATTTGGGTGCTGGTCAACGAAGCACTGTCCCCAGGAATCACAAACTGTAAGGAAGGATACATTATTTTACTTAAAACGATTTATTAAAAGTAAAAACCATTGTATATTGCTGAAGTGAGTTTTAAAAAACCTCAGGTATTCATCGTTAAAGGGAGTGTGTCATGTGGCCCAAAGAGTTTTCATTACCCTTATGAAACGTTACAAACCTAGTGTGTAGATCGGCCCTTAGTCAGATGCATTGTAGCCTCACAGAGGTCATACATAGTATTACATAACAACAATATACAGGGAATTTCTTCATAACCATTTCCTCAATCCATACATCCATACAATTGGAAAGATACACCTCATTTATTTATTCATTATCAGATTTAAAAAATGTTCCACATCGAAAGATTTTGGAGTAGTGTGTAGAACAACTTGGTTAAAAAAAAAACACCAAATACCAAAAAAAAATCACATCTGTTAAACACTGGAATTTACTCATCAGTCAGAAAATACCGGGCTGGGAAAAAATGTCTTCAACAAACACCGAAAGCAAAGTAATGTTGGGGCATGCCTAATCTCAGCTAGAAGGGCATACTTTAGGGTGGGAGCCAACACACCAAAGGCCCTGTTCCTAGTGTTTTCCAAATGGATCTCTGACCTATGCAGGAATCTGAAGCTGCTCTTGCTTGGAATGAGGGCTGAACATGCTCAGAGAACCTGGAATGCTGCTTGACCGCATGGTGGGGAAAATCAAAAACTGTGGGGGGGGGAGGAATGGAGTACTCTAGAAGAGGACATCACTGGCTAGCTAGAATATTGAATAGGAGCATTCCAAACGTTGAGCTCCATCACACCAGCGATTTATCACACACTCGCCATGCCTGGTATGTGGTTTTACAGCACAGTGCTCACCTGATGCCATCCCTGTCCTGTACTCATCTCGCATCTCCCCCCCCCCCGTTGCGTTTTATTTTGGTGCAGGGAAAGTCTGGATTATTTCCCCTCTCACTTTTTCCTTTGTTCAGGGCGGGTGCTAATGGGGTCTTGCTGACAAAAGGGGAGGGCGGGGTGGTTCTCCTCCTCCAGCACCTCGTCGTATGGAGTTGTGCTTAGTCAGTTGAATGGACTTTTTAGTGCTCCAAATCCCACCCCACCCTCATTGCCTGCCGAAAAGGAACCCAGATGAAACCTTAAATCAGTACATCACTAGACAGTAAAGCCAGAGCAAGCGGGGGGAAGGAGCCCACGCCCATCAGAGTACCACAACTAATGAACTGGAGGAGGGAGGAGAAGGGGTGGGGTGGAGTGGAGTGGAGTGGAGAGGAAGGGCAAACAAGCAAAAACCCACGTGAAAGGGACCCCGTGTGATGGAGCCCTTGACATGCTTATGAAATGGAGGTAAAAAAACGTGGAGGCAAACTGGGGGGGAGAATACGAGTGATTAGGATGACCATATGGAAAAGAGGACAGGGCTCCTGTACCTTTAACGGTTGTATAGAAAAGGGAATTTCAGCAGGTGTCCTTTGTAGGCATGCAGCACCTGGTGAAATCCCCTCTTCATCACCACAGTTAAAGCTGCAGGAGCCCTGCCTAGTGTGACTAGACACAAAGGAGAGCAGGGCTCCTGCAGCTTTAACTGTTGTGATGAAGAAGGAATTTCACCAGGTGCTGCATGCCTACAAAGGACACCTGCTGCCTTTTCTATGCAACTGTTAAAGATACAGGAGCCCAGTCCTCCTTTCCATATGGACACCCTAGGTGTGATGGAGCCCATTTTGTTCCAGTTCCCACTTGTAAGCTCTCAGTTGTGATTGTGCAAGAAAGCAAAGAATAGAAATGGGAGAGTCAGCACGACTCGATTTCACAAAGTCTCGCCTTGAAGCTCGGCCCGCCTCGTTCCCATTCCTGATAGGGAGGTTCCCCACCCTGCTGTCCACCGTTCAAAGGCAAGAAGTATGTATTTGGGTGCACATTTTTTAAGTATGTACCCCAACAGATACTTTCCCCCATTGACTGAAGTGTGAAAATGCACCTTTCCCCCCTCAAAAATGTGCCTTTTTAAAGTGCACATTTTTCTAAAGTTTGTGTTTTGCGAATGAGCATCCCAAGCTTGGGAATGTGCAAGCTTTGCCACAAAATATGCTCATGTTTGCAGGTGCAAACGGGGCGATTTTTGGTCCTAAACAAAGAGGAACGAAACCTTCATGCACCCCTAGCAAAGAGGATGCACTGCTGCAGTGCTTGTTCAAAAGCTCCCCCTAATGGATTTGTTAGGAATATGCAGCCCGGAGGATCTGTGCAGCCGGGTCTTGGGGACACTCTTGGGTGCGGCTGCTCCTGTGATGTTCTGGGAGAAGGCCTGTGACCAGGGTGGCCAGTTACCATGGTCAATTACCATGGTGACCAGGTGCAAAAGAGGACTGGGCTCCTGCACCTTCAATAGCAACACAGAAAGACACAAAGAAAGGTACAGCACACCTACACTACCTCGGGGGGGGGGGGGGTTGAACATTTCCCAGGCCGAGGACCGAATCCCACTTTAGAGAAGCTGCATTTTAGCGGCAGGCAGAGCAAAACGCGAAAGGGGGCAACTCCCAAAAAATGAAGATACCAGCCTATTTTATCTAAGCCCTTCCTGCCAGTCACTAAGCCTTATTCAGAGAAGCATCCCAACCTTTCAGAGGCTCGGTTCAGACAACACATTTGTCAACTAAAGGAGGGCAATCAACTCCAGAGTAGATTTTAAAAAAGGGGGGTACTCAGCAGACAATATGGGGCCATGCCCCGGTGGAGCGGTCGAGGCTTCAGTTGAGTGGATTACTAGTCAACCGACCATTTGAGTGACACAGGCCACGCCCTTCTCCCCCACCCTCCCTCAGTCCTCCCAGTGCTATCCCAGCAGCCTCTGCGAGTTGTGCCGGCTGTAGCAGAGCAGCCGGCACCATTTTGGCCTCTCTTGCCAGAGGACTTTGTAGCCAGCGACAGCTGTCAAGTCAATGGGGTGGACTTGTCCACAGAGCAACACGCGGAACAACGGTTGAGAGACGAGTCAACTTTGCAGCCAGCTGTTTTTCTCCATGGATAATTTTGGTAAAATTGTCAACCGTGAGGTGGATTTCGCCTGACGGACAACACAATTACCAATGATTGAGCACTCCACTGACAGTTGAAGGTGTTAACAACCACTGGTAATTGTGTTGTCCGAAGCCAGCCAGAGTGTGGGAAGAACTGCATAAAAGCCAGGGAACTTCCAAACGATTGGTTTTTGGGAGAAATGGTGTAGGGTCTAGGGAAAGGGGTGTGGCCTTCTGGAAACCCTGGAGGCCCAGATGGGAACTCTGGATTTGGCTGGATTTGGCCCCCAAATTTGAAATTCTGTACCCCTGTTCTACCTCTCACTTCACACTCACACCCCTTAGAACAGGAGTGGCCCATGTCTGTACTGGGCGGGTTGTGGGGGTGAGCACCCTCTCTCCCACTGCGCCCACTCAGGGGCCCTGAAGCCTATCTTGACAATTGATCCCCTCACAGTCACAAGTGGCCTGGTTGTATAGTAGAGGCCGCAGCACCCGGCAGGAAGGGGCCTCACAGTGATGGATGGAGTTCAGGCCTTTGTGCACAGCCAGGGCACTGCAGGCAAAACCCAAAAGGAAAATGTCATGCTGGGGGCTGAGCCAAACGTTCTCCTAGGACAACGTTTAACTCAGAAATTTGAGAGGGAGGTGTTGAATGGTGCCCTAATACCAACACACACACTCACCACCGTTTTTCACTCACAACAATTTTTGCACCAATGATACCCCATTTCCTCCCCTCTCTCCCTGGCCAAAATTCCCCTGGGAACAGTGCCATCCTGCCATCATGGGGGGACTTCAGAGGGTAAAATGGCAGCTACTCATTGCCCAGAAGAGCAATGCCAGCTGCCACCACTTGGGTAACTCCTTTGGGTTTCTATCTGGTTGTGAGTGAAACCTGGAGCAACTCACCTCCAGCCTTCACTGGTTGGCACAGAATACTGACAACTGCTTCGGCGCGGGTGGCAGGAGGAATGGAAAGGAACCCTGAACAGAAGCACCGCAAGCAGCAACACTCTGTTGCAGGGTCCATTTGTTTTCAGAAGCAAACAAACAGCATGCCTTCAGGACCTTGAGCACAAGCTACTCCCGATTCTTAGACACTGAGCATTTCTACATGAGGCTTTTATTGCACGCTCACAGACATTTGCAGGTCCTTTACATGATGCCGTCAACCTCCAGAGCATCTCCTGTGCTTTTTGAGCTTTTTTCCACTTTTTTTAAAGATCGGAGATCAAGCAATAACAAAGGTTAACGTGAGGTCTAGGCAGTATGAAATGATGGTGTTGTGCTATACTTCAGCCACCAGGTGGTGCTTTGTAATGAAACAGATAGAACATTGCAGAGAAAGGAAGTTTTCAATTCGATTGAAAACATGTGTCTGTTGTGTAAAGGAACCCATTGTAGTCCTGCAAAAAAGAAAAAAATGGAAGCAGAAAACCCCAGTAAGGATGTGTGATTTCAGCCTGGTCTGATGAACCTCATACTATGCAAGAAAACCACGTTCAGTGTTCTGCATGTTCTGCCCACAGGGGGCAGCACTCCTCTTCAATCTACCCAAAAGCTCTCTCTCGCTCTCTCTTTTGCAACCCTGGCAGGCCAGTGCTGGGAACATAAGAATATAAGAAGAGCCGTGCTGGATCAGACCAAGGGTTCATCTAGTCCAATGTTCTGTTCACACAGTGGCCAACTAGCTGCCCATGGGAAACTCAGAAGCAGCATTATCGCACCATGTTCCCCAGCAACTGATGTATGTAGTCATACTGCTTCTCATACTGGAGGTAGCATATTACTCCCAGACTTGTAGTCCAACACACCTGAAGGGCACCAGGTTGAGGAAGGCTGCCTTCAGGAATAGGAGCCTTGTGGCCTCAGGTATGGACTTTTCTTCAGTAAGTCTGCCTTCTCCCCACCATGGTCACCAGCTGCTCTTACTGCTCCTCATCATCATCATCATCATGGCTGCCGCTTGCTTGACAGGCAGAAAGCCTGGGAGCATCTCCTACTCCTCCTTCTCCCCACCACGGTTAGGGTGACCAACTGTCAGGATTTCCCCAGACTTGTCCTGTTGTTTGTTCTATCCTGGGTGTTAGGGCGAATTTTCTGTAATTTTCTATAATATCAGGGAATGACATGCTTTCCCCTTTAAGGAGTGTGGCGGGGGGATGACGCGCTTTCTGGAGGTGCATCATTCAGACACACACATAAACACACACACAGAGTTCCATTTGGGGCCTTAAAGGGGAAAGCATGTAATTCCCGAACATTATAGAAAAGGCCCCAATTGAAGCAGTAGCAGGGGGCAGGAATGACACACTTTCCCCTCTCCACTCCAATCAGGGCCTTTAAGGTGGTGGGGGGAATGACACACTTTCCAGAGGCCACGGAAAGCCACTTTCCCCCCCCCCCATTAGGTGTCCTCTTTTTTGGTTTCCTAAAGATGGCCACCCTAAGACCGCCGTTGTCTGGGCCACAGCGAGAGGCAGATGGAGGAACAGGTTACAACAGTGAAGAGAAGGGAAAACTCCAGGAGGGTCTTGTCAGTGGGGGCCCCTACTGTGATGCAGGCCCTCTGCATTTGCCCAGCCAAGGCTACCCTCAATGCCAGCCCTGAATACATAGATAGAGGTGTGGGGTTGAGCCTGCTCCAGACTCCATACAATGATCAAGTCTTCTGCCGAAAACTTATGCATGTCCTGCCAGTATTGCCACGTTCATAGGCTCTACGCAGAAGGCCTATGCCCAGAGGGGCGGTGCCAGAAGACACAATTCCTTCCCTCCCTCCTCCCCAGTGCATTGATCATTTCTAGACAGTGGAGGCTGGTGTCTCCATTATCAGTGGGGCAGCGAATCCACTCTGGGTTTCAGTCAGAACTTTACAGGAGCCTTCCAAAGGAGCGAGCCCTATCCCCAAACCAAATTCAGCACCTTGGAGAGCTGCTTTAGAGTTCTGACTGATTCTGACTGAAACCCAGAGGAGATTCACAGCCCCACTGAAACCGGTGCCACCAGCCTCCACTGTTCCTAGCATTCATGCCCCTTTGGGCCTGCACATTTTTACATGGGTCCTTCTGTAAGATTGTCCACCTTCATTTCCAAGTAGGACTCCTCTGCTTTTTAGAGATGCACCATCACACCTATTTTTTCTCCCCTGGTTTGCCTCTGTGTCTTTTACCTCCGTTTCATAAGCGCGTCAAGGGCTCCATCACACACAGTCCCTTTCATGGGGATTTTCGCTTGTTTGCCCTTCCACTGCACCCCGCCCCCTTCTCCTTCCTCCTCCAGTTCATTAGTTGTGGTACTCTGGTGGGCATGGGTTCTTCACACACACACACACACCCCTCGCTCTGGCTTTGTTGTCTAGCGATTTACTGATTTAACTCCGTTTCCACAGGCAATGATGGGAGGGGACTACAAAGTCCATTCAACCACAAGTCCTTATGATGACGACATGCTGGAGGAGGAGAACTGCCCCACCCTCCCCTTCAGTCAACAAGACCCCATTAGCACACGCCCCCAACAAAGGAAAAAGCGAGAGGGGAAAATAATCCAGACTTTCCCCGCACCAAAATAAAACGCAACAAGGGGGGAAGAGGCGAGATTAGTGCAGGACAGGAACAGCGTCAGGTGAGCACCGTGCTGCAAAACCACATACCAGGAATGGCGAGTGTGCGATAAATCGCTGGTGTGATGGAGCAATAAGGTTCTCCCATGCCTGGAAAGGTCAACATTGCTGGCCATGCAGTGAGGGATGGCACAGGGCAGGGGTGGAAAGCAGCAACTTTAGCCCTTTTGACGACAAAATGTGGCTGACCATAAAGAACTGGCTTTGTTTATTATTATTAACATTTATTTCGTTTCTATAGCGCCCCATAGCCAAAGCTCTCTGGGTAGTTTACAACAATTACGCGAATACAAAGCAGTCAGTTGGTAGATAGGTAGATTAGATAGATGATAGATAGATAGATAGATAGATAGATAGATAGATAGATAGATAGATAGATAGATGATAGATAGATGATAGATAGATAGATAGAGATAGAGACTGCCACTTCCCTTAGCAGTGAGACATTTTAGGAGCAGCATGGCTTAGGGTTTGATTTCCTTTGCAGAAGAATTATAAGCAAAGCATCATCGGAAGGAAATATGTACTCCTACAAGGCAGAAGAGAACTCCCCAGAGTGCAATTTGGGCAGCCCCTCCAAAGCTGAAGGCTCAGTTCCAGCAAACTCCAGCAAGGAACGGTCTGTACTTCCGCTCTCGCACCATACTGAATATCTCTACATGAAGGGAAATAGTGTTGTTTACCTGGGGCTGTTGCGCTCCCTGGTTCTTTGGGGTGATTGATATGGGCTGCATTACACGGGAAGAGAGGGGTGACAAGGGGGAAGATCCTGCTGTTTCCCGGGACTCCTTTAAATGGCAGACACTTTTGAATTGAGGGTGTGCCTCCCTGGCATGCGTGCCAGGAGTCTTGTTTTTGTCTGCTTTAAGTCTGCAACCCTTGGCACACTTACTTGGGAGTAAGCCCCATTGAACTTAGGTGCTTTTGGTGGGTGGGGGATCAGATTTGCCTCCCTTTGTTGCAGGGAGACATTGTACCCTATTCTCCCTCCAGTCATAGACATGGGAAGTCATTCCTCAGCAAGTGCAACGCCAGCTTTCCACACAGCCGATTTCATGACATTAAGGTTTTATTCCAGCTTATCTCTGATCTATCTGAAATGGGAAAAGGGGGAGAAAGGACGGGAGACATCCTAGCTGTTGCCGCCATCATTTAATCAACCACAAACTTCCATGAGTGGCCAGTCAGCTGAAGAGGAATCACCTTCCCCAAGCTCGGAGGAGTATCTCATTCAACAACACAGAGAGATTCCCAATCCCAACTATCAGGAGACCACCTCCTAACCATTAGCCCTCCCATTGACTGATCCTCCTAGACTATGAACATCCCAATCTTCTGCCAAAGAAAGGAGTGGTCAGCCAGCAGCCCAAACAAAATATAGATGCAAACATACGGGAGTACTTTGAGTGGGTTATACTATGGGGAGATCATTTTTGGCACTACTCTCAGTGAGCATGCTCCAGGATACAAAACAAGGGAGAAAGGATCAGCAATGAGACGGTTTTGCTAATAAGTCCATGTTGTAACACACCTGTTGCCTGTAAATGCACCAGCTCCAAATGTGGAATGAGTTCATTGCAAAGGTGGACCTTGCAAAGGAGATGATCCTGGTGGGTCTACAAGTCTACATTTGCTCACTGGGTCTTCCTGCTTACTGAGGTAACCAAGTTCCCTGAAGCTCAGGGAGCAGAGCCTAGGAGGAAGGGGAGATGCTTAACAGGTCAGAGGTTTGAGCCCAGTGGGAGAGAGGAACAGCATGGACTTGGAAGTAGTCGGTGCCTGGATGGACATTGTGGCAAAATGTCTCACAAAGCAAGGAGAATATAGCCTGGGGTCCCTTCAGTTCCATCCCATCCCCCTGAGATTTTGGTTCTTCCCTTGTAGATGCAAAGGAGGACACTGAAGAGTGGAAACTGCAGGTCCATCCTCAGGCAACCCCCTGCTCAGTCACCCTCTCAAACTGCCAGCCCACGAGATGTCCCAACGTGAACCCAGGCCCCTGAGGTCCATCACTTGGTTTTGTTTCTAAGCGAGACGTGTCCCCAAAAATTACACAAGGAACTCTGGCAGCAGGACGTTCCAAAAGAGCCGATGCCCAGGTGCATGTTCCAATCCGGACAGGTCGGTGAACATTTCTTGGTGATCCTCTTTCCAAGGGTCAGCAGGCCTGAGAAGAAAAAGGGGGAACAAAGAGAAGGTGAAAACATGTGTCTGTTTGGGGGGGCATCTTGGATTATTCGTTCAGAGTTCTAACTGAAACCTGGAGAGGATTCACTGCTCCACGGGCATCGGGGCTACTAGCTGCCACTGCCTGAGTCTACATGGTGTATTTTAAATGGGGAAGGTTGAGGAAGGGTCACCATCAGCCCCCCTTGCACAGCATCTGAAGGACCATCAGCATGGTCTAGACTTACCAGCAGTGGTGGTAGAAATGCCAGCAAATTACTCCTGTTATGGGGACCAGCCTCTGCTAACCCATATACAATTCTCCCTCTGACTTCAAATCTCTTCTCTTTTCATGTGCATTGGCTGCCTTTTTTTTTTAACCCTAACATTCATTTTTAACCCTAAAATTCATTTTAACCCTAGAATCTTACCCTAATCTTCACTGCCCACATAGCCCTAGGAAGAACACGCTCATTTGCAATACCACTGCCCTGCAATTCCCTGATTGGACTATAACTGTGTCTGTTTTTCCTTTCTTGCCATCCCTAACCTGGTGCCCTCCAGATGGGTTGGACTGCATGGCCATGCTGGCTGGGAATGATGGGGGTTGCAATCCAAGCAATCTGGAAAACACCAGGTTCGGAAAAGCTGGTATAGGCACATCCCCTCAGTACAAAAATGCAGAGTGCGTGTTATTTTATTTATTTATTTTTATTAAAATTTATCTACCACCCAATAGCTGAAGCTCTCTGGGCAGTTCACAACAATTAAAACCAAAATAAATAAATCATGCATCATAAAAATGTTATATTTCTCTGTTCATCATCATTTCCCCTAGATTTGCTGGGGCCACAAACATCCGTGGTATTTTTGAGCTTTTGTGAACTTGGCATCTGCCACCTTTCAATTTAATGCTAACTTTTCCTATGTTCTCATTCTCAATAAACAATTCATTTTTCTTTTGAAACCCTTGTCGCTGGCTTCCTTCTAATACCAATAGCCTTGTGGTGAGGAGCAACTCACTTTTTAAAAATCCCTTACACATGTTCATGGTACATGTCAGCAATTAAATGCATGTTAGCCAGTACATGTATTAACAGGATATGTATATGCCCAGGTGAGCATTTCATGCATTTCAATTAAGTGGGCTTCTAGCCCATGAAAAAATATTTATTTATTTATTTATTTACTGCATTTCTATACCGCCCAATAGCCGAAGCTCTCTGGGCGGTTTACAAAAATTAAAACCATAAAAACCATTCAAAATATAAAACAACGACAGTATAAAAACATAATATAAAATACAGTATAAAAGCACAACCAGGATAAAACTGAGCAGCCATGCAGAAATTAATATGGATTTAAAATAGAAGAGTAAACAGCAAAGTTAAAAATCAAACTGAAGAACTGTTAAAATACTGAGATAATAAAAAGTTCTTCATGTGGCATCTAAAAGAGTATAATGTAGGTGCCAGGCGAACCTCTCTTGGGAACTCATTCCACATCCGGCAGGGTGACCATATGTCAGGAAAAACCAGGACATGTCAGGATTTTTGGTAATAAATCTGGGAAGGGGGGGGGAATTATGAAATTTGAAGAAAAATCCGGGTTTTTCTCATCCTCCCCCCCCCACCCAAAGGGCAGCTCTACTTTATAGTCAATGGGAATTAACAAAAATGCTTACAGCTCCGTCATGTTTAATGATAAAGAGATTAAATTTGGCAACATGATAGCCCTTAGGTGGGGCTTTAGCCATGCCGAATTTGAAGCAGATTTGTTCATCCGTTGATTTCTTAGATTTTTTTTAAAAAGTTGAGGTGTTAAAATTATTATTATTATTATTATTACAAAAATGTCATTTTTAAAGATAAAGAGATGGAACTTGGCACTTTGATAGCTCCTATGAAGTACTTTATCCACGCCAAGTTTGAAGCAGATTTGTTCATCCATTGATTTCTTAGAGTTTTTTTTAAAGTTGAGGTGTTAAAATTATTATTTTTTTACAAAAATATCATTTTTAAAGATAAAAGAGATGGAACTTGGCACTTTGATAGCTCCTATGAAGGGCTTTATCCATGCCAAGCTTGAAGCAGATCCGTTCATCCATTGATTTTTAGATTTTTTTTTTAAAAAATGAAATTTTAAAATTATTTTTATTTTAAAAAACCCATCATTTTTAAAGATAAGGAGATGAAACTTGGCATCATGATAGATCTTAAGTAGGGCTTTAGCCATCCCAAGTTTCAAGCAGATCAGTTTATCTGTTGATTTTTAGCAAGTTTCAAAATAAAACTGAACTTTAAAAATAATTTTAAAAATAAAAATAAAGGCAGCCAGCAGCAAGCCCTGTTAAGCAGCAGCTTGCAGCAGAGTGAGGATACAATCAGAAAAGATATTTGAGGGAAGGGGAGAATGTATCACACAGAGTATAGCAACAAAGTACAGCAAAAGCTACAAAAGTAGAAGTGAGTGGAGTTAATTTCAGATACATTGGATGTTTCACTTGTTATTTCATTGTTATTAACATTAAGATGTTATGTAGAACAGATTTGTCTTAACTGTGTGCTGTAAAATCAGACATGTGACCAAAGCTATGTGCTGGACACATCCCCTGGGTGAAAACGTGTTGGTGGCGACACCCCTGTGGGGCCGACCATGTTGTCCTCCTTTTTGTTTTCCAAAATATGGTCACCCGAGGTGCAACAGCAGAGAAGGCCCTCCTCCTGGTAGCCACCTGCCTCACTTCCTTTGGCAGGGGCTCACGGAGAAGGAACATTGGAGCCTGCCTTTCCACAATTCAATCTATTCATCCATCTGAACCCAGATTGAACCCGGCCCGGCCTGCATGAAAAGCAGAGGCTCCAATGTGCCACAAGGACTCTCCATTGCTTTAGCTGCAAGAGATTCAAGCAGCTGCTCCTTTACAGTAAAACGCTGCCAGCGTGTCGCACCTGCAACCCCACACTACGACGTACCGACTCCAATGGAGGCAACCGTGGTCAGACAATGGGTGTCGTTCTTGGAGCACCTGGTCATTTTCTTCAGGCAAGCCCAGTTGCAGGATGCTTTTTCACACGTGAAGCACACCAGCGGGTGAACTGCAAAAACAAAACAAAAAACAAAAAAGAACGCAAGGGTTTGGGGGAGTTAGAGCCAAAGCATCCTGCACAAACGAATATTTGCGCATCTTTTGCAAACATTTCCGGTCTGGACATCCATCTTTGGAAGGTCTGATAGTTTCACATCTGAAAATGGAATTCACATTCTGAATGTGAATTGTTACTTCAATGTTTGAACGTGAAGCATTTCAAACGTGGTGTTGTGTCTACGTCCAACTCCCTGCTTCAAAGGGATGAAATCTCAGATACCGATTCGGATCCTGAGGTTGGAATGCAAAAGCTGGAGGAGTTGCTGCAACCACAAGAAGAAGAGCCCTTTCCCACGGCAGGAGAGGAAGTTAATCCCCAAGGAGATGACCTTAACGAGAGAGAGAGTACTTTCTCTTCTGGGACAAAGGGGTTGAGGAATGCGGTGGCGAGGCGTAGGGCAAAGAGAAGAGACTTCAAACTCAGGACCGCCCGCCGCTCAGAGAGGCTAGCAAACAAAGCATTACAGGCTAATTGATCTTAAGTATATGACTCTGTTCTCTTTTCTCTCTAAGTGAGCTCAACTAAATTGCCTAAGGGCTAAAGAACCTTTTGATAACCTTGTTTTCCTTTGTCTTGCTGGAGGAGGGAGAACGATCGTTTTTTGTGTATAATAAAGGATTTGTATTTTCCCTTCAAGAGGTCTGTTTGTTGTCCTCACCCTTTTCGTTAGAACTTACAGAGTCATGACACGTATTGACCAATTTTGCTTGTTTTTGATTCTGCCAAGATTTTTTTTTTTTAAACCACTATCTGTTTTCCTGGCCTTCCCCTTCCTTTCTGCTGCTAAAAACTGAGATTGTATGCTCCTCCGGGCATTCATTTTATTTATTACACTTCTGTAGTGCCCAATGGCTAAAACTCACTGCGTGGTTTAAAATACAATATTGTACATAATCTAAAAAATATTACAGACATCCATATAAATAGACAACACACACACACAAACAGAATTTTAATCATCCACAAGAGGCTTCCCTGGAACATGGGCATATATGAGAAAGCATATGGGATTTCTAAAGCAAGAAGTGTTGCGATAATAATTTCAAAACAATGTGCATTTAATGTTGTCAATGTGGTAAAGGATGTGGGGGGAAAATATATTATAATGCATTGTCTCCTGGGGGAAGAAAAATATACCTTGGTTAATGTATATGCGCCAAATGTAAAGCAAGTGGAATTTTATGATAAAGTGTTTAGTAATATTGGGAATGTAAAGAATGCAAATATAATGGTGGGAGATTTCAATATGGTGATGGATAAAATGAAAGACAAAGATAACATAAAAGGTATAGGGGAAACGGGACTAGCAAGAGTAATGGAGCAAAAAGAATTAAAGGATATTTGGAGATTAATAAAAAGGGAAGAAAGAAAATATACCTTTTATTCACCAAAATACAAGAGCTTTTCCAGGATCGATTATATATTTGTTTCAAAGAACTTGCTTTCTAGGATTGTGGATTGTGAAATAGATGTAATTAAGGTTTCAGACCATGCAGCAATGAGTATGGATATTAAAATTACGGTCCCCTCTACAAGGATTCGCTTTTGCGCCTGGTTAGGCGATTATGCGCATAATCGCAGAAGCGCATTTATGCCTAATACCTCTGCACGAGAGGCGGCGAGAGGCGGCGAAGCGCATTAACGGATGACCAAAATGCATTTTACAAGTAGTTAATGCGCATAAGCGCTTGTTCACATAGTCAAAATGCGCTTTAACGGCCAGAGCAAAATAAAACTCGCTGTTTAACGCGCATTCGATAATGCGCATAATCGGATGTTTAAAGCGCCTCTACGCCCAATTTGCACTCCGTTCTTGTAGAGGTAAATTTTTTTAAGCGCCTTGAAAGAGCTTTAAACCTCTCTTGTAGAGGCAGCCTAAGAAGGATTATAGAGAAGCAAAAAGATGGAGATTGGATACAAAAAAATTAAGTTATAAAAATATTGTGGAGAAAATGAAAAAGGAAATTAAGAATATATGGGAAATAAATGAAATAGGGATAAATTCGCAGGGGATTGTATGGGACACGATGAAAGCAGTAGTAAGAGGTATTTGTATTAGAGAATCATGTAAATTAAGAAGACAACAAGAGGTACATAGTAAAAAGATCAAAGAAGAGATTAAGGATTTAGAGCAACAATTTAGAACTAATAAGGATAAGCATATATATGCCCAACTCCAAGCAAAAAAAAAAAAAAAGAACTAGAGGGTAAGGATATAGAAAGAGTTCAAAAAGAATTAATATATTTGAAAAGGAATTTTTTTGAGTACAGTAATAGAAATTCTAAAATGCTGGCAAGGTCAACGCAATCAAAGAAGGAGAAAAATATAGTAGGGACAATTAAAGATAAAATGAGGAATAAATGTAATTTAATGAAGGATAAATTAAAAAATTTTGAGGAATTTTATCAGGAATTGTATACCTCAGAAGCGAGTCCACAAATGAGAATACAGGAATATGTAGAGAAAAATTGGAATATAAAATTAAAAGATAAGGATAGGGATTATATGGAAGCATTAGTGATGGAAAAAGAAATAGAGGGGATTATTGACAAGCTGAAAGGAGAGAAATCTCCAGGAGTGGATGGATTGGGGCCGGAATATTGTAAGATATTTAAAGAAATTTTATTACCAAAAATGGAGAAATTATATAATAATATAAATAAAGGGAGAGAAGACCCCGCCATCGTCGGAATATTCGTTGATAATCTTAATACCGAAAGCTGACAAGGATTTGACGGATCCAGCTTCATATAGACCTATTTCTTTAATTAATCAAGATGCTAAGATATTTACTGCAATTATGGCAACAAGACTAAATACATTTATAAATGAGTATATAAAAAAGGATCAATGTGGACTTATTCCAGGAAGGCAAATGCCAAATTTAATAGGGAGGGTATTAAATATAATAAATATTATTAAAAGAAGGAATTTAAAAGCAGGATTGATAGCACTGGATATTTTTAAAGCCTTTGATTGCGTGGAATGGCCGGCGTTAAAAATTATTATAAAAACATTCGGTTTTGGAGAAAGATTTGTGGGAGTGATTAATCAGCTATATGATGGCCGAGGTGATGGTAAATGATGGTTTAACACAACAAATTACCCTAGCCCGAGGTACTAGACAAGGGTGTCCTCTCTCCCCAATATTATTTGCAATTGTGATCGAAATGTTGGCAAATGTTATTAGGGAGGACGAGAGATTGAAAGGGATAGGAGGAGAGGAAAAAATAAAAATTAATATGTTTGCTGATGATACTTTATTGACATTAGAAAATCCGGGGGGAAGCATAGAAGAAATAAAACAACATTTGAGGGAATTTGGAGATGTTACAGGGTTACAGGTAAAGTGGGGGAAATCCAATATGATGCTTTTTAATTATGATAAAGTAGAAGGGGATGAGTGTAGTTTAAAATTAGATTTGAAGGTTAAAAATATAATATGTTATTTAGGAGTTTATATTATGAAAGAGTTAGAAAGTTTAGAGAAAATAAATTTTAGTAGATTAAAAACACAAGTAATGGAGAAGTTAGAGGCTTATAGGAAGTTAAAGCATTCATGGTTTGGTAGAATAGCGGTAATTAAAATGAAGATATTACCAAAGATTAATTTTTTGTTTAGGATGTTACCAATTAAAAAAACAGATGTGGAAATAAAAAGTTGGCAAAGTATGTTAAATAACTATTGTAATGGGGATAAGAAATCAAGAATTAATAAAACAAAATGGTATAAGATTCAAAGGGAAGGAGGCTTAGGTCTTCCGAATATAAAGATGTATTATATAGCTAACCAACTAAGATATGTTATAAATAGTATAGTAGGGGAAGAGGATTTAGAATGGTTAAAGTCGCAGACAAGAGAAATAGAGCTAAAGCTACAAAATGTTTTCTTTAGTAAAACATGTGTTTGGTGTTGTTCCCCGCCTCGATCCGTTGGGAGAGGCGGGTGATAAATAATATATTATTATTATTATTATTATTATTATTATTATTATTATAAGAGTCAATTGAAAGGTATAGAAAATCCCATCTTAAGGAACATTAGAGAAATTTGGGAAAGATATAAGAATAAATTAATGCCAGGAATTTCCCCTCTGTCCCCAGTGGTTGTGATGGAAAACTTCTCAGGTAACTTAAGAAGAGAATTGGAAGGGTTATTGAGGGGAAAAAAATAATCAACGTGAAAGATTGGGTAAGGAGATTGAATACTAAAAAGCAAATAGAAGAGGTTTTAATAGGGCAGGAAAATTTATGGTTTAAGAGTTTGCAATTGGAACAGTGGACACTAAAATGGAAAAAGAAAAATAAGGAGTATAGAAAGGAAACAAGTTTTGAAAAGCTAATTGAGGCCAGAGAAAAGGAGGGAGGAAATAAAAGTAAAAGTAAAAAAGGTTTAATGAGTGATATATATAAGATATTAATAGAGGAGGACGTGGCTCAAGAAAGTTTGAAAACGATCTGGGAAGAAGATTTAAAAATTCAAATTAATGGGGACAGTTGGGGAAAGATATGGAAATCAAGAACATTAGCATTATTTTCAATAAGGATAAAAGAAAATCAGTATAAAATAATTTGGAGATGGTATCTCATCCCTGTAAGATTACATCAGATAGACAAGAAAATATCAAAGTTTTGCTGGAGGGGATGTCAGGATGTGGGGACATATTACCATATGTGGTGGACTTGTGAATATGTTTAAAAAAATTGGGATAGAGTGTTTAAGGAGATAAGTGAGATATTAGATAAGAAGGTAGAAGCAAGTCCAAATATAGCTTTATTGGGGGTATTTGATAAAGATTATGGTGATAATAATATAAAAAAAATGATAAACAATCTCCTGACATTGGCGAGACTAATGATAGCTAAAAGTTGGAAATTACAAGGGAATTATAGTATAGAAGAATGGTATAAAGGAGTGTGGGATATTGCAATTAATGATAGATTAATAATAATAATAATATGTATAATGAAAGTTAAGATGGGATTAACTAAAAAGAATGATTTTGGAAGTATTTGGGGAGTATTTTCAGAATATGTTTTAGAAAAGGGAAGAGGATGTACACCTTCAAAAGAATCAATGCTATTTTGGAAAATTGTATAAAATAATAGAGTAAGAAGGTCTCAGGGGAAGGGGAGCACGGGGGGGTTGTCGAGGGTTATAAGTATTGTGTTTATTTTATGTGATATATGTTGAAAATTAATAAAATTATTATAAAATAATAATAATAATAATAATAACAATTTATTTCTTACTTCCCACTCAACAATACAGCCTTGAGTGTCCCATCTGTCCCAGGAAAGTACTATAAGTACAGATGAGACAGATGAGTAAAAATTTGTTCCTTTTCTCAGGGGATGGTACTGAGTCCAGTAGAGGCTGGGGGGCTCCAATGGCAGTAGGGTGGTGAATCCGCTCCAAGTTTCAATAATAACCAGTCAGAACTCCAAAAGAGTTCCCACCTTGGAGAACTCCTTTATTTATTTATTTATTCATTCATTCATTTATTCATTCATTTATTATTGCATTTATATCCCACCCTTTTTTCTCCAAGGAACCCAAGGTGGCGTACATAATTCTCCTCCTCCTCTCCATTTTATCCTCACAACAACAAGCCTGTGAGGTAGGTTGGGCTGAGAGTCTGTGACTGGCCCAAAGTCACCCAGTGGGTTTCCATGGCCAAGTGGGGACTAGAACCCAGGTCTCCCAGGTCCAAAACATTAGCCACCACAGCACACTGGCTCTCTTTAGATTTTTGACTGAAACCCGGAGAGGATTCACCACCTCACTAGCATGGGAGTCCCCAGCCCCCAGTGCCTGAGTCTACATTATGTATTTTAAGTGGAGAAGGATGAGGAAGGGTCACCAGCAGCCCCCTTTGCACAACATCTGAAGAACCATCAGCACGGTCTGGAATCCCTAGCGCTAGTGCTAGAAATGCCAGAAAATTCTTCCTGTCTGGGGAAACACAAGTGAGTTGGGCAACCCAATCGCCTCAACCCATCCCTAAGGCTGAGGTGCGTTTCCTTAAAAAAAACACCAACCAAATCCAGCCACTCCTGAAATCAGGATATTGGGCAAAAGGGACTAGAAGCTTGAGCTGCTGAAACACGACAGGCCTACCTTGGTTTGTACTCAGGAGCATCACCCACAGAAGGACCAGGAAGGAGGACTTCATCTTCAGGGGGCTTCCTCTTTTTCTTGATGCATGGAAGAAACCGGATCCTTCAGGACAGGTTATGAAGTCGTGAGGCGTGCTGGGTGGAGTGACAGACTGGGCAGGTGATGAGCTGGGGCTCTCCGCTTCTTAGCCAGGGGATGGGAGTGTTTGCAAAGAACGGAATGCATGTGGGTGACTTACAGAGCCATGCCCTCAGGAAGGAAGAACTGTCAGGCATCTGGAGCCTCCCGAAAGTGGCCAGGTGACCAGTTTCCCACCCCTTCCTGAGCCACCATACTTTCTCTCCTCTCCATCTGCCCAAAGCTCAACCCCAGCTGTGATGGAAGAAGCCCCCTCCTGCCTAAAATGCCCCCCCCTGCTGAAAAGATATGTTTGGGTCCTGGACAGGCTCCCAGATGGAGAGAAAAAAATACCACCCAGCAACTTTGCTGGTGACAAAATCTGCTGCTGTTGCCTCAAGCAGCTGTCTTATCACAGATCGACGGGATCCCTGGTTGCATACCCCCAGAATTCGTGATTTGAGTGTCTCTCTTAAATCAACCTGTGCACCCTGTAAGTATTGTCTTATCACAAGAGTCCCAGTAGATCTGCTCAGTGGCTCTTTAGGGGTTAGATCAGCTCTCCCATCATTTTCAGCCAGCGTGGCCAATGGCCTATCTTCTGGAAAAGCTGGGTTTCTCTGAATACTGTGCAGGGGGCACAAACATCCAGGGAACACAGTTCTCTTCCTGCTATGCTCATGTGCTTCCTTGGAGCATTTGGCTGCGTGTTTGCTGGAAACAGAACACTGGGCTCGATCTTGGCAAGGATCCAATGCTGAGCCCAAGGCAAGGGAGGTGTCTGAGCCCCACCAACCAACTCCCTTCCACAACTTGCCTAGACAAAAGGTTCTCCTAATTTGTTTCCAATTCCCAGTTCAGGGAGGAGCCGCAGCTCAGCGGTAGGGCCCCTGCTTTGCATGCGGAAGGTCGCAGGTTCAATTCCCAGCCTCTCCAAGTAGGGCTACAAAAACCTGAAACCCTGGAGAGCAGCTGCTACCGGTCAATTTCTTGCAATCAGAGAGTTAGGAACACAGGAAGAACCCAGCTGGATCAGACCAAGGGTTCGTCTAGTCCAGCACTCTGTTCACACAATGGCCAACCAGCTATTGATGGGGAACCCACAAGCAGGACACGACGGCACCCTCCCACCCATGTTCGCCAGCAACTGGTGTGCATAGCCATACTGCCTCTGATAGTGGAGGTTGCATTTAGCCATCAGGGCTAATAGCCATTGATAGCCTTCTTTGGTGCGCTTTCAGAGGCAGGCTAAAACTTTTCTGTTTCAGCAGGCCTTTGGGGAGCAGTTCAGACCTTTGTGGATGTGCTGCTTATAGTTTGGATTTTTTTTTTAATCGTGTGCATTTAAACCTCTTACTGCCAGTAACTAAGGGCTCAATCACGCCAGTGTTTCATCACACTCTCGTTCCGCCTGGTTTGCCATTTTGAAACGCAACGCTGGCATCTTTTCGGCACCAGGTCAAAACTTTCCTTTTCTCCCAGGCATTTTAACAGCTTAAGTTGAGGTTTCAACTGACTTTGTGGCCAGGCTTAAAAGTTTAAAATGTTTTAAATATCAGCTGTTTTATGTTTTATGGTTTTAAATTTTGTATATTGGCTTTTTAATGTTCAATCTTTTAAATCGGCTATGGGGCGGTATATAAATGTATTAAATAATAATAATAATACCCACATGCTGTTGTGCCTGTCCTGCAGTCATCTCGCCTCTTCCCCTCTATTTTCCATCTTTTTCTAAGGTGGGGAAAGTACGATTTACTTTCTCCACACGAAATAAAAGCACCCTTCCATCCTGTGTATTGCCTGGCTTAACCCAAACCAAGGCCATCACTAACAGATGAAGAAACAATGTGGCGACCTTGGAGCAACTTAAAAGATCGCAGTAAAACGACACCACAAAAAAGTACGGTTTCAGGGGGAAAGTGCAATAGGGCTGCAAGTTGACGGCTGCATCATATGAACAATGCAGTGCCACCGCGCAGCCGTGAGAGGGTAAATAGGCCATGTAGACACCCCCAAGGAAGAAAGAATCTGGATCTTTTAAGTGAATGATTTGATCATGGTGGCAAGGACTTTCTTGTCACAGATCACCTCCTTCCAGACCGACAATTAAGAGATCTAGTAAGACCAGGATGCTGAAGTGGACAGCAGCAGAGACAGGGCTGACTAAACAAAACTACTCCATCACACAACACAGCCTTGATTGATAGGACGTCACAAGGTTGCCTACTGCTGTAAATATGAAAGGAAGCTAAAAATGGAGAGAGGTAGGTAGGTAGATAGGAGTGACCATGGGCTTAGACGGCTTTAAAAGAAGGGTATACAAACTTTGGAAGGAGCGAGTGTATCAGTGGCTAGTAGCCATGTTGCTTCAGGAGCTTTCTGCTCAACATTTGAACTTCCAGACTTCCAACTTTGGCACTTTTTATTCATAAGGACAGAGGAAGCCACCTTAGACCAAAACAGACTTCAGCGTTGTCTACTTTGACATGCAGTAGCTCACCAGAGCTTCCGACAAATGTCTTTCCTAGACCAGGAGATACTAGGAATTGAACCCAGGATCTTCCACGTGGGGAAAAAAGTGCTCTACCTCAAAGCAATGGCAAAGCTATCCCACACAATGCCTAAAGGTGTGGCCTTTCTTTGTCCAGTGCTAGGAGGCATGTCTGGGAATTGAACCCTGGACCACTCACATCAAGAGGAGGAGGAAGGAGAAGAAGAAAATTATTTCATGCAAGCTTCATACAGTCCTGAGTAAGAAGAACAGGAAATACTACTTTGACTGTCTGTTGGAGGTAGGGTTGCTTGCAGGGGTCACTGTTCATTGGGAGGGAGGGATTCTTGTCCGACATAACATACCAGAAAATGGGAGAGAGGTGTGTGGGAAAGAGACCATGAAATCAATGGAAGCAGGACAGAGGCGAGGGAGAAGGAAAGTTCCTGCCCCAGATCAC
Organism: Anniella stebbinsi; assembly: GCA_029215795.1. Lineage (NCBI taxonomy): Eukaryota > Metazoa > Chordata > Lepidosauria > Squamata > Anniellidae > Anniella > Anniella stebbinsi. The sequence goes on from JARDYH010000006.1 coordinate 116,344,212, forward strand.
GAGCTGAGAGTTTCAGGGCTTGCGTACGTGTTTTGGCACAGAGTGACCATTGCATTGGGAAACACAGATTCCAAGGAAGATGCAACAGCAATGTGACATGTGTTCTGCCTGCTGCCACTGCCAGGTTGCGACTGGTTTCAATGTGGCACTTAACTAGGGTGGCGGGGGTTATGTGGAAATACATCAAGCAAGGACCAAACCAATCTGGCACAGAGAAAAGTGGAATTCTACCACCCGAGGAAGCCCTATGCAGAATTAGGTAGATCTGCATTAATGTGCTTACATTGGGTGCACTGCATTCTATTATGACCTCCATCACACCTAATTCCCCCCTCCCCGGGTTTGCCTCCACGTGTTTTTTTTTACCTATGATGCAGAAGCGTGTCAAGCTTATGATCCCTTTCGCCTGAATAGCTGCTCTTTCGCTCCTTTGCTCTTCCACTCCACTCCACATCTGTCAGATGAGCACTTCAACCAGACCACCTTTCTGCCGGGCAAAAATGGAATGACCCTTTAGCCTGACTCTTTGGGGGCATCGAGGGAGTACAATCCTGTCTCTGCAGAGATTCGGGCATAGTATGATTTTTAAAAATGCTTTCAAGCCTGGGATGCAAGGTTTGGGTTTTAGATTGAGGCTTGGAGCAAGCTGCTGGTGGAGATCGCTTTTCCCTGCCAGGACCTGATGCAATCCATTCAAGGCCCCAGTTCCTTTAAAACTACACAGCGGCTTAGGGTGCATTAAATGCGCTCAGGGAAAATAATCCAGACTTTTAGCATTCTAGGAAAGGCTGGGGAAGAGGCAAGGTATCAGCAGGACAGGCACGGCGTCATGTGAGTACCATGCTGCAAATCCACACACCAGCCCTGGCGAGAGTGCACTAAATCGCTGGTGTGATGGAGCTAAGATTTTGAAGAAACTTGGAATTTGGTAGTACAGACACACCCAAGACTGACATTGAGCATGAGGTCACAACTAATTCATGTGCCAGCATAGCAAGCTCTAAATACGCAACATCATTATTATATAACAGAGTAAGAACATTTGTGGGAAGACAATGTGGGGATGAAAGTGAAATTTATACAAAGATGGTGCAACCTCTTTCTAGAACAATTAACAAACCGTATCATTATAAATTATAGGGTTTGTGAATTACTTCTGAATTAAGCAATACAATGATATTGTAATTTAATTTATATTCTGGAAGTTTGGGCAGGTTACCTTCTGAATGGTTCTTGTCCTACATAAAATCTTGAGAACAACAAGGTTTAAAAAAAAGAAAAGAAATAAAGTCAAAAAAACAAAATAAGAGATGCTGTATTTGATCACACGCGATTTGATAAATGTTGAACCACCATTGCAATTTGGCTTCTAGCCAATCCACTTATGCGCTACATTCGTACTAGCTCAGTGGTAAAACACAGAGGCTGAATTCGGACGACACTTTAAACAACGGGGCTTCGGGCTAAACAACACGCAAGCCCGTTATTTCTCTCCGTTGCTTAATTGGGTGGCATAGCCTACTGTCAGTAGCGTGTGCGTTGTGTGTTACTCCCCACACGACACAATAAGCAACACAACTGACGGTTGTTTCCCCTCCCCTCCGTTACCTAATATGTCGTCCTAATTCAGCCAGAGTTTCAATCCTTGATATCTCCCACTAGAAGGTCTCAGGTGATGGGCAACACTCCCCTGTGCTTGAGAATCACTGCCAGTCAGCACATATAGCGGGACCATTGATTTATTTACTGCATTTTTATCCCATTTTAAAGGCAATTATTGTCTCACAGAGAGAGAGAGAGAGAGAGAGAGAGAGAGAGAATAGGCTTACGAACTAAAATGATGCGGCACACAAGGTTGCTTAGGCCTTGTTCTGGCCTTTCAAGGTGGTGACCGTCAAGCGGGCCTTTAATCGCGCTTTGGGCCAGGCTCATCTTCCCTTGCTGGTGTCCCTGCTTAACTAGCAATTGGTGGGTCTTGTTCTTTCACCTTCCTTCTGCAACTGTTAGGTGGAGATGAGTGTTCTTTCTGGCATGGAGGGGAGAGTGAGCTCCCTGCTACTTCCGCTGCGCTGGCCTCTGATCTCATGGAAGGCCACTTCCCAGCGTCCCTTGTTTAGGAGAAGCACCCAAAAGATGTTGAGAGAAGAGCTTAGACAAGCCTATCAGCACAAACCCTTCATTAAGACCCCAGGCGACTCCACCACTGACAAGGATCATAGCATTTTGTACACAGGAGGCATGGGTGCATCCTATTGAGAAGCAGCTACATCATCTGAGCTTCCTGCATGAGTCCTTCTGCTGAGTTGATCATCCCTGGGCCAGAAGGGTAATCAGCTCTCCCCTTGCTCCATTCATCAAACAAAGCCATAGGATGAAGATTGCCCACATCCACTTTGCCCCAATGAATTCCACACACACACACGCTCACGGTGTCATCAATCAATAAATGTCATCCATATTTATCACCCCGTAAATGGAAAGCAAGAGTCACCCAAAGCTTCAAGGTCCAGTCCAACAAAATGCACTGGCCAAAGTGGCCATGATCCCCACCATCAGCCCCCCGTTGCTGAGCCTTGCACGGGCCGCACTGTCCGCGTTGCAGAAGTCCCTCTGACAGCAGGAGGTGGAGACGCCATGCTTCTTGGTCTCGGCGCACTCTGGCATGCACATCTTGGAGACACATGCCTTGCTTGAAGAGCCTTGACCAACACAGAGGAAAGACCTACCCATTCTGAAACTTTCCCCTGGATCCTCTCATCCTATGTCCTAATCAACTGCAGGCAAACCTTGAGTTTGTAACTAGGACTGTGCAAGCCTCGGGCCTTGAACTTCCAAATCCGAAGCCTGGAGGCCATTTTAGGATGGATCTGCCATTTCCTTGCATAGTCCCAGGCCCTGGTACAGTCTACAACTCCCAGCATGCAGGGCCTGGGAGGGCTGGACTTACTGGGGCCCCGGAACAAAAGGTAGAGGTCTTGCTGTTGCTGCCATTGCCAATCTCCTCAGCAGTGTCCAGTCTATGTTGCTGGTGTCATTGTATCCTCAATGCCATTGTGTCCTCCCAGCAAGCAATCTCGCAAGATCGCTCTTGGGGAAGCCAGCGATCTCGCAAGATCGCTCACAGGGAAGCCGGCGATCTCACAAGATCACTCGCTGGGAGGATGCAATGGCGCCGGCAACATAGTCCTATTTGTAACCTCATTTGTAACCTTGATATGTTCTTGGCAAGAGAACCAACTCCACCCAAAAGCCATCATCAACATACCTGTAACATTCCGCTGCCATCTTCTCACACGTTCCAACTGCCCATTGACCAAGGACAGTGCCTATTTTCTGATCACTGTCCCCGATAGACCTGGGACAACCATTTTCTGTGTTTGGAGTTTTGGGGGATTCATGGCTTGGGAGCACTACATCGGAGAAGGATTTGGGTGTGGTCGTTGACAGCAACCTGAACATGAGTCCGCAGTGCGAGATGGGCGTTAGAAGGGCTAATGCAGTTCTGGGCTACATGAGAAGCAGCATGGTATCAAAGATGCTTAAAGTCCTGATTCTTCTCTACTCGGCACTAGTGAGACCACACCTGTAGTATTGTGTATGATTCTTGGTTGACACCACATTTCCAGAAGGACATTGACAGGCTAGGACAGGTTCAGAGGAGGGCAACGAAGATGATACAGGGACTTGAGGACATGCCCTATGAGGACAGGTTTGAAGTAACTTGGGATGTTCAGTCTGGAGAAAAGAAGGCTGAGGGGAGACATGATAGCAGTGTTCAGGTACATAAAAGGGTGCTACAGGGAAGATGGTCAAGAACAATTTTCCATGGCACAGAAATTGGGACCCATATTAATGGTTATAAGTGAGCTACCCAGATTTTGATTAAATATAAGGAAAAACTTCCCGACAGTAAGATCTGTACAACAGCAGAACAGTCTACCTACAGAAATTGTGGGTTCTCCATCTCTGGAGGTTTTTAAGCAACTGAACATCCACCTCTCATGCATGGTTTTCCTGCACATTGCGGAGTATTGGACTAGATGATCCTTGTAGTCCCTATCAAATCCACAAGTCTATGGTTCTGTGGTTTTTCTTAGAGCCTTGATCAGCTATTTAAACGAGTTGGCATCTCTTTGGGCATGTTTGTGCTTTCCCAGTTTCTGGCTTACATTTGATTCAAGCCGCTATTTACAGTTGCTCCAAGTAACCAACAGCAACGCTTATTCACTATAACAATATAAAATCAAACGCTGGATAAAGTCATGCTCTGCATTACTTTCCCTGCAAGTGTGAAATGAGTCTGTGCCTTTTTTTTACTGGGAAGGTTTAGAATCACATAAATTAGCCAATTGCGTCTGTTATTAATACTTATTTAGCACTCTAATAATAGACCCACGTCTCCTTAAAGAACTTTGGCTACTTTTCTCAAGAGATGAGTTGACAGTGATGATTTAAATGTAGGGTGCTTGAAGAGCGAACCAATCAGACATTGGCAGGAAACACCGCACGCTATAAAATGGCCAACCAACCTTGCTTTACCTCTCCTTTGTAATGCTTTTGTTTCCTGCCTCTTCTGATTCACACAATTACATTCAGGTAGTGAAGATACATGACCAAAACATGAGGCGCATGTCAGGTGGGTTTTGCTGTTGATTGATATTGTTGCTTAACTTCTGCATAACCCCACCGTTCACGGGTTCAGATGACCTGACAAGCTGCAGCCTGGGCTTCAAGATTCAAAATGGTCGCCCACATGCACTGCAACCCACCATGGCTTAAACAACCCACCATGGCTTAAACAAACCACGGTGGGTTTGTTTAAAAGTTTGCATGCTTTTTTAAATGCCTCTACCACCTTCCCACGTTGCATAGCATGCCTGTGGGGAGCGTCAACATAACATTCAAGACAGCATACATTTAAAACTCTGAATTTACGAGTTAAGAAATGGCAAAAGGTAACACCACGGCCAGAAGGCAATTTTGTGAATTATTGGGAACCAAGGAAAGCCGTTTCCCCCAGATCAATCCAAGTTTGCTCACTTTGGCTAAATTATTCAGCACACCCCTGGCTGCTTATAGGCTAATAAAAGTATACATGGTTTTGGGATAGATGAGGGAGAGACAGAGAGACAGAGAGGCAGAGGCTGTGTTTCTTCTTCCCCCCGCCCCTTAAAATACTGGAACATTCAGTTAAAATGATAACACAGTCGATCCAAGACAAAAAAAGTCGATCCAAGACCGGCCAACGGTCAGGAATGCTGGAGCTCTAGTCTAAACCATCTGGAGAGCACCTGGCTGAGGAAGATTAACATATGGTTTCTGGTGATGGGCCGGCCAGTGACTTAGATGGCTTTAAAAGGAGACAAGTCAAATCTGGGGGACATAGATGCACCAATGGGACTTCCATATTCAGGGGCACTAGGCTACAAAATAGCGGTTGCTGGGGGACAGGAACAGGAGACAACTTTATGTCTTTATGTTCTGCTAGTGGGTTTCCAGAAATATCTTCCTGGCCACTCCGAGTGGGAAACAAGGTTGCTGGGACAGAGAAAGACTTTTGGTCTGATCCAGCATGGATCATTTTTGTGTCCTGTTTTTTTAAAAATAATTCTCAGACCTTTCCCCAAGATGTGCCCACATCAACACACCCACAACACAAGATTCACAACCATACCACCGCCCCTCCAAGGACTTACCCATCTCCAAAACCTCAACGATCGTCACACAGTACTTGTCCGACTCAGAGCAGACTGTGGGTGTCATGCAATGGTCCTTGCTGGGTTGTGCGGTACACGAAGGAGGAAGCACAGGCCCGGTGAATTTGTGGGAGCTCCCCTCCCCGTAAAGCTTTTTAACGGAAAAGCATATGGCCGTTTACTGCATGTCGTTGCTTGGATTGACACTACGCTCCTAGTCCAACCAGTAACATTCCAGCCATCCACCCACTCCCCTGAAAGACCAGCTCCGCTGGGCTTCTTCCTCAATTGTCACCCGTGGCCACCAATCCAACAGGCTGCAACCAAGGGAGAGGAGATGCATAGCCAATCCACCAGCCCTGAAGACCAAATTCTCACCTTTGTCCAAAGTCAGGTCAGCAACCAAAAACATTGCCAGGAGAACCCACATCTTCATAGACTTTCAGTAGCAACAGGCAACCCCCCTGGCAGAGCATTTAAATATTTGATTTGTACCCTGCCTTTCCACTAAAGAAATGCTACTCAAGACGGCCATATATACCTTCTTCGCCTTTGGTGACTACACAGCCTGGAGTTGTCTGGGTTGGAGTCTAAATTAGGGTGCATCACTCATAACATCTTCCCCTGCCTCTAGAGAGCGATTGAAAGCCCTTTCAAAGCGCATTACCGATTTTACCTCCACATGAATGGAGCGCAAATTGGGAGTCGAGGCACTTTTTCTGTCCAATTATGCGCGTTATCAAATGCACGTTAAATAGCGAGTTTGAATTTGCGGCAGGAGTTGAAGCGCCTTATGGCCACGTAAACAAGGGATGCTGCGCATGTAAACAACTTTAACGCACGTTTCATTCAACCGGTAATGCGCTTCACCGCCTCCCATGTATAAGGATTAGGCGTAAAAGCGATTGTGAGAAGATGCGCATAATCGGTCAACCAGGCATCAAACCGAAATCTTGTAGAGGGGACCCTTGAAACACAGCATGAGGTGTCCAGGTGTACACACCAGTGTTTGACTTCCAAAAGAGGCGCTGGGGGGGGGGGCAAACACCTGAGGAAATTGCTTCTGAGTTCATCCTCCTAATCTTTGGGAGTGGATGACGGTTACCCATGAGTGAAAGGATCTCTGTGCATGCTCAAAAGCATTAATCTTGTTATTGTCATGCTCCTTCCAGCACTGAGCCCTGATGCTGGAAAATAAGTTTTGAAATTAGGCCCAGAATTAAGCCAGGAGTTTGGCAGGAGAGGCAGTGAGGACACTCAAGGTCCACGTTCACTCGAGATCCCCAGAAGATTCCTTTTCTTCGGAAAAAAACTCAACCTGATCTTGCAGCTGAAGTGTGGGCAGTCAATTGGCCAGTTGCAGACAAGCAGGGATGCCCATGTGGATGCTTTGGGGGGGAGGGGGTGGCAGCGGCTACTGTAGGGTTCATGGCCATGGGTGGGTTCAAAAGTGGAGGGGGCTCCCCAATTGCCAGGATGAATTCAGCATCTCAGCAACCTCGACAAAGAAGCAGGAACAGCTTCCAGAAAGGCTGGTCAGCTTGCAGGGGGCTGACCAAATGACCATCCCTTTCTCCATTGCAGATACATTCCAGGCAATCTGTGACAAAGAACTGTTACCAGCTTTTAAAAAATATACTGCCCATGACTTCGCTTGGATCATCTCCAGGAACCTTGCAGTTTACGCCAAGCTTACGTGTGAGGGACACAATACCCTCCCCAGTAAAATTCCATGAACGTAGCCATGAAATTGCACAATCGAAGACTTGTCTGGAAGCATCCCAGAGAGAGAAAAACAGAAGGGACGAAGGCACCCAGAACACACATGCTTCAAAGTCTGCCCTTGAGCGTGTCGCAGGCTTCGAGTAAGAAACCCAAAAGACAAAAGATTTCCTGAAACCTGTGTAAAACTGCACAATAACATTCAAGCATTTCTTCATGCTTTGAAAGGCACACCATCCCTAGACGTTCATCCTGCGTTGAGTATGGAATCGTGGTTAATCTGATCTGCAAGTATAGGAGGGAGAGAATTGGTCTCCTGGCCTATGGAAGGTCCAAGAAATGACCAAAAATGGCAACAATGGATCCCACCTGTGACATATCGAAAACATCCTTAATTGTTAGTCTGTGCCTTTTTCAAGAGCCTCTGAGGGGCAAACAAGGCATGTTTCCATATGCTGCAGGGGCTGATTATAATGGGAATTGGAGCAGGTAGAGGGTGGGTAGATTTAACCCTTTGTTCCCCATCTGGGGGTGTCTTTACAGTGACACTTTGGCTGTTCGTTCCTTCAAAACCTTGCAGCTTCACACCTACGAGGTGGGAATGGTAAATCCCGATCGCAGGAGGGAGCGTGGGCTATCTAGCCGTAAAAGCTACAGCACTGGCAGCCATTTGGCGCATTGAGCCCACCCTTTGCCCTGTCTTCCCATGCCCTACCCTGGGCCTTGATCCACCCCTGAGAACACCCCCAGCTTCTACCTGAAGCAAGGCCACCACCAACAGACGAGGGAAAGGTGGTGGTGAACTCGGAGCAAAGGAAAAATTCGCAGTAAGTCAACAACGTTTTAAGCATGCAGTTTCAGGGGAAAAGCCCGGGGTGGCTGCGAGTTGATGGCTGTGTCATATAAATAACGCAGCGCCATTGTGCAGCCACCATGGGGTATACCAGGCATATAGACAGCCCCCTGATGAAAATTACTTTTCTGAAGCTACTATTTGCATTGGTGTCGATTGGGAATTTCCCCCAGGATCAAATCAGTTTCTTCAAAGTTCCCTTCCCCCCCCCCCCCCCCCAGGAATGCAGCAGGGGACAAATGTATTAAACTCCTCTCCCCCTGGTGCTTTTACTTGCATTTTAAAAGACATGCAGGTTAAGTACAAAGAGGTACATAATGTCAGGTTCAATTTGGCCCTGTAGATGGAAGTTCAACCGCTTCTCTGTGCAGCTTATAGTGGTACTGCTCTTAACAGTTATCTTCATTTAAACCGACTTTCTGCTAGCTTGACCCCATCTTTGAGAGAGTATACTAAATCCATTCTTGCTTGACCCCAACGCTGTTGAACTCTGGTGCCCAGAAGTGAGCAGAACGTTCCAAAATATGATCTTATTGGAAGTGACTCATGGCTTTCTTTGGAATCTATGTCCCAAGAACGCAGCAGCACATGAGGAACAGGGGTCAGGTGAAGTACCTTCTTAAGCAGCTCAAGTGGATTTCAATCATACAGTGACTCTATTCTTTAACTAGGAACAAGGTTGTCACACAGAGGAGGGCCAGGATCTCTTCTCGATCAACCCAGAATGCAGGACACAGAATAATGGGCTCAAGCTACAGGAAGCCAGATTCCGGCTGGACATCAGGAAAAACATCCTGACTGTTAGAGCAGTACGACAATGGAACCCATGACCTAGGGAGGTGGTGGGCTCTCCCACATTAGAGGCCTTCAAGAGGCAGCTGGACAGCCAACTGTCAGGGATGCTTTAAGGTGGATTCCTGCGTTGAGCAGGGGGTTGGACTCGATGGCCTTAGAGGCCCCTTCCAACTCTACTATTCTATGATTCCATGAACACTCCAAAGAGAGTACTCACCACCCACACAGGGCACCTTGAGGAGAGGAGACCTGCAGAGTGAGCCAACACAACGGAGGGTGGGGTGGACAGAAACCATCTGCCTTTGTGCGACTCAGCACAGAAAGGCAGGTATCTGAATCTGCTTCTTGCAGGGGGGTGCATCTTGCCTTCAGTGCACACACATGTAAATTCCCAATATGGAACGATCTCCCCAACGAGGCTCGCCTGGCGCCAACATTGTTATCTTTTTGGCGCCGGGTCAAGACTTTCCTCTTCTCCCAGGCATTTCACAGCAAATGCTGAGGGGTTTGTTGTTGTTTGACCCAGAATAGTTGTTTTAAATGGATATTGTATTTGTATAATCTGTTTTTTATGCTTTTTGAATTTTGTATATCAGTTTTTAATGTTCAGTGTTTTTTAATTTTTGTAAACCGCCCAGAGAGTTTCGGCTATGGGGCGGTATATAAATGCAAATAATAATAATAATAATAATACGCATGAAGCACAGAAATGCCACGCTGCGCAGTGTTCCATATCACACACCACAGCTGTTGTCTGGATAAGACAGAGGCCCTATGGGTGGGTGGTTTCCCAGGTCCAGGAACTGTTTGCCTGTTCTGGATGGAGTTGTACTCGCTTTGAAGAAGCAGCTACATAGTTTTGGCATGCTCCTGGATCCACCTTTGTGACTGGAGGCGCAGGTAACCTCAGTGGCCCAGCCAGCCATTACCAAGTACAAGCGGTGCGGCAACTCCTCTCAGTCCTGGATAGGGACAGCCTAGCCATGACGATCCATGCACTGGCAACTTCACGATTAGACTACTGTAATGCTGTCTATGTGGGACTGCCCTTGTACCTGATTCGGAAGCTGCAGCTAGTGCAGAAATCAGCAGCTACAGTGCTCAGCGGGACACCTAGTGATGCTCACAAAACACCTGTCTTGAGAGGACTGCACCAGCTACCTGTTAGGTACTCAGCCATGTCCACGGTTACCTTGTTGACATACAAAGCCCTAAACAACTTGGGACCAGGATACCTAGTAGGCTGCCTTCCCCTATTAACTATCCAGCTGACTTATAGGATCTTCAAAGGAGGGCTTGCTGGTCCTTCTGTGACCAATAGCATGTCGCCATATCGTATCTCGAAGGTGGACATTTTAGAGGGTGGCACCCATCCTCTGGAACCCCTCGCCCTTGCAGCTTGGGAGGCAGAAAATGTTTCAACGCCTCCTGAAAATGAACATCTTCACCCAGGACTTCTCTGGCTTGCAGTTGCAATAGATTATATGCTGCTTCCTCCTTATTGATCCTTGTATTGTTTTGTATTTTTACTGCAGCTTGAAATTGTTTTCAATAGCGTATTTTAAATGTTGTTATTGTCACTGAAATTGCTTTCACTAGTATACTTAAAAGGTGTTTTTAATATGTGAGCCACTTGGGAGATTGTTTTTTTAAAAATATTATTATTATTAAATCAACAAATAAACGTATTTTGAATTGCTGATTAGAGATTGTAGGACAATTAGGTTTTTCTTGGGGATCCATAACCCAAAGAACCGCCACTTTGTGGACTTTTAAATCAGCTGAGATTGCAGCCTGTTCCCAAGAAAATGAAACAAGAGAACCATCTGTAATGGTGGGGAGAAGGCTAATCTTTGAAATGGGTGTAGGATGTTACAAGAATATCCCATGCTGTGCAGAGGAGAGTTCCTGTATGGGTGTGTTGTGTGGAGGGCTCTGTGGAGTTTTCTGTTGCATTGAGTTGACTGTTCCCACTGGCTACAGAGTTCCCTGGCAAGAGCGGCGAAAGGAGCGAGTGCCGCTCTAGGAGAGCTGCCGGGATTGCTTTTTCGCAGCCATAGCTGATGGATACCATCAGGAGGACCAGGGGAGGAGAGAGGGTGGAGGAACTGTCAATCAAATGTCGTGATGGATTTGACTGAACTCCACGGTAGCCCACAGTCACACAGTGGTGGAGTTAGGCCAGGTTGTGCGGGGAGTACTTCCTAAGAACTCAATCACTGAGTGGAGTTTTCACACTGCATTGACTAACGTGTTGTCTGAACTGCTGAGCCATAGAGGAACATCAAAAGTGCCTTATATTGAATCAGTTATGGTCCATCTAGCCCAGTAGGGTCAGCACTGGCTGGCAGAAGCTCTCCAGGTTTCCAGAAAGGGCTCTTTCCCCTACTTGGAGATGATGGGGCTGAACCTGGGACCTTTTGTGTGCAGAACAGGAGCTCTGTTGTTGAGCTACCGCCCTCCCCAGGCATTTCCTACCTGGAGCAGTCAAGAGGAGGAACAGACTGTTCTGTGCCTCCTCCACCAGCCCACTTGCTCATCTGCATGCAGTTCCTTGTCACCCATGGCGACAAGGCGAGTGTTTAAATTCAAGCCTCCAAAGAGTGACTCTTATTTCCATTTGGGAAATGTTGGAGGCTAGGAGTACTACTTCCCTGTGAAGACCTCCTCATTGTGTTGCGCTTGTCTGCTGTTTTTCTGCAACCACTTGTCTGCCTCTGGTGATAATAAGGTCACAGTCTGGTCACAGATAATTAGAAAGAGGTTGTCATCCCCACCGATGGCTGTCTTGGTTCGGAGTGGTTGTTTCAAGACGCTTGGATGTCTCCTCCCACGCGGGCTAATGCCTTTGGTCATCAGGTGCCAGAATAGCACCGATCAGCAAATGCTGAGGCCAATGGCACCTAATGACAGAAGAACATCATGATACCACTGTTCCCATTTAAACCAGGAGGACCTAAGAACCTAGGAAGACCTGTGCAGGGTCAGACCAAAGGCCCCTTTAGTCCAGCATTCTGTTCTCACACTGACCAACCACTGCATATGGGACACCCACAAGCAGGACATGAATGCAACAGCACACTCCTACCCACGTTCCCCAGCAACTGCCTCTGACACTGGAGGTCGCCTACAGCCATCTTGACTAGTAGCCACTGACAGCTTTCTCCACTTCCATGAAATTGTCTAATCCCCTTCTAAAGACATCCAAATTGGCAGCCATCACTATATCTTGGAAGAGGCATGCCCTCTAACAAGGGAAGCAAGTGTAGGAAATCAGTGACGGATGCTCATCACGTCACTAATAAATCTTCACCCTAAGGCTCCAGTTTCGCCTCTACAGAAATCCACACACACGTTAAATATCCAAATGAGTTCATACCATGATCATCTCCTGGCTTGACTGCTGCTACATCCTCTTCTCTAGCCTTCTGTTGTCTCCCTTCAGCCTCCTCATCTCTGTCCAGAAACATTCTAACCTTCATAGGCATGTGCAAGGGGTGTGCCAGGTGTGTTCAGGCACACCTTAATGTCTCAAGCAATAAGCATGAATTGAGGGGGCCATTGAGTAAGCTGAAGAACCGCTGCCTCCGAGAGAGTGCCGTTACTCCCACCAGCAGGAGTGAGAAGGAATCGCTCTGCTGAAAGCCTCTGTGCCAGGAGCTGCGCTTCAAAGAGGCCGGGAGGAGGGCCCCTGAAGGCTAATATCACCTCGTCAGCCCTTCCCCTGGCCAGCGTTACCACAAAGCCCCACCAATGTTGGGGCTTGAGGAGTGTCTCCTCATTCCTCCTCCCACGCCTGCAACGGCCCTCCAATGGTCAGGCAAGCCGAGCGCAGAGTGGGGCATCACTGTCTACAGTGTTTAATAAATAAATGAATAAAAATAATGTCCTTTACGATTGTGTATTCAATAAATGTTCGCCTTTGAAAAACAACAACCTGGGATGCACACCCTAATGAAATATGCAGCGCATGCCTATATCAACCTTATGATGTGCCCCCCTCTAAACCGCTTCCTGCCCGCTCCCAAATCCAACACCAACGTGCCATGACCTTCAAAGTTCTCCATTGCCTTGGCCATCCCATCCCCATTATCTCTCTACCGTCATATTCTGCCTGCGAGACCCCTGATCTTCCAGCTCCGCCACCTTCAGCCATCTGAAGGTCTCTTGGGGGCTGCTGTCTTGATGTCATCTTTGCCCCAGGGTGGCTCCGAATCCATGCTGCGTCGGTTTATAAGACACAGCTGCAGATTCGAAGTTACCCTGGGGCAAAGAGGCGAAGATGCGTGGCTGAAAGGTCGAGGACTTACCCCGACTTTTCCAACCAAAGGAAAATCAGCCTGGCTCTTCCACCAGTCAAAGCCACTCCAGGGGTGTTCCCGGGCGGAAGGTGACCTCCTATTGGTCACCAGAAGCCGTAGGAAGGGGTGGGCCCAGCAAACTTAATGGCCGCTGGAAAGCCTGCGCTGCCTCCCCTCATAAGGACAACTTGCCGCTCTTGATGCCTGCAATTGCCTCCCAGAACCCCCCTGTGATATGATTCCACCACTCCCACATCTTCCAAGCCCCTTCCCCAAAACCCAACTTTCCCTTGAAACCTTTACCATAATTCCCTAGTCCCCATACCCCCCCCCCTTCCTCTGTTATTTCCCATGTGTTGAATTTTAGACTGCAGGCTCCTCGGGGCAAGGACCTCTTGTGCTACATAAAGTGCAATGCACAATGATGACAGAATAATAAACCATAAGAAACTTAAGGTTGATCCTTGCATTCTTATGACTGAATGGGAGAGTTGATCCACCCACTAGCCCTGCTGCCCCCCACCCACAACATACGATCATTGGCAGACTCTTGTGGGAGATGGTTGTAGTCTTTGTGTTCAAGTGTCCGAATTGCAGCCACAACAAAATGATTTCAGCAACACGGTGAGTCCCAAAGCACCCCCATGTGGTGAGCAGTAGGATTACTTTGGAGAAAACAAAGAGTATGAATCTCTATGAATAAATATGATTTTAATCTGCCAAGAACTAGAAAACCAGGGGAATCAACTGAAAATCTCCCCTCCCACCATCCTTCTTAGAAAACACATTTAAAGAGGTATTCAGCGACATACTGAACCAAGGCAGCGAGATGCAATGCAAAGGAGATGGCCCACTGCTAATCTGCATATCTAGAAAAATAGATATTGCTGCTGGAAAACGTGAGATTATACTTTCCAACAAAGCAATTGTAGAAACACCCATTATTTTGGCCCATTTCCAACACAAATATATATGCACAATGGCATATCTTAGAACAGAAACCAATTGTGAAATCATAATTTATAAATTCCAAATATCTACTAAAAATTCTGAAATATTAAGAGCTCATCGTTCAAGGTGAAGATTCCCTCCAGTGTGTGTAACCCTCACTGTGAAAATATTCAGATTTCAAATTCAAATTTTCAGTAACAAACATATTTTATGTTTAATGAACTCAAAGCTGCCAGCTAATTCTGTCTTTGGAGTTCGAATCCAGACATTTAAAAACAAAGAACAAACAGAACAGGATGTTAAACTTCCATGACATTTTTTTTGTTCTAACTAGTTTGGATACCAAAGCAATGTGACATTCTCTAGCAAGTTCCTCCCACCTCCATTGTCAACACGCACATCCAAAAAGCAAAGACCACTGTAGACAAAAACATCCATATTTTAACTAAGAGCTTCCCAAGCAACTTAATGCCAAGCAGACAAACAAGCAGACAAGAATACGAGTTCCTTGAAACCTGAATGTGACTACAAGAAATTACTAGACATAAGAGCACTTCTAACCAATAGTGCCACCACTATATGTACGTTTGGTGTAGATAAAATTCACCCGTGGCTAGCATGTTGTAAGTAAAATTCACCCGTGGCTAGCATGTTGTATGGAAACAAAGTCCCTTTATACAGCCCCTGCTTTTGTAGGAATACTAGCAAACCAAAATTGATAATATTAAGATTACTGTGGAACAACCATCGTATTTCTTCCAGCAGAAATGTGTTTCCCCCACTACTATCACCACCACCATTACCTAGAAACATTGTTCCACAAAGCTATGCGCTGATTGTTTTACCCCAGATCTGCAGCATCAGGTTTTGCAGCATCGGGTTTTGCAATCGGGTTCTTTCCTTCATTATGTGTCTAATGCCCCTCTACAAGCAGGAATTGGCTGCACTAGCTTTCTGAGTCAAACCACCACAATTCCACTGAAAGTCAACCAAATGCTAGATTCATCAAGAATCCATACAACGTATAGCATAGATGGCAGAAAATCAAGGATTCTTGTATGAATTCAAGTGACAGACACTGGATGTCATTCTATAAGGGTCTCTGGCATAGGGTAAACATAATAAAACATAATCTTTATTTTACTCTGTTGCAACAGCTGGTGAGACAGACATCCCTCCTCCAAAGATTATATGCTCTGGGTTTTAGAGGAAAGATGAAGTTCTAAAGGATTCGTCTTTCTGCTCTCCATCTCTGCACCACTATTACTAAGACTCTTCAACCATAAATTCAACTGCTTATTCCTGCATGTGCCAAAACAAGGCCTCAGAGCTTTCAGAGCACAGCCCCAAATCTCTAAGAAGCAAGGGCTGGGATGCTGAGCATTTCTGATTTAGAGAGAAAGAATTGGGTCCGGAAAACTAAACTTTAGCCTGGATCAGAATCTTATTTCAGACAACAGGGTCCCTCCGTCTCTCAAGGAAGTCACTGAACTAGTTCTGGCCAGCTTTAGCGTCCCTGGATTCAATTTTTTTTAAAAAGGATGGGCTATGTATCCTTTTTTAAAAAATGAGGAAGTGAGGTAGTCTGTAACTCCAGCCTATACTTCCAAGACCACCCAAAAGGAGTGCAACACCAGAAATCCTTGGAAAATAGAGACAGAACAAGTACTTCCCTATTGGGCTCTTACACGGCCCTCACCGTCTCCTAAAGCAGGCATAGAAAAGAGAACTGATCAGGCAGCAGTATGACTGTACCATAAGCCTGAGCTGGTTGAACCTGTAATGGCTTCTCTCAAAATACAAGGAGTTGTGATTTTCTGAGATAGTGACACAGTCCCTGTTACAGGACTCTATTTCCTGAAGTTCTTTGGAAGAAAAGCCAAGAGAGTTTTAAAAAAGCTCTAGTGCAGACACGACCAAAGAATTCCCTATTACAATTGCTCAGGAACCCAGAGGAAGAGACCAAGGGGAGACCCCCCCCACATTCTGAGACCCACACTCCTGAAGTCCATGTCTTCCGTTTTATACAAAGGATGAAATTACGGGCACCGGGGCCTTCTTTTAGAGGTGTATTTTGCATGCAAAAAAGTGGCCACAATAAGGCATAAAAGTGCAGACGAGCTACCCAAACAAGCAAAAGGTAGCTTAGATCTCTCTTCAGAATTCAAAGTCTTCATCCGCCATCGCTATTGCCCATGCGAACTTCTCCCTCTGGGTCTTGTTGTAGATCTTCTCAATGGGTACACCAAACCTTTTACACCTGTGGCAAAGAAAGAGATCAGACAGGAGGGCATTTTGTTATCCAAGCAGGGCTCTTGGGACTGAACCTCCATTGCTAGAAGAAATGCATAGACACATACTCCTATGACAAATTATTATTATTATTATTAATTATTATTATTATTATTATTATTTACATTTTATATACCGCCCCATAGCTGAAGCTCTCTGGGCGATTTACAAAAATTAAAACTTTGGACATTAAAAATCAATATACAAAATTTAAAACTATAAAAGCATAAAAACAGACAACATATAAAAAACAGTATACATTGAAAACAACTGTGAACTCTCAGCCAGGCCTAAATATAGTTCTGGGGTCAATTAAAAACTCAGTACATGCTGTTAAATGTTAAATGCCTGGGAGAAGAGGAAAGTCTTGACCTGGTGCCAAATAGATAACAACGTTGGTGCCAGGCAAGCCTCGTCAGGGAGATTTGGGGGGGCCACCACTGAGAAGGCCCTCTCCCTTGTTGCCATCCTCTGAGCTTCCCTCGGAGTAGGCACCCGGAGGAGGGCCTCATACGTTAAATGTAGTGTACGGGTAGGTTCAGGGCTGCAGTCCCCAAACACTCTAGCTGCCATTCACCCACCATGCCACGCTGATGCGCGGGTCCAGGTAATTCAGCTTGGATGTGCCCAGAGCAATCTGCTTGTTTTCCTCCTTGTCCGTGGCTTGAATATCCAGCCTGGCCAGCTGCTCTTCAATCTTCTCCACCAGCTTCTTTTTCTTTTCCACCACACTGTTTTGAAAAAGAAGCAATATAGCATACAGATGGAAATGCAACACCACTGGAACAAAATGTAAGCAGCCAGTAAGGAAAGCTCCCAGTTCTCATGGTGGGCCTTTCTACACCACAGAGGTGTAACTGCTTTCAGGATCATTGTTCTCAATTAGCATAATGGGAATGACATCTCAGGTTCCTCTGGCCCGTCACACCTGCCATTTTGGAATTTTTTGTGGGGGGGATCCGGGAAAAGCGTACGAGTGCTCCTCCGCAAAAAGTAAGTAAAAATAATGATAAAACACCCCTCGCGCGATCGGGCCCCACCCCCCTCTCCTGATGGGCACGGAGCCATGAGAAAGATTCGGGATTTACCAGGGATCCTTTATCCCTGACAAATCCCGTAGCCAACCCCACCCCCGGGAGTCTCTGTGCGTCATTTGGACTCACAGGGACCAACCAGGGGCCATCCCAGGCAAACAGCCTGGTGTAGAAACAGGCATTCTGCTTGAACAGGCCCACTTTCCTTATCAGTGTTGTGGTTATGCCCATGTTTGATGGTTACTTCTAACATTTTAGTTTTGGAAAAAAGGGGATACTGAGAGGACATGATGGAGGTAAATAAAATGATGCATGGTATATGGGAAGGGGGAAGCTTCTCTCTCATAAAATGCAAGAACTCAGGGGTCATCCATTCAAAGCAACTGGTAGCAGATTTAGGACAGATAAAAGAAAGAACTTCTTCATGCAGCACATGATGCATTTGCAGATGTTGGGGATGGGGCACCAGCGTTGATGGCTGTAAGAGTGGAAGGGGAAAATGCATGAAGAAAAAACGATCCATGGCTTTTACTCATGGGACCAACTCTAAAATCACGCTTAGTTGTCAAACCAGACCACTTTGCCAAAGTGATTCTGTGAGCACCCACATCTGGAAAAACAATACATCAATTTAGCTTTCCACATACAGGTTCTGTGAAGAATACAGCCACTAGTTCATCAAAGCCGCTCAGAAACTGGGACCACTCACGCTTTAGATTTCATGTCCTTTTTGGCTTTGTGATCCGCCTTGGCCTGTCTGAGCTCCCCTTTTGCGTCAGTCAGCTGATCTTTTTTGGCATCGATCTAAAATGACAACAACCAAGGCAGCCGGTCCGGGTCAGGCTCTGCTCGGTGCTTCTAGACGAGCATGGATGATGCCCTTCCCCACCCGCCAATGGCTGAACCTTCTTCTAGAAATTACATGCAGAACATCTTCTTAGCCCTTCCAATATGGTACTGGGAACACGCTCCTTCCCATCCTCCGCAACGGCACCCCTTTTCTGCCAGTTAACCCCCGACTAGTGCCGACAGCACGTCAGGAGTTGTGCGGATGCGTCAGAGCGAAACAGGGCGCCTGCTGGAAACTGCAGATTCATGCAAGGGGCAGCTGAACCAAGAGGCTTCCCTCCTCCCTCCGAATCTGCCGCTAATGGACAGCCCACATGAGTTCACCAAAGGCCTCGGTGCCCTTCCGCTGGTTTACCTTAGCCTGGAGGTTTTGCATAGACTTCTCAAAGGTCTTTGGCGTGGCCCGCTGGTGGTTGCACAAGATGGCGACCGCACGGTTGGCTCGGTTGTAGGAGAGGAGTTTTGCAGCCACGTTGTCATCCTCTGTTGATACAAAAGGTGGAAGGTGAGGGAACGAGAGGACGCTAGAGCTGGGGAGAACGGGCGATCTGGCCCCAAATTCCTGAAATTGACCCAGTAATTCAAGAACCTATATCTGTAGCATATTTACTTGGGAGTACATCCCACTGAACTCAATGGGGCTAATTTTGGATTAAACATGTACAGGATTGCCCTGTTCATCTCCAATTCCGCCCTGCACCCCTACGATAATGACACGGGATGCCTTTGGGTCTGCTTTCGAATAAAAACAACTTTGGTATTTTGAAAGACCTTCTTATATATTTTTTTAAAAAGGGAGAGAAGAAAAGAAATTCAAAGATAAAAACGTTTCCCCTCGTAGCTCAGGCTTAAAAATAGAGTGGCACAGAATGCCACACTATGATATTTCATTTTTAACAAGCCCACTTCAATCCCTGCCCTTTCTTTGGAGGGGCGTTTAACTGTCCTGCACTTGCCCGAGAAAGTGAGGGGCTGGAGGAATGATCCACCTGCTCTCTAAGAGTGTGCTTTTTGGTAGATATTCAGCTGCCTTCCCCTATAATGCCCCCAATGAGTGGGGAAGGAGGCAACCTATTTGGATGGGGGCAGCCATTTTGAATTTCCTAAGATTCAGAAGGCATTACAGAAGAAAAGACTTTCTGTGAAAATAATAATAATAATAATAATAATAATAATAATAATATATTTATTACCCGCCTCTCCCTCTGGATCGAGGTGGGGAACAACATCAAATATAAAATACATAAAACTGATTAAAAGCATATAAAACTAATACATTATTAAAATACAATAAAACTCTCCAAATTCAACGGGGTAGGCCTGCCAGAACAGAACGTAGCGTCCTTTCTGATTCTCTCCCCTCGAAGATGTTTTGCCTCACCCCTAAAACACAGCCAAAGCAAACAGAAATAGGTGAAATGGTTGAGAAACAGGCCCTTATCAACTCGGTACGGCCCTAGTAGGTCTACTGAGCCTCATAGCATTGTGACTGCTAGGCCGTATTACACTGAACACTAGGCCATGGCACAAATGAAGGAGTGTTCTTCCGTCAGTGACTTGTTCCCGGTAATTTAAAAGCCTTGAAAAGAAGCCAGACGGCCAGTAGAGCTCAGGAACTTGAACAAAACTCGCAGGTCAACCTCTTCATCCAGAATGGAGGCTACACACAGAGACGGGAACTGAGCATGGGGGAAGGCCTGTCGCACACTTCAGAAACATGCAAGACGTGCTTAAGATTGAAGGGAAGACCACAAGGCATGCACATGGGAGAGGCCTC
Organism: Anniella stebbinsi; assembly: GCA_029215795.1. Lineage (NCBI taxonomy): Eukaryota > Metazoa > Chordata > Lepidosauria > Squamata > Anniellidae > Anniella > Anniella stebbinsi. The sequence continues at coordinate 116,364,482 of JARDYH010000006.1, forward strand.
TCTGCTCGATTGATAACTAAGAACATTAAAAAAAAGAGCCCTGATGCTGGATCAGACCCAGGGTCCATCTAGTCCAGCACTCTGTTCACACAGTCAGTGGCCAACCGGTCGTCAACCAGGAACCCACAAGCAGGACACGAGTGCAACAGCACCCTCCCGCCCATGTTCCCCAGCACTTGGTGCGTACAAGCTTACTGCCTCTGATACTGGAGGTAGCACCTAGCCATTAGGACCAGTAGCCATTGATAGCCTTCTCCTCCTCCTCCAGGAATTGATCCAACCCCCTTTTAAAGCCATCCAAATTGTTGCCCATCACTACATCTTGTGGTGGCGAATTCCATCTTGTGGTATCTTCCGCGAAGGGAACGGGGCATGCAGAAAGGCCTGGCACATACTTTCTGCCCAATCCTGGGGGGGGGGGGGGGGGGAGTTTCTCCCAGCCCCAGTGACTTCGGCAAGGCCCGTTCCCCCAGATCACGGGATCAAAGTCACATGAACCTGGACTTGGTCCACCTAGCCTAGTGCTGCTCTCGCTCTGACTGGCAGCCTCTCTCCACGGTCTCTGGCAGGGGCCTTTCCCAGTCCTGCTGAACTGGGATCCATTTGCTGGAGATCTTAGGGGTGAAACCTGGGAGCTTCTGCATGCAAAGCATATGCTCTACCACTGAGCCAGGGCTCCTCCCGGTCTTTGACAGCAGACCCTGCCCTCTTCCGTATCCCGTGGCATTGTCCCTGCCCTCACCTAACATCGTCTGAGGGTCACTCTTTGGTTCCTGTCTCTTGCCTTGTCGTTCTTACATTATTCCACAATAGCACACGTGGCTTCAGTTGATACGATTTGGGGGCAGTCAGGCAGAGCTTAGTTTTTGAACTTGAGAGGTGCCAGAACTCAAAACCAGCTGAGTGTCGCGCCCTCTGCTCATCTCCTCCAAAATGTGTGGATTAGGAAGTGTTAGGGAGACCCTATGGAGCCTGTGGTGCACCAGAAGAGATTTGGGCTGGGTGCCTGAAGTCCCTTTACCGTTTGTCAGTGCTTCCAGCTGTTCCTGCAGCGTGATGGAGGCGTTATACGTTCTGAAGACCTTGGCCGTCAATCCATCCATCAGGTCCTGGAGATGTTTATTCAGTGTTGTGGTCTGGAAAACAAGTTGGGGAAGGAATCTGTGACCAAAAAAGAGGAAACTCCAACCCACAGAAGAGCGCAGAGCTAGCCCTACATTTCAGGAGATCATGGATGGGAATCTGCATTCTGAGTTGCCCACTTCTCTTCTCCATCTCAAGCCAATCCATCTTTCTCCTAATCATGACTATTTTTTTCACCGGTACTAATATTGTGCAAGGCTGTATATTTGTTACCGGGCCAGGTTTAAGGTGTTAATACTGGTGTACAAAGCTCTAAACAACTTGGGAACAGGACACCTGAGAGAGCGCCTTCTCCCTTTCTCACCTGCCTGGGCACTGAGGGCATGTGAGGGCATGCTCCTGGTGGTTCCACATGGAACTGCCGCCTGAATGGAGTCCACCAGGAGAAAAGCCTTCAGCGTGGTGGCCCCCTTCCTATGGAATTCCCTACCTTTGGAGATCAGGCGCCTCCTGAAAACATAATTTCAGGAACCCTTCCTTGAGCGACCGGCTGCGGTTTATCAAAACTCACTTTTATCAGTACTCTGTTTCTTTTAAAAAATATTAATTATTTTAACATAGTGCTTTTATTCCGCTGTCCACCGCACCAAAATCTTTGGATGTGGAGCAGTACAAAAATATTCTATGTAAATAATAAACAAATCTATTTCCATAACCACTGATCCAGTAAAAAGCAAACTAAGAGCCTTGTGAAAGGTACTGCGAAATCCTAATTTATTGCCACACCTTTCTTCCATCTCAGAACTGAAGGCGGTGTTCAAGGATTCATAGGTGGTCTCCACTATCTATGCACTGAACAGACTCAACTCGCTTAATTTCAGCAAGGCTGCTACATCAGGTGCCTTCAGGCCACGTTCTAGTCAAGGTGGTGGAAACAGGTGTGCCCTACACTCCTCAGAGCTATTGTGGGAGACGGCTGTGCCTGAGAGATACCCGGGATAGAAGGAGGAGGAGGAGAAGGAGGAGGAGGAGGAGAGGAGGAGGAGATGACCCAAGAAGGTCAGTATAGCATCTACCCAAACACTCCCTGGCCCAGATAGATCCCACACTTACAGACAGCCTGTCAAACAGGTCATCCCCAGATTCTTTGTTCTCCATGAATAACTGCAAGTTCTTGAACACCTACAACAACCGGTAAGGAAGTTATTATAACAATGTCCTCTACAGAGGGTGATAGAAAGCCTTGTTGAAAACATTTTTTTGGAAACAGCATCATGCATGCAAAGGTGTCAAAAGGAAGATTCACTAGCTAAGCCCCAGTATAAACAGGCCGTTTCCTTTGGGGGGGAAGTTCCATGTTTCATTTATACGGCCAGTAGATAGATGACACTGCAATATAGTGATAGATAGATAGATAGATAGATAGATAGATAGATAGATAGATAATAGATAGATGATAGATAGATGATAGATAGATAGATAGATAGATAGATAGATAGATGATAGATGATAGATAGATGATAGATAGATGATAGATAGATGATAGATAGATGATAGATAGATAGATAGATAGATAGATAGATAGATAGATAGATAGATAACTGCACTTTCAGCGATTTAAGCAAAGGCGGAATAAAGCTTAAAAACGACAGGAGAGGCACTGGAGGTTGGCCGCATCATGAAAAGGACCCGCAGACGTCTGTTAGCGATCGGCCATGGGTGCACAATATCAGCCTCGTGCGAGGAGGGCCATTATTATAATAAAGAAATATTTAACAGGAAACTTCCATCTACGTTTCCTGCGTTAGCACAGACAAGAGGAAGTGAGACAATCGGACTGAGCGACCCCAAAGCTGAAATGGGCAGCAGGGAACTAAGAGGGGGAAAGGATTTGCTGGGCCAGGCAAACGCGAACGTCGGTGTTCTTTGCGCATCATGTCCGATGCAGAAGTGAGTGGAATTATGCTTCCTCCTCAGAGGCTTTCCCAACTGCACTGTCCTAAGGAGACGAAGAGTGAGCATTGCACTCCCACTACAAAAGCCTTCCCCTACCTGGTGCCCCCCAGATGTTTCAGTCTGCAGCTCCCATAATCCCCCAGCCACCCTAGCAGCACTAGAGGGTTCTCCGGATCAGTCTAATGCCCCCAGACCTCCCCTGACCCAGGGAGCTGCCTGTACACCACCAGCTGGGCTGGGCTGGCTCTTCAGGGACCCCTCTCTCACCTGCTTCTCCACGGGCACTTTATTACAGTAGCGGATGCAGTCCTTGCCCAGGAAGTCAAACTCCACCACACTCTCCTTCCTGTCCAGCCGAGGGTGCAACGTGATGTGCTCAACGCGCAGGGAGCAGCAGCCCACCGTGTCTGCCGTCTCCCCTTCCTCCTTTTCATTCCCTGCTCTCAGGGCCAGCTGAGAAGGGGGCACGGAACAATGAGAAGTCAGGCACCCCCTCCTCCAAAATAGTACGTCTTTCTTGAAAAGGGATCCACATCACGGCCCACCTTTAATCACATCGTCAACGTGGGTGTAAAGGAGCAAGAGGAAATATGTTCCTGAACAGCCTGGTTTCATCGAATCGTAGAATTAATAGAGTTGGAAGGGGTCTACGAGGCCATCTAGTCCAACCCCCTGCTCAATGCAGGAATCCACCTTAAAGCATCCCTGACAGATGGTTGTCCACCTGCCTCTTGAAGGCCTCTAGTGTGGGAGAGCCCACCACCTCCCTAGGTCGTGGGTTCCATTGTCGTACTGCTCTAACAGTCAGGAAGTTTTTCCTGATGTCCAGCCGGAATCTGGCTTCCTGTAACTTGAGCCCATTATTCCGTGTCCTGCACTTTGGGATGATCGAGAAGAGATCCTGGCCCTCCTCCGTGTGACAACCTTTCAAGTACTTGAAGAGCGCTATCATGTCTCCCCATGGTCTTCTCTTCTCCAGGCTAAACATGCCCAGTTCTTTCAGTCTCATCTCAAAGGGCTTTGTTTCCAGGCCCCTGATAATCCCCATTGCCCTCCTCTGAACCCCCTCCAGCTTCTATGCATCCGTACCGATGCTGCCTGGTTGCCACTTTCACATGGCCTATGCCATCTCTGGGCAGCACTGGAAATGCCTGACATTAGCAAACACTTGGTACAAGCAGAGGACGGGACATAGTCCCATGTTAGCACTGCTCCCAAGCTAGAGACATGCTCCCAATTCTGGTTCCTGTTCACCTGCTGCCAGGAGAATTTAGACAAATGGGTTATAGCAGGTGTGCTTCTAATATTTAAAGGACCACCTTTTAGCCATATGAACCTACCGAGCCCTAAGATTGGAATCAGAGGCCCTGACTTTAGCAGACATGCAACTGGGGAGGATCAAGGGCCAGGGCCTTCTACTGGTGGCACCGCAATTTCAGGATTCTCTTCCCAACTACACAGCAGCATCTGAGCAGTAGAACTCGGCACTGGTTAGGCCCCATCTTGAGTACTGCGTTCAGTTCTGGGCACCACACTTCAAGAAGGATGCAGACAAACTGGAGCATGTTCAGAGGAGGGCAACGAGGATGATCAGGGGTCTGGAAACAAAGTCCTATGAGGAGAGACTGAAAGAACTGGGCATGTTTAGCCTAGAGAAGACTGAGGGGAGACATGATAGCATTCTTCAGATACTTGAAAGGTTCTCACACAGAGGAGGACCAGGATCTCTTCTCGATGAACCCAGAGTGTAGGACATGAAATAATGGGCTCAAGTTACAGGAAGCCAGATTCCAGCTGGACATCAGGAAAAACTTCCTGACTGGTAGAGCGATACGACAATGGAACCCATGACCTAGGGAGGTGGTGGGCTCTCCCACACTAGAGGCCTTCAAGAGGCAGCTGAACAACCATCTGTCAAGACATGTTTTAATGTGGATTCCTGCATTGAGCAGAGGGTTGGACTCGATGGTCTTATAGGCCCTTTTCAACTCTACTATTCTATGATTCTATGTTTCTATGAACTCCTTTCCCAGGCAGTTACATTGGTTCCCACATCATTGGCCTTTAGGCAACAGGTAAAAACTATTGACTATTTTCAACCAGCTTTAAGAGTGATAATTCCAAACCTACCTGACGCCTCCACAGCCCTCACCTTATCAATGAAGTACAATGCCACGGACCTCTGCCGTTTCTTCATCTCCTTGGACTTCCAGTCTGCTCGGTACTGAGAACGGATCTTGTCAACCACCCCTTTCAAGCACCGGGCGACCTCGTACTTCTGCCAGTCCTTCTCCCCCTGGGAAAAGCAGCAGGATGTGTGATCTCCCTCATCATGGTAGCTGCTGCCCCAGATCATCCACCCTCCCAGGGAAGAGAAGTAGCTCTAAATTAAACAAGAGTCGCCTGGTTTGCACGTATAGGCTGTCATTGAATCGTGGGTTGTTGTTACATGTGAACCCTGCACTATAGTTTAACTATAGTGAGAACACAGGATTTTTAATTGGGTTGTGAACTTAGCAACCCATAGTTAAACCATAGTGCAGGGTTCACACATAATGATAACCCATGATTCAATGACACCCCATACTCTGGGTTGTTGTTACGTGCGAACCAGATCATTTTGTCTGAGATTCACGGATCTCCTCATGGAGGCTACTAGGATGCACCCAGATGCAGCCATTAACATGTGATTTGCAATATACTACTCATGAGCAGGCATCAACATCCTAAAAAAAATGTAACATAAGCAGCTGCTCTGACAGGGAAGGGGGGGGGCTGTTCAGACAACAGGCTAAGCCATGGTTAGACCGCTGACCTTTTTGCAGCAAATGGTTAGTGAGTGTATTTAATGAACCGTGGTTATGTAGCCACCATGGTTAGGAATGCTTCACACAACACGCTAAGCCATCATGTTTAGCTCAAAATGCTCAACCACCATGGCTTTTTGTGTCATCTGAACAGGGACAGAGAAGTGAATGGGGTTCGCACCAAAGGAAGAAAGCCACTTATAAATTAAATGTATATTTTTACATGTACGTTTTTCGTGCAAAGCTGGATTGATGGGCTGTTCAGGGGCTAAGTAACCCAGCGGTTAACCCTACACAACCCATCAGTCCAACAACAATGTACAAACTGGTCGATCATGGGTTGTTGATTAAAAGCAGAGGCAAAGCTCTCTCCTGCTTGTACTCAACAACCCCTGTGTTGTTTAAACCATGGGCTGCTGTTATGTGCAAATGAGCCCTGTGTTGCATAGCTGCAACCCACCAACAGTGGATGAATAGATTCCCACGAACAGAGGAATAAGATGCGAGTCATTCAACATGCAGCCAGTCCGAAGTCGCACAGAGAAAGCGTTTTCAAACACATAGCTCCCAAATGGAACAGCTGTCCCCACCTTCAACTTGGAACTGGGATTCAACATAATGTACTTTATGGACCCCTGGATGTTCTCTGTCCACGATGCCAGCCAGGTGACGGTATTGTCACATCGAACTTCTTTCCACCTGTGGCCCGGAGGGGGCTGCGGGATCTCCGAATCCCTGGCAGGGAAAAAGGAACAAAATTAAGGTTTCAAATGTGGGTGGGACAGCTGGAGAGACCCTTTGCCCTCTGTGGGAGTCTATTTAAAGGAGGAAGGGGGAAAAAGCTCTTAGGAAGAAAAGAAGTATCTTTTCAGGTACGCTACTGATTTCATACAAATCTCACACGTCCCCTGAATACTAGTTTGCTAATCCCCACTGTATTCCTTTTTACCCTCATACTAGCCCTCCTTCCCCAACCTGGGGCCCTCCGGATGTGTCGAACCTCAACTCCATGGCTGGCTGCGGGACATAAGGAGTTGTAGTCCAACACATCCGGAGGGCCCCAAGTTGGGGAAGGCTGTCCTAGGAAACTGAACCCCACGACCAATGCCTTGCCCATTTGCCAACATTTAGTTAAGCCCCCTCCTATTTCTACTAATCGAGTTGATTTTGGCGTAACTGGTACCATAAGCTTGTTTTACACCGGTCTAACTGAAACCACAGTAGAGTTGTATCATCCATTTCTCCTGTTCAGAAAGGGTCACTGTCCTTCTGTGGGCTGTTTGGACCCACTGTTTATGTTTCTCCCTTCTCTGCCTACGTGTATCATCAACTGAGGATGACCACTCAGGCAAATGACTAAGTGGGTTCTAGTCCATAAAAGCTTATGCCAAAGTAAGTTTCTTACGCGCCTCAAGTCTTCTTCGTTGCTTTTTTTCAGTGCACTAGTCCACACCTTGCTGCACACCTGCCCTCCACCTAGTTCATAGAATCACAGAATCATAGAACAGTAGAGTTGGAAGGGGCCTCTAAGGCCATCGAGTCCAACCCCCTGCTCAATGCAGGAATCTACCTTAAAGCATCCCTGACAGATGTCTGTCCAGCTGCCTCTTGAAGGCCTCTAGCCCACCACCTCCCAAGGCCATTGATTCCATTAACGTACTGCTCTACCAGTCAGGACGTTTTTCCTTATGTCCAGCTGGAATCGGGCTTCCTGTAACTTGAGCCCATTATTCCGTGTCCTGCACTCTGGAATAATCGAGAAGAGATCCTGGCCCTCCTCCATGTGACCACCTTTCAACTATTTGAAGAGTGCTATCATGTCTCTCCCCTCAGTCTTCTCTTCTCCAGGCTAAACATGCCCAGTTCTTTCAGTCTCTCCTCTTAGGGCTTTGTTTCCAAACCCCTGATCATCCTCGTTGCCCTCCTCTGAACACGCTCCAGCTTGTCTGCATCCTTCTTGAAGTGCGGTGCCCAGAACTGGACGCAATACTCAAGATGGGGCCCTAACCAGTGCCGAATAGGCCATCAGTTCCATCAGTTAGTTCTCTAAATTGAAAGTAAAAGAAGGGGGGAGGGAGAGAACCCCAGACCCTTCCCTCTGACGCCACCTTCCCTATTCCCCACTACATCTATCTCTGCTCCTCCAAAGAGGCAACAGACCCACCGCAATTATGCAGTCATGAGTCATGGTACCCACTTGCTACAATTTATGATCACATCTTCAGGCATTATCCTCTTCTTGAGCATCCCCATTTTGGGGTGGTCCCCACGGCCTCGGAAGAGACCCGGGGGCTCCGTCTTGAAGTTGCCAATCTTCTCCCGATGCCCGTCAATGATGCAGAAACCGTATTCCTCTTGGATTTTTTCTGCCTCCTCTTTCAATTTCTAATTTAGAAAACCCAAAATACATCCCTTTTATATGGAGCATGCTTTTACTTCTTTTAAAAAAGAAAGGAAGGAAGGAAGGAAGGTAACAATATGCTGAAGCACGAATCGTCCTGATAGTTTTAAATTAGAGCCAGTGTGGCGTAGTGGTTAGAGTGTTGGACTGGGAGTCAGGAGATCCGGGTTTTAGTGCCCACTCGGCCATGGAAGCCCACTGGGTGACTTCGGGCCAGACTCTCAGCCAACAGGGCTGTTGTTGTGAGGATAAAATGGAGAGGAGGAAGATTATGTATGCCGCCTTGGGTTTTTTGGAGGAACAAGGGCAGGATATAAATGCAATAAATAATTTATTATTATTAATTCATTATTATTATTATTATTATTAATTCCATTTATATACCGCCCCATAGCCGAAGCTCTCTGGGCGGTTTACAAAAATTAAAAACATTGACCATTAAAAAAAAAAAAAAAGATATACAAAATTTAAAACCATAAAAAGCAGAAAAACAGGTTATAAATACAATATCATTTAAAAACAACTATTCTGAGTCAAACCACCACAACAACAAAACCCTCAACATACGTTGTTAAATGCCTGGGAGAAGAAGAAAGTCTTGACCTGGCGCCGAAAAGATAACAATGTTGGTGCCAGGCGAGCCTCGTCGGGGAGATCATTCCATAATTGGGGGGCCACCACTGAAAAGGCCCTCTCCGTTGTTGCCACCCTCCGTGCTTCCCTTGGAGTAGGCAACTGGAGGAGGACCTTAGATGTGGATCGTAGTGTATGGGTAGGTTCGTGTTGGGAGAGGCGTTCCATCAATAAGGCTGCAGGAACCAATTGTCCTGGTGGGCATATGGTAGCCTAGCCTTATCTGGGAATGGGCTCATTGCAGAGCCTTCAAGTGCTACCAAAGGTAACCCTCATTGAGTGCTATTGCAGTAGTCTAGCCTTCAAAATTCTTAGGAAAGGCTAGCAAGCCAAGGATCAATCATTGTAATAAAGACAGCCTGGGAGTTTAGCAGCACTTCGTGGAAAAAGGGGCCTTAGATTCTTATCAACCAGCAATGGTGTCCACACCTGTTTCTCCTCCTTCGGCAGGGCCTTCTGGGCCTCGTGCCTCTCCACAAAATACTTGTGAATCTCTTCGAAATTGCACTTCTCCAGTGCTTTGATTTTCTTCCTCTCCTCTGGCGTCATCTCCTACGGGAAACCAAGGAGGCCGCTGATTAAACCTCAAAACTGCTTTCACACCAAGGAATGATGCACTCTGGTAAAATGCCCACCAGCAACTAGAAAGGCAAAATGAACACAGGGAGAGAGAGAGAGAGACAGAGAGAAAATACCTTGATCCAGTCATTGAAGAAGTTGCTCTGGAAAACCTCCTTGGTTGTGTACTCATGATCCAGCATCTTGGCAAAGAACGTAGCGATCTCCTCAGCAGCAACGCTGAGCTTCACAGGTTGGCCTGGAAGAAACAAGAGCTGCCCGGTCTTCACTCGACGGCTTCGCGGCAGGTGGCTTCCTCCCTCCTCCTGCACCGGAACGAAGGTCGGGCAAAACTGCTTGGCGTTCAGCAACAAGCAGCCTTCTCCCCACCACCTACGTGTCGAGGCTTGGGGAAATCCAACCAATGCAGCCCCTTGTATCCTTCCTACGAATAAAAAAAGATCACCCACCGTTGTAATAGAACTTGACGCCATCCGGCAGAGGGTCATAGGGCGGCGCGAAGTAGGGCCCTTTGTGCTCCAGCTGCTGCCATTTCACACCGTCTTCACGCTTTTCCTCTTCCCACCTTGAGAGATGGATCGGAAAGGACGCCACAGTTAGCTTCCTGCTAAGGTTTCGGAAGTCTCTACAAACTCCATCACGTCAGCGATTGAACGCACTCTCGTCGTGCCCGGTGTGCAGATTTGCAGTACGGTACTCGTATGACGCCGTGCCTGTCCTGCTGACACCCCGCCTCTTCCCCAGCCTTTCCTAGAACGCTAAAAGTCTGGATTATTTTCCCTATGCGCATTTAAGGTGCCCTTAAGCTTCCGTGTAGTTTTAAAGGAACTGGGTGGGGGCTTGAATGGATTGCATCAGGTCCTGGCAGGGAAAAGCGATCTCCGCCAGCAGCCGGCTCCAAGCCTCAATATAAAACCCAAACCTTGCATCCCAGGCTCAAAAGACTTTTTAAAAACCATACTCTGGCTGCCTCTACAAGAGAGGTTTAAAGCTCTTTCAAAGTGCTTTAAAAAATTTACCTCTACAAGGAGGGAGCGCAAATCGGGCGTAGAGGCGCGCTATCCCTCCAATTGTGCGCATTATCGAATGCGCGTTAAATAGCGAGTTGTATTTTGCGGCGGGATGTGAAGCCGGCGCCCTGCCTCCCGAGTGCTGCTGCTGCTGCTATTGGCTCCCCCGCTCGGCTCCTGGCTCCGCTCCTACCGGGCTCCCGCTGACCTCTCGCTCTCGCTCTCCATCTTCCAGCTCCCTTTTCCCTTTTTCTTGCCCTGTTCCCCCCCCTTGCTCCATTTCATTTAATCGCCCCGTCAGTTCCTTCGCTCTCCAGCATGACAACTCGCAGGGACCTGCCTTAAAGAGACAGGCGCCCGCCCGCCCGCCCTACCTCCCCCCTCCCCCCTCCCTGCCTGCCGCTCGTGCAGAGGTATTAGGCGTAAATGCGCTTCAGCGATGAAGCGCATAATCACTTAACCAGGCGCAAAAGCGAATCCTTGTGGAGGGGACCAAAGCCTAAATCTCTGCAGAGACAGATTTATACTCCCTCGATGCCCCCAAAAACTCAGGCTAAAGGGTCGTTCCATTTTTGCCTGGCAGAAAGGCGGTCTGGTTGAAGTACTCATCTGACAGGACCTGACTGGAGGGAGGAAGGGGAGGGGTGGAGTGGAAGAGTAAAGGAGCGAAAGAGCATAAACTTGACACGCTTCTGCTTCAGAGGTAAAAAACGTGGAGGCAAACCAAGGGGGCGAATTAGGTGTGATGGAGGTCTATGGATGGATCCCTTATTTTAATAATTTATGCAACTCAGCTTCCGTTCACAAAATCTTCAGAAGGCATATGGCCCCCTCATGAAAATTCCTTGAAAGGCAGGGGCTGCATTCAGATGACTGCGGGGGTGAAAGAACCCATCGTGGGTTCTTCCCCCACACCCACGCATGATGCAGGCGCAACCGCTATTTGGATAATTACCCACAATGCAGGACGGGTTGCTGTTTTGTTCTAACCCAACCTCCAATGCAGTGGGGATTCCTTTTCACCCACCCAGTGTGGGGTGGGTAATGAGACACCCTTGCAGCACTGTGAGCCAGGTTCGGACAACACGGAACCAGCGCTGCATTGGGGGTAATCATGCAAGTCACAGTCATGTGCACAGGCAGGAGAAGAACCCACTATGGGTTCTTTTGCCCCTGCGATCGTTCGAACCCAACCAGTGACAAATTCCAGAGAGATAGCCAAGTTACGTCTGTTGCAGTTCTGAGGCACCTTAAAGCCTAACACGTTCATTGTAGCAAAAGCTTCTAGAGCCTAGAGTTCACTTCATCAGATACACAAAGGGTTATCCCCCTTTGGCAGATACGTACATATAATCCCGTGGGGGGGGGGGGTGGAATAGCAAGCAGTGGGAAGGGGCCATGAAATGAAAGAATTACAGCCTGTTCCATTTCTGTGCAAAGCAAAAATGTATACCAGATCAGCACAGCGACCATTCGCAACAGCAATAAGGGGCGAATACACAATCTTCTTAATTTTGCTATGCTAATTTAATAACGGTAGTGGGAGAATGCTGTTGTTTGACCCTATCCTGTATGAAACCCTTCTAATCTATTATTATTATTATTAACAATAATAATAATAATAATAATAATAATAATAATAATTTACTACAACAACAATAATAAACATTTACAACAACAACAACAACTTGCATTTATATCCTGGCTTTCTATCATCATGGAACTCAAAAGGTGGTCAAGGAAGGGTCTCAAGGAAGTCCCCCATCCAGGCACAGACAACACCCAGACCTACTCTGCATCATGTGCCCTCAGATCATATCCTGGGACTGTGCAACCCCGGGGATTCTAATTCTGACTTTAATTTAATTGTTAATAAAAGCCTATAACTGATTGCTTGGCCCCATGGATTCTCCAGTATGGGGTTCCGCAGGGGTCAGTCTTGTCCCCCATGCTGTTCAACATCTACATGAAACCGTTGAGTGCAGTCATCCGGAGTTTTGGAGTGCGTTGTCATCAGTACGCTGATGACACGCAGCTCTATTTCTCCTTTTCATCTTCATCAGGTGAGGCTGTGGATGTGCTGAACCAGTGCCTGATTGCGACAATGGACTGGATGAGGGCTAATAAACTGAAACTCAATCCAGACAAGACTGAGACACTGTTAGTGGGTGGTTCCGCTGACCGGATGGAGGGTGTTCAACCTGTTCTGGATGGGGTTGCACTCTCCTTGAAGGAGCGGGTTCGTAGCTTGGGGGTTCTCCTAGAACCATCTCTGTCACTTGAGGCGCAGGTGGCCTCGGTGGCACGGAGTGCCTTCTACCAACTTCGGTTGGTGGCCCAGCTACGTCCCTATCTGGACAGGGATAACCTGGCTTCAGTTGTCCATGCTCTGGTAACCTCCAAGTTAGATTACTGCAATGCACTCTACGTGGAGCTGCCTTTGAAGGTGGTTCAGAAGCTGCAGCTTGTGCAAAATGCAGCAGCCAGATTGATAACCGGAACCAGTAGGTTCGAACATATGAGATCTACTCTGGCCCGCTTGCATTGGCTGCCTGTAGGTTTCCGAGCCCGATTCAAGGTGCTGGTTTTAACCTATAAAGCCTTACACGGCTTGGGACCACAATACCTGATGGAACGCCTTTCCCAACATGAACCTACCCGAACACTACGTTCAACATCTAAGGCCCTCCTCCAAGTGCCTACTCCGAGGGAAGCTCGGAGGTTGGCAACAAGAGAGAGGGCCTTCTCTGTGGTGGCCCCCCAATTGTGGAACGATCTCCCTGACAAGGCCCGCCTGGCGCCAACATTGTTATCTTTTCGGCGCCAGATCAAGACTTTCCTCTTCTCTCAGGCATTTGGCAATATCTGAGGAGCCTGGGGTTTTTTTGTGTGTGTGTTTGTTTGTTTGTTAGCTTTTTGAAGTGTTGTAGTGGCTTTAAATGTACAGATTGTGTGCATGTTGTATGTTTTTGCTGTTTTAATTTTTGTATATTGTTTTTAATAATAATAATAATTATTATTATTATTATTTTTAACCCGCCTCTCCCTCCGGATCAAGGCGGGGAACAACAGCAATATAAAACACAAAATTGTTTTTAATCCTATGTAAACCACCCACAGAGCTTCAGCTATGGGGCGGTATACAAATGTAATAAATAAATAAATAAAAATGCATAAATATTAAAATAAAGGCTTTCTAAAAAGCATATGAGCGCCCTGCTTCAGCAACGTAGTTCTGAGACATCAAAACCAGACTTATTTCTAACACATGGATCTGTCCGACCATCACCTGGGAGTTAGTACGGGGACGCACACAATTTTTAGCCCCACAGGCAGTGTGATGTGTGTATGTGTGTCTCTAAGAAGGTGCAGCTGTCAGTCCTTGAGAGGTCTGCAGCTGATAGTCTCTTGCTCTCAGTGGAAGCCCAGGCGGGGCAGCTGGTTTATGCTTTTCCTGTATATGAGTGCTTAGGAGCAGGCAGTTAGAAGTATGGCTTCATACAAGTGTTTTAAGTATCAAAAAAAATTTTTATTAGGCAACCTAAAATAGGTTTTAGCCAAAATCATAAAAAATAGACAATGCAATACATAGCAGAAAAGTATAAGAATTCAATCAGAGTAAAATATTAAATACAGTATAGGTAGTATAGGTAGTATATCAGGATGTATGATTGTGAATGGCACCTATCCTAAACATGACCATTGTCCTCTAAAGCAGTTCTGAGCTGAGCTGCTTTCACTGCAAACCTAGCTATATTTAACATAGTGGACTTAGATCTGTCTGCCAGTAGATATATAATTTTATCCATATCTTTAAGATTATGTATTGTATTGTATATTTTTTATGATTTTGGCTAAAACCTATTTTAGGTTGCCTAATAATTTTTTTGATACTTTGAAGCGTTTTAATAATAAAAAGAAACTACAGTACAAGAAGCTTTGGAGTCATTGCTTGGCAGTCAAGGCCTGGGTGAGCTGCAAGTTGACCAGGTAAGCTCACCCCTATATTATCTACACCGGAGGAACATGACAGGTAGGGATGGGGGGGAGGGGCAGAAGCCACACATCCGTGTGCACACACACATACTCTTTCCTCCCCATTACACACACACACACAACATGCACGGATGAAGAGATTTAGCACATGCACCTCCGCCTCCCTGCTCGCTGAGATCTACGGATCGGTAGGGGCCGGGAGAGGCTTTCACCTCTCCAAACACCCAGCGAACTCCAGTCAGGGATGCTGAGCACTGGGTTTAAACATCCAACCTGAGGGTCTAAATAGATTTCTTCCCCTCCATCCCCAAAATGCACAAGGTTGCAATGGCAAGCCTCTCCTACCTGGCCTTGTGGGCTTTCACATTTCTGCACGCCGCATAAAGCTGCACGAGAGCCAGTGTCAGGAAACGGCCGGGCAAAGCCGGCCAGGGCTGAGTTCGAAGCAGACGGACCGCCCGCCTTGCCAGCACATGCCCAGGCCTAAGCATTCCAGGACGCCGGTCATGTCAAAGCCCACAGCCTGACTGTGCTGCAGCTCCGGAGCAGTCGGAGAGCACACTGAACATGCTGCAGACGGCCACATGGAAACAGCCATGTGACTCCAGGGTAACCTTTACCCAGGAAGTGCTTAGCGAAGGGTTATAAAGGCAGCAGGCATGAAATGCATTCGCTTGTAGGCACACTTTTAAAACTAAGACAAAACCCACTGAGGAAAACAACACAGCCCTTGATTTGTACCGTTTTTAGGCGTGCATCCCCAGTTCTCTCTACCCACAATGCCAGAGCACTGAGGGAACATGGGAAATGTAGTCCAGCCCTCAGCATCCCTGCTTCTCTTGCCATGGGATGCAAAACAAATCAGTTGCTAGGCAACCAGGTGTCCCAACCAAGGGTTGCCGGAGCAATCCAACTCTTTTAAAGAGAGAGAACCTCTATTAGAGGCATGCCTGGTTTCCAGATGTTGGCTAGGATGGGTTAGGCACTGCCAACCCAAAGCCTGTTAATGATCAACCTCACATTCGGTTACGCTTAACACATCAACACATTACGCTTAACACATTACTGGGAGACCTCTGCACTCAGTAACTTGTTTATGAACCCTGTCATCACGCCTCAAAAGCCATCAGAATCAACCGACTTGTGGCACCTTAAATATATATCCTGGCAGAAGGAGGCTGTGAGGAGACATGATAGAGGTGTACAAAATTATGCATGGTGTGGAAAATGTGGGTAGGGAGACATTTTTCTCCCTCTCCCATAATACTAGAACCCAATGGGATCCCATGGAGCTGAATGTAGGGAGATTCAGGATAGATAAAAGGAAGGACCTCTTCACACTGCGTATTGTTAAACTATGGAACTCACTACCACAAGGTGTAGTGATGGCCACCAATTTGGATGGCTTTAAAAGCGGGGGTGGATAAATTCCTGGAAGAGAAGGCTATCAATGGCTACTAGTCCTGATGGCTATGTGGCATCTCCAGGATCAGAGGCAGTAAGCCTATATACACCAGTTGCTGGGGAACATGGGTGTGAGCGTGCTATTGCACACATGTCCTGCTAGTGGGTTTGTGGTCAAATCCTTGTTGGCCATTGGGTGAACAGAGGGCTGGACTAGATGGACCTTTAGTCGGATCAAGCAGGGCTCTTACGTTCTTAAGCTTTTGTGGCTTAGAATCCACTTGCTCAGATGCTTGAATGGCTTTCCTCAGTTGGTGTATATGTAAAATGGGCATAGGAAAAAAAGGGTAAACCGCTGGGCCAAATGGCTATGCATGTAACCCTTGCATTAAATGGCTACTTGACATCCATGTATTCCATTTTTTATCTATACATATATATGTGTGTACACATACATATGTTGGCTGGGGCATGCTGGGAGTTGCAGGACTTCTTTTCTGCCTAAACATGCATAGGATTGTGCCCTTAAAGGAGTGTGTGTGTGTGTGTGTGTGTGTGTGTGATTGCCAGTCATTCATTGTGAGCTTTCAAAATTTATTTTCCCTATTCCTCCATATCCTTTCCTTTTCTCCAGAGGGCAGCATATAAACCGAACAGATCAGTCATAATAATCTAAATGCATGTGGATTGCCATTTGGATTCTTATTACTACAATATTCAGTAAATAGCTTTTATATTCTAAAGAAAAAGTGGAGGATTTTAATGGGATTGGTTTGTATTTTACTATAGTCTTAAAGTGAAGGAGCAATTATCAGGGGGCCCTATATACACGTTTATTATAGTTAATTTTTTAAAGGGGTAAGGAAAGAAACGGAGCAAAAATGTTTGAGGAGGTTTCCAAATCTCAATAGGTATGGTATTTTAAGATAATATTTATTCAGTGATTAATAAGCTGTAATGCTCACTTCTTTTCACGGCTATTCAGAACAAGTAAGTGTCCACAGGACTTCAGCCCTAACATAACAATTCATCCAACTTACAGTTTGAAACTTAAAACTACAAATATCCTTTATCCAGGGCTGTGGCTGTTTTAATTAAAGATTTAGAGAGTGATGTGCTCCCAAAAATTCTGAGAACGTAAAAATGAATGCTTTATAGTGACACCTGGCGGATAAACGGATATTAGCCACCATAGTGTAGTACAAAACACAGGACTTTTGTGGATCCTTTTGCTCTGAAAGAGAGATATCGAGCTCTATCACACCAGCGATTGAGTGCACTCTCGCCATGCCTGGTGTGCGGATTTGCAGCATGATACTCCCATAATGCCTTGCCTGTCCTGCAGACACCCCGCCTCTTCCCCAGCCTTTTCTATAACGCTCAAAGTCTGGATTATTTTCCCTAAACGCATTTAAGGCGCCCTAAACCTCCCTGTAATTTTAAAGGAAATGGGGGCTTGAATGGATTGCATCAGGTCCTGGCAGGGAAAAGCAATCTCTCCCAGCAGCCGGCTCCAAGCCTCAATATAAAACCCAAAGATTGCATCCCATGCTCCAGAGTGTTCTTTAAAATCATACAATGCCCAAATCCCTGCAGAGACAGGATTGTACTCCCTCAGTGCCCCAAAGAGGCAGACTAATGGGTCGTTCCATTTTTGCCCGGCAGAAAGACAGTCTTGGTTGAAGTGCTCATCTGGCAGGACCAGACTGGAAAGAGAAAGAGAAGGGGAGGGGTGGAGTGGAGTGGAAGAGCAAGGGAGCAAAGGAGCGAAAGAGCAGCTATTCAGGTGAAAGGGATCAGAAGCTTGACGCGCTTTTGCCTCAGAGGTTAAAAAACGTGGAGGCAAACCAGGGGAGGGGGATTAGGTGTGACGGAGGTCATCAGCTTCCTGAGAATCCTAGCTATGGGCTCTTCACCGCTGAAAATATTCAAGCAGAGACTGGACAGCCATCCATCAGCGATGCTTTAAACTGGATTCCTGCACTGACTTGGGGGGTTAGACTTGATGGCCTGAATGGCCCCTTCTAATTCTATGATAGTATGCTTGAAAGCATCTAGTCCTCATCGATTATGCAAATGAAGCTTAAATGTGATGGTGATAGGTGCTACATGCTGGCGGGGGGGGGGGGGGGGGGACAATTGACTCAAAACCAAAACATTCACCTTGTACACAGATGCCAGCCGAGATGCAAAACTTACCACTTCCATTTCTCGTCCTCTGCTTTATCTTTTCCTGCCCTGTGTTCCTCCCCTTTCTTCTTCTTCTTCTTCTTGTTCTTCACATCCCTGTCCTCCTCCTCCTCTGCTTTCCTCTTCCGGGAGCCTCTCCCAGTCCCCAGCCTCAGTGGGGCTCTTTTGCTCCTCTTTCTCTTGGCCTTCTCTCCCGCACCACCTTCCTCGGCCTCTTTGGCTTTGCCCTTCTTCCTTTTCCCAGGCTTTCGCTCTTCGGAGTCGCGTTCCACCTTGATTTCAAAGGGCACACCAAGCCCCTGATCGCCTTCAGACATCTCCTCTTTCTCCACCTTGCGCATTCCCTCACCAACGCTCTCCCTTCCCACCCCATCAGGCTCTTGCTCAACCTCCACCTCTCTCTTCTTCTGAGCGTTCTTCCTTTCCACGGCATCTTCTCCCTCCTCCTCTCTGGTCGCCTTCTCCCTCTTCAGCAACTTCTCCTTATTCTTCTGCTCCTTTGCTCCTCTGAAGTCCTCCTCCTCCTCCAGAGACCTTGCATTGCCTTGGCTTCCTGGACACTCCTCCTGCATTTCACGATCCTCCGTCTCCTGTTTCACACCTGATACTCTCTCTGTTTTTGTTCTCTCCTGACCCTCTCCCGCTGCTGTGCCACTTGTTTCCAGAGAGAGTGAAGCTTTCTTTCCCGGATGTCTAGCAACCTGTCAAAAAGAACGTGTGTGGGGAAGGGAAAGGTTTCCCATAAGCAAGGCTGCGTTAAGTTATCTTGTGAATGCACTGTGCAAGCCTTTGGTAGGGGCGGGAATATTCACGGCCCTGATATTCTCACTGCTTCTTGTTTTAAGCCCAAGTTTCTAACCCACAAGGCTGCAAAGATAATGCTTGAAAATATATGGATAGGTTTTTCAAAATGACACATCGTTTGGAGAAAGTGGAGAGGGAGACATTTTTCTCCTGCACTCATAACACATAACACTACTCTCATAACAGTTTCAGCCAATGAAACTGATGCGGAAAAACCCACTCAAGGCAAAGAAAGGAAAGCACTTTTTCACACCAGGCGTAATTACTTCCTTGCCATGTGATGTGTCAATGGTCCAGGCCAAGATATCTTGAAAGGGGGCATAGAAATAAATTGAAGCCTATGAACGGCTACTAATCAATGGCTACCCAAATGAACTCCTCTCAGATCCAAGCCAGACTGATGGGAGACGTATAAGGGAGGGCTAATGCCTTCAGGCCTTGCCTAAACATCTGGTTGTTCACTGTGGGAAACAGAATACTCTGCTCTGGTCTAGCAGGGTTCCCCTTATATTCTAATGCAATACTTGATGCATCTCAAAAGCTGGAGAGACACAGGTAGGATTTCCTGTGGATAGAAGTGGGCCTCCAAAGCCCTGTATAGCTCTGCAGAAACAAAAAAAATTGCAAAACAACCATTCGCATGCAAGATCTGCTTAACAAATAAATTATATCAATCACCAAATCCCAATTCTCCTGTTATTCCAGAATCTGGGATATCTTGATGCAAAATTCATTTTACTTTAGCACAGACCATACGCACGATTCTCTTTAATGGCCAATACCTGTAGCTCTTGAGATCTTCAAACTAAGAACTGCTGTTCTACAAAACTCCACTGTACTTACTGCCTTATTTTCATTCCTAGTCACACCTCGTCCCTCTTCCGTTTCCAGCCTAATTTTCTTTGCCGCAGGCTCAGCTCTAAAATGCAAACACATCACAGGAGCCCTTCGCACGTGCTTATAAAAAGTCTGTTGAATTTTCCCATGAGGTTGCTAAATCAGCGCTGCGTAGGTAACCTTCCACGTACTTGAAACGTTCAAGTATTTATTTTGGAATACTTAGATACTGTTTCCGATTTTAAAAACCCTAAAGTGGTTTACAGCGAAGTATAAATCCCTTTCTATCCTTCCTTGCTCATGAGCTTCTTATTCCAGTCTTACCTCAAATGAGGAACTCCATGCCCATTACATGCTGCGAAGTCCATGGCGCTATCGAGGCCTCTGGAAGAGAGAATTCAAGGGGCCCTGGTCAAAACATGCTACTAGGTATGTTCTGATGGCACTATGGAATCTTACCATCTAAAATACAAAGATTTTGAGACAATACAGGATTTCACATTAGGTCATGAGGCACACCTGACAACTGTTTTCTGGGAGCCATTAGAACGGGACCCTAGCAAGGCCGCCCAGCCACCCACATCCTCCCCATGGCCCTTGCCACTGGAGGTGACTGTACACCACTTTCATGAGGAACCCACACTACAGCTAGGGCCACCCTGCAGTCAGAGGGATGGTGAGGAAAGGACGAACATGATGGTGGTTGCTAGGCAACCACCATCACCACCACACTTCCCTGCCCTTTGGGCCTAGCAACTTCCATGCCCATCTTTCCTTCTTTGGAATGGCCCCAGGCTGATTTGGAGCCTTTTTCACTAGCCCAACAGGGGCACAACAGGCCTGTTCAGACAACACAGACAACACACTAAACCATGGTTAGGCCGCTAACCCTTTTGCAGCAAATGGTTCGTGGACGTGTTTAAACCGTGGTTATGTAGCCACCATGGTTAGAAATGGTTCACATGACACGCTAAGCCATAATGTTCAGTTCAATATAGCTTATCATGTTGCCTAAACATGGTCAATGAAAAACATTGGCATTCAGAAAGCCACCACTCCGGATAGACCAGAGATTTCAGCCCTGCCCCAAACACAGCTAAGTAGGACTATGATTCCAGATCCTTTCTAGGTGCCCGGCAGTGGCGGCCAGGGCGCTGCTGGTGCCAACTTACTGTTCCCTTAACTTTGATCGTCATCATCAACTAGCATGTGCTCAGGCCTTCAACTCTGTTTCGAGTCCCCTTCTCCTGCTGAAGTTAGGTGGGTTACTGTAAGGATCAGGACCATCATGGTTCCGGCATCCTATTTGCAAAATGCCCTTAAGAGTAGCCCCAACCAATCTGTGTTCTATCTTTAGGAGAGCAACCAAGGCATTTGATGATGATGATGATGATGATGTTTTTAAATGATTCTGAAATGGCCTTTGACTTTGACACAGGAGGAACTTGTGATCTAGGTTTTTATTAAATAATCCAATGAAGAATCTTGTGGCACCTTAAAGACTATTCTGACATCGGCCTGTGTCATCTATAGTCCACTTCCTCAGCTGCATGGATTGTTATGGAGGGTTTTAATAATGTGTACCACGTTTTTAATCAGTTCTATGTATTTTATCTTATTTTATATTTACTGCTGTTCCCCGCCTCGATCCAAACGGAGAGGCGGATAAGAAATAAATTTATTATTATTATTATTATTATTATTATTATGATTCAGGAATACATATGCAGAGCATCTGGAGGATGTGAGGGGGAAACAGTGGCCAGGCTCACACGATCACGGCGGGGGAAATAAAGCCACGGCGGCTTATTTCCCCCACCGCGTCTGCCGGGTGCCTGTTGGCGGAATTTACTTAATTGCCCTCAGTGGCGTGGGTAAGCCAATTAACACATGAAGTGGGATAAAACTCCTTTATCTTGATTCAAGGATAGGATTGAACCTGTGGATGGATTCTAACTCAGCAAGGCTGTCCCCTCTAATCAAACCCAAGACTGCCGCGTTGCAATTCATCAACAGGTTCAGTCCTATTCTCAGAGGCTTGAATCAAAATAAAAGATGTTTAAATAACATACTAGATTGTGTTCATTGGCTCCCCCACTGCAAGGATGCTTTGTTGTCTACAGCAACTGTTGTGTGAGTGGCCCTTGTTAAGAATATCATTCTCACCGTCACTACTTTAAACAGGGGCATCAAAGTTTTGCAGCTGGCTCCTTGCAGAAGGGACCTGCTGTCACTCGCTGCAAGCCTCCCTAGAGTGAGCTAAACCAATTTTTTTTTACAAAAGGCATTTGGGGCTCTCTGATCCACAGAAAATGATTTGTTCTACCGCTATTGCCTTTTATTTATTGTTATTACCACTTTTATTTATTGCATGCTTCTACCTTATGCTTTGATATACATTCCTTAATTTTATAAAGCCATATCAAGGTACATTTTTCCAAAAATAGATAAATACATGAAGTTAAATGAACTTTAAAGTGCAAGATATTTTATGGAACCAGCTATTGCAGGAACCTTAATGTCCAGGAAACTGTCTTCTGGGGGCAGCAATAACTCTTTTGCCCAGAATCACGCAGGCCATATCATGTAAAGCTGCGCCCCCCCCTCTGGAAAACATTCGCTCGTGCGGTTCGGGAGGCGGAAAATGTAATATCCTTCAAACGCCTCCTGAAAACCTGTATTTTTAGACAAGCTTCACTAGACTGCAACTTATTCTGGTTTTATATGACATTTTTAAAGTTTTAAAGTTTTAAATATTGATTTTTGTAAACTGCCCAGAGAGCTTCAGCTATGGGGAGGTATATAAGTGTAAATACTACTACTACTACTAATAATAATAATAATAATTGTATGTTATGGTTTTAATTGTAAACTGCCCAAACAGCCTTGGCTGTTGGTCAGTATAAATATGTAATAAATAAATAAATAAATAAATAAAATGAGCCAATTGTAAAAAAAGAGAGAGAAAGGTGGGGCACGCCAGTGGACTGGCACCATCCTGAATGCCTAAACAAGATGTCTCATGCCTGTTGCTTGAGTTCTCTCTGCCAATTTACTAGTACAAAAACACAACAGGCTCCTAAAAGAAATGGGTCAATTCATAAAAGTCTAGCTAAGGAAACAAGAAAAGAGGCTTTCAAAACTGATCAAACTGTTTAATTAAAAACTAAAGATTTAACCTGGAATAAATCCTAGCCGCTGTGACTGCTCTCACAGTCGCCATCTGGATTATGACCATTGTCCCGTATTTTATACAGCTTGATCTCAAGGTCCTTTAATTGTATAGCCTCCTCTTTTCTGCACACCATCAGGTGCCTAAAGATGCAATCCCATATAAGGTGCAGAAGGATTCCCACGAGGCATAGTAAAACCTACTACCAAGTAAACTTGCACAGAATCAGGTTGTTTGTTCAAAGCCTCTTTATGGGATCACTTCCACAATCATGTCTTGACCTTTTTTTTGGGGGGGGGGGGGGAGGGGGTCCTTGTTCCTGATTATAATTATAATTCATGCAATCATGAATTCCATTTCTGATTACTACCGCATCTTCTTTAAAAGCGCATGGAGAGTTCGCCTTGGCTTCACGACTTCAACCATCCTGGCTATGTCAATAGAAAGATGATTAAAGTACATTTAAGGCACAACCAGTCTGCATTACTGTGTGTAAAAGCCCCAATGTCACTATTAATTTGTCTACACCTGATCTCTGGGCTTCTCGTACAATTCAGGGATACTAGGTAACAACAGCTTCCAGCGGGCTTTATCAGGCCAGACTAGCAGGAAACTAATGTTAGTCCAACTTTGCCAAAAGAAATACATTGGCTACATTCACACAACGCAACAACCCACGCTCTGTCTTGAATGTGTGTTGTTGAACCGTGCGTTGTTGTGTTGTGTGAATCCAGCCACACTAACAAACTATGTGTACTAACAAACTATGGTTTGCTAGCGACAACGAACTCACAGTTCGCAACCCAACAACAAACCATTGGTTTGCTTTGTGGTTTGTTTGTGGTTAACAAGCCATGGTTTGTTAGTGTGACTGGGTTCACACAACACAACAACACACAGTGTTCTTGTAAAATTATTCAGATTATTTCTGAACTATTTGCTCCATAGATCTACCTAACTGAAAACAGTAAGAACAGAAAAACTGTATACACTGTTCAAGAACCATCCCTCATATCATCTAATAATATAAGAATGTAAGATCACCTGACTATGCAGCTGCCCAGGGCAGAAAATGCCTTGTCCCCTTGGGTCCAAAACATCAGGTGTTATAGTTGCTAAGTAGCACATGTAGAGACGACAGAGACCTGTTTTCCCCTATAGTCATCACAGAACTTTCACGGAGCCACAGTTGAAACAACAGATAGATCTAAGCCCTGGGGAAAGGATATTTTACATCCTCATCCCTTAGAGCCTTCATCAATCACCATCACGCCCTCTAATAGTGAATGTAGGTGATAAGTGCCGATACAAATAGAGCCAAAAGAAGGCTACTGTGCTGAAGTGAAAAGGGGAATTATCGGCATAATCAGGGGAACTATGAAGATGGCAGAAGTACTATATAACATAAACGAAGATGACAATAATAATAATAATAATACCAATGAGGATTGAGCATGAGACTAGCTATGGAATGTTCAGTGTCATTAGGAAAAGGGAAATGGAAAATGGGGGGGGGGGGGCTCGCTTGAGCCCCAAATAGCTTATAGAATCCTGGAGAAAGGGGCATGGCTGGCTAGCTGTAAACCTGGAGAGGAGTACTCCAGGATCTGGGGTAGCATGCCTCTCAATACTAGCTGCTGAGGATAGCAGGAGGCAGTGCACGCTGGTGGCTCCGATGTCAGCAGGGTGGTGAATCTGCTCCGGGTTTCAGTCTGAACCAGTCAGGATGGATAGCTCCTTTAAAGTTCTGGCTGGCTTGGACTGAAACTCAGAGCGGATTCACCACCCCTATGACCTCAGAGCCACTGGCAGGACAGGTTATTGCTATCATGTCCTGCTTGTTGGAAATAGGATGCTACACTGGATAGGCCTTTGGTCTTTTCCGGCAAGGCTCTTCTTATTTTCACTCCTCCTTTTTGCATGTCCCACCTGTGCCGACTTGTAAAACAAAATTTTATTCTGGATGATTTATCTTGGGAAGACTACGTGTCTCAATTTTCTTGTTCCCTTTTCCCTTTTGCATGTTTTGTATTAAACTGTATGTCCACAGGCAGGGACTGTGTGCCTTTTATGTCTTTGTACAGTACCTAGCAAGCCTTAGGTGCTTAAGGGAAACAATTAGAAAAAGCTAATGAAATTGATGGATAGGACCGAGAAAAAGCACCTTGTTTCACACTGCACAGAGTTCACAGACAGAATTCACTGCTACACAATGTTGGCGGCGGACCTAGGGTTAGATTGCTTTAAAAGGTGAATTTCATAAGTTCATTCTATATTGCGTGAAGAGAAGTACTTTTGCTCTGCCCTGTCCACCGGTTTCATTGAATGATTCTTACATACTATACATGACAGAAGCAAAATCCGAAACCTTGCTGGGTGACCATGACTCAGTTTTAGGAGAGTAGGAGTGCTGACTTTAACATGTTTGTTTGTATTCTGCTTTCCTTTTGAATAGTTTTTTTAAAACAAAAAAAAAGATAGTCAACAGTGGGGTAATAATCAACTCGACGGATGTTTATCTAGGGGGTACTCCCCACACAACGTTATAATCATCAACCGTGGTGTGGATTAGAATCAGCGTTGAGTTGACTATTAGTCCACGCTGAGTTGACTCACTCATCCCATGCCCTCACTCCTCCTGCTAGTATTCATCAGCCATTGTTGCCAAAAATCTATCCTGCTGGATGGACTAGAGTGGCAAGCTTTGACCGCTCTTGCCTTGAGACTCTGTGGCTGACGAAATAACCAACGGTGGCTGAGGAAATAACCAGCGCTGCCCTCCACACAACACGATAGTTCAAATAGCCACCTCTGCACAGCATTGGTTATTTGTGTTGGTTATTTCAGCCAAATAACCAACCATTGGTTAAAAAACTCCCTCCACACAACACAATAACCCACAGTGGGTTAAATAACCAACCGTCGACTATTTAAACCACCATTGGTTATCGTACTGTCTGAACCCAGTTGCTATGACTGAACTTTTAAAACAGAACAAAATATCAAAACATCTAAATTTAAATGTGAAAAAAAAATCTGATTTAAAATTGTTTAAACACATATTTCATCCTCCCTTGAACAATGCAATTTCTCCATATGAAAAGGGAATGACTATCCATGAATTCAGTGGTGGTGCTATGGGAGATAAATTGAGGATCTTGAAACTGAGTTTGGGTGCCTTGAAACATAAATATGTCTGTGCCTTATTCCTAATGGAATATGCTGCACATCCAATGTAAATATTTACAGCTGGCTGGGGGATGCTGGAGTTGTAGCCCAACATATATACGTAGAGGGCACCAGGCCTAGGAAGGCTGATCTATTATTATTATTATTATTATTATTATTATTATTATTAATTACACTTATATACCGCCTCATAGCCGAAGCTCTCTGGGCGGATCTGCATCTTGCCTTCAGGTATGACTAAGAAGCAATTACTCTCAATATTAGATGAGTACTTCTTTCTGATGGCCACAGTCCAAGAATTAATCTCCAAGTTCATCATGCATTATTTTCCCCCTGTGGAAGCCTTAAATCCCAAGCTCAGGATGCTCCTTGCTTGTAAACATCTGTCAACTTAATTAACACATGGCTGGTAGCCTCCTGTTAACATGCAGCTATTTTGGCAGTGTGGTGTATTGGCAAGATATTGATTTAGACCACCCTGGTGCCCTCCCAAAGTTTTGGATTTCAACTCCTTCAGCCCCAGCTAGCATGGTCAATTGTCAGGAATGCTTGGACTTGTATTTAGTTATGTAATTTGTACGCAGTCTTTCGACCAGGAAATGGCACTCAAGATGGCTACCAACAATAAAAGCATTTTTTTAAAAAAGCAATAATAAAACAAATACATTTAAAAAACCACTCTTTAAAAAATAACAGTAAAAGAATAAAAACAGCACCAAAAACAACAGATCAGCTGACATGCCAAAGCCCTACTTGAATAAAAACATCTTTGCCTGCCAGTGGAAGAACAACAGAAGGGGAGCCAACATGGCCGCTCTTGGCAGGGAGTTCCACAGCCGGGGGCAACCACCAAGAATACTGATTATATGTTCTTATGTTCTTATTCAGAGGCCTCTGAATCTAGACGCAGTATATGGGCCATCATGGGCTGCAGTCATGAACGGATCCATGAATTCACAAACCACATGGACAGCCATGGCCCTGCTGCAAGAGACTGCTGCTCAAGAGAGATGAGAGCGAACGTATGAAGCTGGAGGCTGAGCAGCAGGAATACAAACACAGACATAGAAACATAAAAAGAGCCACGCTGGATCAGGCCAAGGGTCCATCTGGTCCACCACTCTGTTCACACAGTGGCCAACCAGCTGTTGACCAGGGAACCACAAGCAGGACATGAGTGGAACAGCACCCTCTCATCCATGTTCCCCAGCAACTGGTATATACAGGCTTACTACCTCGGATACTGGAGGTAGCACCTAACCATCAGGACTTGTAGCCATCGATAGCCTTCTCCTCCTCCAGGAATTGATCCAACCCCCTTTTAAAGCCATCCAAATTGGTGGCCATCACCACATCTTGTGGTAGTGAATTCCATAATCTAACTATGCACTGTGTGAAGAAGGACTTCCTTTTATTTGTCCTGAATCTCCCTCCAATCAGCTTCATGGGATAATGACCCCATTGGGTGCTAGTATTAGAAGGGAGATTGTGCACCTCTATCGCGTCTCCCCTTAACCTCTTTTTTCCCAAGCTAAACAATCCCAGCTGTTGTAACTTTCCCTCATAGGGGAGATGATCCAGCCCCTTAATCATTTTCGCTGCCCTTTTCTGCCCTTTTTCCAGCTCTAGAGTATCTTTTTAGGTGAGCTGACCAGAACTGTACGCAGTATTCTAAGTGTGGTCGCCCAGTAGATTTGTACAAAGGCAGTATGATACGGGCAGTTTTATTCCGAATCCCTTTTCTAACAATGCCTAACATGGACTTTGCCTTCTTTACATCTGCCGCACACTGGGTTGACATTTTCACCAAGCTTTCCACCACAAGCCCAAGATCTCTTTCTTAGTCAGTCACCGCCAGCTCAGATTCCATCAGGTTACATTTGAAGTTGGATTTTTTTTTTGCCGCAACGGGCATCACTTTACACTTGCTTGCACAGAAATGCATTTGCCATTTAGATGCCCATTCTCCCAGTTTTGAGAGCTCCTTTTGGAGCTCTTCACAATTTCTGTTTGTTTTAACCACCCTTATGTTTGGAAGCTCAAACTATGGTCCGGGTCACCTGGCGCCCTCCAGAAATGTTGGACTACAATTGGTATGGCCAATATCCATGCTGACTGGTGGTAATGGGAATTGTACTCCAACACATCTGGGGAAGGCTGGTCTAGGTTCTTACCTACGGTCAACACAATCCATGCTTTGATGTGATGTTTGAACTGGGCCAACGACTTAAATCAGACCTTGATGATTTAAAAATCAATAATTTAAGTTGTCTCATTTTAAAAGCAATCCTCTTTGCACTGGTCGTCTGGGCATTCTGGAGAGTTATCCCACGTCCCAATAGAAAGAAAAGGGCGACCATTAAAACATAATTGCAATAGTAAGAATTGCCCAGTTCCGGCTAAGCTTATTAAGTAAATAAGCCACCAGCACTAGAAAACAAAAAAACTAAAACTCAATTCATATCATCTGATTAAATTCAAAGTAAAGTGTTCTGTATCAATGACCCAGTTGTGAAATGCTGGGTATTTAAACTGTTCGTGTAATTTTATTTTTACAAAGGATTACTTATGAGAAAATTCATCATGGGGTCACTTATACTTTATCTGATCAATCTAGCTGCAAAGGAACAGAGGGCGAAGATAGACATTCTGACGCGAGATGGAAATCAGGTTGAACCCACATTCTCTGCCCTGAAAAACGAAGGCCTCAGGATGCAGCCGGTGTGCATCAAAGGCAGCTCTACAATATGTCTGTCTTCACCCTAATTCTGTATTGTCAGCACACTGCACATGGTTTGGGTCATTTTCTCCTTGACAAGGTTCCCAGGGCTTGAACTGGAAATCTAAGGATTTGCTGCCAATAGGATACCCATAACCAGCGGAGGCTGGGGGCTTGGATGTCATTGGGAGGTGAATCCATTCCACGTTTCAGTCAGAACTCCAAAGGGGTTATTGCACATTGGATCACTCCTTTAAAGTTCTGACTAATTCTGACGGAAAACTGGAGCGGATTCACTGCCCTACTGATATCAGAGCCCCCAGTCTCCACTGCCTATAATTCTTTCGCTTAGGGGCAAAGAGAACAGAGGCAGGTCACGTCACCGGCAACTGGCAGGCAGCATGAAGCCTTTGGATCGGCCACACGGTCTGCCTATTTCACATCAAGCCCCATCTCTTGCTTTTGCTATGCCTCCAGCATCTGACTTCAGGGGTCCTGAGCTGAAGACACACACACACGGCTCCCTTCTAACTCTTATGATGCTATGACCATGCTCACTTGGGATCTAAAAGGCTAAAACCTGAACTGGTTGCTCACCTGGACAGCCTCCCTTTTTCTGCCAAGGGAGTTCCTGATGGAGTGGATCCAGCCTTCTTCTGAAAGAGAAAGGACCATGTCAGCATCCAAGAAACACACGCAAGGTTCAAAGAAAAGGTGCCCAAGACATCACATTTTGGCAGCCACTTCACAAAAAGTCATAACTGGCTACCTATTAGCTGCCAAGCCACGTACAAAGTTATGCTATTATCCTATAAATCCCTAAACAACTACGGAATATCGTCATGAAGAACCTCAATGGCAGGGCCTTCTCTGTAGTGGCACCCACCATCTGAAAAACCCTCCCTCATGCAGTTCAGGAGGCAGAAAATGTAACATCCTTTAAACACCTCCTGAAAACATATATTTTCACTCAGGCGTACCCTGGACTGTAACTTATTTTGGTTCTGTATGGTATTTTTGACTTTTAAAGCTTTATTTTATGACTTGCTGTATTTTTAATTGTGAACTGCCCAGAGAGCCTTGGCCATTGGGCAGTATAGAACTGTAATAATAAATGAATAAACTATAGGGGAGCCAGAAGGGGTTTGGGTCCTCAAGGAAATTCCAAGCCTCTTGCCTGAATTTTCAGCTGCCATTTGTTTAAAAGTTAAGTGGCCCGTCCTTTTGGATTGGGGAAATATAAGGAGAAGTCTGCAGGCAGAATACTACCAGTCATTCACTAAGAAGTCTGAAGTGCTGGTATTAATATTCAAAGCCCTAAACAGCTTGGGGCCAAGTTATCGGAAGGAACGCCTCCTCCCATATGTACCTGCCTGGACCCTAAGATCATCCTTGGGAGTCCTTCTCCATGAGCCCCTGCCAAAGAAAGTGAGGCAGGTGGCTACCAGAAGGAGGGCCTTCTCTGCTGTGGCACCCCGGCTGTGGAATGAGCTCCCTAGAGAGGTTTGCCTGGCACCTACATTATACTCCTTTTGACGCCAGGTGAAGACCTTTTTATTTTCACAGTGTTTTAACAGTTCTTCAGTTTAATTTTTAATTTGCTGTTTCAAATTTGTATTTAAATTTGTATTAATTTCTGCATTGCTGCTCAGTTTATCCTGGTAGTTCTCTTATATTGTATTTTATACTATATTTTTATACTGTTTTATATATTTTGAATTGGTCGTCGCGGTTTTAATTTTTGTAAACCGCACAGAGAGCTTCAGCTATTGGGTGGCATAGAAATGCAATAAATAAATAAATAAATAAATAAATAATAAAGTCAATGCCCCCCCCCCCCCACCTTCCAGTGTTCTGGCCCATAACAGACATGGCTGAATTGCGCCACATACAACAGATGCCCACGCTAGTTGAACACGTGAACCACCCACCTTCTCCTTTATCATGAAAATACATTTCCTAACATCACATCTCATCTTGGACGACGCACCTGATGGCGTTTGGGCTCCTCTGCGTTCACAGTGCCATGTCCATCTCCTGCCTTCTTGTTCGGAGCGTCCTTCCTGCCAGCCTCCTCTAGCTTTAGAGAGCTTCTTAGCAAAACAATTGGATGGAGAGATTGGAGGGATGGAAGGATGGAAGGGTAAGTGTGAGGCCAAGCATAGGACTGTGGTTTCCCTCTGCTCCCCACCCCACCTTTGTTAGGGATAATATAAGTCTAAGTTGATTGGACAAAAGTTTTAGTGTCCAGAAGGACTGAACAAGCCAGCTGAATACAATAAGCAGAGAGAGAAAGTTTTTTTCTAGGCTGAAGAGAAAGGTCAATCTGATAGTGGAAATGTTTCTGCTAGGATAAGGTAATTGATCTGTGCTGAGCTAGGGTCCAGAAATGTATAAAAGACAGCTTTAATATTAATGGCTGTGGTGGGTCAGGCTGGAGTTATTTTGGAACGGAGACTGGTGAATAAGAGATTGATGAAGGACTAAGCTACGCTATAGCCATATAGAAAAACCTGTATATATCTGGAGGAACCAGTTGTGCCTTGTATATATTTTTATATTGGAACACAAGTAAACGACTTGTATTATACACAACTTACTGAGTTTGAGTATTTCTTCTTCTGCTGGATTTTACTGGACTTCATTGCTTACTCAAGCGCAAGCAGCGCTTGTTTCTTCCCCCAACAACCTTGTGTGGCTACTGTAGATCATTGCGGCAACCTTCGAAAGACCTAAATCGCTCACGTTTGGATTTGAAACCAACGCTAAATAGGGACTACAAAACCCAAAATCGCCTGCGCAAGCTCTTTAATAGATTCATAAGAACTTAAGAGCCATGGTGGAACAGGCCAAGGTCCATCCAGCCCAGCATTCTGTCCACACAGTGGCTGTAAACCTATGGACACTTAATTGGAAAGTTGAGAGTAACCCTCCATTGGCTTCAGTGGGATTTATGTCTCAGTAAATCCGTGTCAGACTAGCAGACTTTACAGGAGATTTATTTTCTTTAATGTTAATCGCTTTGTATTGAAGTCTTAAGCAAGTACATTTGTTCAAATGATAAGGGGAGGGGGGGCAGAATCTGCAGCATGAATTGATTCAAAGTAGTGACCGCCTAAATGAAAGATGATGGGGAGGAATATCCACACTACACACTTAAAAGGGTTTCATAGCCACTCTTTCTTCCCAGGGAACAATGATCCTGTGAGAAGGCTCAGCGATCTCTAGCAGAAAATTCTCAGCATCTTCTTCGAAGGACATGACTGTCAGGAAGGGGGCAGGAAGCCATGAATTAAAGTGATATAAAACCAATACAAGTTGTAGCACTGGCAGGGAAGGGAGCTGAAAATTAAAAGAGAAAAGGCCTAAAACCAATGTTTGTGGAGGTAGGACATATCTAACAGGACTAGCAGCGACAGGATTTTAACCTTTTAGCCCATTACATGAAGCTTTTCGCATCCAATATAGATCTTCACTCCAGCACACCATTTTTTAAGGAAGCACCAAACAGCTGGATTTATGGGGAGAGTCCTCCATAGCTCAGCGACAGAGCATATGCTTTGCATGAAAAAATATCGGTGGGTAAACTGAAGCTGGCACCCTCCAAATGTCTTGGGACTACAATGCCATGCTGACTGTGATGATGGGAGTTGTAGTGCAACATATCTGGAGAGTTCCAGCTGGTAGGGTGGCTATTGTAAAGAGAGGGGACTGAAGATCAATTCCACGGATCTCCACCTGGAAAGAGCTCCATGTAGAAGAGCTCAAGGCACACCACATTAAAAACAAACAAAACTTACCTGGAAATTGTATTCTCCTGTAATGGTTGCTCCTTGGAGAGAAATTCCTTGTTTGGATCTTTCAAAACCGGAGACTGCAAGAGAGGAGCAGATAAATAACTAAGGATGGAGACAAATTATTATTATTATTATTATTATTATTATTATTATTATTATATCTCTTTCTCGCTTGTGACAGTTTTTCTAGGCGGACATGACGGGCTTTGCCAAGTCATGCTGTCTTTTATCTTTTATTGATTCAGGAATTTCCTGACGATTGAGCATGTTTTAAGTATGACTGCTTTCGGGATGTTGGTGTGGATGTATTCTGGTAGGCCCCGTTTCTGAAGGTTTTCTGTGTAGTGTTTTTATGTGATGCCAGTGACTGAGGTGACTAATGGAATAATAGTGACCTTTTCCTGATGCTATAGTTCTTTGACTTCCATGGCCAGTGGTGTATATTTGTCTCTCTTTTCTTCTTCCTTTTCAACAACATTTTTGTCATTCGGTATTGCTATGTCGATGAGGTATGTCTGTTTTTCTTTTTTGTCTATGAATGTTATGTCTGATCGATTGCAAGGTATTGTATTATCATTATTATTATTATTATTATTATTATTATTATTAACATTTATATACCGCCCCATAGCTGAAGCTCTCTGGGCGGTTTACAAAAATTAAAAACGTTGAACATTTAAAAACCAATATACACAATTTAAAATCATAAAAGCCTAAAAACAAACTACATATTGTTTAAAACTATCCAGAGGTCAGTTAAAAAGCTCAACATATGCTGTTAAACGCCTGGGAGAAAAGTCTTCACTTGGCGCCGAAAAGATGATAGTGTTGGCGCCAGGCGAGCCTCGTCGGGGAGATCATTCCACAGTTGGGGGACCACCACAGAGAAGGCCCTCTCCCTTGTTGCCATCCTCTGAGCTTCCCTCAGAGTAGGCACCCGGAGGAGGACCTCAGATGTTGATCACAGTGTACAGGTAAGTTAGTGTTGGGAGAGGCGTTCCATCAGGTATTGTGTAAGGCTTTATAGGTTAAAACCTACACCTTGAATCGGGCTCGGAAATGTACAGGCAGCCAATGCAAGCGGGCCAGTGTCAGTCTTATATGTTCGAACCTTGATTCCTGATATCAATCTGGCCGCTGCATTTTGCACAAGCTGCAGCTTCTGAACCGTCTTCATAGGCATCCCCACGTAGAGCACGTTGCAGTAATCTATCTTGGAGGTTACCAGAGCATAGACAACTGAAGCCAGGTTATCCCTGTCCAGATAGGGTATAACTAGGATGTAACCGTTTTAGTCTATCTCAGCAAAAACAACGAAGAGCCTTATGGCACCTTCAAAACTAAACATTTGTTCTGGTATAAGCTTGCGTGCCCTGTTGTGCATTTCGTGAGATGCATCCATTCTAATACATTCCAGAGTGTAAACAATTTACTTTGTTGCAGCAAAACCAACCAGAGCCATTCTGATGACACGACAGTCCACAATGAAGCTGTGGCGTGGCCCGGGGGGGGCACCATTTTGAATACATGACCCCTGCTTAGGAGTTGTCATGTTGTGCGAACCCGGTGAGCATGGGTTATGTGAACAACCTATGCATTATCAGGAATGAAACATTATCCATCCACACAATAGAAAACATGTTCATCAAGCGTTCCACCTGTCCATCTAACCCACCTTTTCATTGTGTTGAATTTCTTCTTCCCCATCGGCAGGAGCTTTTTCCCTTGGTTTCTTTGGCTTTTTGGGTGCCCTTGATACCAGATGCTGCTTCCTACCTCTTGAAAAGTAAGTACAAATAGTATGGTTGAGAAGAACAAGCCTCAAAAAACAGAAATCGGAGGCAAGAAGGTAAAAATGGACTCACATACTCGTAATATGGCCACTTTCTTCCCTCACCACTCATGTTACCCCGGCGCAGCCTTCCGCAAGCTAATGCCGCTAGATGTGCTAAAGTACAATTCCATCATCCCCAGCCAGCAGGGTATGTTGACTGGAGGTGTTGTAATCCAACACATCTGGAGGGCTGGGCTGGCCCAATTTGAGAAGCCCAAAAGGGAGATTAGGCAAATTAATGGAGGATATGGCTATCAATGGCTACTAGTCATGATGGCTCTATATTACCTCCAGATTCAGAGTAGTCTATGGTTCAGTTCAGACAACACATTACGTGGTTCTAGAATTCCATGGTGAAGTTGTTACACCACCGTTGAGAAATGTGTTGTCCAGAGGGAAAACTCCACACAATGGTGGAGATTTTTGGAAAACACTCCACACAGAATATCCACGCTGTGCAGAAGAGAGTTCCTGCACAACTGTTGTGTTGCAGATTATGGGTGTCATGACTCTCTAACTCCTTGCATTCATTGAAGTCAATAAGGAGGCCTCTTAGGAAAGCAATCAATCTTTTATTTAGCAAATGACCCCTTCCTTCAGTAGAAGGGAGTTAAAAGTAGAAAGCGTTTTGCCCCAAGGCGTAATTTAGCTAAGCAAACAACACAGAACAGAGACAGACTTTCTCACAACCATTGCCAAGCTTTCAACTCACAGTTCACTAGGCCAGCCTAGTGAATTGTCCATGAGGCACCTGACATCCGACAGTGGGTCGGGCTCCATGGAATTCTTTGCTGTGTTGAGTTGATTTTTCCCACTGGTACAGAGTTCCCTGGCAAGGGCGCTGAAAGGAGAGAATGCTGCTCTAGGAGAGCCACCAGGATTGTGTTGTTGTTGTTGTTGTTTGCAGCAGTGGCTAGTGGGATACCATCGGGAGGATCGGGGGAGGAGAGAGGGTGGAGGAACAGTCCACCAAATGTCGTGATGGATTTTGCTCAACTCCATGGTAGTCCACAATCGCACAACGGTGGAGTTAGAACATGTTGGGTGGGGAATACCCCCTAAAAACTCAACCGTTGAATGGAGTTTTCACACTGCATTGACTAATGTGTTGTCCAAACTGAGCCTAACTCTGTGCATCCGTCGCTGGGGAACAAGAGTAGGAGGAGCCTGTTCTCCTCCTTCCAAGGAGTATTTGGTTTGGCCACAGTGAGAAACAGAATACGAGACTAGTTAAGTCTTTGGTCTGACCAGCAGGGCAAACAGCAGCCAGATAGGGATTGGTTTTCAGCAGAAAACCCAAGGGGGGGGGGGGGGGGAATCTGGATGCGGAACACATTCTTGATCAGAGTCTTGCAGCCACTTTTCTCCAAGAGACAAGCAAGACAGGCAAAACATGCTTGTACATACAGTTTGTCCCTCAATAGCCATTTATATAGCACCCTTTGAGCATTCAAGGCATTTTACACACATGGCTGGGTTCATACAACACACTAACCCACCCAGTGTGGGTTGTTATTGAACTGTGGGTTATCATGTTGTCAGAATGCAGCGCGTTTTCCGCAGGGTCGCTAGTTAACCATGCAGTGGAGCTTGCTAACCACGCTGAACAACCCAACAATAAGCCATGGGTCCTCAAGGTGGCTTCTTCAAGAAAAATAAACCACACAGCAGTTAACAAGCCACCCTCTGAAAATGCGCTGCGTTCAGAAAACTCAATAACCCATGGTTGGTTAGCATGTGGTGTGAACCCAACCATTACCTTTGCGGAGGAACCGTAGCTCAGGGAGTAGGGCACATGGAGAGACATTTTTCTCCCTCTCCCATAATACTAGAACTCAATGGGATCATCCCATGAAGCTGATTGGTGGGAGATTCAGGACAGATAAAAGGAAGGACTTCTTCACACAATGCAGAGTTAAACTATGAAATTGAGTACCACAAGATGTGGCGATGGCCACCAATTTGGATGGCTTTAAAAGGAATACTTCCCCGGAGGAGAAGGCTATCAATGGCTACTAGTCCTGATGGCTATGTACTACCTCCAGTATCATAGGCAATCTGCCTATGTACATCAGTTGCTGGGGAACATTGGTGGGAGGGTGCTGTTGCACTCGCGTCCCACTGTGTGAAACAAATGCTGGACCTGATGGATCCTTGGTCAGATCCAGCAAGACTCTTTGTACCTTCGTCTGCTTTTCAGGTTCAATCCCTGTCACCTCCAGCTTAAAAGGTCATATGACAGACCTCCACCTGAGACCCTAGAGCAGCCCTGTCCAAGTGGGTGCTGTCCAAATGTGTAGGGACTGCAACTCCCATGCTGGCTGGAAATTATGGGAGTTGCAGTCCAACATACCTGGAGGGCATCAGCTTGGGAAAGGATGGCCTAGTGAGTTGCTACCTGTCAGAGATGGCAAAACTAAGCTAGATCAGGAATAGGGAAACTCTATCAGTCCAAGGGCCGAATTCAATTTTGGAGAAGTCATCGGGGGCCGCTTTACAATGGTGGGTGGGGCCAAAGGCAAAAGGGGTGGATCCAAAATACCAAAAAATACCAGCGTCT
Organism: Anniella stebbinsi; assembly: GCA_029215795.1. Classification (NCBI taxonomy): domain Eukaryota; kingdom Metazoa; phylum Chordata; class Lepidosauria; order Squamata; family Anniellidae; genus Anniella; species Anniella stebbinsi. Next base: position 116,401,453 of record JARDYH010000006.1, read on the forward strand.
TACTGCCAGTAAGTAAGCCTTAGGAGAGGCAGTTCAACCTTTCGGAATAGAGAGAAAATGAACAAAAGCCGCAAAATCACCCAATGATAGATAGTTGCGGGAAAGAGGTGCGGCCAGGGTGAGGGTGTGTGGCCAACTGGAGAGCCCCAGACATATAGATTAGGACCTCAGGCTGGCCAGATTTGGCCCGCAGGGCTTTGGTTGCCCATCTTGCTAGATAGACAAATAGCCTGATCTTAGCGTAAGGCGAACCCAACAATCCCATCTCAACACCCCTTTCAAACCACACGAGCCTAGCCATCGTCATAGCCCCATATTGCAGTAGAGGTAACGAGGCTGAGAGCCGTTTCGGCCACCTGGTGAAGCAGTGGACGAAGCAAAGTTGGACCTGGTTATGCAAGAAAAGAGATGTTCCCTCGCTGCCAAATGCCCCCCGCTCCCCCATCCTTATAACTCTGAACCCAAAGAAGAGTGAAGAAAGGGGAGGGATGGGTCTTCTGATGGGCCTTTCTCTTCCCATCCATGGTTCTGGCAGGCTAAGGTCCTTTCCAGAGCAGAGCCTGGTGCGGCTACACTGCCCCACGCTCCTTCCTCCATCACTCCCTCATATCTACACGTCCGGGGCAGTCGTCGCGGAGAACATCAGTGCCGACAGGTGAGAGCATCACCTGGTGGTGTCCTCCACCTTTGGCATTTTCGTGAGCAAAAGCCCTTTTCGCCCGGGTTCTTTAACATCCCCCATTGTCTGCACAGTCGGCGCTTCCCAGTCAGTCAATTTTGCAAACTTACATCTGCAAGAAACAAAGATTATGAATACGTGAAATAAAATGACCCATCCCCTACCTGACTTCCCACCAAAATAGCTCTACTGTCTCGGGGCAGCGACAGGTCCCACTTGGAACCACCATATGACTTGAATGTCTGCAGACCTCCCTCCCCTGACTTCATCTTGGGACTCTGAACATACAGGAACTATCGCTTCACCATCAAGTCATATATATTTCTTGCCCGCCTCTCCCTTTGGATCGAGGCAGGGAACAACATTAGTACAACAATACAGTATCAACCAAATACATAAAATTAATTAAAAGAGCACATAAAAATGCAGTATCAAAATAATAAGACATCTTAAAATTCTTGGTTTAATTTTAATTTTAAATTTAATTTTAAATTCTGGGTAGGCCTGCCGGAAGAGGCTAGTCTTTATAGCTGTCTTAAACTTGGAGAGAGTTAGGTTGACGAACAACATTAGTACAACAATACAATATAAATCAAATACATAAAATTGAAAGAGCATATAAAAATTAAGTATCAAAATAATGATCAAGACATCTTAAAATTCTTAGTTTAAAATTAATCTGGGTAGGCCTGTCGGAAGAGGCTAGTCTTTATAGCTGTCTTAAACTCGGAGAGAAAGTTAAGTTGATGAATCTCCTCCAGCAGACCATTCCAGAGTCTGGGGGCGACAGAAGAAAAGGTCCTCTGGGTAACAGTTGTCAGCCTAGTTTTGTCTGACTGAAGTAAGTTCTCCCCAGAGGACCTAAGCGTGCGGGGCGGATTGTATGGGAGAAGGCGATCCCGCAGGTAACCTGGACCCAAACCATGTAGGGCTTTAAAGGTAATGACCAACACTTTGTACTTCGCCCAGAAACTAATTGGCAGCCAGTGGAGTGATTTTAGTGGTGTGTGTGTGTGTGATCCCCTATCCCTCCTGCTTTTTGTGATATCTTGCCTGATGGAAGAAATCTGGAGACCTCAAAAGCTTGCACATTATTTATTTGTTTGGTGATCTTTTGGCTGGTTTAATAAAAGTATTACACTAACATTAATTTTAGAATTGCTTGACTCATGTGATCAGTTCATGTGCAAATGGCTATTTGGAAATACTTACGTTTTGGAGAAACTAAACTTCAGAAATTGGTTTTTTTTCCCTCCCCTTCCACGTGTGAGATGTTATTGACTCTACCACAGCTCAGAAAACCAGTCTAAAGGAGATGAGGAGCACTGTGACATTGTCAGCTAGCTCAACCAATCATCCTAGGTAAGTCACTATGACATAAGGTAACCCATAGCTACACAATAGGGATAACTATCTCTAGGATTTTTGCCACTTATTGATGCATTCCAATGCCTTCCATGGCTGCCTGGTCACTTGCGTCACTCAAACATCGCCTTTAGGCGACCAGTCACCAAAACTTTAGAAAAGTTGGCTTTTGAGGGCAAAGAATGATCAATAGTGATGTGTATTTATTATTTATTTATTTATTTATTACATTTGTATACCGCCCCATAGCCGAAGCTCTCTGGGTGGTTTACATAGGATTAAAAACAATTAAAAACAATATACAAAAATTAAAACAGCAAAAACATACAACATACACACAATCTGTACATTTAGAACCACTACAACACTTCAAAAAGCTACAAAACAAACAAACAAAAACAAACAAACCCAGGCTCCTCAGATATTGCCAAATGCCTGAGAGAAGAGGAAAGTCTTGACCTGGCGCCGAAAAGATAACAATGTTGGCGCCAGGCGGGCCTCGTCGGGGAGATCGTTCCACAATTGGGGAGCCACCACAGAGAAGGCCCTCTCTCTTGTTGCCGACCTCCGAGCTTCCCTCGGAGTAGGCACTCGGAGGAGGGCCTTAGATGTTGAACATAGTGTTCGGGTAGGTTCATGTCAGGAAAGGCGTTCCATCAGGTATTGTGGTCCCAAGTCGTGTAAGGCTTTATAGGTTAAAACCAGCACCTTGAATCGGGCTCGGAAACATACATACAGGCAGCCAATGCAAGCAGGCCAGAGTAGGTCTGTAGGCATCAGACAGATTATTAAAACGGGAGTTTTGACCTGGCTGGCTGGAGCATGCAGGGAGTTGTAGTACTTTGTTCTGTCTAAACATGCATAGGATTGCACCTTTAATTTGCAGAAGCAAAAAAGTGCAGTATGCCTGAGCATTTTTATCACTTAAGATGCAATTGTGTTAAATTTTCAAAATGGTGTCAACATGGAATAGAAAATGTTCGCTTTTTTAAAGTAAATGCACATTCCAAACTCTGTTAAGTGTTATTCTGAAATTACTAGTGTGGAAAATGAAAAAAAAAAAGCCAAGGATCAGGGTGAAAGCAATCACTGCACAAAAGTGTATGTTTTGCCTTGTTTTTGCATAGGAGCTCATTGCCACCCAAAAACCCAGCTCCACCCAAAAGCACACACTTAAAACTATACACACTTATTGTGAGTCCATAAACAAAGCTGAAGTGTGGGAGGCATTGAACCCTATTAGAAAATGGCCTTCAGGCAAAGCATTTATCTCGCTTCCCTATCAGAAACATAGATGGAACGATACTGACCTGCCTCACAGGGTTGTTGTCAGGACCACTTAGATATCGTATGGGATGAATCCTCTAAGGCAAGTAAGCACAAGCTGTGCACCCCACAGGCCTTTAGCGTGCCCCCCCACACACACACACACAAGAGTGTCCTGATCCTCCCACCACTGTTCAATTTCACCCTTGCCTGAAAACCTTTTTCAGTTGGATGGCATTATTCTTATTATTATTCTTATTATTATTATTTACATTTCTATACTGCCCCATAGCTGAAGCTCTCTGGCTGGTTTACAAAGATTAAAACATTAAAAGCAATATGCAAAATTTAAAAACATACAACAGAACAGTACACACAGAGACAACATACTTCTAAAAACAACTCTGAGCAATCAAGCCAAACCATAAAAATAAACCCAGGACAGATTAAAAACTCATCACATGCTGCCAGATGCCTAAGGAAGGAGAAAAACCTTGACCTGGCTCCAAAAAGATAGCAATGTTGGCGCCAGCCAGGCCTCAGCAGGGAGACCTTCCATAATGGGAGGCCACCACTGAGAAGGCCCTCTTTCCTGTTGCCGTCTTCCAAGCCTCCCTCGGAATAGGCACCCAGAGGAGGATCTTAGATGTTGAGTGTAGTGTACGGGTAAGTTCAATTCAATTTCAGAAAAGCTCTAGGTGGTCGCATCCCAGCGTTGGCTGGGCAAAAGGCACGGGGGCTAAAATACAAGTCATGCCAGCCTACTGTAGCTCCAAGCCCTATGGGCAGTAACAAGGCCTTAGGAGAGACATTTTAATCTTTTACAGAGAGAAGAAAATTGCACAAAAACTGGGAACCCACCGACTATTGAGCGAAAGAAAGTGGAGGAAAGGGAGTGTGCCCGTAGGCGGAAACCCGTGGTCAGATTGGGACCACAAGAGGGGATATGGTCCCCAGGCCTCAGTTTACCCACCTCTCTTCTACACCATCCAGCAGACATCTTCATAGCGATCACTCTTCCCCCCTGCCCCTGCAGGGAGCGCTGAATGAGCAATCTATGGGCTCCATTACACCAGTGATTGAGTGCACTCTTGCCATGCCTGGTGTGCGGATTTGCAGCGCGGTACCCACATGACGCCGTGCCAGTCCTGCTGACATCCTGCTTCTTCCCCAGCCTTTCCTAGAACGCTAAAAGTCTGGATTATTTTCCCTAAGCGCATTTAAGGCGCCCTAAGCCTCCCTGTAGTTTTAAAGGAACTGGGGGCCTGGAATGGATTGCATCAGGTCCTGGCAGGTAAAAGCGATCTCTCCTAGCAGCCAGCTCCAAGCCACAGCATAAAACCCAAACCTTGCATCCCAGGTTTGGGTTTTAAACCCAAACCTCAAAAGCCTTTTTTAAAATCATACAATGCCTGAATCTCTACAGAGACAGGATTGTGCTCCCTTGATGCCCCCAAACAGCAAGACTAAAGGGTCCTTCCATGTTTGCCCAGCAGAAAGGCGGTCTGGTTGAAGTGCTCATCTGACAGGACTTGACTGGAGGGAGAAAGAGAAGGGAAGAAGTGGAGTGGAAGAGCTAACGAGCGAAGGAGCGGTAGAGCAGCTATTCAGATGAAAGGGATCATAAACTTGACGTGCTTCTGCCTCAGAGGTAAAAAACGCAGAGGCAAACTGGGTGGGGGATTAGGTGTGATGGAGATCTTTATCAGGATCACTGGTGCACCTGTGGGGGTTTGCACATCTGTGCACAAATCCACGCAGGAATTCATGTGCCCAATTCCCAAACTAGCATCACATGCCTTCCTTGGGGCTGAAAGGTTTGTGCACCCATACCACAGAATGTCCAAATTGTTAGCATTTGAATGTTTTGAATAGCAGCTCCATTTCCTCTCCAGAGCCCCTGACTTGTTCAGAATGCCAGGGTCCGATGTGGAGCCATCCCCTTCAAAGCAGGAGTTGCAATTGCCACAAGTTAGATCTAAAATTATTTCCCCTCGTGTGACACTTAAATGCTATATAATCATAGAATCATATAGCATTTAAGTGTCCAATAGTAGACTTGGAAACCCCCCTGCTCAATGCAGGAATCCACCTGAAAGCACCCCTGAGAGATGGTTGTCCAGCTGCCTCTTGAAGGCCTCAAGGGTGGGAGAGCCCCTGACCTCCTTAGGTCATTGGTTCCATTGCCGTACTGCTCTAACAGTCAGGACGTTTTTCCTGATGTCCATCCAGAATCTGGCTTCCTGTAACTTGAGCCCATTATTCCGTGTCCTGCACTCTGGGATGACTGAGAAGAGATCCTGACCCTCCTCTTTGTGACAACCTTTCAAGTATTTGAAGAGTGCCATCATGTTTCCCCTCAATCTTCTCTTCTCCAGGCTAAACATGCCCAGTTCTTTCAGTCTCCCCCCATAGGGCTTTGTTTCCAGACCCCTGATCATCCTCGTCGCCCTCCTCTGAAGCCCCCTCCAGCTTGTCTGCATCCTTCTTGAAGTGTGGTGATGTTGATCCATTCGGTCTCCAAACTGAATAGCCACCACCTTTCTGCCCAATCTTAAGCAATTCGCAAGTAAACCCTGCCTTAAATAGGACTTGTGTTACTAAGTCTGCACCGGATTGCACCCTTTGTCCCTTAGATCCACTTCACTTCACAAAGTTGTCTCTTAAACCCACTTTTCAAAGCCTATGGAACAGTGCAATCCTACACATGTCTACTCGGAAGTAAGTCCTACTGGGTTCAGTGGGACTTACTCCCAGGTAAGCGTGCACAGAAATGCAACCTTAAAGTCTCTCAGTTGATGGTTGGGTCTACACATGTGTAGCGGAATGAGCTGTATGAATGTGCTCTCACACTTAAGATTGCCGGTGGGGGTCACCATTTTGGAATAGTTCCTTACATAAAATAAATACTCTCTGAAATAGAAAACTGGCAGAGCAGGGAGCCCTTCCTCCTGATGAACTAGATTTTCATTTGCAAGGATATACCTTTTTTTAACCAAACCATCTCAAAAGTACAATCTGAAGTGGTCCAGGACATTCAAGACCTCATTTCTCCTGCATGGGCAGACCAGTCTTGACTATCTGAACAAACTCGGTTGAAAAACACTGTGCTTTTTCAATACCTTTCTGCTCTACGTTTATTTATTTTTACTTATTTTTTATGTCCGTCACCAAATAACCTGGGTTCTTTGGGCCACGTACAACTGAAACGTTTAAAACAATTAATTTTGATAAAATAACGGATTATGGTTCACTTTAGTCCTTTGTGACATAGGAGAAGAGATCAGGAGATTTTTTTAAAAAAAAAAACTCCATCAATAGCTAAATTAAATTCAGCCAAGAACTTTCGCCTTTGTGGTCCATTCACACAAGCAATCCATCAGGTGACAAATGGACATGCGTGAACCAGTCCTTTCTTATCTTATTAAATGCAATGGTGCACTTTTAGACTGTGGATTTAAAGGTGCCCCCTATTTCACTTACTTCAAAATGTGGTAATACAAAATGTGTTTGGAGGCCCTCTGGCTTATTCTGCTAAGCCCCCCCCTGGACTTCTTACCCAAACTACCACCCTGCTGGCATCACTGGGGTCCAGCTGCCCTTACCTGTTGCCCACCCTCACTCTAGAAGAGATTTCTCACCAGCCCAAAAATCCTGCCCTCCCAAATCAAGCCCACTCTAGTAGAGGTGTAATCAGTGTATCTACAGCCACTTTAAAGATCCACATGGAGTATTTCTCTTTTAAAACTCTACCAACTGTCCTCTAATAATAACACTAATAATAATAATAATAATATATAATAATAATACTAATCAGACATAACGGTCATGGACAAAAAAGAAAAACACACATACCTTATTGACATAGCAATACTTAACGACAAAAATGTTGTAGAAATGGAAGATGAAAAGAGAGACAAATATACACCACTGGCCATGAAAGTCAAAGAACTATGGCATCAGGAAAAGGTCACAATTATCCCATTAGTCAACTCAGTCACCGGCATCACATCAAGAAACTATACAGAAAACCTTCAGAAACTGGGCCTGCCAAAATACATCCACACCAACATCCAGAAAGCGGTCATACTTAAAACATGTTCATTTGTCAGGAAATCCCTGAATTCGTAAAAGACAGCATGACTTGGCAAAGCCCGTCATGTCCGTCTAGAAAAACCTCTGCGAGAAAGAAAGAGATATAATAACGATAATTTCTTTTATCTATCGCCCAATAGCTGAAGTTATACGGGGGCATCCCATAGCAATACCCACACAGAGAGAAAGTGAGGAGGTTGACCTCTGGAAAGATAAGGTAAGGCAGGCCTGAAAGTTTATTCCCTCTCTTACTGCTTTCTTTTTTCTTTCCTTTTTTTGCAAATCTTTTAGTTGCATACTCTGAAAGGCTGCCAAGAATTAACCTACACTCACCTGTCTGCATTTGCACTTCAGCTGCAAAGAACAGGAGAGACCCTTCCCAATCACACCATCCCTCCCTTTCCTCCTTTCCTCCTTTCCTCCTCCTCCTCCTCCTCCTTAAGGGAGGCACCCCCTTCAAAGCAGTCATTTTAAAGACCTTGCTTACTTCTGATTGGAAGGAAAGGCTCAGACCCAAAAGCATTCTGGGAAGGACTCTTAAATTCAGAGCCCACTTATAGGAAAGGAGGAAAAAACACTTTTTTAAAAAATGACTTTTAAGAAGCATGCTCATAAATTCAGACCCAGGCCAGAGGTGGATAATGAACAATGCATCATCTCTTTGGAAATGACCTTCAGTTGGTTTGCTCCTATGCACACTTACTTAGGAGTAAGTTCCATCAAACACACTGGGAGTTACTTCTGAGTAAACATGCATGGGACGCACATTTCATACAGAATAAACCATTTCCTGGTTGTCTGGCTGTTCATTTACCTGGTTTGATGTGTTTGTTTATTGCTTAGTTATCATTCCTAGTTCATCTCCTTTTGAAAAGACTTTAATAATAATATTTATTTATTTATTTATTTATTACATTTGTATACCGCCCCATAGCCGAAGCTCTCTGGGCGGTTTACATAGGATTAAAACAATTAAAAACAATATACAAAAATTAAAACAGCAAAAACATACAACATACACACAATCTGTACATTTAAAAACCACTTCAACACTTCAAAAAAACTACCAAAACAAAACAAACCCGCCTCTCCCTCCGGATCGAGGTGGGGAACAACAATAAGTATAAATACAAGGACCATAAAATAGACAAAACATTAAAAACAAATAAAAATTAATACGTTATTAAAAACATCTATTTGCTTCTGAACTGGCTGCCTTTCCTAAACACCAATTGTTCTGCAGGTTTACTTACGAGTGAGTCCTATTTGAACACAGTTGGTCTTACTTCAGAGTAATAAATTATAATGCCACAGGATTAGATGGCACCCCAGATCTTTCTAGCTTGTTTCGCTTTAAAACTATTATTTTAGATTTTCTAGGTTTTTAAAATTAACTATCTGCTCTGCTTGTATGACATCATGCAGCTTATTTTTACTCAGAAGTAATTCTTGCTGATGTAAATGGGTCTTACTTCCACGTAAAGAGTTAGGCTATGTACGACACGTGGGTGTAGCTTTCTGAAAGGTGCTGGAGGAGACTGTTTACATCTTACTCAGAAGTAAGACTTAGTTCAATAGAATTCCTCTCCCTGCCCCCAAAAGTACAGAGGATAACCATCTCTATTAGCCTCACAGGGTTGTTGTGAGGACAATATCAGGTATCAACTGTAGTACCTCTTGAATTCAGGGAAATATCAAAAGCAAAGAAGCAGTAACATTTCTTCATTCCATTTTTCTTGCCTTCTGGGTTAGATTTCCACTTCTTAAGGGACATGTGCCTAAAGTTTCTGCTGCAACCCTATACACACTTACTGGTGAGCTAGTACCATTGAACTCAATAGGACTTACTTATGAGAAAACGTAAATCAGATAATGTTGTCAATTTGTTTGCCTTTAAAGGTGCTACAACAGGACTCTGTCTTGTTAGCCGTCTACTTTTATATGTTTACTTGGGTTTATATGATGTGCTGGATGTTATTGTTTTATTGTGATCGTGTTGTATTTTTATTATGTTACTAACTTGTTGCTATTATATTTTAAAGGCACAATCCAATGTATGTTTAGACAAAGAAGAAGGACCACAAGTCCCAGTATTCCCCAGTTAGCTATGCTAGCTAGGGAATGCTGGGAGTTATAGGACCTTTTTCTGTCTAAAGATGCATTGGATTGCACCTTAAATTGCATTGCATGGTGTCTAAAGAAATCTATTTCATAAGGCATTTAACAAACCCAATCAATAAATAGCTTGTTCATTGCTGTACAGGGCCTTTTCTGCAACTGCACCAAAACTCTCTAGAATTCTCTCTCAGGGAAAGCCTCCTTTTTCCATACACAGCTAAGGGAGCAATCCTATATACCAGTTATCCAGACTTAAGCCCCATTGAACTCAATAGGACCTCCTGAGTAGACATCTATGGGATTGCACTCTTAAGTGTGCTTTGAAAACACTTCTATTTATCTTTATTTTTTGCTTATTAGCAATATTTCTATATTGCTGCTCATTTGAATAAAACTCAAATCAGTTTACACCACTACCATAAAGCAATAGAATACAATAACTGCACAGTAAGGCAGTATAAGAGATTGATTCAAAAGCACCACTGCAGAAATATAACATAGCGTAGGGTGACCATATGGAAAGTAGGCCAGGGCTCCTGTATCTTTAACAGTTGTGATGAAGAGGGAATTTCACCAGGTGCTGCCTGCATACAATTGACACCTGCTGAAATCCCCTTTTCAAATCAAAGATACAGGAGCCCTGTCCTCCTTTCCATACGGTCACCCTAACATAGGGCACCCTATATTTTGGAGGGGCTTTTATTATTATTCATTTTAATCTGGATATACTGGCATGAATTTTAAGATTAATTTCTTGGGGGGATAGTGCTGTTTTTTATTTTTTTGCTCTGTTGTGATTTACTTGCATTTACTGATTATTTGATTTCGAGAGATGTAGCCCATTTAGCCTGTTGCAGCAAAAACAACGAAGAGCCTTATGGCACCTTAAAGCTTAACACATATGCTCTGGCATAATAAATAGATCCGTTCGTCTTTCAGGTGCCACAAATTTGTTAAGGGCTCAATACTATGCATGTTTAGACGGGGGGAGGGGGGAGGAATCCATGCTGTCTGGAGCATGATGGGAGCTGTAGGACTGTGGTCTGTCTAAACATGTGCAGAATTGCACCCTAAACCTGTAAGGTGCTACAAGGCTCTTTGCTGGTTGCGGATTTCATTGCTTTGCCACCTCGTAAGGAGTTATCCTAAGTGGCAGGATGTTTTAAAAAATGAGCCAGTACGGCGCTTGCGAGCTACAGCAGAAATTCCACAGGTGCAACCAACAGTGGGGGGGTGAGGAAAACAGGCCCCCTACCTGTTGAATTTCTGCCCCCTGCCTTTTGCATAGCGAAGAGCTTCTTCAAGCAACCCCCCCCCCAAACACGTGGCTGCCCAAACCCACAACGGTTGCATGGGGAGGGGGGCCAGGAGAGAGACCCTCCCTTGATCCTTTGAGGGTGCAAATCCTATGGCATGTGTGGACGAGTAGGGACACGATGGGCGTGGCAGGGCTTTTTTCCTCACTTGCCTACGCATGCACAGGGTCTCTTCCTGGCCTCAGTCTGAATTTGTGCTTGCAGGGAGGGGGGAGGGGTTATTGTTGCATTATGCCCCCCCCACTCACCCCCCCCCCCAAGTATTAAAAATAAAACCTCTTCCCTTTCAGACCTAGAAACTTCACCAGGGGATCGGAGAGTGGGGGGCAAGAGGGGTGCATTAACTTCCAACACTGCACTAGAGAGAATGTGAGGAGGGGTCCCCAGCTTTAGCAGAGGAGCTATTAAGAGTTGCGCGCGCATTCAAGCGTAGGGAACGCCCTCTCTCTCTCTCTCTCTCTGTCTGACGTCACCCGCGTTCTAATTCCCACGGTTGCCCCGGGAGACCAGACGGCGCGGCTCCTCCCTTCCCCCCCTCCACTTAGCGTTCGGAAGGGGGGCGGTGTCCACGGGATTCCCCGCCTACTGCCTCGCCTTCCCTTTCCCCGTTGGGTGGGCGCGCTGCCCTTCTGGGACCAGCCGCTTTCCTATTGGCCGGGGCTCCTCCCCTCTTGCTCCAGGAGCAAAACCCGGAGTGTGGTTATTATTTCTTGGCTTTGGGGACCGCGCCGGCAGGGCAGGGCAGGGCAGGCTCCGCGTTTCCAGCACGGGCATCAGAGCCAAGAGGGGGCTTTATTTGGAGGGGAGGGGAGGGGAGGGGAGGGGAGGGGGGGTCAAAGGGTCCCGGGTTTCAGGCAGTCCAGTGCCCCCTCCCCAAAGTGATCCGGCTCTTGAGTAGCACATAGGTGGGGGGGAGGTTGGTGCAAGGATCGGGGCGCAAGGGGGGGAGGGTAGGTGGATAGGGGCCACCCCCGAGGTCTGCCAGCCCCCCGCCCAAGAGATCGCCCAGGTGCCCCTTGCCCAGGTGGAAATCCAGAGGAAGGGGCTCAGGGTCTCCACAGAATCCCAGGGAGGAGGAGGAGAAGGGGGGGTACAGCTGGATGCCCAGGGAGGGACCCCCCCTTGGACAAGATCCTGCAGGGGCGTCCAGGACTTTGGGTGAGAAACACATAAAAGGCTGTTGCAGCTCCTGCTGCCCCAGGCAAGTCCCTGGATTCCCAGAAGGGTGCTGAGGATCCTACAGGTGGGTGCTCATGAGAGGCACGCCACTGCTCAGAAAAACAGGTGGTCTCTAAAAGGGTGTGCGGGTCCCAGAGAGGAGTACCTGGGAGTCTACACCAGGGAGCCAGGACTGCAGGGAAGGGAGGGGAAAACCCTGGTGCCCAGGTGGTCCTCCACAGAGGGGTACGGAAGACACACCTAATACCCTGCCTCCGAGGGTGTTGCCCGCACCACCTGGGCCACTGCCTTCGCTCAGAGCCACGGCCATGCCCTAGAGCCGTGGCACCCCTGCGGTTGCGTTGGCACATGCCCCGGTGCTGGTGCCAGCCATTATGATCCCAGACGAGGAGAGCCCCCCAGGAGGAGAAGCAGACGGGGATGGAGATGGCGGCTTCCCCCTCATGCTGCAACCCTCCGACAGCGGCAGCGTGCGGAAGGTGAGGCCAAGGCAGGGCCGGGTGGTGCCAGGGCGGGATGAAGAGGCGAATGGGTACCTGGCATAGCCACCGACCTGGGAAAGTCAGGAGCATGGCTACCTGCAGTGGGTTCGTATCTGAAAACGGCACTTTGCTCATGTGGGGCCCACCAGTTGCTTCTCGCTCCACTTTGCTATGGCAGCCTTCTGCAGCCTGGAACCTCCCCCCAAACGTGTTGGACTTCAAGACCCATGGGAATGATGGGAGTTGAAATCCAGCACATCTGGAAGGTGGTAAGTTGGGGACAGCAGTACCACAGTAGCGAGGGCCTGTGAAATGCCATTGTTTGGAATTCATTTTTCAGTATGAAAGCAGCGCCTATCGCCTGTCGCATGTGGAAGGGACGTTGGCCCTGCTCAGCGGGATTTGCAAGCGGCTCTACATGGAAATGGCAGGGATGCCGAGAGAAGTGGGGGTAAAGTCCGGGAGGGCCAAGCGGCCGCGGCAGGGCAGAGAAGGTGAAGCCCGCTTGGAAGCAGGAATCTGGCAGTAGGACATCCTTTTCAAGCCGGCTCCATCCCGAGTTAGTCATGCTTTAAAGTGAAACTCATAGTCCTCTCTCTCTCTCTCCTGCCTTTGATCCCTCTCCAACCAGCTTAGCCTAATGTTTTATGCTAGGGTTCCCCCCCCCCCCCGCAGGCTGTGTGACGGATGTGTTTTGGGCAGCTCTTTGTGTCTGCTACTAACCAAGCCCAGGCCAAAAAAACCAGGACGTGGATTGTGCGTCTGTGGCCGGCTGGGCTTTCCAAGAGGAAGTCTTCTGGTTTGGCGGAACAAATACCTGCAACCGAGCTGCGCCTCAGGCCGGTAGTGAGAGATGCCCGATGGAAATGGCCCCAGAGTGTGCTCTCCTGTTATGTTCTTGTATTCTGTGGTTTAGCCAGGCTTGTAAACTCCAAGAGAGTCTGATCTACTTTCTCTGCCAAGCCGTTGACATGCGACATTTAGCAGCATAGGTGTGAGCTACTAACTTTTTTGTGGACATGTTTGCAAAGCTGCGTCAGATTCATTTTCGAGGTCTGTATTCTTCCTTTCCTAGTTTAGTACCTTACACTTCAGCTTGACTTTTCTTTCCCTTTCAGTTCTTTTTCCCCCCTTCCTTGGTCCTGCCTTACCTGTCTGTAAACTCTTGTTACCATGTCAAGGATGTTTCACACATGACACAGAGGCGAGTCTGCAATTGCCACACAATGTGCACACAGATCGGAGCTGCAGGCAATCCTGGATCCTCGATGAGTGCATTTGTTTCGTACATGTAGTGGCAAATGCTTGCTTGTTACATTCACCCGTCACCTGTTTTATGGGAGGGGTGGGGAACCTCTTTCGGCCAATGCCCGGATTTCATTTTAGATTTGCTATCGGGGGGGGGGGGGACACATTGCAGGCGTGAGTGAGTCAAAAGGAGCAGAGCCAAAGGCAAAATCAGGCCGGCCGAAATTATGGAAAAAATACCACCATCTTGTAGCTTAAAGCTTGTCCTGCCAGTCTTAGGAGAGGCGTTTCAGCCTTTTAGAATGGGGGGAACAAAATCTGGGAAACCACCAAACAATTTGTAATTATGGGGAGAAGGGGGGCGTGGCCATCTGGCCAGATTGGGAACCTAAGAGAACTGGGTTTGGCCCTTGGGTACACTTCACGGGTACATTTTAAACACCTTCGGGGCGCAATCCTATGCCAGTTTATAATAATGACAATAAATTTATTTCTTACCCGCCTCTCTGTTTGGATCGAGGCGGGGAACAACAGTAAATATAAAATACGAGAAAATACATAAAACTGATTAAGAACATGGTACACATTATTAAAATAGCAATAAAACATACTAAAAACATCCTAATATTCCACTGGATATGCCTGCCGGAAGAGATTAGTCGTTATAGCTTTCTTAAATTCTAAAAGACAGACAAAAGTCCTACGACTACCAGCTCTTCTCAGCCAGTACAGCCGGCTGAGGAATACTAGGAGTTGTAGGACTTTTGTCTCCCTAAACGTGCATAGGATTGTGCCCTAAGTGCTCTCTTAAGAACGTAAGACGAGCCCTGCTGGAACAGGCCAATGGTCCGTCCAGTCCAGCACTCTGTTCACACAGTGGCCAACCAGCTGTCAACCAGGGACCCACAAGCAGGACATGGCGCCACAGCACCCTCCCACCCATGTTCCCCAGCAACTGGTGTATACAGGCTTACTGCCTCTGATACTGGAGGTTGTACTTAGCCTTCAGGGCTATTAGCCATTGATAGCCTTCTCCTCCTCCAGGAATTTATCCAACCCCGTTTTAAAGCCATCCAAATTAGTGGCCATCACTACACCTTGTGGTAGTGAGTTCCAGAGTTTAACTATGCGATATGTGCAGAAGCACTTCCATTTATCTGTCCTGAATCTCCCACCCATCAGCCTCCTTTTTTTCTTGAACCGTGTGATGTGTGAATTGGCTCTTAGCGATGTGATTCCACATAGCAAATTTGTAAGTATATTCCATGGGGTCAGTAGTCAACAAGAAAAGTTGATAGACTGAGTGCCAGAGGTCTGCTATGCATTCTGTCTGCTTTTGATAAGGACTTAATTCTACATCTGTTTGCTATTTATATTACCAAAGTTATTTACAAACTAGGTTCAAAAGAAAACCCAAGGGAAATGCACCGAATTGGAATTACTTTTCAATATACATAACATGCCTCTGGCAGAATCTAGTGTTCTACTGTATATTCAGAGTTTCTCCAAGTATTAGTAATTATGAAAGAGCTTGAAACTTAGGACAATTTTGAAAGCTAACGTTTCCCTAAATCGTTAACCTGTTTGGTGACAACTGCTAATGCGTCTCCCAGCTGGTTTATGCTGGAATTTTTTAAAAAAACTTGTTCCCTGTTGATTCAAACAAGGATGAAAATGAAAGAGAAAACTTCTCCGGTTCACACAGCCCAGGGCTAAGTGACTGGGTGCTTTAATATTTCTTGCCTTAGCAAGAGACGGTAGAGGTGAAACGTCAACCTGTCTAGACTTGCTAAATCAGCCTTCCCCAAACCAATGCCCTTCAGGTGTGTTGGACTACAACCCCCATCATCTGGCTCTGGATTCTAAGAGCTGTAGTCCATCACATCTGGAGGGCACCAAGTTGGGGAAGGCTCTGCTAAATGGTTCAGCCGTTCACCCTTTCTGTTTTAAAAATCCAGAGACGACTCTCAAGTTTTATCACAAATACGACTACTTTCTTATGCAATTATTTGTTTGCATACTGCTTTAAAACATGTTTATTTGTTGGTATAGTTCAGGGAGATTAAAGAAAATGTGCATCAGTTATTTGGGCTAAGTGAGCCTCGATATGAATCCTGAAAATCTTACCTGTTCTGGCAAAAATTCAATAATGTGCCTTCAGGAAATCATGCATTTCTAACCATTCTGGGATTCCATTTCAAGAGTTGATTGAGTGGGAGAGATCTCCAAGTAGTTGTTGGGGACCCCCAAATAGATTGCACCCAGCTCAGGATAGGTTATTTTAATAGAATCATAGAGTTGGAAGGGTCCTATAAGGCCATCTAGTCCAACCCCCTGCTCAATAGAATCCACCTTAAAGCGTATCTGACAGATGTCTGTCCTGCTGCCTCTTGAATGCCTCTAGGGTGGGAGAGCCCACCAACTCCCTAGGTCATGGGTTCCATTGTCGTATTGCTCTAACATTCAAGAAGGTTTTCCTGATGTCCAGCCGGAATCTGGCTTCCTGTAACTTGAGTCTGTTATTCCGTGTCCTGCACTCTGGGTTCATCGAGAAGAGATCCTGGCCCTCCTCTGTGTGACAACCTTTCAAGTATTTGAAGGGTGCTATCATGTCTCCCCTCAGTCTTCTCCAGGCTAAACATGCCCAGTTCTTTTAGTCTCTCCCCATAGGGCTTTGTTTCCAGACCCCTGATCATCCGCGTTGCCCTCCTCTGAACACACTTTTGTTCTCTATTGTGCAGTTTTGTGTGTGTTTTGAAGAGAGGGTAGAGACATCCAGGCATACACAGTACAAAGACACACACACATATACAGGCATACATCGTAGAACATAAAACTAGGCCCCATTGTTGCAGAATGGGGTCAAAAGTGGGACCCAAATCTGAAAAGGCTGAAGACCGTTGACTTGCGTCATGTTGATTCCGTGTTTATTGGCCCATGCTATCTGTCTGATATGGGGTGGGGGTAGGGACCGAATTCCCTTTTTCAAATCCCAAAGCTGCAATATGAGATAGAGTGTCAGATCTTTGCATGGGTATGTGTTGTTGTTTTTAAAGGGAACAAACATCAAGATTTTGTAAGGCGGGATGGGATGGGGATGGGATGAAAGGAGCGTGCATCTAAACGGCCTGCCAAATTGCATGCATTGTCCTGTGGATAGGGTTGCTATGGTGATCCCAATAAGGGGAGAACTCCAGATAGGCCATTCCTGTTATCTCCCCGGCTTGATAATGCTGTTTTGTCGCCGAGGCCTTAATACATCTGTTTCCTCCTCACGGTTCCCGGCTTGGCTTTCTGCCCTGATTTTGGCACATGTAACCTGTTTACCTGCTGCAAGCTGGCCCTTGTTTTTCAGGTTGGAAAGAAGCATGCTAGGTTTCGTCTCTCTTTAAAACAAATTGGAATCTAGCAGATTGATTTGATACTCTAAGCAGACAGACATTTCCTGTTTTTTATTATCATCGTGCATTAATAGAAGTGTAGCTTCCCAATCGTGTGATGTACTGGTTCCCCTCTATTCGGCAGTGGTTATAACGCATAAACAGAGGTCCAGACTACTCCCCAAAGACCTGCCAGAACAAAAAAGTTTTAGCCTGCCTCCGAAAGTACACCAGGGAAGGAGCCAGTCTAGCTTCCCTGGGAAGGGAGTTCCAGAGCGCCGGGGCAGCCACCGAGAAGGCCCTCTCCCACGTTCACACCAGGCGTGCCTGTGATGGTGGTGGGACCGAGAGAAGGGTCTCCCCTGAAGATCTCAGAGGATGGGCAGGCTCATAAGAGAGAAGACATATACAAACTTACATATACAATTATTAATGTAGCTCCATACTTTTAAAAATAACACTACTACATAATTACATTTCAATTACACCTCTTATACAGGTTGTATCCAATGTTAGTTCTACTTAGAGTAAACCCACTGAAATGAATGGGAGTTAAGTTTGATTAACCCTGAACATAACCATATTTTAAACATAATAAGTTGGATCCAGACATAGTCAGAGACCCATTGAAAACAATGAGACTTCAGTAAGTCATGACTGATTTAAGTCCCATTGATTTCAGTGGGTCTACACTAAGAACGACTTTGTCTGGATCTAACCCAGTGCCCACCAATAAACAATATACAATATAAAAATACAACAATATTAAACGGGGGAATCTCACAACAAGGAGGCGCTTCAGTATTTATCAATATCCAAATTGTACTTAGATTCCGTAAAAGAAATAAATGGGAACCAGCTATTATTAAAATATTTCTCGTAACCATATGAATTCTATGAGTTCAGTTCATTTCTGCTGTCCTCCAAATCTTAGCTACCTGCTCTTTAAGCTGTGGTGGAGAAACACTTCACCATTTCTGAACCATCAATGTTCTTGTTGCTATTCATATCTTCCATACTAATTCTGCTTTATCTGGGCCATCCAAATATTCTAACAGTATTGTCAAATGCTCTTTGGGTAGTCGTCAAGGCTATTGCATAGATTACTTTCACGCAGAACAATCTCATTGTTGGACAATCCCACCAAATAGCCTTTCACTTATCACTTCTATATACCTATTGCAGTATTATTTACCCATAGTGATTCATCTCCTCTACTCTAAAAACCTTCATTAAAAATAAATAACAACAATAAATAAGTTATCAGGTTACCACCTCCTCTGAAATTTCTCTAATCATCAGATTAAACTTTCTGCACGTACCCACTGATCCTTAAATGGTTAAAATTCAGCTGAAAATATTGTTCTAATATCTTCTCCTATAAGAACTTTTTCCATAACACTTTTTTGTGTGTCTACCTTGTAGACATGCTAAACTTGTGTTATTAAGGATGCGATCCTATGTGTGTTTAATCTGGGGGGGAGTCCTACAACCCCCAGCATGCCTCAGCCAGCCATGACTCTCTCACCTTTCCCCATTTCTTGGCTTGCTGCCAACTAGCCACATCTCAGAATCTGCTGGACCTCTTGACCATGAGAACCGATTTAGCCCAACAACTGGTTTTTTTGTTTTTGTTTTGTGTGAGTCACCGTGGATATATGAGTAGCAGGGCCTTTTCTGTAATGGCCCGGTAGCCCTTCCAAAAGTCCCAACATTCCTAGCAAGCATGCCTGCTTGACCCAATCACTGTCTGCCTTTCTTCACTGCTAGTTGGTGAAGACTTAAGCCGTTAAAGCAAACTTAGAATGCTGTTACCTGTTGCTGGTACATCATTATAGTGTATGTTGGCAGGTAGGAGAAGTAGTTATTTTGTAGAGTCCTTATTGTTTTATGCTTGGGAGCCCTTGTGGACTGAGAGTTGGCTGTCAAATATAACCTTAAAAGCTAGAATCATGGCTCTTCCTTCTTCTTGTTGTTGTTTTTAATGAATGTTGGGCTCGTGAATGACCAATTGCGCGCTTGTGTGGCTCATGCATGAAACGAAGCCAGTCCAAGGGGCAACCTCTTACAGGACATGCACCCGGATCTTTTTCTAAGAACCTTCCATGAGTCAAAAGTCCACCAGTGGAAAGTAAACTTGAAATGGGACATCTGGAGAGCAGCGACTGCTAACGCTTTCTATGTAAGTGAGTCTCCCTTTTTTCCCTTTTCCCTTTTATTGCTCCATCATCGTTTGGCCACAAGAGTCTCCGGTTTCATTTCAGACAAAAGTTCAGCCCGAGTTTGCCGGTTTCTTTACACCAATCTCAGATTCTCCCCTGCCCCCCCCGCCCCTTGCGTATTGGATATGCTAATATTGCTTGACACGTTCCGGTTTTGGCCCTTGCTGCTGCTTTATGGCCCTATGTCGAATCCTGCTTGGTCAGAGGCAATATGCATTTCAGTGTTCAGTGTCGCCCAGGTAGCTTTAATGGCCCACGGAGGCCTTGTATATTTCCTGGGTTTGATTCTCACTTTATATGCATGTACTTTTTATTTACACGGCTCGACTCATCTGATCAAAGGCAAACGGGTACGCAGGTCCCATAGAGGTGATGCAGAAAGGCTGTAGAGGCTGATTGTTTGGCTATAAAGATGACGAATCTCTGTAACAACGTAATTCTGATCACATTGTTTTTTTCCTTTCCAAATGGGTTTTTTATCTTCCTGTTATTTGATTAGTCTGCTGCGACTTCCCCCCACAACCTGGTAACCTCCAGCTGTGTTGGACAGCAAGTCCCAACATTCCTAGCAAGCATGCCAGCTGGGGAAGATGGGACTCGTACCCTCCAGCTTTGTCAGATATCAAGTCAACATTCCTAGCAAGCATGCCAACTGGGGAAGATGGGACTCGTGGTACCCTTCAATTGTGTCGGACAGCAAGTCCCAAAATTCCTAGCAAGCATGCCAACTGGGGAAGATGGGACTCGTGGTACCCTTCAACTGTGTCAGACAGCAAGTCCCAACATTCCTAGCAAGCATGCCAGCTGGGGAAGATGGGACTCGTGGTACCCTCCAGCTGTGTTGGACAGCAAGTCCCAACATTCCTAGCAAGCATGCCAACTGGGGAAGATGGGACTCGTGGTACCCTCCAGCTGTGTTGGACAGCAAGTCTCAACATTCATAGCAAGCATGCCAGTTGGGAAGATGGGACTCGTGGTACCCTTCAACTGTGTCGGACAGCAAGTCCCAACATTCCTAGCAAGCATGCCAGCTGGGGAAGATGGGGCTTGCAGTCTAACACATTTGGGGGGCACAGCCTGTTCGGAAGGCCAGTCTACTACAACTTATCTTTGTAGAAGGTTTATGCATGGTTTGTCCCTGTTCAGAAGACATGCTAAGCCACGGTGGTTAAGCATTTTGAGTGAACCATGACTTAGTGTGCCATGTGAACCACTCCTAACCATGGTGGCTACATAACCACAGTTTAAGCATGCTCACTAACCATTTGCTGCAAAAGGATTAGCGGACTAACCACAGCTTCGCACATTGTCTGAACAGGCCCATTTTGATATAGCGTATTATGCTCTGTCTAGGCTCTTGGTATTGTGACAACCTTTTGAGTTTTGTGCAGTAACTAAACGTGCCTTGCCTTGCCTGTTCAGAACGGTGTGCTTTGCTTCTTTTTTGGTCTTGTTCTATTCCAGGAAGGCTTGTGTTGAAAGATCCCAGAGTACTGTCCTGCGAAGCTTTTGAGAGGACTTTATTGCTGGGTCACTTTAGACCAGACTTCAAGCTTGCCAAGTCGTCTTTGCTTTTTGCAGATCCACCAAATATAGACTGGTGAAAAAGGCATACACATAGAATTAAAGAATTCTGAGCCCACGAATTTGTTCTGGGAGTCAGAGCCAAATGGAACTCACAGTCCTTGCATGCACAAAAATCCACTCCGGGTTACTCCAAACTTTCTTTATTCCACTGTCATTTTGTGGGTAATACTATTGTGAAATATTTGGGAATCAGAAATCCTCACTGATTTATTGCAAATCACCCAGAGGTCTTTCAGTAGATCCAGATTTACCTTCTGCCTACTCCTGGTTTCGACCATCTTCCACACGATGGAAGATTGTTCACATCACGGTTTGGAGGATTAGAAATGATCCGTGGGTTCACACACCTTCAGTCCAATTCAAACAGTGGTTCCCGATTCTGGTTTGGAGGCAAGCCATGGCTAGTCCAATTTGGGTGTGTAGCTACAAACTATGCTTATCGCAAACCAGGAAGTGCAAAAAGTAATTGGAGTGCTCAAGGAGAGGAGCGGACGCGCAAACCCAATACTTGTTGAGAGGATCGTCTGAATGGGTCCTTTGTGATAAATTGGGAGGACCCATGGAAATGGGTGTGTTTTCTTTCCTTTTAAATGTTGACTTGCTGTTTTTAGTTAGCCATGTTCCAGTGAAATAATAATAATAATATCCTGTGGCACCTTAAAATGGCCAAGAAATTTATTATGGCAGAAGCTTCCATAGGACTGCATGTGCCACACAACTTTTGTGAGCCATTTAACACACGTACGCACATTCACACGTTCTCAAACCTCCTCTTTACACTACATGTCTCTTGGTAGGACTCAGGATGACTCCTGTTTAAACCCTGGAGAGCCGCTGGCAATCAGTGTAAATGAGCTAGTGGCTGTGCTGGCTGAGGATGATGGAAGATGTGGTCCAAAACATCTTGATGGAACCAAGTTAGGGAAGGCTTGCATAGATAATATTGAGCTATATGGACCAGTAGGTATAGAATGATGAATTATATTAATAGAATCTTAATTTCCTAATGATATATCTTCTCCAACCTGGTGCCCTCCATAGGTTTTGGACTTCAACTCCCATCAACCCCAGCCAGCATAGCCAAGGGGCAGGAATGCTGGGTATTGTAGTCCAAAACATCTGGAGGGCACTGGATTGGGGAAGGCTGAGGTAGCGCAATGCTTTGAAGCTTTCTGATATTTCAAGAAAAGATGTGTATTTTATACAGAAGTTTATTAGTCCCATTTTTACGTAGGGGAAACTGAGGCCAAGGCAGAACCTTACTCACCCACGGGCTCGTGACATGTTCGTGGTAGTGTTGGGGCTTGACACAGGGTCTTTGAAATGTAAAAACATGTTAGGTTGGAGCCAAAGATCTGTGGCAAAACCTTTTGGCATTAAACTAGATCCCGTTTACAAGGCTCAGGCTTCGAATTCGAATACGTCATAAAGTGGCCTCCGTGCTTTGAATTTCGAATTCAAAGCTGGAGCCTTGCACAGATCGAGTTCACAGCTCTTCTCCCCTTGCGTTTGTGTGAAAAACAAAAACGAAAGTAAGATACAGAATTTTCTGAAACCAGAACGGATCATCTCGCCAACAGCTTCGCTCCCTTCTGCCAGTCCTCCTACCCTCGGAAAAGCCAGGGCCTAAAGGAGGAAAGAGACCCATCCGGCCATACCCACAGTCCCACTGGGATCTGAGTTCAGAAATAACCGGGAAGCTTCTACAGGGCAGGATGTGGAGGCCCTAGGAGGCTCTGCGGGTTAGATGTGAAACTTCTGCAAGCTGGATTAAGCCCCCAGGCCAAGGGTTCCCCATCCCTGGCCTACCGGGATAAGAGTCTTCTCCTCTTAGGCCCTTTCTGCACCTAAGGGTGTAGAGGGAGGGAGGGGCCCCTGATCCCAGACATACCTGCTCCCGGGATCGTCCCCCACCTTCTAAACAGGAAACACGATGTCCCGGGGGGAAAGGGATGTCACACCCACCATTTTATTTGTTTTAAAGAGACAGAGGAGCTGGAAGCGGGGCAGAGGAGGTAAGAACCCCCCCGCGCTCCCCCATCCTGCCATCTTGGGAATGGCGAAATTGCTTTCCCCCACCCCACCCATGGGCGTAGAGCCACCCTGTGCAGCTCCGTGCCCGTTTTAGGACCCGGGGTGGTGGGAAAATCGGAATATCCCCAGTTTCCGCTATTCCGGGGTTTTCCCGGGGTTGACGCTAGGTGGTCCCTGGGGTTCCCTGTGCGCCATTTAGACACACAGGGATGGCCCCGGGGAAAAGCATGGTGTGGAAAGGGCCTCAGTTGTGCCTTCCAAGGAGAAGACAACAAGGGGCAGAAGAGATACAGAATGGCACTGGGGAAGATTTTACACACGACCTCTCATTCCTTTGCTTCCAAGTGTTGCTGAAGCTTCATACACACCAGCCACGATGAGCGAGCAATGTGACCGAGCTCACCTACGCTTCTGTTTAACTGCAGGGACAGTTTATATCGGTATGTTATATGGAAAACCAGTGCCGTGATTCTCAACAGACCCTATTCCTTGGCAGAGTCTACAGTCTTCGCTGCCCAAGCGTAAATGCGTAGGACGCGCACAAACGCTTAAGCGTACCTGCGGTGCTCTGCGCTGAGTCCTTCTCTTGAAACTCTGTCCTGAACTGCCCGTTCTCTGTTTCCCTTGTTATTACAGGCGTTATTACAGGCTGTTCTTTCCTGCTGTTCCTGGCTGCCCTGGCCTAGGAGAGGGAACTGATAACATCCTCATTATGTTTTGCTGATTTGGATATAAGAGATGAGAAAAGCTCCTAAGCTCGGACAGCCACAGATTGCAAACCCCTCCGGGTGCTCTTTATCAGCAATAAGGGAAGATGTTCAGCAAGGCTAAAGAGCGCACCCCCACGCCTGTGCGTGTAGAAAGAAAAATAGGCTGGAGCAGCCGATAGACTTGGATCTTTCATGAGGGAGGCTCAGCTATTTCCATAGAGTTTGCGCAGCTCCGACATGGCAAAGGGAGAGACAGGGAAGTTGGCATATTTTTCAAGTAGGGCTGCAAAGGAACTAAAAGGCCATCTAGTCAAACCCCACTCTGGCTGCTCCTTCCTAGGATCAGCCCATGCAATCTAGGCCACACAGTGTGTCACACGAACCAAGACCTGGCACATTGTGCAAGATTTGTTGAATGAATGACTCCACCTGATTCAAGCCTCTAGGGCAGCCTTGTTCTCCCTATATGTTGGACTACAACTCCCGGTGTCCAGGGAAGTCTGCGCAAGACCTTTTGATCTCCCCACCCTCGAAAGATGGCCGTTGATCTAGCAAAATGGGGAAAGGGATGGCACCGAATACTTGGCTGATGATTGTAATTGTCTTTGATGCCACCCCCAAAGGAGAAGGGAAATGCCCCAATGGCATATAGTGGGAATGAGCCCTTTGGGAGTCCATGTAAATCTGGGGTGGGCAACTTTGGGCGGTCCAAGAGCCAATCCCCCCATCCCCAGATGCCCCATGGGCCACACCCTTACTGATGTCATAGCAAAAATAATGGGAGGGAGGCAATTTGCAATCAAATTGGGGTTTCCTCCTGTCGATTCTTTTTGTGTCTGCTTCTACCAGGACTGTTGACTAGTCTGAACATTTTCAGAAGCCCACACCTACCTTTTCCCAAAATTGGGCAGGGAGGTACAAAAGCAGCAAATTTCTCCAGAGCCCCACATGACTGAGGGTCCTCAGTGTATTAGTTCCTGTTACTACAGTGTATCAGTTCCTGTTACTAATGTTAGTGGGAAAACAAGGCTGTTCCTCTTGTACTACGCCGCTTCAAGAGCCAAGCTCTCATGTGCACGCCACGTGGATGACCCGAAAGCAACCATTTCACTTCGGCGGCAGAAGCCTGAATGAGTGTTTGGGCCTGCATAACCCCTTCAAGGGTGAGAACAATCGTGGGCCTAGATGGAACCATGGACAATTCTTGGCTAAGTTGCGCTTGTTTCTCTTCCTCCAATCCAAGTTCTTTCTGCCCTGAAATTTCCCAATGACTTGTAATAATAAATAGTTCCGATTCTGAAGAAGTCTGGTGTGTGTACTGTTCTCACATATACATTAGCAGCCAGTGCCAGCTCCAGGTCTTTGGGGGGGGGGGGCTTGAGCAAGACACCTTCAGTGAAACCTCTCCGTCATGGAGTCTACTTTCTCACCGCCATGGTCACCAGCTGCTCTGGCTCTTCCTCCTCTTGGTCATCACTCCTACCACTTGCTGGCTTGATAGGCAGAGGATCTGGGAACACGAAAGCCATGGCATCTCCTACTCCATCTTCTCATCACTAGGGTGACCCTATGGAAAGGAGGACTGGGCTCCTGTATCTTTAACAGTTGTGTAGAAAAGGGGAATTTCAGCAGGTGTCGTTGGCGTGCATGCAGCACCTGGTGAAATCCCCTCTTCATCACCACAGGTAAACCTGCAGGAGCCCTGCCCTCTTGACCAGATAGGAGAGACTGAAAGAACTGGGCATGTTTAGCCTGGAGAAGAGAAGACTGAGGGGAGAGACATGATAGCACTCTTCGGGCCTGTTCAGACAACATGCTAAGCCATGGTTAGGCCGCTAACACTTTTGCAGCAATTGGTTAGTGAGTGTTTTTAAACCATGGTTATGTAGCTGCCATGGTTAGGAATGGTTCACATGACACACTCAGTCATGGTTTACATGACACACTAAGCCATAATGTTTAGCTCAAAACACTTAACCACCATGGCTTACCGTGTTGTGTGAACAGGATCTTCAAGTACTTGAAAGGTTGTCACACAGATGAATGCCAGGATCTCTCCTCGATCATCCCAGAATTCAGGACACAAAATAATGAGCTCAAGTTACAGGAAGCCAGATTCTGGCTGGACATCAGGAAAACCTTCCTGACAGTTAGAGCAGTATGACAATGGAACCAAAGACCAGGGATGTGGTGAGCTCTCCCACCCTAGAGGCCTTCAAGAGGCAGCTGGACATTCATCTGTCAGGGATGCTTTAAGGTGGATTCCTGCATTAAGCAGTGGGTTGGACTCGATGGCCTTAGAGGCCCCCTTCCATCTCTACTGTTCAATGATTCTATGATCCCATGTGCCTGAAGTCTGGCTGTATTCAGATCTATTCTGACTGGCTGTGGGTCTCCGAGGTCTAACGCAGGGGGCATGTGCAGCCTTTCTGCCCAAGGTGTATGTTTAAGTGAAGATGCCGGATATGAACCTGGGACGTTGTGTGTGACAAGCTGTATTCCTTGAGATGCACTGCCTCTTCCTCCACCTTTGAATTGGGGATCCGTAGCCTAGTTCTTAACCGAACAAGTGAGCCAAGCCATATACGACAGAGGAATGTATTCCCCCTTTCCTAATTCACAAAAACATCTGCGTTTTTCTGAGCAGGGGGAGGGGGGATAATTTCCTGGCCCCACGGAATTCTGACTGGCTTTCATAGGCTGTGTTGCTAAGGCTGGGGCTCACCCTTTGTGCTAGTGTAAGGAATGGGCCTCATTTGGGTATCATCCTGGGGCACTCTTGGTCTCTGACTCATCCACCACTCTCAAAGGGCCCTTTCTTTCCTTCCCTGGGAATCCTGAGACTGCTGTTGCATCATTTACTGGAATTGTTCCTCCGTACAATAAGATTTTCCCCCCACCAAGTGGGCAGAGCTTTTGTTGCTCAATGCTTTTGTCCCAAGGCTTGGAGAAACTGAACCTCCTCCCTTTGTAGGGGTGCTTAAAAATAAACTTTTCATCTCCCTTCTGTTTCCCTCCCTTTCCAAATGTGTCTGAATCCCACAGCCCAATTCATTTACACATATTTACTTGGCCACTGCATTCAGTGGGAGTTACTCCCAAGTAGAGTATGCATTTGTGTAATGTATCTTAATGTAGGGTGACCAGATAAAATCCAGGTCAGGGCTCATGTAACTTTAACAGTTGTAGAGAAAACGGAATTTCAGCCAGCCTCGTTTGTATGCAATTAGTTTCAGGTGAAATTCCCTCTTCATCACAACAGTTAAAGTTGCAGGCACTATACTAGAGTGACCATATACAAAAGAAGGCAGGGCCCCTGCAACTTTAACTGTTGTGATGAAGAGGGAATGTTACCAGGAACTAATTGCATACAAATGACACTGGCTGAAATTCCCTTTTCTCTACAACTGTTAAAGTTACATAAGCCCTGACCTGGATTTTATCTGGTCAGCCTAAGCATTATGAAAGCGGTATATAAAAGGCAGGAGCCACACTACTGCTTTATAGTGGTATTGAAGTGCACTGACAACTGTTGGAGCCCATTAGCACATACCATACGCCGCTTTCATAGTGCTATATCCTGCTTGGCGTAGATTAGGCCTTACAATTAAAGTGCTTGGGAATTTATTTGTGAGGACCTGTTTGCATCTGATATTCCCAAAACTGCAATCAATTTGGTAAAATAATGTCTTTCATTCTAGGAAGAGTGGTATGTTTCAAAGTGTAGGGTGACCAGATTTTGGAACCCAAAATCCCGGTCCCCCCCGCCATCCAAAACAACCTCCCCCACCAAGCCACTCCCCCACCCAAAACAACCTCCCCCACCAAGCCACCCACCCCCCAAAAAACATCAGCCCGGACCTACCGGGTTCTCTCCTCCACCGCCGGGTCCCCCGCCACCCCCAGGTCCCCCGCCGCCGCTGGGTCTTCCTCCTCCGCCACCAGGTCCTCTGCCGCTGGACTCGTAAGGCCAGAGGACGCGCAGAAGAGGCGGGAGAGGGCTGGATCCGGAAGTGACGTAATTGGCCCTCCCCCGCCTCTTCCACGTGGCCTCTGGCCTCCTCAGGGCTCGTCGCCATCGCGACGAGCCCTGAGGAGCCCGGATGCCCGTGCTGGCACTTACCTGCTGGGGCGGCCGCTTCCCGGGCTCCTCCGCCGCCGCCACCGCCGGGTCTACCGCCGCTCGTCGCTCGCTGCCACCTCCGCATGACCCCTGCCCCCCCCCTCGGTTTGCCCCCGCCGCCCCCCGGTTGGCCCGGATCGCCTCAGGTTTCCCGGTTAAGACCGGGAAACCCCGGGCCATCTGGTCACCCTAAGTTAGGGCATTTTCCCAATCTACTCTATAATATACAAGTATGTATGCAATGACTTGGGATAATGTATGTGACGCATTTTGAACACTTTGGGAAAGTGCCATATAAATACTAGGCATTATTGGTATCATTTTAATCTGGCTCATCTTTGAATGCCCAGAGCAGGAACATTTGAAAATACCTCCCAACCACTATTTTCTACCTTTTAAATGATGAGTGGGCAAGTTGTGGTCTTCTAGATGTTAAGAACATAAGAAGATTCCTGCTGGATCAGACCGAGGGTCCATCTAGTCCTGCACTCTGTTTACACAGCAGCCAATCAACTGTCGACCAGGGACCCACAGCAGGACATGGGTGCAACAGCACCCTCCCGCTCATGTTCCCCAGCAACTGGTGTACATAGACTTACTGCCTCTGATAGTGGAGGCTGCACATAGTCAACAGGGCTAGTAGCCAGTGATAGCCTTCTCCTCCAGGAATTTATCCAACCCCGTTTTAAAGCTATTCAAATTGGTGGCCATCAATGCATATTGTGATAGCAAATTCCATAGTTTAACTACGTGCTGTATACTTCCTTTTATCTGTGCTGAATATCCTACTAATCAGTTTCATGGGATGACCCCGGGTTCTAGTATTTTGAGAGAGGGAGAAAAATGTCTCCCAATCCCCATGGTCTGTGACTGCAAGTCCCATCATCCCTCACCATTGGCTGTGCTAGTAAGGGCTTATGAGAGTTGCACTCCAATAAGAGCTGAAGGAGCCACAAATTGGCCAGCGCTGTTTAAGATCGTACGCCTTCGGGCAAGGTCTACCGGGAGAGGTGTGGAAGGGTGATGCATTGGCGGATCAATTCTCCAAGCTTAACAGTATTTTTTTACCACTGGCTCCTTCTTTGCCAGGGCTGCGATCCCTTGGCACAGACACAGCGCAGCAAGTTGCAACACCGGCGCGCACGAATTAACCAGCAGATCAACAAGGAGATGAGGATGCGAGCCGGTGCAGAAAACCTATTCAGGTTAGTCCCGGTCCATCTCCAGCCTGCTGTCCTCAATTTTCTTTATTAATTCTATTTGCAAGATGATGAGAACTAGAACCTTGCTCTTTTCTTTAAAAGAAAAAAGTTGGGATTCTCAGGAACCCTTCTGTCCCCTTTGATAGGACTTTTTAAAAAATGGGATTTGGTGTTCCAAAGCCACACGGTTGGAAGGGAAGGCTGGTTTAGATAGAAAGGTGAAGGGTTTCTAATTTTTCCATGATGTGAAGTTGGAAGCCAGACTCTATAAATTCGTGGCTGTAGAGCAATCCCGGGTCTCTTACTTGGAATACCCCACGGCAGAATTTTGCCAGGTATTCAGCAGAAATGTGTCTTTAGAAAGGAGGCAAAGCATGGCACCGATTCCTTGTTTAACTTGCTCTAATTTTCGGCAAGTATGAAACTGCCAAATGCCCAGCTTCGGGAGGTGGAGGGTAGCAACAGGAGCCCCCCCCCCTTTTGCAGGGGCCTTTGATGCGAAGCTGGAGAGCTTCTTTTTTACAGTCTCACAAGAGGACGGGAGATGATGCTGGGAACTAGCAGGGCTAATGAGTCAGGCGAGAGAGGAGAGCACGTAGGTCACGGAGGTTGGGTTGCTGCAGTTCTCCAGTAAACGATTAAAAGCCGAAGGAGCGTAACACGGAGATTGGAAGAGGTGGGGGAGTGTGGAGAGTTAATCTGCCCTCCCGCTAGAATTTGGAAGAAATGCGTGGGTGATTCTGCATGGGCTTCGTGCAGTAATTAAGGAGCACCACAGAAGCAAAACACCGGATGTCGCAGGAGTTGAAATGAATCTCCTGGGTCACTGGGCGAAACCCTCCTCTGGATGCAGGGACTCTCCTTAAAACTGATCTGCATCAAGGGTGACGTGCAAACTTTCCGGTAACAGACACTCCTGGATTTAGGAATAGGAGTCGTCCAGTCAAACCTTCTGCGTTGAGTATTTGTGGGTCGTCCTCGCATGGAGCGCCTGTATCTGGGCTGTACCACTTCAGGCTGCAGGGATTCACCTGACTAAATGCTGATACCAATTTTAAAATCACTCCTCTGGCTGCCAATGACTTTCTGGGCAAAGTACGAAGTGTTGGTTATTAGCTTTAAAGCCCTACATGGTTTGGGTCCAGGTTACCTGCGGGATCGCCTTCCCCCATACAATCCGCCCCGCACGCTCAGGTCCTCTGGGACGAATTTACTCAAGTCAGCCAAAACCAGGCTGACAATTGTTACCCAGAGGACCTTCTCTTCTGCCGCTCCCAGACGGTGGAGTGGCCTGCCGGGAGAGTTCCACCAACTTCACAGTCTTCCAGAATTTAAGAAAGCCAGAAAGACTGATCTCTTCCGGCAGTCTTACCCAGTTGACTTTTAAGATGTTTGGCTGTTGTTTCAATAATGCATTAGCTTTATATGTTTTTAATCGGTTTTATGTATTTTATAGTATTTTTGTATTCAGTGTTGTTCCCCGCCTCGATTCAGAGGGAGAGGCGGGTAAGAAATTATTATTATTATTATTAATAATAATAATACAAAAAAGTTCCCTCTGCATAGAGAAAGCTAGTGCGACAGGGAGAAGAGTTCTAGGCTAGCTTTCTCCCTGAGGGGCTAGTTTTGTATGTACAGGTAATTGGGGAGGAGGGCTAGTTACAGGGGAGCATTCCATCATTTGAGCCCCTCACCCCCACCTGCAGTCTGAAGTGGTACAGTCCAGACACGAGCTCGCTATGCTTCCGAGCAGCGAGGGTGCAATCAGTAGGATTGCGCCCTAAGTTATTTGTGCAAGGGGATGTGTGGGTTTGTGTTCCCTAGATGCAGTCGTACACGATGGGAAGGAATGTATTTCTTGATCAACTCTTGAGCTCAGGAACGTTAGCGGGTCCTGACCTGCGTGAGTGCGAGAGGTAGCCAAGGGTAATGGCCGGAAGAGTGTTGGCCTTGGAGGTGGAAAACCAGGTCCATATTCCCACCCAGGGCACGGTGCTTCCTTCTGTTGTCGCCTACCTAACAGGGCTGTTATGAAGATAAAATGAAAGGGCCTCTTGGCCCCATGGTACCAGTGTGACAAATAAGGTATGTTGGTATGTTCCCCCCCCCCCCCCCCGTGATTTCAGGGCCACCAGTAACCACAAGGTGAAGGAGACGGTTGCCTTAGAACTCAGTTACGTCAACTCCAACCTGCAGTTACTGAAGGAGGAATTGGAAGAGCTGAATAGCTGCATGGATGTGTACCAGAACGACAGGTAAGGTGAACGGCCGTTTACCGGCTTAGGAAGGTGGGGCTGTCGTAGTTGGGCGTGGGGGGGGGGTCTTGTGCATATGTATGAAGCTGCCTTATACTGAGTCAGATGGTTGGGTCATTTCTTTCCTCCAGGGTCTCAGGCAGAGGTCTTTCTCAGCCCCTGCTGCTTGACTCTCTACTCTGGAGACGTAGTGATGGCCACCACTGTGGACGGCTTTGAAAGGGGGTTGGATCGATTCCTGGAGGAGGAGAAGGCCATCAATGGCTACCCGTCCTGATGGCTATGTGCTACCTCCAGTAATCAGAGGCAGTAAGCCTGTGTGCACCAGTTGCTGGGGAACATGGGCAGGAGAGAGGGTTGCCGTGTCCTGCTTGTGGTTCCCTGGTCGACAGCTGGCTGGCCACTGTGTGAACAGAGTCTTGGACTAGATGGCCTCTTGTTCTGATCCC
Organism: Anniella stebbinsi; assembly: GCA_029215795.1. Lineage (NCBI taxonomy): Eukaryota > Metazoa > Chordata > Lepidosauria > Squamata > Anniellidae > Anniella > Anniella stebbinsi. The sequence goes on from JARDYH010000006.1 coordinate 116,433,163, forward strand.
ACATGGCTCTTCTTATGTTCTTATGAGATCCCTGGGCCAGAAGCTGGGGCCCTCCTCTACATGCAAAACAGGTGCTCTGCTATGGAGCTCTGACCCCTCCAGTCAAAAGAATTTGGGTTTGGTCATCTTTTGGAGATCCATCTTTGGGGGATCTTTGGACCGCCTTCTCCCATACGAACCTGCCTGGATTTTAAGATCTTTGGGGGAGGCTTTTCTCTCAATATTGCCACCTAAGAGGCACGTTTAGTGGGCAGGTGAGAGAGGACCGCTCCCGGGCTCTGTATCTCCCTGCTGAGGAAGACTGGGATGGGCCTCTCTGTGTTGTCCTTCCGCCAGCAAGCAAAGATGCTTTTTTTTCAGGCAGACCTTTGGCATATAAGTTGTTCTGTTACTGAAGGGGTTTTTAATTGTCCTGCGCTGGTCATTTCTTTTATTGTCGTGTTTTTAATGTATTTATTTTTACTTGAATTAAGATTTGGTTTTTTTATCTGCACCTTATTGTTTGCCACCTTGAACGCCATTTTGGGTGGAAAGGCAGGCGATGAAATAGATAGATATTTTCTTCAGGGCGTGAGGGAAGAGGCCTCCCAAAGCATAAAGTTCTAGAACTGTCTCCATGGGACTGTGATTTCCAAACATCTGGGGGCCTTTTCAGATTGACTCATCCATTTTGGATGTGTTTCAGGGCAAATAGTTTTTACTGAGGACATTGGCACTCCGGTAGTCCTGGTCAACACCATTTCTACGACCCCCACCTTCTCCAGTCAGCATGGAGATTTGGGAGGTGGAGTCCCACACATCTGGAGGGCACCAAGTGGGGAAGGCTGCTGTAGGTTGTGTCCTGAACTGGTGACAGCCATCGACTGTCCTATGAACTGAGAAAACGGTTTAGAGCGCACACACACAACCCTTGGCACTCTGGACTGCAGGGAAGAATCAGTCATGTGGGACAAATGGACTCAGTTCACACGTAATGACAACCCAGAGTACAAGTTGTGTGGGGGTTGTCGTGACATGTGAACCCTGCATTATGGTTTAACTATGGGTTGGTAACCATGAACAACCCAACAACAACCCATGAGTTCTCTTCACGAGTGGTTTGTGGTTAACTCGCAGTTAAACCATAGTGCATGGTTTGCATGTGACGACAATCTACAATTCAACAGCAGCCTGTGATTCAATGAAAACCCATACTCTGAGTTGTCATTATGTGTGAACCAGTCTTCGAGAGCAGCGTGTCTGCCATTCCTATTTTTTCCCCTTGGGGAGCTCCTGAAAAACTTCCAAAGAGCCCCAGGCTTCTCTGGATGGCAAGCTTGTAAACTACAGCCTTTAGAAACCTTTAAGAGGAAATAGCCCCACCGGTTGTTTATTGGGAGAGTTGTGGGGCAGAGGGAGCTTATTTATACAGGGAAGTTTTCAGCGGATGTTTTGTTTTTCCTGGGGTTACCATCCTTGCCGGTGCAAATGAGATATTGCAGGGTGTTTCAGCCGCTTCCTCCTGCTGGACTATCTATACTCGTTTCGATCTTCATCAGTGATTGAACGTTTTCAGATTTCCTGAGAAATGGAATTACTGAACAATATAAACAGACTTGACTTAAGAATTATGGACTCTGGCCCCCGTGGTTGATTGGCCACTGGAATAAATCTAAAACAAATAGATATTTTGAAAAATGTATCAAAAGTGTGACCCAATTTAATTCCGATCTGCAATAATAAGTAGAACCCCAGAGTCCTGGGGTTTTTGGTTTGCCTGTTGTCTTAGCTCTATGTCATATACAAAGCCGCCGATTTGATCTGTTTGCTTCTCGACTTCTTTGCTGCCTTGTGGTGTCTTTAAGTCAAGCGTTGTTTGGTTTTTTTTTAAGGGCCGTAATTGCTTCAAAAGAATTACTGCCCCAGCCTCCTCGTCTTAAGGGTCTGATCCTGGCAGTGAGCTGACCTGGTGTAATGCCTCGACAGAGATCATCTTTTTATCCTTGCGGACAGGGATGGAAATCCCTCCGGTGCTGCATCAGTCTTTTTGGCTCGAAATAGCTGCCCTCCCGTGTCAATCGCAGGGCGCCTTTGCGTTGGCACGGCCATCTTTATCGATGATGTGCCAGAGGAGCTCCTGCGTTTCTGTATGAGGGAAAGTTTCGCACAAGCCTTTTTCTGAGTATTTTCTGTGGCCGTTTCGTACATTCGCCCATTAAGTTTGTATCCCGCCCGTATAGCCGTGACAATAAAAAGAAACAATGCCAAACAATGCCGGGATTACAGTCTTCCCCAACCCTTTTGGACTACAGGACTAACTGGAGCTAATGCCCTGTTGTTTTTGTGGTTGTTAGTCATGGGTACCTCTAGACAGGTGCTATTCCCCACTGTAGCTTCGGAGTTGCGGCAGGTGGATTACATGATGCTGCCGCCACTCCAAAGCTAATGCAGGGAAAAGCCCCAAAGCTCCGCTCTAAAAAAGTCAGGCATTTACCCCGACTTATTTAGAGCGGAGCGGGCTGGGCAGGGAAGGGAGTGGACCAGCGAGCCATAAGTTCGCTTCACCACCTCTGCAGTCCTCTCCTCCCCCCATTTTTTTTTAAAAAAATTAAAAACCTTACCGTGGAATAGGGCGACCGATGCTCCCAGCCGCCCCTCCAGCTGCTGCTGGGCCGGCGCAGCAGCGGTGGCAGGAAAACCTGCCGTGGCGCTCCTTCCACTGTAGATGGGCGGGAGGAGGGTCAATGCGGGGGGCGCCGCCACTGCATTGCCGCGCCAGCGCCATGAAGAGGAGGGCCAGGATAACTACTGACATTTTACCCCGCCGTTCCACAAAGCAGCCCAGGTCCCAGCTCCCCATACCCAATTCTGTCCTCCCAGCAACCCTGTGAAATAGAGTAGACAATAAATAGGAAGTGGGCCGAGGGAACCCATGTTGCGACTCAATGTTCTGACCACATCGCGCACACTCCCAGCTCCCCTGTGCTCCCCTCACTTGAGGAAGAAGGAAGCTTCCTCTTGTGTAACGAAGTACACAGGGGCCGCCACCCGGGGGGGGGATATTTATCCCGCGCAAGCCCATTTGTTTCAGGAGGGCTTCAGCACGATCATTCCCCATCGTACCACCGAAACCTCCTATCACCCAAGTGTGCCCGGCGCATTTTAGGGCACGATCCTATGCATGTTTAGACAGGCAAAAGTCCTATAACTCCCAGCATACCTCATTCAGCCATGCCAGCTGGGGCATTCTGGGAGCTGTAGGGCTTTTTTCTGTCTAAACGTGCATAGGATCACGCCCTTAGTCTTGTTGGAGATTACTCATGAGTAAATCAGGACAGCAGAATCAAATGCCTGGTCCTAGTTCTGCCTACATTGCACAGAGAGAGAGATCAGGGCTAATTCCTCACCCTTTTGTGGGGGAAGGGGCCAGCAGTATCGTTCTAACAATATCTCGGTCCCAATTTACTTATGGAGCTTTTCCCTCTCTAGAACTTTCCTCTGGGGCTTTTCTTTTTCTTCCTTCCCCCTCTGAAACTCCTTCCCTGTTTATTCCTCCTCAGGCAACTCCTCTTGGGTAATTTCTCTTGCTCTTGGAAGATGCAAGGTCCGATCCAGCATGTCTCTATCCCTGTGTTCTTAAAAATGCGGTTTTCTTTTCTCACCTCTTTTGTGCTGCTTCTCGCAAAGGACATGGTGTTTTCTAAATCAGCTTTCCTTAACCTGGCACCTTTCCGGTGGCTTTGACTACAGTTCCTATCATTCCTCCCTCCCCCTTTTTTTTTTACTGTGAGTATCAACAAAACAGAACAGAAAATACATCATGTAAAGAAAAGGGGGGGGTGAACATTACATATATAGGAATATTGTCATTTTTCCATCATGTGAACCATTCGTTCAAAAGAGAAAAAAGAAAGGGAGAGACTTATACATAGGTTTCAAGAAAAGCAGACCGTCTTTATCCACTCGCAAGCTGTGCCTATATGACACCCGTTCAAAAGTTGATAGTGTTGTTAGAGCCTCTGTCCAGTGCATTATGGGAGGTGAGCAGTTGTCCTTCCAACGTGATAGCATAAGTCTTTTGGCTGCCATGAGGGCCCTGAAGATCCATCTGCGCCGACCATGCGTTCACTTCCAAGAAGCCGGTAGGTAATTTAGGAGGACATGCACATCGTTCCATATTATGGATTGTTTCAATACAAAGATTGTCCTTATTATAACCTCCCCCCAAAAAGAGGCGATTACGGGACATTGCCAAAACATCTGAGTTAAGGAAGCATTAGATGTATTACATCTCCAACAATTGGGCGAGTGTAGACAGACCCTTATTGAAAAGGCGTTGTGGAGTCAATTCCTAGCATTCCTAGCCAGCGTCGCCTGTGCGTGCTCTTCCATGGATGAAGTCAGCGGCTGAATTCGGACAGCACGATAGTCAATGGTGAGGTAATAATCAGCTTTACAGTTGTTCACCTAGGGGGTACTCCCCACACAACATGGTAATAAATAATCAACTGTGGTGTGGATTAGGATCAGCGCTGAGTTGACTATGGCAGCATTCGGATGACACGATAGTCAATACAACTGATGATTGTTTCCCCACCCCCAGTTGCTTAATGTGTCGTCCGAATTCAGCCAGTGAGTGGAAGAGAGTATGATTGATAGCAATCAAAGACAGTTCGATTGGCAGCGTTGGATTAAAATTCCCACCATTCCCAGGCAGCATGGACAATGGGCAAGCTGCTGGGGTTGATGGGAGCTGTAGTCCAGCCTGATGAGAGCCGTAGTCCAGTCCTGTCCTTGCAGCCGGTACAGAGAGAACCACACCGGCTGCCTTTTTGAGGTCAGAAACTTGACCTCGGAGAGGAGACCAGAGAGGCCAGGGTACAATGTATCCTGGATCTTCTCCAGCCTCCTTCCCTTCCCCTCTGAATCGCCCGTGTGAGACGGGCTGAAAAGTCCATCTGGCAAACAATGGAGGGCAGGGAGGGCAGAGTTTGCCTCCACCATTCCTGCTGCCCTGCTGGCTTCAGCCTCGCAGGACAGAGGGATCTCGGAAGCTTCTGAGTTTGGAGGCTTCTGTGCAGTGAGGGCGCAAATCGATGGGGCTGTGCCGCAAACAATCCAGCAGACTCTTAGGTTCCTAACTGCACTCTCCCAAGTTGTGGACGAATTGTCCTTGCAGGACCGAGTATGTGAGATGCTAGTTCTTGCTTGTTCCAGAGCCGGTCTTTGTTATATCACAACGGTCCCTCCCTGCTCCCCATAGCAGTTAAAAAAATAAAATAAATAAAAAACAAACCTCTGGTTGGTTGGCTTTTTAACTGCCCCTAAAAAGAAAGTAAAATGCTGTTCAAGTGTTTAATTGGAGCAACCTGCGAGGCGCTTAAAAAAGCAAATTAAAGCGTGGGGCGGAGGAGGACAATCAGCAAGCAAAAAACCAACATCCCGTGTTCGTTTATTTAGGTACTGTGCTTTCAAACCACCCAATAGCCCAAGTTCTCCGAGCAGCGTACATCGCATTAAAAAAAACCAAACCATTCAAAGACTCCCAAAGCGAGCGTGTACGTCAGCGCGTGGCCGGGGATTCCAGGGGAATTAGGACTGGAAGTGGAAACTCTACCGCCAACCTTTGCTCCGTTCCTCTCTTTTAGCGACTCCATTAGCGTCCCCATGATCCCACTGGGGCTGAAGGAGACCAAGGAGCTGGACTGGGCAGAGCCGTTGAAGGTAAAGGAGTGGAGCCGTGACCTGATCCCACCTTCCCAGGGGCGGCTTTGAGCTAATAAGAGGCACGGAGGGGTGGGTGCCAAAGCAGCGATCATGCCTGGCAGCCCCGGGGCGCTTTCACGAGATGCCCTGAAGAGAGAGACTGGCTCCCGGGCAAGCGCGCTTTGCTCTTGGCGTACACGGGATACACAGAGGAAGAGATGTATCGACGGCCGTTCCCCATGAAAACCTGGCGGCAGCCTCCCTCAACCAGGCACCCTTCAGAGGTGTTGGACTACAACTCCCATCATGCTGGCTGGGGATGATGGGCGAGAGATCCAACACCTCTGGTGGGCGCCTGGTTGCAGGAGGCAGCTTGACAGAACCTCTGTGTCCAGGCGAAGTGTCCTGCTTGTAGGCCAGCCGCAGGGGAGCAATGGGGGGGTGCGAGGGGGCGGTTTCCTTCCTGCCCTGCTTTTGGGCTTTGCGGAGGCATCTGGTTGGCTGCTGTGGGAAGCCAGTCAGCAAGCAGCCAGCTGTGCCTCTGATCGAAGGGTTAAATGCTCCTAAGCACGCCATCTTCCCAGGGGCTTGGATGACGTAGAAATGGGGGGATTGGATGGAGGAGGAAAATCAACAAATGGGAGACTAACTTTTATGTCAAACTATGGAACTCACTACCACAAGATGTAGTGATGGTCACCAATTGGGATGGCTTTAAAAGGGGGCTGGATAAATTCCTGGAGGAGGAGAAGGCTATCAATGGCTACTAGCCCTGATGGCTAGATAGGCAGTAAGCCTGTATACACTAGTTGCTGGGGAACATGGGTGGCCGGGTGCTGTTGCACCATGTCCTGCTTGTGGGTCCCTGGTCGACAGCCGTTTGGCCCCTGTGGCCCCTTGGTCTGATCCAGTAAGGCTGTCCTTTTGCTCTTACGTTTATTTATTTCTTAACGATGCTTTTATACCGCCCAAGAACCCAAGTTGTCTGTGCTGCGTACAATGCGTTGGAAACCTAAAATGCAAACAGTGATACGCGGAAGAAAGCAATATGTCCCTTCCTCCACTCCCAGGAGATGATCTGGGACCACTACGGTGAAGACGGTGCTTCGTTCGAGACGGAGATCCAAAACCTGGTGGAGCTGCGGCAGGTGTGTGACTCTTCCTTTGGGGAGAGGACGTCTGTCCTTTGTTACGGTGTCAGGAGCAATTGCCGAGTTTCCACTACCTAGGCGTGCCTGCCGGTCTCCGGTGGTCGTGACCAGGCTGCAAGTCCCAGCAGCGTTTCCTCTCTGAATGCTGGAGAAGCATAATGGCTCAGAGATGGAGCTACATATTGGGATGCCCCTTGGTCCAAACCTCGCCCCTGCCAGGCCGCCTTTGGCAAGCTGCTCTTTTTTATTATTATTATTATTATTATTATTATTATTATTATTATTATTGCATTTATATCTTGCCTTTCTTCCTCCAAGGAACCCAAGGCGGCATACATAATCCTCCTCCTCTCCACTTCATCCTCACAACAACAACAACCCTGTGAGGTAGGTTGGGCTGAGAGTCTGTGACCGGCCCAAAGTCACCCAGTGGCTTTCCACGGCCGAGTGGGGACTAGAACCCGGATCGCCCGACTCCCAGCCCAACACTCTAACCGCTACACCACACTGGCTCTCAGCTTTAGGCTTGCTACATGGGAATAATAGCACCAGCCTACCTTACAGGGTTGCTGTCCAGGTTAGAACATGATTGTGTGTGGGAAGCACTTTGAACCCTTTGAAGTACTATCAATGCTTCAGTAATGGCATTGTATTGTTATTATATACATGGTGATCTAGTAGGAATGTCTCTCTAGACAGCCAATTTAGAGAGCATTTATGTCTTGATTATTTATTGCACAGCACCTAGGAAACGGCCATGGCCCAGGTCAGACTCCTGTTCCATGTAGCCCAGTATCACCTGGTCCAACTGGCAACCGGCTCCCTGGGATCTCAGGCTGAGAAAGTGTCCCTGCTCCCTGCTCCTTTTAACTGGTGATGTTGGAACCTAAAACTTTCTGCAGGCAAAGTGGGGTCTCTGCTGCTGAGCCATGGGCCTTTCCCCCCACCCCCATATATTATTATGTATATATTTCTCATATTCCACGGACTTCAAAGTTGCATGGTTGTCCTATTTGGCCCTCACAACCGCCCTGCGAGGTAGGTCAGGCTGAAAGATCCAGCGAGCTGCATAACCGAGCAGGGATTTGAACCCAGAACAGCGTCATCCAAGTCCAGCGTTCCTCCTGCTTCAGCTCAGGGACACATGAAGAAAAAGGCATGTTTTGAGTGCAGATGGGCTTTGGGTCACATTCTCCGCCTGTCTCTCTCCACAGGCCATGAGGACCCCCAGTCGGAATGAAGCCGGCCTCGAACTGCTGATGGAGTATTACAGCCAGCTCTACTTCCTGGACAACCGTTTCTTCCCTCCCAATAAGAACCTGAGCCTTTTCTTCCACTGGTCAGTGGGCATTTTTTGATCTCGCCAAGGGAACGAGGGTGTTCCACGGATGGCTACAGGCCTCGCCTGGCCATCCAAAACTACCTCTACTAGCGATTGCCTTGGGCACAGGAAATCTGGGCTGAAAATATATCCTCCCAAGCGGGTGAAATGTGTGGGTCCCGTTCTTGAGCGCCATTTTCCCCACTGTAGAGCCCATGCTGCGATTCCAACAGATCAGGGACGGGAAATTACACGAGGTTCAGGGGCTATTTCCTCCTCCACTCAAGCAGCGCGCTTCCTCAGTTTTTTTAAATCTAAATTTGGCAGCAAATTGCCAAATTGCTCCAGAGTGCTCCAGAACTCCAGAGTGCTCCAGAACCCTAAGATGTTAGACTAGCTAAATTGGTCAAACTTAGCTTGCACACAAGCTAATGTAAGTGTTGTAGCGCTACAGATGTATTTTTTCCCTCACCTCTGGTGGATTTAGTGGTGCCCCCCCCCCCCCCGTGCTACCTGCGCCCCTGTTCTAGACGAATCTGCGCAGTTGTAGCACTAAAGAGTGCTTGGCTGGCTAGGCAATGCTGAGAGCCGTAGGAGTTGTTTCCCTGTCTAAACGTGCATAGGACGGCACCCTAAATGTCCCAGCCCTCTTCCCTCGCCCCAGTCCTTCCTGTTGGCAGCCGCTAGTAGGTGTAGCGACGTCCTTTCCTCCCCACCTGCCATTTTTCCATGGCGGTAGCAGAAAAGGACGGCAGACAACACGGCATCCCGTGTTGCTGATGGCTGCAGAATTTAGAGTTTTATGTAAACACAGGTCCGTTTTGGCAGAGGATTTCTGAGCCTAAAGTACAGAAGAGCAAGCTTGGCTTTGATAGTTCAGACGGAGTTGATTGTACCTCCTATTTTCTCCCAAATCCCCTTACTCCTAAACCTCTAAAGGGACAGAAGTGTTCTGTCACTTCTATAATTTTGAACAGGGCTTTTGTTTCTGACCTCCCCTTTTCCAGGTATGACTCCCTAACAGGCGTCCCCTCTCACCAGCGGGCCTTGGCTTTCGAAAAGGGCAGCGTCCTTTTCAATATCGGGGCTCTGCACACCCAGATCGGGGCTCGCCAGGACCGTACCACCTTGCAAGGTGTAGACTGTGCTGTCGAAGCTTTCCAGAGGGCATCCGGTAGGTCAATCGTCCCTTGGGTTCTTGCATTTTAAATTTGGCTGCACCTGGATGCAGACAAGCTGGAGGGGGGTTCAGAGGAGCGCAACACAGATGATCGGGGGGGGGGGGTCTGGAAACAAAGCCCTATGAGGAGAGACTGAAAGAACTGGGCATGTTTAGCCTAGAGAAGAGAAGACTGAGGGGAGACATGATCACACTCTTCAAGGACTTGAATGGTTGTCACACAGAGGAGGCCAGGATCTCTTCTCGATCAACCCAGAGTGCAGGATGCGGAATAATGGGCTCAAGTGACAGGAAGGCAGATTCTGGATGGACATCAGGAAAAACATCCCGACTGTTAGAGCGATACGACAATGGAACCAATGACCTAGGGAGGTTGTGGGCTCTACCAGGATGCAGGTGGACAGCCAACTGTCAGGAATTCCTGTATTGAGCAGGGGGTTGGACTCAATAGCCTTATAGGCCCCTTCCAACTCTACCATTCTATGATGCTATGGAGAAACGTTTGAGGCTCCCCTTGACTCCTACCAAGAGGAATCAGCCCACATTAGGAGCTGCAGGAATATCACAGACATTGAGGGCGCTCGGAGGTCCTAAGGCCAGTGCTGGGTCCTCTACTCTGTTGTGGACTTAAGAGAATGATTGATCCAGCCCTGCTGGGGTGATCTCACGCCAGCGACTTTGCTCTCTTTGCAGGAGCCTTTAACTACTTGAAGGAGAACTTCTCCAACGCCCCCAGCCTGGACATGAGCACAGCCTCTTTGAACATGCTGGTGCGGCTGATGATCGCCCAGGTGCAAGAATGCGTCTTCGAGAAGGTCCTCCTGCTCCGAGCCCAGTGTGACTTTCTCACCTGTCTGCAGCTCGCTCAGGAAGCCGCCAGGGTACAGCATCCTTGTGCATGCGTTGGGGTGGGAGATGGCATTGGATCAGCTGTACAGGTTCCCAGGCCTGGGGTCCTGATTCAGCCTGACAGCTTTCACTAGAAGGCCTCGCCCACTTTCGCATAACCACCTGTTGCTTGTTGGTTTCCTGGCTTTTTTGTAGCTTTTCCCCATTTTTAAAAGGTTGAAACTCCTCTCCTGTCTCTTAGTAACTGGTAATCAGAGCTTTAAGCTAAACATAAGAAGAGCCCTGATGCTGGATAAGACCAAGGGTCCATCTAGTCCTATCACTGTCCACACAGTGATAGGGTGACCATATGAAAAGGAGGACAAGGCTCCTGTATCTTTAACAGTTGCATAGAAAAGGGGAATTTCAGCAGGTGTCATTTGTATGCATGCAGCACCTGGTGAAATGCCCTCTTCATTGCCACAGTTAAAGCTGCAGAAGCCCTGCTCTCTTTTGTATCTGGTCACTCTAGTATAGCTCCTGCAGCTTTAACTGTTGTGATGAAGAGGGAATTTCACCAGGTGCATGTGTACAAATGACACCTGCTGAAATTCCCTTTTCTGTACAACTGTTAAAGCTGCAGGAGCCCTGCCCTCTTTTGTATCTGGTCACACTAGACAGGGCTCCTGCAGCTCTAACAGTTGTGCTGAAGAGGGGATTTCACCAGGTGCTGCATGCATAACAATGACACCTGCTGAAATTCCCTTTTCTATCCAGCTGTTAAAGATACAGGAGCCCCGTCCTCCTTGTCATGTGGTCACCTTACACAGTGACCAACCAGCTGTCGACCCACACGCAGGACCAGGGTGCAACAGCACCCTCCTGCCCATGCTCCCCAGCAATGAGTGTATATCGGCTTACTGCCTCTGATACTGGAATGTGCTGCTGTTCTTTATTTTATTTTTTTGGCCCCACCCTTTTTTCCTTTGGCCCGCCCCTTTTGCCTTCAGACCCTCCCACCACTGGCATGTGGTCTCCTGGAGCTGCTCGGAAATGGAACTGGGCTCTCGGGCTGAAAGACGTTCTGCACCTCTGCATTAGAGACCGGGTAAAAAGGGCCAATGAACGGCCTTGGCCCCAAGGCATGGTTGAAGCTCAGCCAGGCTGTTGCCCTGACCAGTGTCAAGAGGCGGCCGTTTTTCTGTCCCTTGCCTCCTTCCACACCAGCGTTCGGAGGGCAGCTGGGGACAGGTTCCCAGCATGCCTTCTGCCAGCGTCCACAGCACCAACTTGCATCTGCCTTTCCAGGTGGAAGAGGTTTACTCTTTGGTGCACCAGACCATGACCCAACCACACGTGAAGGACTACGTCCCTTTCTCGTGGACCACCATGGTGCATGTCAAATCCGAGCACTTCAAGGCCCTCTCGCACTACTACGCCGCCACTGCACTTTGCGACTGCCCAGGTGAGTGTCTCGGATCCATCCCTTCAGACTCATAATGGTTCCCTCTGCCCCTCCCTGCTCTGCTAACTTGTTGTGCCTCCTCCACCTGTGGCTTCTGTAGAGCATCCACTCATCTCATACTGGCTGGCAGCTTCCATCTCCCCTCAGCCTAACATGCCTTGCGTAATGGAGCCATCTACCCAGTGGGAGAGCTTTTAGTTGATTTAACTGCCTGGCTTTTATCTGACGGATGCATTCGTTAGTCCATGACATTTGCATTCACTTAGTGAGTTGTTGCATGATATAGACGTAAGGGTGCCAGTCTGAGGACGTAGACCATGGGTAGAGAACCTTTTCAGTCCAGGGGCTGAATTCCAGTCTGGAAAAGGTCTTGGGAGTGGCATCCCATCAGTGGGTGTGGCTAAAGGCAGAGTGGGTAGAGCCAAAATGGGATTCTTCCTGATTTTAAGCATATTCAGAAGCAAGCAGGGCTAGCTTTTGCGTGCCTAATCAGAAGTAGGGAGGGCAAGCCATGGAAGTAGGGAGGGCAAGCCACGGAAGTAGGGAGGGCAAGCCACGGAAGTAGGGAGGGCAAGCCACGGAAGTAGGGAGGGCAAGCCACGGAAGTAAGGAAGGCAAGCCACGGAAGTAGGGAGGGCAAGCCACAGACATAAACAGATATGAATCATTCAGCCGTTTCCTTCCCAGGCCCTGCCCACTCTCCTTATCAAGGGGAAATTCTTCTCTTCAAAAAGCTGCTGATCGGAGCTTCTGGAAGAAGCTGGTAGGCTGGATGAAAGGTTGTCGCACAGAGGAGGACCAGAATCTCTCCTCGATCATCCCGGAGTGCAGGACGTGGAATAATGGGCTCAAGTTACAGGAAGCCAGATTCCAGCTGGACATCAGGAAAAACGTCCTGACTGTTAGAGCAGTACGACCATGGAACCCATGACCTAGGGAGGTGGTGGGCTCTCCCACATTAGAGGCCTTCAAGAGGCAGCTGGACAACCACCTGTCAGAGATGCTTTTAGGTGGATTCCTGCATTGAGCAGGGGGTTGGACTGGATGGCCTTAGAGGCCCCTTCCAACTCTACTATTCTACGATTCTATGGGTGAAGCCCATGGGCTGTATCTGGTCCATGGGCTGGTGGCTTCATCTAGACAGTTTTGTTTGTTTGTAAGAAAAGAAGAAGGCTGCCGCTTGGTGGCCTTGCCTGCTTACCATCCCAGAGCCAGTCATCTCGATTGCGAAAGGGTTTCAGATAGGGCTGGAACAACCCTTTGCTGCCAGTCAAGGGAGAGATTCCTGGGCCAAAGGGCTCCATGGTGTGACTCAGTGTAATGCACTTTCTTATGCTAACTTAGTGGCATTGTGTGTAATGACCCTACTTCTGATACTTTGGAGAGGGCAAGAAGCTCCTTTATGAAGCTGTTGCTACCCCTGTTTTCAGACCATTCATTGTATAGATCAGGATGGCCTTCGTGGCGCCTGAGAACGTAAGAAGAGCTCTGCTGGGTCAGGCCGAGGGTCCATCTCGTCCACCACTCTGTTCACACAGCGGCCAACCAGCTATCAACCAGGGACCATCAAAGCAGGACATGGTGCAACACCACCCTCCCACTTATATTCCCCAGCCAATGATGAACATAGGCTTACTGCCTCGGATACTGGAGGTAGCACTTAGCCATCGGGACTAGTAGCCATTGATAGCCTTCTCCTCCTCCAGGAATTGATCCAACCCCCTTTGAACGCCTTCCAAATTGGTGGCCCTCACCACATCTTGTGGTAGTGAATTCCATCAGTTAACTATATGCTGTGTGAAGAAGTTCTCCCACGCTCTCCAAGGGGCATGGCTATCTGAGGAGGGACTGAAGGCCCATCGTCTGGGGAAGGGCCATAGCTCAGTGGTAGAGCCTCTGCTTTGCATGCAGAAGACCCCAAGTTTGACCCCCGGCTTCTCCATTTCAAAGGGTCAAGTTGGGGGGTGGGGGCGGGGGGACTCCAGGAAAGCGCTGCCTTGACTAACAGCGCTGGACTAGACAGACAAAGAGATCCCTGGTATAAGGGATCTTCCGAGGTATCTCAGAGCAGAAGGCCTCCGGCTGGCTCAGCAGTCTGTCAACAAACTGTTTGTGTCAGGGAGTAACCCGCCCCCCGCCAAAATATAAATAAAAGCTGGTATGTGCTGAGACAGCCCAGTCCCATGGGGCCAGCCTGATGCCAGCTCCCTGCCTCTTTTGATCTTAATGGGTTTAGAGCAGTGGCTGTGGCCAAGGTGTTGTTTTTAGATCATAGAATCATAGACTAGTAGGGTTGGAAGGGGCCTGTAAGGCCATCCAGTCCAACCCCCTGCTCAGTGCAGGAATCCACTTTAAAGACTCTAGTGTGGGAGAGCTCACCACCTCCCTAGGTCATGGCTTCCATTGCCGTACTGCTATAACCGTCAGGAAGTTTTTCCTGATGCCCAGCCAGAATCGGGCTCCCTGTAACGTGAGCCCATGATCCCGCGTCCTGCACTCTGGGATGATCGAGAAGAGATCCTGGCCCTCCTCTGTGTGACGACCTTTCAAGCAGGGCAGAAGCCAGACCTGCGGCCATTGCTCAGAGAAGGTGAGAATTTGCACCACTCATCAGCTGAGCCTCTGCCGCTCTCTGGAAATCCGGAGCCCTTCCTTAATTGCTCAGGCTCGCCTCCTGTCGCTTAGAGCAGCTGTAATCCTGAACTTCATCCGAACGTAAGAAGATTATTCGGGGCTTTGGCCAGTGAATGATAAAAAAAAGAATCCATACAGGATTGATTCCATCTCTGGGGGGAGCGTGCCTGTCTGCTTCCATCTACCAAGGGCTCGGTCGTGCAATCCTTGGCGTTCAGGCTATTATGAAGCTCTCAGACAGGTTGGGCAGAACCTGAACACCCTTTGGGTAGCAATCTTGTGTGTCTCTCGTTTTTGGATTGCATGCTCTGGTAAAAATTTGGTAGGAGAGCCCCAATGAGTTCTTTTTCACCTGACTTTAAATTTTAGAGACTGAAGAGGACCCCCGGTCTCCTTTCCCTAAGCTTCGGTTTCTGCCAGAGGCCCTGTCTCTGAGCCCCCATGGATAGCAAGTCGATGGCCAGGAGAGCAGGCAGGAATAGTAGCTATGCAGGAGGGTCCAAAGAGCTGTGCAGGATTAAAGCCCCTTTTAATTTTGTGTCCTAGCTCCTGACACCAAGCTCTGCCCATAACAAGGCCAAGTTCATCTCACCAGTCATAAGGATTAGGAACTTGCTGACAGTGAGCCTCGAAATGCCAGATTCGTAGACAAGATCCTTTGCGGAAGTGTAGAATACATGCAATACTATAAGACTATAAAAGGAGCCCTGCTGGGTCGTTAACAGGTCTTTCCTTGACCTGCTTTATTGTAGTTTTAGTTTGCTTTTTCCCTTTGTGGTAAGCTTTGTTCTAGGGCAGCACAGAAATATGCCCCAAATCAGTCAGTCAAACCAGCCGCCCATCTAGGGCTGCCAGATGCCTCTCTAAGCCCCAGAGCTGCCCCTGCTAAGCCTCCAAGGAAGGGAAATGGGTGGACAAAAGGAAAATGGGTAAGAAACGGGTGATGGGAATACTAACACAACCTTTCATTTTGTTTCTTATATTTCTATTCCGCCCCGTAGCCCAAAGTCTTTGGGCGGTTCACAGAAATTAAGCTTTAGCGCTCCGTCGTCAGATGGCAGCCGCCGTGTGTGGAACAGCTATGATTTGCTAATTAGTTATTATTTGAAGCATTATTTGAAGCATTTACGCTCCGCTCTTCGGTCAGAAAGGGTCCCAGAGCAGCTTACCAGTCTGTAGAAACAAGGCAGTTGCTGCCCTGCAGGCTTGCGGCCTAAAAGGCTTGGGGAATAAAAAGGAAAGCAAGAAAGCACAGGCGCCCATTCTGAATGTTGGACGGTTCTTGTAACAGCCGGCGTTGATGGAAATGGGCAGCTCAGCGTGAAAACAGGCCTTGTCTGGCCGCTGAGCAATAGCTGACCGTCCTCGTAATGGCTGTCATGCAGCTAGACGTTATTAATCTTATATGGCGGGGCCCATAAGAACATAAGTGCCACGCTGGATCCGACCGAGGGTCCATCTAGCCCAGCACTCTGCTCACACAGTGCTCAACCAGCTGTCAACCAGGGACCCATATGCAGGACACGAGCGCAACAGCACCCTCCCACCCAGGTTCCCCAGCAACTGGTGCACACAGTCTTACTGCCTCGGATACTGGAGGTACCACTTAGCCATCAGGACCAGTAGCCTTGATAGCCTTCTCCTCCTCCAGGAATTTATCCACCCCTTTTAACACCATCCAAATTGGTGGCCATCACCACATCTTGTGGTAGCGAATTCCATAGTTTAACTCTGTGCTGTGTGAAGCTGGTGAACCCAGAGTCAGCAGGGCGGTGAATCTGCTCTGGGTTTCAGTCAGAACTCCGAAGGAGCTCTCCGAAGAGCAGTCTTTGCACCTTGGAGAGCTCCTTTCGTGTTCCGACTGGTTCTGACTGAAACCCGGAGCGGATTCGCCACCCCGCTGACATCAGAGCCACCAGCCTCCACTGGTGGGGGCAGAGCCTTCCGGGGCTTGGATGGAGTCTGCCGGCTTCTTGTGAGTCCTGGCGCTGCAGGTAAGGCTCGGGGGGGGCCAGTCAGATGATCCCATGTTCTTCCTTTCAGGGCAGTTAGTTCCACTGGCCTCTGTGGGGAGGAGAAGGGGCCCAGCCCAGCTGGTAAAGGCAGCAGTGAGTGGGCAGTTCTTTGCAATCTGCCCTATCGTCTCTGCCTATTACGGACAACCAACCACGGGCAAACACAGTCCTTTTCGCCTATTCAGCTGAGCATCACCAGTTGGGGAGATGCTGAAGGATGTGGGGCATGGGACCCAGAGCTGCAAGGCTGCCCCTTGTCCCTTGCACTTGAGCCCCACTGAAGTGAGACGTCACCCCCCCACGGCTGCCCCTTCCGGCCCTCTTAGCGCTTCTGCCCTTGGAAAAGATCCGTCCTTCATACGGAGGGTGGCGCGGCCTTTGTCTCATAAATTCGCTGACCCTCCACCCCTTCCTCCCAAGTAAGCCTCTGCCCGCTGTGTTTCCTGCAGCTGCATCTGACGCAGACCTTGCCGACCACGAAAAGGCCTTCCTCCAGTTCCATGCCTTCACGCCGGAGGGGCCAGCCCTTCGCCTGCTCCTGCAAGACCAGGAAGAGCGGAGGCGATTGGGTAAGGGGCCTGCTGAGGATTCCTCCCGCCTCATTCCCACTGTCCACGTTGGTGCAGAGTAGTGTAAAGAGTCAGTCTTGGGGGTCAGTAAACATTTTATGCAATAGATTAATTGTCCCATGTCGCATATCAAACGTAAGTTAATTAACAGAAGTCTTTTTGAACTGAGGAACGTAGTCTACAAATCCTCCCTTTTCCCCAACCATAAACATTGAGATACTGTTTAATAGTCAGATGAAGCAGTTGCGAAACGGGCAAAAGAAGCCGGTGGCCTATAGCCCCTCGTTCAGTTATTGCAACTATTGAGTTAGCTTTCTGTTTCTGTAAACCATCTTTGCTAGATTATTATATCAATTGTTTAGTTTCTTGCTATAAACTACTTGTTTAGTTTCTGTTAATTATCTTACACTTGATATGCGATACGGGACAATTAATCTGTTGCATAAAATGTTTACTTACCCCCATTCTTTGGATGTCATTTACTGTTTTAGTAGTTGTGTGCTGATTAGCATTATTCTGTTTGGACTATCTCAACTGCTGCTTTCTGTATTGTAGAAGTCAGCCTTGGCCAGAAATATTTCCTAGGCTGGAAACAGGATGAGATCTATCTGTGTCTTTTAGGGGGGTTGATAGTGGTACAGTAGCAGCTTCGTTACTCACCGTGCAGGCACATCTCACGGCTATCATGGATCTTCTGCAGGTTTTTGTGGTGCTTTGGGAACCCGTGAATGGTGTTAGATTAGCAACCATGGCGGGGCCGAAAAGATGAAGGTGGGCTGCACCAGGGAAAACATCGCCCCTCCATCAGGCCGCTTCAGCTCTCTTAAACCTGCTGTCTGTTTCTGGCCTTTCTTTCTCGTGGGCATGGAGAAGCCGTTCGTTCCTCTGGTTGCCATCATTGTGAACCAGAGTGTAGCGGGCGTTTTGAGGCCGTCTTCTGCCCCTGCAAGGAAGAGCATCCTGCCCAATAGTTTGCATTGCAAATGGATACATGAAAATGGCAAGAGATGCTTTCCCCAGAGGCTGTTTCTCAGCAGCAGGTCTGATATATGGGTTAAGGCAACTGGCGCTACCTTAGGGGTGAATCCATAGCATTGTCCAAAATGTCCTCATCGTTAAATGATGTTTTTAATTCAGTGTTGTTGGCTGAAGCAGGCTAGAAAGACAGCAACAAAGCCATATTGAGGGACCTGTCTCTGGGGACCCAATCATAGTTTCCTGCCTGTGGGGTTGCTGGAAACAGGATTTTATAATTCAGATAAAGTGTTTCAGGAAATATGAACACCAATTTCCAGCAGATTCCCAAAGCACAAACATTCACACCCACTCCCAGGGCAGGCTGTGATATACCAAGAACTGAGCCCTGGAATAGTCAGTGTTCTTTGTACGGATGGATCTATACGCATGTAGAATGTAAAGTCACTCCTGCGTGTTTATATTTTGGCTCTGATCCCCCCTGTTGGGAGGCTGTTACCTTCACTGATGTGGCCATTTTTAGGTTCATGTATAAATACACTCTTTTTTTGTCCCCGATTTGGAATTTAGATTGGAAGCACCATGGGGCAAGGAACTGCAGATTATTTTTATTTGTTTATGTCACTGTACAAAACACTGTGGATGGACACAGCAGTAACTGAATAGAGAAAGTGGTAACTTTTAAACTGCTCAGATGGGGACACTTTCCCATGGATCCTCCCCAGGTGAAAATGAGATGGTAAAGGTTATCCCTCTGCCTTCTCAACACAGGGCATTCTCAGCAGTGGCCCCACATTTCTGGAATTTGCTTCCCCACCCTCACCCCAGTTTCGTGGGGCACCATTGTTTGGGTTTTGAAAAAGACTTTGGCTGGGTTCAGACAACATGATAACCAACACTCAAGGGTTGAGTATGGTTTGAGTGTGGGTTGTTGTTGAAACGTGGGTTATCTTGTTGTCTGAAGCCAGTCGTAATAACAAACCATGGTTTGTTAACTAACAACCCACAGTTCACAACCCAACAACAAATCATGAGTTCTCTTCATAGGTTGTTTGTGGTTAACAAACCATAGCTTGTTAGTGCAGCTGGCATGAGACAACACAATAACCCATGTTTCAATGACAACCCACACTCTATCAGGTTATCGGGTTGTCTGAACCTAGTCTTTGAAGGCTTTTCTTATTTCAATCTGCATTTTATTAATTGCTGCACTGTGGATTCTTTATACAATTCATTTTGGTAGTGATTGTGTATATATGTTAAGAATGGTAATTTTATATTTGTATGATGGTATTATTAAGTTCTGTTTATTGTTTGTACGCTGCCTTCTGATGGCTTTAAGTCCTGAAAGGTGGTTTAGAAATCTACTAATAAGTAAATAAAAAATACCCCATGCCAGTTTTAAATAGAAATAGGATCTGATTGTCTTGTTGTAGTGCTTTAAGTTGAAGCCACTCCTTCAGTTGATAAACTAAGGGCCCAGCAGGTGCAACAAACACTAGGCTGACCCTCTGAAAAGGAGAACAGGGCTCATATAACTTTAACAGTTGTAGAGAAAAGGGAATTTCAGCAGGTGTCATTTGTATGCAATAAGTCTCTGGTGAAATTCCCTCTTCATCACAACAGTTAAAGGTGCAGGCACTATACTAGAGTGACCATATCCAAAAGAAGGCAGGGCTAACAAACACTAACCTGATGATCTTTTTAAACCAGAACAAGTGAAAGCCAAATGTGCCCGCTGACCCAGAAGGGTGGGGGACCCCTACACTACTGTATTGCTGACAATGACCAAACTGGACAGCTCATAAACCAGGCACGAAGGTGGCCATCAACCTCCATCTTTGATCCTCTAACCATTCCAATAACCTGTTTGTGCAGGAAAAGCTCACCTGAAAAAGGCCATCATGAGGCATGAGGAGGCCATGAGGATCCATAGCCTGTGCAAGATCTTGAGGAAGATGGACATCCTCCAGGAAGTCCTCTGCTTCTCCCACAAGCGTTCGCTCAGCAAGTACTCAGAGATCGACCACGAAGAAGACTTTTTTGAGACAGCAGACGCCCCCGACATTCATCGTAAGTGAGCAAGGGGCAGAACAGGGTCCAGCCCTTGGGCTCTTCCTTCTAGTACGTGCATTTTACAAGGGGAACCATGTTCCCCTGCTAAGTGATGGGTGAGCTTCTCCCAGCTCGTGTCAGATATGGCTTGGAAATAAAGGCTGATCTGCATCTCACCCCAAACTGGGTATTAGCTCAGCTTATTTCCGAGCCGACCTGAATTCAGCCTGTCCCAACCACGTGAGCCCCCAAAACCTGTCCTTCCCAAACCACCGACGCATCCCCCAATTAGCAGTCCTCATGCCCTCTTCCGTTCCATTCTAACTGCCAGTTTGGGGACTTCCTTCCTTTCCTTCTCCGCCACCTGCCAGAGTGCCACCGTTGTCGGAGAGGCTGGGCGGGAGGAAATGGGCAGGTGGTGGGGAATCTTCCTCTGGCTCAGCTTAAAATCTGATCCAGGAAAGAATTTGGGGGTCAGACTGCTTGCCACAGTAAGCCTGTCTACACCAGTTCCTGGGGAACATGGGCGGGAGGGTGTTGTTGCACTCGTGTCCTCCTTGTGGTTCCCTGGTCAACAGCTGGTCGGCCACTGTGTGAACAGAGTGCTGGGCTAAGTGGACCATCAGTTTGATCTAGCAGAGCCATCCTTTCCTTCCCATGTAAGGCTTCAAAGCCATTACAAATCTTTAGGAGAGTTAAACCCAGAACTCTCAGCTCTTTTTTTTTAAAAAAAATCTGAATTTTGTAGCAGGCAAGCCTGAACTCTGTGACCTGGATCAAATATTCAAATCAGGCGCCAAATTTGCATCATTTATGCTGCTTGCCTTGATTATGGGGAGGATCAGTTCCCTGAAAGCCTGCCTTCTGGTCACGGGAAACCCTACTGATTCTCCCTCGTAGGCCTCTGAGATTTCGTCAGGCATGGTCCACTCGCTCTCAAAGTTTTCTTGGCAAGTTTCAGGGCCAGAGATTTGCCCTAAGTAAGAAAGGCAGCTGAGATGATCAGGATGCTGAATTCTGTGCCCGGCATCAAATGCCGTATTTTATGAGGAAGCGTGGATTACACAGCTGCTGTTCCAACATGGAGCCCGCACAGCAGGATGTGAGGTTCTAGATCCAGATACGGCACCTGCTGCTCCCGTCGTACAATGCTTTAAAACATTGTTCCCAACCACCGGGCCCTTCTCCTTTCTTGCTTCTTTTAGCGAAAACACATCAGAGACCAGAAATCAAATCTCCCAATTTCTCCAAGGTGAAGGTCACGGACATCTTCCACAGTCTGGTAGGTACCATGGGGCCTGGATGCGGCCAGGTGTTTGTGCGTGCAGTAAAGTGGTTGGCCCCCCTTTCCTCAACACAAGCGCATGCATTCGTTGGGGATGACCTCACCCACATACCTTGGCTGGTGCAGAGAAGCTGGGGACAACGATGGCGAGAAAGTAGAGTCCCTGAGGGAGGGGGGCATGGAGGGAGTTTTGCCCAGGGAGACCCTAAAACCTGCAGCCGGCCCTGAGAAAGCTTCCTGTTCGCTGGCATCGGAAGCAGCTCTCCAGGGTCCCCGGGAAAATCAGCGTATTCCCCCATCACTGGCTCCCCTGATCCTTTTGATTGGAGAGCTTGCGCCTGGGCCCCTCCGCATCAATACACCTGTTCTCCCTCTGGGTTATGGCCCCTTCTTTAGGCAGATGAGCTTGGCCTCGGGCAAAGAGCCGTTGCTTTACAAGGAGAGGAATTGGTCCCAATGCCACGAGTCCTTCCCTTGACTAGGCAGGCAACTGCAAACGGTCTCCCGCCCACCCCAGTCCTCCTGTAACACGCCATCTACCGTCCCCAGGGCCCACTGTCGGTTTTCTCGGCCAAGAACAAGTGGCACCCCCCGCGGGTGGTCCGCCTGGCCCGAGGAGAGAGCGGCTTCGGGTTCACCCTCCGAGGGGATTCCCCGGTCCTCATCGCTGGAGTCATTGCCGGAGGTTGTGCGGCGGTGAGTCGCTGACCTTGCTGCTGTTCGTGGTGAAGATTTGAAGGGCCGGGCGAAGGGTCTCAAAGAGCTGGGGTCCCTTCGGAACCAGGGGAACGAGGGAAGAGTAACAAGGGCATTCGCTGGCAGCCGAATCAGAATAGACAATGCAAAATTAACACGGAGTTTGCTGTCGGAGGATGTGTTGGCCACTACTGGCACAGATAGCTATACTGGGGGATCATGCAAATTCGAGGAGAAGCCCATCAACAGCCATTTTCCATGCTAGCTAAATGGGACTTCATGTCCAGTGATGGTGTATGTCTGAATAACAGATGCTGGGGGACAGTTGTTTTTAATTTAACTCATAAAATGCCCAGTTCTTTCAGTCTCCCCTCATAGGGCTTTGTTTCCAGACCCTTTGCTAATGTTCCTGGCCGCCTTGGCAATTCCCGGCTATGGCGCCCCAGGCTCCCTTGCTTCAACGCGGTTTCATTTGATGGGTTTTTAGGCAGCTGGACTGAAAGAAGGTGACTACATTGTCTCCATCGACGGCAAGGATTGCAAGTGGTCCAAGCACGCTGAGGTGGTGCAATTGCTGAAGGTCTCCGGAGACGAGGGAGCGGAGGTTGCCGTGATCACCTTGCAGTACTCCGAAGGGCAAAGCACGGTAAGGCAGCCGCTGGCTGCAGACTAGGAGACCCTTGTAGTGGAGTTGAGGGGCAGGTGTGTAGAGCCTTGGTGGTCTACATGGTCATTTGCTTTGAACAGGAGTTGTAGGTAGCAGGTAGATCTCCAGATGTGTTGGATTTCAACATCCAGAAGCCTCTCCCAGTATGGACAAGTATGCTGAGAGTTGAAATCCAAACTATAGAATCATAGAATAGTAGAATTGGAAGAGGCCTATAAGCCCATCGAGTCCAACCCCCTGCTCAATGCAGGAATCTGCCTCTTGAAGGCCTGTAGTGTGGGAGAGCCCACCACCTCCCTAGATCATGGGTTCCACTGTCATATTGCTCTAACAGTCAGGAAGTTTTTCCTGATGTCTACTTGGAATCGGGCTTCTGGTAACTTGAGCCCATTATTCCACATCCTGCACTCTGGGATGATGGAGAAGAGATCCTGGCCCTTCTCCATGTGACAGCCTTTCAAGTATTTGAGAGTGTGATCATGTCTGCCCTCAGTCTTCTCTTCTCCAGGCTAAACATGCCCCGTTCTTTCAGTCTCTCCTCATAGGGCTTTGTTTCCAGACCCCTGATCATCCTCTTGCCCTCCTCTGAACACGCTCCAGCTTGTCTGCATCCTTCTTGAAGTGTGGTGCCCAGACCTGGACGCCATACTCAAGATGAGGCCTAACCAGTGCCGAATAGAGGGGAACCAGGACCTCACGCAATTTGAAAGCTATACTTCTATTAATGCAGCCCAAAATAGCCTTTGTCTACCTTCTGCTCCTCCCTGGTTCAGAGCCTGAGAAGTGTCCGTTTAATTCTCTGTGGGAGGATATGCTGTCTTGGCTTGAACTCGGGTGGCCACGATCCAGAGAAAAGCCCCTCTGCGCGCACCCATTGCCCTACAGTGGCTGTGGCCTTGTGCAGCTCCTATTCGTGGTCAGTGGGACTTGCACAGAAGAACTTGCTGCTGGATTTAGGCCCGGATTAACTTGATGTTTAAATAGTTCCGGATTCTGTGCTGAGTCAAAGTCTTCTGCTTGAATAAATCAGGCCAAGCACCCGTTGCAAGAAAACCAACAAAACCTGTCCGTACGAATAATGACTCCATTGCAATGCGTGGCCTGATCCCACCATTGCATTGACTCCATTGGGCACGATCCATGATTGGGCATGACTTGGCCATGATTCCAATGGGCCTGATCCCACCATTGCATTGACTCCATTGGGCATGATCCATGATTGGGCATGACTTGGCCATGATTCCAATGGGCCTGATCCCACCATTGCAATGACTCCATTGGGCATGATCCATGATTGGGCATGACTTGGCCATGATTCCAATGGGCCTGATCCCACCATTGCATTGACTCCATTGGGCATGATCCATGATTGGGCATGACTTGGCCATGATTCCAATGGGCCTGATCCCACCATTGCAATGACTCCATTGGGCATGATCCATGATTGGGCATGACTTGGCCATGATTCCAATGGTCCTGATCCCACCATTGCATTGACTCCATTGGGCATGATCCATGATTGGGCATGACTTGGCCATGATTCCAATGGGCCTAATCCCAACCATTGCAATGACTCCATTGGGCACAATCCATGATTGGGCATGACTCCACTGGGAATAACTATCCAATGGGCATGATCCCGCCATTGTAAAGACTCCATTGCAATGCACGACCTGATCCCACTGCTTCTCGTGGCATGCACTTCGCTGAGAGAGGGAGGAGGATTGCCCTGTGCATCTTGTTTCGGATCACCTCCTTGAATGAGATGCTTGCCTTGGGGAGGAGTGCCTTTTTGCAGGCCAGTGGGGGCAGTGAAATGCAACTTTTTAGGGGGTGGGAAGAATGAGTATAAAGCAAATAAATAAAATATGTTTTTCAGCATTTTGAGATGTGGCCTTTCCCAAAAAAAGAGGGGGGGCCTCCATCCTCCCAGCCATTTTGTCTCAGTGCTGATTGGAAGGGAAGAGGAACGGCAAGACTGTTCAGGAAGGCAGTGGCTGGCCTGATTTGACACCCCCTCCCCCCTCCCACCATCCAGAGGAAGAGGCCCCCCTTGGCTTTCAACAAGCCTGTCCGGATCATTCCCCCGTCTCCTCCTGTCCTAGCTGCATTCTCGGTGGTGACACCTAGGCTTTGGTGGCGGCTGCTGCTGGTTGCTTTTTTGTTTTTACATTTTTAGCTAAAATTATTTGCATCGCTTCTTTCCACGGATGCTTTTAATTCTGTGGCTTTTGCCAGGGCACATTTATTCTCGGCAGATGCTAAACGGTAACCGTCCTGGTAGCTAGGGTCCTCCCACCACCGCTGTCTCCTCCATGCTGCTCTTTTTTCTCCCGAAGGGGGACAAGACATCCTCGGCCATGTCTCCAGGCGCCGGCGGCCTGCAGAAGAGCAACAAGGAGAACAGCCGGAAGACCCTGATGCAGAGCAAAGGGGCAGCCACGCTCCTGGCCTGGGGCAAGCGCAGCAAGCGCAGCAAGCACAGCAGCAGCACCTACAGCCTGCCCTTCTCTGCCGTGGGAGACAACGGCCTGGCCTGCTGAGCGGCTCCGCCTTTCCGCCCCTGGATCGGAGAAGGAGGCGGCGGGCATCCTGGGGAGGTTCCCCCCCCCAAAGCCGGCCACTCTTGGCTGTGAGCGTGGGAGGCGGCCACGGAGTCTAGTTTTGTGTCTACTGAGGCTGGCTTCTAGAAGACAACCCGCCGAGGGGAAGGTTAATCCCGGGCAAGCAAACGCCTGGTAGCTAAAGCGAGCCTCCGTGGTCAGGGGCTGTCTACCTCCCCATGTCAGGTGCCGGGAGGGCAACGGCGGGTGCTTGTGACTTTCCTGGAGGCATGTGACCAGCCGCTGTGGGATGCTGCCCAGGTGGATCGCTGGTCCTATCCCACAAACCCCTCCTTACGTTCCTAAAACCATGAGCCTGCTTTAACCGCCTGATGGGCTGCCAACGGCAGAGGGTTCAAAGAGTCCTGGGGTGCCCTTCACCTTGTTCTCATCTCTATCTGCCGAAGTGGCCCCCCGACCAACGGATTGGGTCCACCAGAGCCCAAAGAGCCCGGTCCGCTTGGGGTTGCGTCAGCAGGAGCCTTCTTGCCCTGCCTTTGGGAAGCCGCCCTCCGGCTCTGCTCAGCGCTGTGTTGCAGTCATCTCTGGAGCCCTGAATTCTGCTCCAACTCGCCCAGCTTGAAAAGCTTAAAGATTTTAGCACACAGCTAGTAAGGGAGAACGTTAAAAAAGGTCTGGGAGTTAAATCCCCGGAGCAGCTGTTGATGGACCCACCTGGAGGAAGGAAGCGAAGCAAAGGAGATGTGCATTTTTGTCAAGCTTTTTGCAGAAGTAGAAGAGTAAACGTGGTTCAGCAGGGAGCAGATTTAACATCCCATGCGTGTTTGCTCCAAAGCGCGTTCCGTTGAGCTCTGCGGGAAGTTTGTGCATAGGCTTACAGCTAGGAGACTGAGCTGAGAGTCAGGAGGTCCCCGGTTCAGATTTCACTTTCATCCGCCCACGACCCAGCCTTAAGCCAGCCGTTCTCTCACTCTCAACACCCACCGGGGGATAATGAGGCCACGCATCCCTTGCAGGGTTGTTGTAGGCATTGCAACAAGAAAATGTGTGTCAAAGCGTCTTGAGCACTGCGCGAAGCGTAATGTCAACGCCAGGACAAGGCGAGACAAGGAACAACGTGCTTCATTCTGAGTATTTGGCGTTCTTCCCGCCTGGTTCAAAGTTCTAGCGTTGGGGGCAGGGGGACCCTCCCAGGAAGCCTGAGGAGTTCTCCTTCCTTACATATTTTGTATAACAGTTTGGGGCAACATGTTCAGAGGTCATTGTGTTTTAGAGCAGGGCTGAGAGCAGCCGACGACTGGGGTTCCCTCTCAACTCTGTGGACACTTCAGCGGTGCAGCGGTGCAGTCTTTCGGCGTGGGCTCGGCTGCCGTGACTTCTCCTGCAGAGCCTGGGCTCTTACCATATTCAGGGGGTGGTAAGAGCTCCCCCTTTGGGATTCCCAAGTTCGTCCCAGGACGCCAGACCCCACGGCTGCCTTGGGAAGAAGCTGCAGCACTTAAGGCTGTGAAAGCTTCTGACGCAGGCGTATCCCGCAGGCCTCCATCTAACGGGGGGACCTGAGTTGTCTGTTTTCCAGAGGGGCACAGCTGGTTGTGGAACATTGAGGTCCCACTTGGGGCTTGGCGAGATGCAGAGCTCTTTGCTTTAACCTGGCTTCTACCCCGGTTCTGTATAAAGTGGAGCAGGAGTATTCCCCTGGCTGGGGGATGCTGGACGTTGTAAGTCCAAGACACCTGGAGAGCATCAGGTTGAGGGAAGCTGGCCTAGGACCTCCATCACACCTAATCCACCACCACCACCACCCCGGGTTGCCTCTGCGTTTTTTTACCTCTGAGACAGAAGCACGTCAAGCTTATGATCCCTTTCACCGTAATAGCTGCTCTTTCGCTCCTTCGCTTGTTCGCTCCTTCGCTCCACTCCACCCCAGCCCTTCTCTTCTTCCCTCCAGTCACGTCCTGTCAGATGAGCACTTCAACCAGACCGCCTTCCTGCCCAGCAAAAATGGAACGACCCTTTAGTCTGGCTCTTTGGGAGCATCGAGGGAGGACAATCCTGTCTCGGCAGAGATTCGGGCGTTGTATGGTTTGAAAAAAATGCTTTTGAGCCTGGGATGCAGGGTTTGGGTTTTATATTGAGGCTTGGGGCCTGCTGCTGGGAGAGATCGCTGTTCCCTGCCAGGACCTGATGCAATCCATTCAAGCCCCCAGTTCCTTTAAAACTACATGGAGGCTTAGGGCGCCTTAAATGCACTTAGGGAAAATAATCCAGACATTTAGCGTTCTAGGAAAGGCTGGGGAAGAGGCGGGGTGTCAGCAGGACAGGCACAGCGTCATGTGAGGACCGTGCTGCAAATCCGCACACCAGGCATGGCGAGAGTGCGTTCAATCGCTGATGTGATGGAGTTCTAAGTTCTGCCACAATCACATCCGGTCCCCCAACAGGCCAGTTTTTGGAGGGGGAAAACTCAGCTCTGCTGAGAACGATGCAGAGAGAAAAACGCAGCTCCACCAGATGAGCAAAAGGTTTTGCCCGGCCAACGCTGCAGATGAGCTCAGTGGAGGGACGGTGCAGACTGCACATCCCTGTCTAGGACTTTGCGCTTCATGACACCCGTTCTCTTGGGCCAAGCTTCCTTACGCTTTTGGCGCAGAGCTGCCATGCCAAACCGGGCACCTGGGAGGTCCTACTTTTGGGAAACTTCCTACACCTAAGTCAGGAAACAAGCTAGCAAACAATACAGTACTGCTACTTTTCTGCCCTGAGCTGTGGAAGCAACAAGTTTGCTACATTAAGGCAGCTAGTTGTAGGGCTTGGAGGAGACGAAGTTCAGCTGTGTGGGTGACTTCAGCAGGGGCAAGAACCCTTGGTAAAGCCCAGATGATCCCGTGGGACTGTTTTCTGCCCGGCAGGGTGTGTAGGAAGGCTGATGACGGGGACGGGGCCTTTGGACAATGCTGTACAACATTCCAAGCAGAGGCTTGTCTAGGAGGCTGCTGAGGCCCCGGCTTCGTTTCCTCCTGCCTTGTTCTCTTCCCAGCAGCTGACCCATGTGCCCTGGCCATGCTAGATGGCCGTGGCCCTGACGTTTGCAAGCACAAAGGTTTCCCATGGCCCCTTGCCGCCTCCATGGGTGAAAGCAGCCCATTTACTGGCCACCGGCCACATGGCTTTCCCCAGATGCAAAGCCTCATAGAATCGGAATGGTGGAGTCGGAAGGGGCCTATAAGGCCATCGAGTCCAACCCTCTGCTCAATGCAGGAATCTACCTTAAAGCATCCCTGACAGATGGCTGTCCAGCTGCCTCTTGAAGGCCTCTAGTGTGAGACAGCCCAACACCTCGTACTGCTCTAACAGTCAGGAAGCTTTTCCTGATGTCCAGCCGGAATCTGGCTTCCTGTAACTTGAGCCCATTATTCCGCGTCCTGCACTCTGGGATGATCAAGAAGAGATCTTGGCCCTCTATGTGACAACAACCTTTCAAGTCCCTGAAGAGCACTCTCATGTCTCCCTTCAACAGGTGCTCTGGGTTTCAGTTTTCCTCTGTGGCACGAAAGGTTCCAAACCTCCACAAACGCGCTCCGGTACCAGTTCCCTGAACTGCCAGGGGCCAAGAGGCAAAGGGGAACATGCTGGTTTGCTCTCGGAGTGTGACATGGCTCTGTGCCTCTTACCCAGCTGTGGGGTTCGAGGTATGGGAGGGCCCCAGAAGCCAGCCTGGTGCAGTCACCTGCCACAAGGGGGGAGTCCAAATAACCCCCCTCCCCTAACAGCTGGACCATTGCGATCCACTGTCAGAGATCAACTGCAATGCACAACATTGCTAACTGAGCCAGTGGCCGTAGGCTGCTCGAGTAAGCGAGTCAGGCAGCACGTCTCGCAGGAAGGCAATCTGGATACTAACTGTGCGATTCTATGCCTGCCTGCTTGGATATGGGCCCCATTGAGTTCAATGGGATCTCCTCCCAGGGAAGTATACATGGGCTTGCATCATCAGCTAGGCACGTGTTGAACGCTGGCCGTGACACGGGGGCTGAAGGCGAAAGCACTTACTTTGGGGGCGTGCAGAATTCCCACTGGCCCCATTGTGATCTCACTGCCTGTCTGTTTGGAGAGCAAACGCCATCCAATGGGCTGCCTCTTGTCCTTTGTGTCTCTGTAGCAGCGGAGTTTTGTTTTGTTTTTAAATTCCTGGGCTGTTCAAACACGAAAATTGATTTAGAGTTTCCAGTAACTTAATAAAGGCAACTTCTTTTTTTTGTTTGAGCTGAATATCTTCCATATTCGTTGCCCATTTAGGAAATCTACCCTGCCAAGCAGTTGTTTGTTTTGGCGGGGAGTAAATACTGTTTTATTTTTTTATAATCCTCGGAAAGCTTTTATCTGAGAACGTTTCCCCACGTGCATCAGAGGGCCGGTTTTACAACCAGCCCCTGCAGCCACCCCACGAAGTGTGGGTTGATAGCAAGTAGAGCTTTTCATGGCATGGATGTTCTCACCTGCTGGAGAACATAAGATCCGAGGGTCCGTCTAGTCCAGCACTCTGTTCACACGGTGACCAAAGAGCTGTTGACCAGGGACCCACAAAGCAGGACTGAGTGCAACAGCACCCTCCCACCCATGTTCCCCAGCAACTGGTGTGTACAGGCATACTGCCTCAGAAACTGGAGGCAGCACATAACCATCAGGGCTAGTAGCCATTGATAGCCTTCTCCTCCTCCAGGAATTCATCCAACCCCCTTTTAAAGCCATCCAAATTGGTGGCCATCACCGCATCTTGCGGTAGTGAATTCCATCATTTACGCTCTGTGTGAAGGAGGACTTCACACAGATCAGGCTGCTGTTACGGGCATAGCTGCAGGAGCTGGTTGAAATGTTGGAAGCCCTTCCCATGAAACTGAAAAACACCTTTTGATTTCAGCGACTCTTTCCATAGAAATTCCCAGCGGATTTTTTGGGCAGAGTCCTGGCTTTGCATGCAAAAGGTCTCACATTCAATCCTTGGCTTCTCCAGGTAGATGTGGAGGGATCCCTACTGAGAACCCCTGGAGAGCCGTTGCTGCCATTCAGTGTTGACAATATAGGGCTAGATGGACCAAGGGTCTGACTCGGTAGAATGCCGCTTCCAGTGGTCTTAGAAATAGGAGTTTTTGCAGCTTTCTGTTAAATGTCTTGATTTTTGTCATTATTGGGGCTTCTGAACCCACAAGCATTCATTTAATTTGAGGTGAACACAGCACCGTGTCATGTGGCAATGAAGCACCCCATTGTATTTGCACTGTGACTCACTTGGCTCCTGGTGTTCTCACGGTTTTTGCGGATTCCCCAGTTTATGATTTAAAATGAGGCCTATGACTGGAGCCAAATCCCAAATCTGGAGCAGATCGGGCCAGATCCAGATCCAAAGTGGATCAGATCGGGCCCGATCTGGACCTCCCAGATCAGAATCCAGATCGGATCGGGGCATGCACAACCCTATTTAAAATCAACAGCACCCGAGAGTTATGTCAAAAAGTGTTTCTGCCCCCAGTTTTCAACTCTTGTGTTTGGAAGGAGGGGGGATCCCTAGGGCCGGATTTCTTTGTAACCCACGGGAGGCACAGAAGTGCATTTTCTCTGTTTTCCTGTCTCTTATTTAATACTGACAGTGTTGATTTGAACCCACGCTCAATTGTAGCACCTGCTTTCAATGCCTGATTTCAGCCTTGGAGAATGTGGTAATAGCAATAAAAAGAGTGCCTCAGAGCATGTGCAGTGCGTGTTTTTCTTCTCCACTAAGTAACCGTGGGCAGCTTCTCCGTATCTGCCATTGGAGGGAGTGGGGGCGTCGTGTCCCCCTGGTACCTCCTGACCTAGACCCATGAAGCACTTCTAGGAATAAAAATAGGGTGACCCCTATGGAAAGGAGAACAGGGCAGCAGGAGCCCTGTGTAGAGTGACCAGATACAAAGAGGACTGGGCTCCTGTATCTTCAACGGTTGTATAGAAAAATTTCAACAGGTGTCCTTTGTATGCATGCAGCACCTGGGGAAATCCCCTCTTCATCACCATAGTTAAAAGCTGCAGGAGCCCTGCCCTCTTTTGTATCTGGTCACACTAGACAGGGATCCTGCAGCTCTTAACAGTTGTGCTGAAGAGGGGATTTCACTAGGTACCGCATGCTTGCAAAGGACACCTGCCGAAATTCCCTTTTCAGTACAACTGTTAAAGATACAGGAGCCCTGTCCTCTTTTCCATATGGTCACCCTGTTATTATTTTTTAAAGGAAGCTGGCTCCTTCTCCAGAGGGTTTCACATCAAAAGAAGTTTGGCAACAGGGCCGTAAGGGGCAAGCATCAGGGATTTGGAAGGGAGAGATACATACCACAGGCTTTACCTGGAGACCTGGCACAGTTGGTGGTACATCATCCCAAGAAGATTTTCAGTTCTTATGTTAAAACAAACATGCAACAGAAAAAGCTGAGGATAGAATACTTCTGAAATGGAGATCATATTGCCAATGTGGCTGTTGTGTGTGTCGGAGGATGGGGGCTGTGGAGATACTTCTGTCCCAAGGGACTGGTCCCAGGCATTAGGCCTGATGCCTGGCCTTGGCATGGCACACTCCAGTGGGGAAAGGCATGGCTGAGTGGGGGGGGGGGGGACATGCTGACTTCTCCAAGTCAAAGAGGTCTCAGTGAAGCTGGGATACCCTGGAGAGCCACCGGCACTAGAAGACAGACCAGACCGCAGGAGGCTAGGTAAGCGCTCCTCAACCGTGTGCCCTCCAGATGTGTAGGACTGAAATTCCCGTCATTCCCAGCCTGCAATCTTAACATCTGGAGGGCACGATGTTGGGAAAAGCCAGAAGAGGAGACCCAACGGTCAGATTCCGCACAAGGCAGCTTCATTGGTTTGGACACCCCGGCTTCAAGAACCAAACACGAAGAGTCCCCAGGAGGATGTCCATATTCATCTTTTATTCACACAACATGGAGTTGCATCTACATTTCCATGCTTCGTAATTACAAGAGTTAGTCAGACAACGTTACACAGTAGGTTGCCCCTCGAAATGGCCTCGGAGGCCCGCCCGCAGCATCCTAGAAACGGCTCATCTCCGTCCAGCTGGGACTACCAGTGACCAAATGCCTGACCTTGCTTGCTTGCTGCTTGCCCAGTACCTAAGGTGATTGTCCAAGGAAAACATCCAGGAATGGGTCGGGGATCTGATTTTTAAATTGGGGGGGGGGGGAAGAGGGAAGGGAAACTCAAAATGAAATCACCCATCCCAGCCATAAGGCCAACTGGTGTTCAATAAATCTCAGTCCAGTAGTTTTAACACAATAATTTCCCTGTTTTGCAAGTGCACACATACCTGTGAGTTGGATCCACATTTAGTCATACTTCGAGCAGAGCCATTGAAATCAGTCGTTACGACTTGAATAACCTAGGTCCCATTGGTTTCAGTGTGTCTACCCTCAAGTATGCCTAAACCTGGATCCAACCCACTGGGTATGTGTGAGGACAATTCTTTATGTTGGCTGTTCATACTGACTTTCATCTGGAGTCAGTTTTCAGGTCCGTTCCTACACTAGCCTCCACGTTCTGGAAAAGAAGGCAAGTAAAACCAGACTTAGGGCTAACAGGTTTATCCCTCAACCCAGATTCCTGTCCAGTGGTGGGCTTTGAACCATAGCTACGTTCTTCACTGCAAACTGGTATGGAGTTGTTTTGCGCAACCAGCTCTTCTGTGCTTTGATCCATCTTGTGAATGCCCTGCCACAGGTTTGAATGGGGTTTATATGCAATTCTAACGTCGTCCTCTCACTGCAGGGCTTACTGACATAACCGTTGGCGTGCATGGTGGCCTGTGGTGAAAATCTGCAAGTGTGAATACCCAGTGCATGTTGAGCCAAGTGATGGGGATCTGGGAGCTGGCAGAGGCTCAGTATTCCCACACCTGGATGGTTGTGTGAATAGGCCGTGAAATACCTGAATGTTTATCCCAGGTGTTGGTGAGATGCACAATTTCATCACTGGCTCAACACTGGTCATCTTGCCAGTGTTGAGGCATCTCCCACCACTGTATTAAGACATTTCTTTGCTTTAGATCTTAGGCAACACAAGGACTCCGTCTGTTGCTCAATGTGCCATCACCCCACCCCAATTGAATGTGTGCGTTTGATTTTTTAAAATGATTCCTACCCCATAAATATTACAATATATCTCAAGACCATTGACAGTTTGAGGAAATTTGATTAAGCCCCCAGTTTCTGGTTATTGAAACGACATGTACAGAATTTACCCTGTAGAAACCTAATCTGGTCTACCTGAACCAGGAGACACTTGGCAACTGCATATATGAATCAAGCGCTCTTTCATGGGCAGCAGTTCTGGCTTCAACACCACATTTTATAGCAGTGATTAAAGAAACAGCCCACTGCAACAAATCAGTTTAATTGCTCTCAGAGAATCTCCTTGTGACAGTAGAGACATGTGAACAGAATAGCAATCCTACACTTAAAGGAAGAGCCCTGTTTTCCGATGCAAAGCAGGTCAGACGGAAATCCCCGCAGCCCAAAATTACGTCTTTATTTTTCGTTAAGCGGCAAAGCTCCAGGCTCATTGGTTACATCCCCCACCATCAATCCTTGGTGCTTTTCTGTTGTTCATGACCCTACAGAGTAGTTAGTGGTTAATCCCAGAAAATATAAGAAGTTGTTGAATTTGTGTATGTGTGCTGTCAAAGGGAGGGGTTAAAAAGAACATTATTATTAGGCAGTTGAGTTGGGTTGCTGCTGGTAGATTCGTGATTGCAGAGAAGGAAGCCAACCCTGGCAAGAAACTGATCCAATTAACTGGATAGCCAAAGGAGATGGCGCTCAAACAAAAGTATTGTTTTACTTGCTTTGGCTAAATTGGCAATTGATAAAATCATCCTCAAAAAGATGACCTCCAACATGGAGACACAGCTAGCTAAAACATGGGCCATGTTGAAATCAGTTAACTGTGCAATCCTATACATGGCCTATACAGAAATAAGGCCCATTGAGTATGATAGGATGTACTCCTTGGGAAGTGAGCATAGGATCGAGGCCTAGGTGATCATACTTCCTTCACTTTGCTCAGAAGGGAGTTTTACAACATTATGTTCAATGGAAAAGGTGAACACTGCAAAAAGTCATACTTGTCTACTCAGAAGAAAGCCCCACTGAGCTTAATTGGATTTACTCCCAGGTAATGATGGCATCCTAAATTTGTAATGCTTTTAAATCATTACATAAATCTTAAGAGATTGTAACTTAGAATTTTTTCATGTGGAATTGAGTGGGTCTGCTCCATTTGCAGTTACGTCTTTCGTAATCTAAGTTTCGTATGCCCTTGTTAATCTGTATTTATGATTTTAAATAATGTGAAAATTTCTTAAAAAGAGAAAAGCTCCCCACAAAAGCCTCCCCTCCCAGCTACAGGATTAGTGGGGGAGGGGGGCATCTTACTTTTTTAATAAATAAGAACAGTACTAAAAAAAAGTAAATACACGTATACAAAGAGATGAAAAGACGTTTTCAACCAGAGTTAAAATCTGACCACTAATAATGTACAAATGTGGTGTTGAGGGCGGCTGCATTTAAAAAGGAATGGGTTCCAAGGAACTAAGTAGATTTTTTTATTTTCTTTCTATATGTAAAAAGTGTGTGTACCTTTTGAGTCTTAAATACAATAAGAGGAATTCTTATTTCTGGCTGCCAGTCCAGGTTCAGGCCCGATTCAAAGTGCTGGTATTAATATTCTGACCCCTAAACGGCTTGGGCCCCTTATCTGAAGGAACGCCTCCTCCCATATGTACCTGCCCAGACCCTAAAATCATCTTCAGGGGCCCTTTTCCATGAGCCCCTGCCAAAGGAAGTGAGGCAGGTGGCTACCAGGAGGAGGGCCTTCTCTGCTGTGGCACCCCGGCTGTGGAATGAG
The DNA here is from genome assembly GCA_029215795.1 of Anniella stebbinsi. Classification (NCBI taxonomy): domain Eukaryota; kingdom Metazoa; phylum Chordata; class Lepidosauria; order Squamata; family Anniellidae; genus Anniella; species Anniella stebbinsi. The sequence continues at coordinate 116,468,201 of JARDYH010000006.1, forward strand.
CTCCCTAGAGAGGTTCGCCTGGCACCTACATCATACCCTTTTAGACGCCGGGTGAAGACCTTTTTATTTTCCCAGTATTTTAACAGTTCATCAGCTTAATTTTTAACTTTGCTGTTTTAAATTTATATTTTAAATCTGTATTAATTTCTGCATGGCTGCTCAGTTTTATCCTGGTTGTGCTTTTAGATTGCATTCTATGCTATGTTTTTATACTGTTTCTCATCTTATATTTTGAATGGTTTTCGTGGTTTTAATTTTTGTAAACCGCCCAGAGAGCTTTGCCTATTGGTCGGTATAGAAATGCGATGAATAAATAAAATAAATAATATTTCACAAAGGCCCCAGACTTGGGCTCCAGTGAAGTCACAAGCAAAGCCTCTTCCTCTGTGTGTCTCGGTCCGTCTGTATAGACTGCGCATGAGGAACCTCTGCCAGGCCAAGGGCTGAATTCAGTGTTGGAGAAGTTCTCAGGATCCGCATTCTAGAGTTCGGTGGGGGGCAAAGGCAGAAAGGGGGGGGGCTGAAATAGAAATAAAATACCAACGTATTGTAGCTTAAAGCTCTGACTGCCAGATAACGAAGCCTGAGAAGAGGCATTTCGACTGTCTAGAATGGGATACTGAAGTATCAAAGCCAGGAAACCGCTCAATGACTGGTGACAATGAACAGCCTGGGGAAGGGCCATTTGGGGGACACCAGGAGGACCGGAGTTGGCCACGGACAGAGTCCCCACGCCTGGCATCGACCACATGTCCCACCATAGACCTTCTGTGGCAAATGCCACCATCAAAGATGGGCCCGAAATCAGGAGACAATGGGTCGGATCCAGATTTAGCCATACTTGAAGTAGACCCATTGAAACCAGTGGGACTCTTATATGGCTAAATCTGGATGCCTCCCAGTATTTGTGTATGTGCGCCAGAAAAGAGGTGATGAAATTTTGGGAAGAAATGTCAGCTGCTGTACTACCCTTGGAGTTCCACGGCATGTCGAGACTTCAATCCTTAACTATGCCACGGTGCAAGACGATGCCACGGAGTCTGCTTGGATCTCCTCTTTGGTTCCTCCTTTGGTTCCTCGCCTCCTTCTCCGTCATACAATATGATGCAGCAGCAGAGCTGCCCCTCCCTTGAATCCCACGTGTCACTTGGGGGGGTACGCAGGGTAACCCCAAGAGGCAGTCCTGTGACACCAGAGGAAGGCATGCCCAGGAGCCCTTGCAAGGTCTCCAACGAAGCTGGCATCCCACGCAACCGTTTCCTCTGGCAAAATGTTCCCCAACCGGGCATCCTCTAGCAGCGTCAGACTGCAACCGCCACCAGCATGACCAGGCGTGGGTTGGGGAAGGCTGCTCTGGTAGTTCATAGCAACGTTTCCACCAACATCCACCCTCCGGTATCTTTGCGACCCGTTTGCACCTTTTCGTTTCTCCAGTGAACTCAAGTGATGGCTGCCATCAACCACAGCAGTGACATCTCGCTCGGGGTCTTGTCTGCTCCAGCCCACGTCTGCTGGAGCCTTGAGGGATGGTGAGAGGTGAGCTCCAGGAACCTTTTCCCCCACCTCTGGTCCACAGAATGCCTCCCAGAAGGGTGTTCATGGTTACACCCCACTGCTGGAACTAAGTTTGCATGTGGGGCAGGTAGCCTATGGGAAGCAAACGTGCCCCACACCAGAGGTCTCACGCCATTCCGCCTGTGCCTCCTCCATTAAGCCTAAGACAGTCGCTGCATTTCTCCATGGATTTCTTTTATATTATGGAGCAAAGCTGTTTATTTGCAGTGGAGTCTCTTTAGCCTGGACATTTTGGCCCGCAAACAACAGCTGCCCACGGTACATAATTAGGCAAAACTTTGGGTGAACTGTAATAGCAGTTTCCAAGGATAAGCAAGCAAAAGAGGAAAGAGGAGCTGTCTCCATTTAGCACCCCCGAACACCCTAAAATTGAATGACTTCATTCTGAAAAACGTGCGCTCCACAGCTTCGAACAAATCCGATTTTGCACGTGTGAATGGCTCGCTACAGCTTCGTCAATGATCGGTCACGGGCCATTAAGGTGTTAAGGCACTTGATAATATATTAGCTTTTGCTCAGTTAGTGTCCAAAACCAAGGAATGAGTTTCTCTTTTTGTCTCTCAAGGACCAGATGTTGGTTCTTAGAATTCGGACGCTGCTAGGTAGTTGCTTGCATTAGACACGAGTGCATTCAGTAGCCTGCACTATAATTCCTGTCTCCACTCATTGGTAATAAAGAACTACTTTTTTACGGATGGGGGGGCACTACTTCCTGTTAGCACAGATGTGGCAGGGTGGGAAGCAGGAGGAAAGATTGCTAAATACCTCCAAAACGAACCTCAGTTTGGGGGAGGGGACTCCATTTCCCATGCACAGGCTGACACCCCGGTTCTAGCCTCCTGGGGAGGCCCTCCAGCATGCAGCCAATACAAAAGTGACTCACACCACAGGCTCACACCTCCCCAATTTTAGCTTCCGTGGATTGTTGAGGCCAGAAATCAAAAAGTAAACAGAATAGTCACAGTCACGTAAAACTGAAACTCCGTAAAACTTAGTAAATTTCCCAGCAAGGGATGAAGCAAAGTCATCTTTATCCGCCCCAGTAATGTGATGGAAAGCAAGGTTTGGAGATTAATCAAAGAAACATGATTTGCATATAGTAATGGGGGAGGGTTTTTTTTTTGTAGGGTCATGGAGCTGCAGACATCAAAATTAAAGGAAAGGAGGCCGGGTTTTGCATTTTGTACTATTAACCAATTTCCACCTCATTCGTCACCCACATTCTATTAAAAAAAAAAAAAAGTCCACAGCTGTTGGAGGAGTTAACTGCTTTTGTCTGAAGAAACGCCACTCCTTTTAGGTAGAGATGATATAAAGGAGCTATTTAATCCTAATTAGAAAGCTCTATCTCCAATAGGGAGAGTATAAATATATTTTTGGTCAAACTCATGGAGGAGAATTTTTCAAAACAGCAACAAAATAAATAGCAAAAAAAAAAAAAAACACAAAACAAGATTAGAGCATTTCTTTCATACAAATAAAGAGTCCCAATGATGGGTAATAAGATATATACACCTCTGGATTAAAACTATGTTGTTAACAAATTTATAATGGATCTTTGTTTTTCCTTATACCTCTATATAATAATTTCTTACTGGCCCGGGGGTAGGGGCAAACCCCCACTGTCCCTGTGTGATGGTGTAAAGCCACAGGTGAAGTTTTTTTTTAAAAAAAAAAAAAAAGGAAAGGAAGTCTCATAATGGATTAAATCAGCCATTTTCAATATTCCACCTCACCTCCACGGATCCGTTTTCCACTTACGTCGGCTAAGGAACTCTTTCCTGTCTGCCTTAGAATCTCTGTGTGGTGCAGAAGGAGTCTAAGGCATCTAGGGTGACCCTATGGAGAGGAGGGCAGGGGGGCTCCTGTATCTTTTAACAGTTGAATAGAAAAGGGAATTCCAGCAGGTGTCCTTTGTACGCATGCAGCACCTGGTGAAATTCCCTCTGCATCACAACCGTTAAAGCTCCGGGGCTCCTGCAGCTTTAACTGTTGTGATGACGAAGGAATTTCACCAGGTGCTGCATGCGTACAAATGGCACCTGCTGCCTTTTCTATGCAACTGTTAAAGACTCAGGAGCCCTGCCCTCCTTTCCATATGGTCACCCTAGCTAAGATGCACCTTGAATTCCATCCACAGTCAGCCAGGCCAGCTGCGTCTTCCCATTGCCTAGTGCCAGCCAAAATTCCTTGAAGAAATTGCTTCCAGCATCCTGCCCGCATCGGCTTTCCATGGGAAGACGGGTAAGGCCAGGCGGTCTCTTGAGGGCGGCTTCTCCACCAGCACTGATCTTCTCATCAAGCAACTCCTGCTAACTCCAGAGTCTCTAGGAACAAGCACTGGGTTGGCCTCTTTGCTAACACAGAGGACACTGGGAAGGTCATCCTACTTCCCTGCCCCAAGGGCCATGCACACATTCCAGGTTCATCCGCCCTAAGGCTGCCTCGGCACCATCGTAGGTGCCAGCGCCTTGGAGGCCCTGACAGGATGGACTTCCCCATCTGAACTTGGGTGCTCCACTTTCAATCTCTTTTCTGCATCCCCCTTTTTGGGTGCTAACTCTCAAGGTGAGGCAGGTCTACAACAGAAAGACCTTGGAAGGAGGAGGGAGGACCTGTTACCTGGCTGATAGGCTGGGATGAGTAGGCAGAGGGGATCTGATTGGGAGACTGGTGGTGTTGAGACTCCCGTCAGGTTACGTAAAGAACCAGGGGTGATTTGCTTTGGCAACAGACTGTCCGTGTGCCCCCAGTTGTCAATCTTCCCTCTACGCCCGACTCGCAAGCCCCCTCCCCGAGAGCCTCTGCTCCCACCGAATCCTTCATGCCAGCCCATCAACCCTCCCCGCCATTTTCTCCTCTGACATTGCCTTGTGGAAGAGAACATCTCCTCCTCTCTTCCCGCTCCCACATGCAATGGAGGCTGTTTCTTTGCTACTGCGGTCCAGGGCCCGATGGGCCTTCGGTAAAACCCCTCGACGCTCATGCAATCGCGTTATCCTGCAGCAAGGAGTTTCAGAGATGTGTGCGCATGTCAGCTTCGCACACACTGGTACGTGACTCGGCGCTGAACGATACACGCCTCCAACCATCCTGAAGCTACGTTGTCACCCGTATACGGACGCACCGGATCAGGCAAGGAGGGGCACTGGGAGACGAAATAGCAAAGGAGCGTGTGGGGACGTCCGCCTCAGAACAAGCCACCGGCCCAGGGAAATGGTGCCGCTGAAGGTAAAGTGTTAAAGACCCTGGATGGGACGCGAGTGCGTTTCTCTAAAAAAAGGGAAGCGGCGCTGATTGGCCAGAGGGAGGACGTAGCTGCGTCTCTGGGTGTTTCCAGTGGGAATCGAAGGCACTTTCTACGGACAGCCACTTTGAGCACCCCAGCCGCAGCTGCTTGGCGTGCTCAGCACCCAAGCAGGGACGGAACCCCTCCAAGGGGCACCTCGATGCCCCCAGGAGGCCGGGGCAGGCCTGGCCACGCAGCCAATGGGACACGGGGAAACTCCGTCGGGAGAACCCGATTTCCGCAGCAGAGGCAACGGCCCTTCCTTGGCCCTCGTCAAGGGCACAGCGCCGGCAGAAGAAGCGGACCTTCAAGGCCTAGGAGGCTGTTGACCCTGGGAAGGGTGCCCCCGCTGTGCGCCCAGCGCCAGCTCCCCGGATCTTTACTGTCACCCTGATCCCGAATATTGCGCCAGGCCAAGGGGAAAGGGATCATGGGACGCGGGGGCCGGGCAGGGAAGGCCACGGCAGGGAGCGGAGGGCCCTCTTCACGAGCCTCCGTCTCCCGGGGAGGGTGGGCTTCACAGCACTGGGATGAGCGTGGAGGAAGGAGCTCCTGGACGTTGGCTTTGCGAGTCCCGGCTTTGTGTATGAGCGCCGAAGCCATGGCTCTCGGGGCCAGAGGTCTGGGCTACCAGAAAGAGGGGTGGGGGTGTAGAACAGAAAGCTCCCCCCCCACACCATCCTCACCTACGCCTGTATGGCAGGGGCGGGCAACTTGTGGCCCTCCAGATGTTTTGGCCTACAACTCCCAAGATCCTTCGCCACTGGCTACACTGGCCAGGGCTGAGGGGAGTTGTCGACCAAAGTACCTGCAGGTCAAGAAAAAAAAGGAGAAACGGGTATTCGGGATGCAAATAATTTCTTTCCGGGAAGCCCGAAACATTCCAGCCTGTGTTTTATCCAAAGGCCTCCCTCGGGGGGGGGGGGGGGGAAGGGGGGGTTGTTAGAAGGAGATTGTGTCTGCAGGATCTTCCTCTAGCAAATACTTGTTATCACAGATTATCAAGGGAGACAATGATCTTGCTAGAGGAAATCCTGCAGACACGATCTCCTTCTAACAACCCCCCTTCCCCCCCACCCCGAGGGAGGTCTTTGGATAAAACACAGGCCGAAACGCTTCGGGATGCGCGGGAATAAATTACTTGCATCCCGAGAACCCGTCTCTCCATTTTTTTCTGACCTGGCTTGGATGCTCTTCTCCTCCTGCTGTTTTTGCTTTTAAAACACCTGCCGGGACACAAGCGGCTCAGCTCCCGGCTGTATGGGAAGACCCCAGCGTGCTGTGCAGGAAGAGACCAGAAGCAAGCACCTCCCTACGTTGGCCAGACCTCCGGAACTGCCCCACGCCCCCCCCCCACACCAGCCCCAGTCTCTAGTGGACTGCACAGGCCTATATATAAAATGAGATTTTCTGTTGTTGGGAGAGTCGAGCGTAAACCTGAGAGAAGCATTTTCCACACAGGCCCTCCTCAGGGTCACCCCCAAGCATTTTGAAGAGATGGGGCGGCAGTGGTGGGGGAGCAGGGGGAGAAAACAGGGCTCCCCCCAGCCCTCTGGCGTTATTTCCCTGAGGAAAACAGATTGAAAGTTTGGGCAGAAACTGACGTGAACTCGAGTATCGATAGCAAACTGTTCTCTGGTAAAATAACGGGAGAAATAATGAGAGCTGCACGGATACTATGATGCAGATCCAAAATGGGGGGTGGGCGCTGGGGGGGGGGTGCAAGGAAAGGACTCCTTCTCACATGTTTCTGGTGTTCTCAGGTTTCTGGCCTTAGAAAGGGGGGCCAATTAGTTCCTGACCACCCCCACCACCCCCCGTTCCAAAAGGTTCCAGGATCTTTGTAGGGAAGGATCCTACGGAAATGAGAATGTGGGGAAAAAGCAGTCTCTGCCACGCCGTGGGGTTCAAGGTGGAACGGCGATCTCGCTTTGGCCTGTCTCAAACTTCAATCTGCGCGGGAAAATCTCTTGCACCCGATTCAGCAGATCTTTAAAGCCAAATTGCAAGCATGGGAGAGGGCTCTGGACGCAGACTGCAAAATGCGGTGGAGGAAAACGCCACGCTCTCTGCCTCGTGGACAGCATAGACGTGGGCCGGAGCCCCGGCGGACTCCACGAGGGCACGCCTGGCTTCCCCACCCCACCTGATGAAGGCCAGTGCTCCCAAACTGAACCAGGCATCCCAGGAGAAGCTAGGAAGTGGGCCTGTGGCCTTGTCTCCGCCTTACGGGTCATTTGCGTGCAACACACGGCTTGGCAAGGTTGGCAAGGAAATCAGGGCTGATCAAAGCTTCCAGCGGACAGACTCAGCTGAACATCCTCACCACCCGCTGCGTAAGTGGCCCACTTGTGGGGCATGGGGGGGCGAAAGGGTTGGGGGGGGCATGGCTTGGCCCCTTCTGGCAGTGATTGTGCTGGAACAGGGAAGAGGAAAAATAACAGAGGACTGCGATAAAACTGTACCCAGGGCTGTACGCTTCTGGCCTTCGCCAAGAGCCTGGCGTGCCACGGGAGAAGGGCCCAGCTATGTCCGATCCAACCTGACCCCTTGGATGTCCAACGATGCTACTTCCTCCTCAAAAGGGTCCAGACTAATGGGATTTGACGGCGGATTCCCTCGTCTTCCCTGTGATGCCCTTGCTATTGGGCTCTGCTAATCCCATACAACCTCTCCCCTCCCCTCACCGCCCACCAAAGCCACCCCCCCCAATCTGGTCTCAAAGGGATACAGCCGCCATCTTGAAAATTAGCCCAGTCAGCGGAGCCCTTGCCAATTCCAAACATCCCCTCGGCTGCCTTTGCCCCAACCCCAACCCCTATATCCCGTGCCCCTTTCCCAGGAAAGCACAGAGCAGGTTTAATTGTGGGGGGGGGAGCCCCCCTGCCCCTCCTCCCTCACTTCCTAGTTCACCTGAATCTTGCCAGGTTGCCCATTAATTCAGACTCTCTTTGCGATCTCCAGATGAAGACCTGGTCCTGTCGGAAGCTCTGTCCCTTCCAAAGGCATCGGGCCGGGATGCCTCCCAGAGGGCGCTGCTCTGGGGTAGCATCGCTTGGTCCACAGCGGAAGCGCCTGGGGTCCCTGTGCAACATCTGATGGCAGCGGGAGACAGATAGGGGGGACCAGGTCCAGGTCGCAGGGGGAGCGGCATCCGGCCGCGCTCTCCGCAGCGGGCCCAGTCGCGGACGTGTCCTTTCCTGCATCAAGCACAGTTCTCGTTGACTGATTGGCTTTGGGGTGGGGGTGGCGGGTCGTTGACAACGTCCCATTTTGTTCTGGGCTGGTTCCGTCGGCGCCGGTGCTATAGGACCCCCTCCATAAAGCCCGTGTCCAGGTGCTGGACCAGCACCCGAATGAAGGACATTTCCTTGCGGGTGTTCTCAAAAATGATTCGTGGGTCGTCTGACTGGCAGCGCAGGCAGTTGGGGGCCATCACCATGGCCAAGTTGTTGACGTCCATCTTGGTGACCGCCACGTTGCCTGGCTGCACAAACACCTGCCAGGGAACAGGAGGGAGGAGAGAGGCGTGAACAGTGGGCGGCCAGGGATGCGCAAACGCCGGAGCCCTGAGGCTGGGTCAGGCTTCAGGCCCCTCCAGCCCCGCGTCCTGTTTGTAATCACTGGCGAGGTGCATTACAAGGAAGCACCTCAAAGGTTCAGGGCTCCGGTCCGCGGGAACCCCAAAACAGCCGCAGATCCTAATTCAGTCCCACATATGCAAATTTAGAAACAAGTACTAGGGTTTATTTAAATTTCACGGGAGGCAAAGCCAGCCAATAAATTCCTCATCTAAATAATCCCTAATAAAATAATATTTTCAATTAATTTGCACCCCAGCTCAGATCATTCCAAACTAATGGAGAAAGTGTTGTTCTAAGCTCAACTGCTATGCAGGGGAAGATTTTTTGGTGGTGGTGGTGGGAAGTTGTTACAGCCTGTGGGAAAGGGAGAGCTAACCCTTCCCTCCCCAACATCAATTTCCCTTGAAAATTGCCCCCCGAATGGCAACTACTGAGGAAGAAAAACCCTTCTATTGGCACCAATCGATACTCAGGCCTCTGGAGAATAGACCCGGGGCACTGGAAAATAAATCCGGGGCCCAGATGCCATGAGGCCAGGCCTAGTAACGCCCCTGGTCGCTGTCCAACCACCTGCCTACTGGAAGCACACAAGCAGAACTTGAGTGCAATTATAGTGTTTCCCAGCAGCTGGCGTTGAGAAGCCAACTGCCTCTGATCCTGGAGGTAATATCTAACTAGCCGCCATTGGTTGCTTTCTCCTCCATTAATGTGTCTAACCCCCCACCCTTTAATGCCATCTGAGCCTGTGGCCATCACCCCACCTTGCGGCTGTGAGTCCCATACATTGCGTATGTCCTACTGGGTCAGACCCGTGTTGATCCATCTGGCCCAGTGTCTAGTTTCCAACAGGGGCTGGCCAGATGGCCCGGAGTGCTGGTAAGAAGGGCTAAACGGAGACCCCCAGCCCCGCCCCCTATCCTCATCAGAGTGTCACGTCAGGCTCTGGGCACCTGGGGAGGGGGGGCGCCTGGGGCCGCATCCAGCCCTGCCGTACCTGGAGGAAACGGATGAGGTAGCAAAGCACCATCTTGTTGATCCTGGGCAGGGAGTGGACAACGGCGATCGCAGCTTCGGGGTTCTCGTAGTGAGTGATGCACTGTTCGTAGAAGTCGTGGGGAATCAGCGGCTCCTCCAATTCCCGATACCAGAGCTTCAGCAAGGAGGCTGCGGAAGGGAGCAGAAAGAGGCTGAGCCACGCAGGACCCAGCGCGGGAAGGGGAGCAGGGAGGGCCAGGCAGCAGGGATACCGGCCAGGCCCCTGGTCTTGCAGAGGGAGCCAAGGTTGGACATTTGCACTGCAAATGAGTCCTCTCCATCAGAGGCAACGATCACGTGAGGGACTGGTTCCCCTCTCTTCAGCACCGCTTAGGCCCCATCTTGAGTTTTGCGTCCAGTTCTGGGCACCACACTTCAAGTAGGACACAGTCAAGCTGGAGGGGGTTCAGAGGAGGGCAACGAGGATGATCAGGGGTCTGGAAACAAAGTCTTATGAGGAGAGACTGAAAAAACTGGGCATGCTTAGCCTGGAGAAGAGAAGACTGAGGGGAGACATGATAGCACTCTTTAAATACTTGAATGGTTCTCACACAGAGGAGGGCCAGGATCTCTTCTCCATCATCCCAGAGTGCAGGGCACGGACTAATGGGCTCAAGTTACAGGAAGCCAGATTCCGGCTGGACATCAGGAAAAACTTCCTGCCTGTTAGAGCAGTACGACAATGGAACCGATGACCTAGGGAAGTCGTGGGGTCTCCCACACTAGAGGTCTTCAAGAGGCAGCTGGACAACCATCTGTCAGGGATCCTTTAAGGTGGACTCCTGCATTGAGCAGGGGGTTGGACTCGATGGCCTTAGAGGCCCCTTCCAACTCTGCTGTTCTATGATTCTAGGATTCCATCTGCATCTGATCTTAGAGAAGGGCAGAAGATGACCCAGCATTTACTGGCAAATCCCTGCCTCATTTGCAGCCGACGGGCAGGTGGCTTTCTGGCCCCCAAGTGTTTAACAGCAGCAATAATGACACAATATTCTCCACCTCAGTTAGGCTGCGAGAATGAAGAGACCTTGAGGAAACTAGCAGCAGATTTCTGTGTGAAAAGAGCGTGAGCTCCATTCAGTTCTGGGACCGTAAAAAACAAATTCTTTGGCTCCTGCATCCTCTCCTTTACTAGAAGTGCCTTTTGCACCTGGCTCTGGTTAATCGAGGCAAAGACAGGCAAGGTGGCGACGGTGGGTGCCAAAATGCCCTTCCCCCACCCCAGGACACTTCTCTGGGCACCTGCAAAGGTGTTTTTACCCCTCTTACTGACAAAAACAACACCAAATTACACATTTTCTTACTGGTTGCTGAAATCGCTGTAAAATAAGTTTCTGTTGGTGAAGAAAACTGTGGGTTCGAATGAGTTATTTAGTGTGTTGGGGGCTCAGACCCCACCTCTGCCTTGATCTTTTGGGCAGATGACTTCTCCGTTGACACACCGCTCATGGCAGCCATTTTGTGATGGCGCCCAAAGACAGTTTCTCAAATTGCCAAATATGCTCACGGGGGCCCAAAATTGCCCACACCTGGTCCCTGGGTTCTAGTAAAATACACAGGAGTTACAACTACATAGCCCTCACTAACAACTGTGCAAAAGTCAGCAGCCCAGAATTTTTTACTAGCCTGCCGCCCACACACCCCTGTGCATCATCTGTGGGGTAAACACACACACACACACACACACACACACACAGAGAAGAACTAAATATCGTAATGCTTCCTTTGTTTGATCGCCTGCAAGGGATTGCCACGTGCCACAGACGACCGGGCGAGTGAATAAAAACTCTTTTCAGCACTCTGGTTGATGGGCTGGAAGAACAGAAGATATCACTGCCAAAGGTGTCTCCCACTGCAGGCAGCGACCCATCAGGCCAGGGCCAAATCCAGCTCAGGGCTCGTCTGCCAAAGGGCTTCGGGGCGTCCTACAGACTGTCTTTGCATAGGTGTAATTCTCACCAGGGACATGAGGATCTTCCAACCCGGTGGGTATTTTCCACTGATCGACCTGCAGTTTCAAGGCGTTGACCTCATCGATGTCTCCAGGGACTCTGTGGGAGATAAGAAAGGATACCCCACAGAGGTTTTTAAAAAAACACCCAGTTCTTCAGTCCCGAGGCTGCACAGGCTTATCTGTGGCTGCTATTTACGTCACAAAAAACATCCCACTCTTGCCCGCCTGCCCACAAACCTCGTGGAATTGCACATTCATTGCCCTCGCGCATATTCACATCTCGTTTGGCCCTGAACATGTCCACGGGAGTAAGAGGAGAAAGCGTCCGTTTCTCTGCACGCTCATGTGTGAAAACCACGTCGCCATTTATTTACTGGGACTGCACAGGAGCGAGATGCTGTCAAGGACAACTGGTACAGGTCACACCAAAAACACAGACGACCCAGAAGCTGTGGTTTTAGACAGCAGAAGATGTTTCCATGCAAGAAGGCAGAAATGAGTGCCCATCTTCAGACACGAGAGCGCACCGTACACGCTTTCCCTCCCACGTGGGAGAAAACGTTATACGACTTCACGAAGTCTCTCATATGTGGCTCAGCCACCCACAGATCAACTCCTGCGCCCCACACCACGCAAAAGTGATGGGAGCCTAAATGCCAGAGAGGGGGGCTTTTGTATCGCTTCAAGCTACAAGCCCAGAATTTGGAAGTTCTAAATAACCTACCTTTGCTCACAGAGCAGTCTAGTGCTCTGACCACCCACGGGACCTCCATTTTTTATTGCTGGGCTTTGTTTAGATTGCTGCCCATACAGTTTGCTGCAGTTTACAGTTGCCCTTCTGTGTTACCGATGCACATGAGTGCATCTGCGCATGGATTAAATCAGCAAAACCCCTAACATTAATGTGACCGTGCCCTCGGGTTCCTTTTTATACTGCGGTTTAATCCAGGAGCGCCTGTACGCATGTGCGTCAGTGACCTCTGAAGAAGAAAAAGATGCCAACTGGAAGCAGCCGCAAACAGCGCATCCACCTTCTTCCAGAAGCAATTTTGGAAACTTTTAAAGTTAAACAGGAAGGCAGGCCGAACGTGACGTGAGACACAGCGAAATCTGGAATGATAATAGAAAGGAATGGGGAAATGCACTCACCTGTACCACAAACGACATGCTTTGGAATGGTGTTTCTTCACCTACCGGTCGTCGACGGATAACCCATGGAGTGATGTGTACGCATACGCTTGTGAACCAACCTACACTCCTCATCCCTCTCCGACTTGCGCCCTGCTGGCGTTTGCACACAAATTAAGCAGCAGAGGGAGCCTTCAGGTGTCCAGGTCACCCCGCAAGCTCAACAATGCAAGGTAAGGCCTGTACCAGCCCTTCCTACCAACTACGGGTACCTGACCATGCTAGGTTGCTTTCACGGTGCTCATTGACCGTGGAGAACCCAGTTCCGGTGATGGAGAAAGACAGGCAGGACGTACCTGAAGATACCTTCGGTCTGGTCTCCGTTGAGGGCCAGCACTTCCTCCGACAGCCTCGTCTGCACCCAGGGGAGCTGGCGGTCTGGGTACCTCTCCTTCTGCATGTTCATGATCTCTTGCAGGGAGCTGCCAAACATGGAAGGGCTGAAGACGGCGTTCTTGGCGTGACGGATCTCTTCGATGTTTGGCTTCTTCAGGCCCTACAGGAAACGCAGGCGGCATAAGCAGAGCGGTCGGGGTGAGTACAGGGCTTGGCTTATGCAGAGCGGCATCCAAAAGGGCTGGAGCGCAGCCGGCAGCTCATTATCACTGTCTCCACGGCATGGTCAAGAGCCGCCTTGAGCGCTGCGCTCGGCGGAAAGGCCAAAGAGAAATTCAATAAACACCCGGTTCTGCAAGGAGTAAGGTAATCAGAAGAGGGGGCTCTGCCCCGAGGAGCTTACAAACTAATTTTTTACACTGAGGGAGCCCACCAGTGGTGCCAGTGGCAAGAGCCAGTGTGGTGTAGTGGTTAGAGTGTTGGACTAGGACTCAGGAGATCCGGGTTCTAGTCCCCACTCGGCCGTGAAGCTCACTAGGTGACTTTGGGCCAGTCACGGACTCTCAGCCCAACCTACTTCACAAGGTTGTTGTTGTGAGGATAAAATGGAGACAAGGGTTTAGGGTGACCATATGGAAAGGAGGACAGGGCTCCTGTATCTTTAACAGTTGTGTTGAGAAGGGCTTTTCAGCAGGAGTCGTTGTTATGCCTGCAGCACCTGGTGAAATTCCCTCTTCATCACAACATTTAAAGCTGCAGGAGCCCTGCCCTCCTTTCCATATGGTCACCCTACCCTTTTGTATCTAGTCACACAAAGCAGGGCTCCTGCAGCTTTAACTGTGGTGATGAAGAGGGAATTCCACCAGGTGCTGCATGCATACAAATGACACCTGCTGAAATTGCCCTTTTCAATACAACTGTTAAAGATACAGGAGCCCGGTCCTCCTTTCCATAGGGTCACTCTAGTTCAAGGAAGTGGGTCTTGAACAATGTGCCAGCGGCAAACCCAGCGGTCATCCGTTTTCCCCCTTTTCTTTTAAACCCTCTGAAATCAGCAAGAGGTGATTTTGCATCAGAATCATGGAATCCCAGCAATTGAGACTTTGGCCACCGGGGGGCAGCCTTGCTCTGGAAGGGAGGCCAGAAGAGGAATCATCAGCCCAATGGCCGGCTAAGAGGAGGCAGCTACGCAAAATAATCCAGTCCCCACAATATAACCCTGTAAAAATGTTGAGGTCCAGGGATTTCCTCTGCTGATATGTTATCTTGAGGTATTGGATTAACATAATAATTTGGGTAGACAATCTGATTCAAATGTCATTTTGGCTTTAAACTATAGGTTTTTTTGGTTCAAGGAGGTTAACAATGACATTAATTATGATGGAAAGGCAGTCCTTCCACCATTTTTAAAAATGGCGGCCAAACACTTATCTCTACTATAGGCCATTTAATGAAAATATGTAACTTATAAGGTCATTTTTTCACGACGTGTGCTAAAATTGTATGGTTTATTACATCATTAATTTAAAAAAGGAATGAAATTTGAGTATATTTTATTTTATGCACTAGTCAGCTATTACTATTGGTTCACATTTTTATCTTTGTTCTCAGTAAGCGTGTTCAGATGACACTTCAGGCCCTGCGGTTAAGGTGGCTTCTGAACAGGCCCATTATGGCGTAGCGTGTCATGTGAACCATTCCTAACCATGGGGAGGTTTAAACCATGGTTTAAACTTGCTCACTAACCAGTCGCTGCAAAAGGGTTGGAGGCCTAACCATGGCTTAACACGTCATCTAAACAGGCCTGATATCAGCAACAGGCATAGAGAATCGGAGCTGCAAACTTGTTCCAGACTTGCCATGCCAGAAGGTGAAAAGTTACTACAGTCCAGTCATTTGACTTAATCTTCCAAAGGCCTTCATTGTCCCAGATGATGTTGTTGCAAAAGCATCTATGAATTTTTTTTTCATAATGCTTTTTAGGTGTGGTCTGTCAAATGAAGAAGAAAAAAAGTTCCTACATGGTGTGGAATTTGTGCCATAATTTCTGAGGATACAGTTCTATTATCAAGGGTTGGTTTCTTGCCAGTTATACCACATCCACTTACTGACTATGTGACTATGTATACAGCTCTAAAAAACATTCAAAATGTTCGTGTCCAACTAAGACCAGCCTGTCCTACCAGTTTTCTGTGAAGGGTTTTTTCATATTGTAACAGACATTTTTGTTTTGTCTAGTCCAGAAGAATTCACTGATCTGTATCTTGTGATGGGCCTGTTCCATATGACAAAAGTAGCATTAAGGTGTGCAGGAAAATATATCTGTGGAAGTGGCATGGATGATGCCCTTACTGAAGCGGAATTCTTTGGCGGTAAAACTATTCAGTCTGTGCTGAATGGAACTCATTATGTTTGTTCTTTCCAAGGTAAGATAGTATCAGAGGCAATGCAAACACAGTGGGATGCTTTTTGGTGCAAATCAGTGTTTGTGGTAGTCATTCAAGGTGCAGAATGTACTTGACCTAAGAGACCAAAACAAAAAAAGCTCACAAAATGTTTGATGTACTAAGTGGGAAGGTTGAATATCTGAGAAGCTTTTGTTAAAGAGTGGGGAGAGAAATCTGAACTGTGTAAGAACTGGGAAGTCGTCCTCAAGATAGTTTCCCTAGTGAAAAACTTGATTGTTGATGATTGTGATGATAACTGGAATCTGCATATTGAAACTGTGCAGTCTTTGCTTCCCATTTTTCATGACTTCGACTGCATCAATTAACTACGGTATGGCAGTTGGTACCTGGAGAGAATAAAGAAACTGGAGCATGAGAAACCCTTTACCAAAAATTCATTGAAGGACATTTTGTTGTGAAGGATTAAGAGGGGAGATTAAGTGCTGTAGCACCTGATATGAAGTTGGAGGAAGCCATTCAAAGGTCCCAGAAAAGTTCAAAACGCATCATCAGGCAAACACGAAGAAGTAATTAGGTTGCTGAGTGGCAGCTAGTGTACCACGAGGTTTTGATGATAGGCATTTTGTTTTGAGAGCTTACCCATTCTGATTTAGTCGGTTGATGTGTTACCATACCCCATCATGATCTTCTGGGGGGAAAGGTGAGCAATTTGATGAAAATGTTGCACAACTCCTAGATTTCATTCAACAGCATGGAAATCCAGATGAAGTAGCTGAGTCAGTGCGGCTTCACAGCTTTGTAACAAAACAATATGTGAATGATATTAGAAAGGATCGAATTCTTGATGTCTTTAGGCGTTGGTTCAGACCTGTATCAGCACCTCAGGCAGGAGAGATTTATATCAAAAAAGGAAAAGCTGTCAGACAATCTCTGAAGTAAAGCTGCCATCTTTTGCTAGAAAAAGCATCCCAGAGCCTACCACACCCAAACTTATAACTAAGAAAGTAATCGACGAAGCACATAGAGATATGGAGATTACAAAAGAAAGGGGAGACTCAGTAGAGAAAATGATGGAGCATGATGTACTGTCATCAAATACGTTGTTTGGTGGTAATGCACCTACGAAACCAGCAAAACACATTCTCATAGCATAGCTCGAGAAGCTTCACTCCCGAGGAATTTGAATTCACCATTGAAAACCACTGTTCTAGGTGACTTTATGTCCCAAGTAAGAATAGTTAAGATGTCAGCAATGAAAAACTTTGGAGAAGTTGTTAACAATGTAGTCAAGGGATCGACATCCGTATGTTCTCTTCAAGAACTTCATTTTGTTTTCAACAGCTATTTGCAGCTGTCAGTAAAGGAATGCAGGAGGATAAGAGAATCTACCAGGGGTACAGTAGATCTGGCTGCAATCGAGAGCAATACACCAATACCTGACAGCTTGAAAAATTCTGCTCTTCTACCTTAAACGAGACAAATCTGCAGAAATTAGCATGAACAAGAGTGCAAGAGGAAGTAGGGAAAGCTATATTTCCACTGGTATCTAGCGGTTCAGTCATTGATGAGTTGAAACCTGCAGTTCAGTTCACAAGAGAAGGGACTCATGTTCTTGAACAACTAAAGAATACATTGGAATTTGCTGACCTTAGAATTGTTCCACATGTACACTGGGCAGTTCACAATGGTGCAGAGAGAGTTGTGCTTTTGAATGATACTGATGTCATCTTGCTTCTTTGATTTATGTCCAGTTGGGTTTCCAAAGGTATATCTCAGTTATGGGTATGTTTTGGAACAGGGAAGAATCGTCGCTCCATTCCGATTCATGAACTCTTCAAAAAGTGAGGTCCACAGATGTCAAGAGTGGTCATAAAGGCTTATATTCTAACAGGAGATGACAAAATTAGCAAAATTGGGATGAAGTTAGAGCTCTTAAGAGCCAAACCAACAAAATACCTTACCAAATTTGGGGAAACATCTGATAACTCCCATTTTGAGGAAGTGGAGAAGTACCTTGTACGCATCTGGAAACTTCACTCAAAATGTGACACTTTTGACAGTCTGCGATTCAGCGAGTATAAAAGATCTGTACCAATCAGTGCACTTCCTCCCACATCATGCTCTATAAGAAGGCATATCACAAGAGCATTTTACCTGGTAAGAAGATGTACGTGCCTCTTAGAGAGTGTTCATCCAAAAGTAGACACGTGATTGCGGTTGGGAAATGATAATGATGTCCTACGACCAAAAAAGTTCTTGAACTTCCTGCCAAGTGATCTTTTATGCGTATGTAACTATTAAGGTTTGTGGTACAATTAGATGTCCGTGTCAAAACACAGTGGTCAAATGCACAAATTTGTTTGGAAAATAACTGCAAAAATGCTTATGTTAAACTGCTTTAATATTTCTGTATTTTTTATGTTTTAGTAAGTCTTTAGATACTATAGACCTGTTCAGAAGACACCTTAAACCCTGCTGGTTAAGACTTTTGGTTAAGCAGCAGGGTTTAAGGTATCTTGTGGGATGTGTTTTCCTAAACCCTGCTCACTCAGTAACCACAGTCAGACCATCCCCAGCAAGGTTAGCGGCTCTAACTATGGCTTAAAATGTTGTGTGCGCCAGCACGGCTTGTGGTTAGTGCTAACCCCAGAGAACCACAGTTTCACTAACCACAGGGCCTGAAGTGTCATCTGAACAGGCCCATTGTTTAGCTCAAACTGCTTAACCATCATGGTTTAACGTGTTGTCTGAACAGGGCCATTATTGGCTTGCCAGGCCCTACTCCACCACAGCAGTTCTGAAAGAGCACAAGAGCTGTACCATGAGTGCCATGTGTCCCTGATAAGGAAGAGTTATCCTGGAAATCAAAGTTATCAAGAGAACACGAGTTCCAGCCTTTTCAGTCATAGTTTCATATTTTTCATTTCACCAAACCTGAAAAGAGAAGAAGCCATTAAATATGATTGCGCATATCAATAAATGTTTGGACCCCATTTTTAAAAATGGTGGAAAGACAGCCTTTCCATCAAAATTAATGCCATTGTTGACTTCCTTGACCCAAAAAACCTATAGTTTAAAGCCAAATTCACGTTTGTATGTTGATATGTCAAGTAAATGAGAAAATGAGACATTTCAGCACCATCTTGGAAAATGGTGGAAGGCGTACTCTGACAATTAAAATAACATATTCTTGGAACTCCTTGATCCCGAAAACCTATAATTTGATACCAAACACAAAATAGTAACTTCTGTGGTTGACGAAAACTAGCGACTTAAAGAAAATTGTCCGCCATTTTGAAAATAGCGCCTAAAAACAGTTTTGCACAAGAATCAGAATGTCTACCCAAATTATTATGTTAATCCAATACTTCAAAATCACATCTCAGCAGAGAAAATCTCTGGACCTCAACATTTTACGGGGGTATAGTGTGGGGCCTGGATTAAAAGGCGAAAGTCAGGCAACCATGGCACCAGCCTCCCAGGTTGTGAGAAATTGCTAGAGTTCAGGATCTTCCTCTGCCTCTCAAGTCCAGGTGCAGCAAAACATGGCCGCTGCTGCAGGATCCCTTCCCTGAACACAGTCGTCTTCTCCAGGTCGAGTCAGGGGGATGACGACAAACCAGCGTTTTTGCCTGCGTAGGGTCCATCCACAAATGGTGTGCCTGAATCCTGCTCAGCGCAAGAGGGTAGGCAGACCTTGTCCTGCTACCAAAAAGTGCCCTGTCGCCATCTCCTCCTGCTCCACCCCAGCATTAGGGTGTGAAGCAAAGGTGGCACGATCCATGCGCATGACAGCAAGGGCCCGGGGGCAGGCAGCCTTGGGGGTCAAGTGGGAGCTGTACGACAGAGACACCCTCCTGCTCTCACAGCGTTTCCCTCTCGTGTGCCCGCCCACACAAGCACACACGCTGCACTTCAGGCCTAGTTAAGATGTCACCCTCTTCCATTATCGACAGGGAAACGACAGACTTGCCCAAGCTGACATCGTTTTAACCATTTGGAAGCTACGTCAGCAGTTTGAAAGGATTGGTCCTGCAGGGAAATTGCGCGTAGTGTTACTGCGCGCCTTTCTTAAATCACTCCCATTATCACGCAGTAGGCGCAGCGATGGTTTTTTGTTCCCCAGCAAATATGCAGACACAGAGCCACAACTCTCGCACCAAGGTTTTCTGCAAATACTTCTCTCTCTCTCTCTCTCTCTCTCTCTCTCTCTCTCTTGGCTGAATTCGGACAACACATTAGTCAATGGTGGGTTGAGTAGCCAACTCACAGTTGGTTATTTTGTGGGTACTCCCCAGACAACATATTCCTACACAACTGTGAGTGGTTGGGGCTGGCGTTGAGTGGACTAATAGTCAACCCAGCATTTGACTGACACAGCCCCCGCCCCTCTCCCCACCCTCCCTCCTCCCTCAGTCCTCCCAGTTCTATCCCAGCAGCCTCTGCAAGTTGCACCAGTTGTAGCAGAGTGGCAGCCGCCGCTTTGGTTGCTCTTGCCACCTACCTCTATGGGCTTGTGTTTTAACCCACTCACCACACGCCATTAACCCACTCACCCCTCCACACAACACTTTAAACTGGCTTCGAGCTAAACAACTTGCAAGCCAGTTGTTTCTCTCAGTTGCTTATTTGGGCAGGATAGCATACCATCAGTAGTTTGTGAGCGGTGTGTTACCCTCCACACAACACAATAAGCAACACAATTGACGATTGTTTCCCCCACCCCTCAGTTGCTTAATGTGTTGTCCGAATTCAGCCATTGTGTGTGTGCTGGTCATTGCATTACAACATGCGAGTTTCGCTTGCCCGAAGCAGATCCAGCTATTCCTGCTCTTCAGTGCTGCCTTTCCCAAGCTGGTGGCCCCCAAAAAGCCCCAGCCAAAGTGGCCCAAGGTCAGGAATGCTGAGGGTTCCAACTCTTGTCAGTGGAGGCTGGTGGCACTGATCTCAGTGGGGTGGTGAATCTGCTGAAAACCAGCCAGAACTCTAAGGGAGCTTTTCCAAGGTGCTCCGGAGCTGACAGCCTCCACTGCAAATATCTGGAAGGCACCAGGTTGGGAAATGCTGAGTTAGTGTAATATATGCCGTGCTTTTGCTACTTCGCATAACTCACACAGGTTCTGCAAGCGATGGGAAAGGCGGAGGAACTAAAGGGAACTGGAGTTGGCCCTGGCCACAAGGAATCTTATTTCACAGCCTCCTCTGGCTCCAGAGATTTCGGGAGGCACCGCCCACAAACTTTGAAACACATCTTTGAAGTCATGCAGGCTACACATTTGATGCAGTCTTTGTTTTACATAATGAAAACAATGATTCTCGGGAAACGCAATTCTGCTTTCCTACAGAATCAGGTCCAGGTTATCTGAAAGACCGTAGTCTCCCGTGTTCTGGGATCTTCTGGGGAGGCCTTTCTCTCAGTCCCACCAACATCCCAGGCATGCCAGATGGGTACACAGGAGAGGGCCTTCTCGGTGGCTGCTCCCAGGGACGCTAGACTGGCTCCCTCCTTGATATGTTTTCGGAGGCAGGCAAAAACTTCCTTATTCTGGTAAGCCCTTGGTGAATAATGTGATTTTTAAAATTTAATATGTGTTTTAAATGTGGAAATGTTTTAATATTGAAACTTATTTAATTCTATTTTTAACTTTTGTATATTTTTATTTACAGCTTTTAACTTCATATGTTTTAATTCTGTAAAGCTGCTTATTAACGATCCTTGTGTTGTGCGAACCAGGTGAATGGAATATTCTACCTCTGAAGCAGGCACCTCCGTATAACCATCACACCTAATAGCTGTTGACAGACTTCTCTTCTAGGAATTTGTACAACCCACAGCCTTCCCCAACCTGATGTCCTCCAGACATTTTGGACTGTTGGAACAGGCGTTGGTAACCTCTAGATTGGATGACTGCAATGACCTCTTATGTGGGACTGCCCTTAAAGCTGCTCCGGAAGCTGGAGCTAGTGCAGAATGCTGCAGCTCGGCTGTTGTCTGGAGCTGCCCCTTTCCAGCATGTCACTCCTTTGCTAAGGGTACTGCACTGGCTGCCTATTTGCTACAGGGCCAGGTTTAAGGTTCTTGTACTAGTGTACAAAGCCCTAAACAACTTGCGACCAGGATACCTGAGAGAGCGCCTTCTCCCCTATCAACCTGCCCGGCGCTGAGGTCATCCGAGGGCATGCTCCTGGTGGTTCCACATGGACCTATCATCCGATTGGAGTCCACCGGGGAAAAGCCTTCAGCGTGGTGGCCCCCTTCCTATGGAATTCCCTGCCTCCAGAAGTCAGCCAGGCGCCAACTTTGTATTCCTTCTGGCACCTCCTGAAAACGTAGTCTTCCCTTAACGACCAGCCACAGTTCATTTTGCATCTTGCTTCTTTAAATATATATATATATATATATATATATATATATATTAATGTGCTTTTATTCTGTTTTTATTTTATCTTGTCCACCGCTCCAAAATTTTGACTGGGGAGCGGTAAATATTGTAAATAAATAAACAAAATAAACTCCCATCAGACCCAGCTAGCATGAATGCTGGGAGATGGGAGGTCCAAAACACCTGGACAGCATCAGGCCGGGGAAGGCTGGTTTAATCCAGGTCTGCTCTAACAGCGGTGGCAGAAGGCAGCCTCTGTCCTGGCAGGGCAGCGGATATCTCTCCTGGCTTGGCCAGCGCTCAGCCTTTTCGATGTGATGCCATGGCGCCGGCAGCCTGCCCCCAGGCCCCTCCGCTTGAGTTTTAGGCGGTCTCTTTCCTCCCCTGGCAACTGGCTTGCGTCAGCTTTGGAAGGGCACTTTATTCTGGCTCTGCTCTTTTCCCCAGATGTCTCCTGAGCCTTTGCAATGCACATTCTCTCCCCGCTCCAACCGAGTGTAGGGGGGGGGGGGGACAGCCGCCGCCGCAGCCATTTGTCCTAATGAAAGCGGGAGATCAGTGAGTCATCATGTTCTGTTTCGCCGCCTGGGTGAAGAGCTTAATAACTGGGAAGGCAGAACAGCTGTGGCAGGGAAGGTTCCCTAGGTGCCCTCTGGCGGCCGCGGCTTCAACAGGGACAATGTCATTAAACAGGTATGGTTTCAGGGGCATAGGAGCTGAAGGTCAGGCTCAGGATGCTCGGAAGCCTGCAGTCCCAAATCCCAAATGGCAAATCCTCCCGCTTATTAACCTGTGGGGGCAAATCACCGAGAAGCTGACGTAACGGGAGCTGCGCATGAGCGCAGTAGCCGCCGTGCGTGGCGTCCATTTATGCCGACAAGCTTGCTCAGGAGAGCTTCCTGCTGGATTGCGCTCTGTGGCTCAGCTCCGTCTCCCCTTCGGTGGCCATCGCCAGCATACAAAGCCCACCAGTCTGCACAATGGGGTTAAGAGCAAGGGCCAAGACCGCCGTAAACATTATGGGGATAATGTCTATCTAGTCCTTGTAACACCAACATGGTGTCCTTTTAACACTCCCCCACCACCCATTTTTTCTCTATTTTCTTGTTTTTGGGGAGCGTGTTCAGAGGAGGGCAACGCGGATTATCAGGGGTCTGAAAACGGGGCTGCTGCAGCTGTTGTGATGAAGAGGGAATTTCACCAAGTGCTGCATGCCTACAAAGGACCCCTGCTGAAATCCCCTTTTCAATACCACTGTTAAAAGACACATGAGCCCTGTCCTCCTTTCCATATGGTCACCCTATTGTTGCTGCAGTTATGATTAGCTCTTCTGCCAGGGTGGGCTGACACAGGATCCTCCTGGGATCTATCAGGAACCATCCGTGGGAGCATGGGATGTCCTGAGGAAAGGCAGGGCACACCTGAGTCGGAGAGTCACCCGCTGCTACTTCCCCAGGAGGGGATAAACTTGCACTTTAGAGACTGGCTGTTTCACCTGCTTGGATCCCAAATTCTGTTCTGCCTCTAAGATGCCTTAGCTGTTCTGGCTGAGTTTGAACTCCAATAAGGCTGGCTCCTAAGTTGCTCCAGTAAGGCTGCCATGGCTCACCACGTATAAACGTGTGCTTTTTTCATTTTGCCCCACCCTCGTACAGGTTTTGCGGGGGGGGGGGGGAGTGGGGGTTGGAAGCCCTGGCACAAAACCTGTGAAACCTCTTATCAAGGACAGGATGGGATCAGGGCGCATGCCATGGTCATGGCTCTGCCTTACCTCCCTCAAGAGCTTATTGTAAATTGCCCCGATAACGTATTTGCAGGGCAGGGTATAAACAAATCTAAATTACATATAAATAATACATGACTTATTAGTTACATTAAATAATACATAATGTAGGTCTCTGAGAAAGCTATGACCTGCCTCCAGCCTTGGGAACGCTCCTTTGGGAATGAAAAGCTAGAAGGACCAAACCCCACAAGTAGAACAAATCCAGGAAAACAAGTCAAGCCCAGATGTCACCCCCACAACCCTGCCCCGGCACCCCAAAACCAGGCCGGTCTTCCTGAGGTCCTCTCCTTGCGGTCTTTTGTTTTAATTGGCTTTGTTCCTGGGTTCAGTTTCAAACTGAAAGGACAGCGGGATGAAAAGGGTTCTTTGTAGTTCAATCCAGAGACATCTCACGCCCCACAAAGGACCGAGGCTAGCGAGATCTGAGGATTCTCCCGCTATTAAAGCAGCGTAGTTTAATTAAGGACTGGATGGGGAACATTTGAAGCGGACCAGGATGCAAACAGCTCACCTCTCCTTCCTCACCCAAGAAAAAGCCCCCAGGAAGCCAACTAGATGTGAGCGTGACCCCCTTCCGCCCACCTCTTCACCTTCACAGAAGGAACGACGCTAAGCAGCAGAAGGTCTCATCTGGTGGGGCTCCACGAGGACCAGAACTCAGGACCCCATCCTCTCCATCACCAGAGCCAAGGCAGGAGGAACAGAAGTGTGTGAGTGTGTGTGTGTGTTACACCGTGGCTCTCAACAGTTTGCTCTGTGGCAGGGCGTTTTTAAGCAACCAAACCACACCTGCAAACTTGTCTCCGGGCACCATCCCGTTTTAACGGTGGGACCAACACGCCTGCCCTCATTCCCACTTCGTTATCAGCTCCGGGCCCAGGAGCCTTTAAAAATCCACCTCCAAAGATTATGCAAAAGGGAGAAGGGTGAAGATACCTTCTTGGCTCCGGTCAACGCCGCTTTCTGGAGCTTGCTGTAACAATACTTGGCATAAGTACTTATTGCCACCCCTAAAAGAGAGAACGAGAGGGGGGGAGAGAGAAAGAAAGAGAAAGTCAGAGCTGGGACAATCCAAGGGCCCCCCCGAAGAGAAAGAGGCAAACAGGAGAGACCCCAAAGAGCACCCCAAGAAGCAACCAGAGCGTCACGATCAAAGCTGGATTCACGCGGCAGAGAGACCCGCGGCGCTTGGCCTTCTGTTGAGAAGCCCCCCCCCCCTTGCAGCCACCACCTGAGAGGACTCCAGGCCTCGGATGGACTTTGGCTCCAGCGGTGGATTCGACCAGGACCGCAGACTAGCAACATGCCAGGGCATCACGTGACCTGCGGAAGTCGGGGGCTCCCTAAAGCCTCTTTCCACTTTCTGTGGCTACTTCCTCACACGGCTGTAAAACAGAGGCCGTTCATTCATTCTGGATTCATTCAGGGCAGCCTCTCCCAACTTGGTCCCCTCCGGATGTGTCAGGACTACAGCTCCCATCATTCCCAGCCAACATGGGCTATGAGAGTTGCAGTTCAACACATCTGGAGGACACCAGGGCCAGATCAACACCAAGCAGGCTATAGCACTATGAAAGCGGTATGAAAGCGGTATTTGGTACATGTCTTATGGGCCCCAGCAGTTGTCAGTGCACTTCAATACTGCTATAAAGCGGTAGTGTGGCTCCTGCCTTTTATATACCGCTTTCATCGTGCAATATCCTGCTTGGTGTAGATATGGCCCAGGTTGGGAGAGGCTGCTTTGGACTGCGGATACATCCGAGGGGCATTCTAGGGCCCGCCAGGAGCTGAACATATCAAGTTGTCTCATACCGGATCAGACCACTGCTCCAAGCAGCCCAGGATCGACTGCTGCGAACGGCAGCAACTTTCCAGCGTCCCCCACAAAGGAGTCTCCATCCCAGCTCTGCTCCCCACAAACCCAGGACCTTTGGCAAGCCATGGGCGTGCTGTGCCACCCAGCCATGAGCTCGGTGGGCATTTTGAATGACTTTGGGGCTGCACATGAATGTCCTCCCGCAGACTCGAATGGCCCACATCTATGGGGAGCAAGTGCCCCCATGCTTGCACTAATCCACACCCATTGTTCTCAGTTGTGTAAGCTCCATTCCGGACTGCCGTCGAGTCCCACTGCCATCCCGTGCACCGCTAGTCCTGGTTTTCAAGGGACAAGGTGTGCGGGGGCCCTCGCCATCTCTCCCCGCCACCCGCCCACCTACCCCATTTGAAATGGCGGAAGTGGAGGGGTGAAGAGCAGTTCGGACTGGCAGGCGCATGGAACCACTAGCTGTGCTACCCTGAGATGCAACAGGACGTTTCAGAGAGATGCCTCTTAACCCCGAGAGCTCTTAAAAGAAGGCGTAACGGCATTGGAAGGGTGGAGCAAGTTTTGGACGATGAAAGGGGCGCTGAAGGTTGCACCCAATGAAGTGGGGACTTTTGCCCATAAGGATTCAGGCCCCACGCAATTTACGCTGCCCCCAAGACCGGATTCTCCCTTGCTGAACCAAGGGTGTTTTTGCGCCAGCAACACGCTGCTCCTTGACTGCTGGCGATTCCCAGATGATCGTAGGGATTGCACTAAACAGCAGTAGACGGGTGTTAAAAGACAGCACTCGTCCTCTTCCTTCAAAGAAGACGGACTTCCGCTGGAAAGCCTGTGGTTTAATACCTGAATCCACCACCAAGTGAAACGATGCCCACGTAATTGCTGTGGCTCACACCCCTCCATGGTGACTCTTGTGCGTCTCCCCTCCCTCTGTTCCCTTCCCCTCCTGTTCGCATGTAGAGCCCCGGCTCTCTGCAGAGTTTTGGGCTCCAGCCAAGCCTCCCGCTCCCCCCTTCCAGCAGCTGCCCGACTGGCTAGAATGAGTATGGCTGACTTTCGGGCCAAGTCAACCTCTGTCTAGACTGTGCCACTTCAGTCTGCAGACGAGAGCGTCTATGATGGAGTTCTCCTCTATAATAACAAGCCAGCCAGCATCGTTGTCAGCCTCGCAGATAGAACACAAGGTCAGAGAGAAGGCAGTGGCAGTCCTTGACATCTAGTTTTCTACATACAGAGAATGTTTATATAGAGGGGTGTTCCATCATATACACAAACCTACCCGTACACAACGCTCAACATCTAAGGCCCTCCTCCAGGTGCCCACTCCAAGGGAAGCTCGGAGGTCGGCAATAAGGGAGAGGGCTTTCTCTGTGGTGGCCCCCCAATTGTGGAACGATCTCCCTGACGAGGCCCGCCTGGCGCCAACACTGTTGTCTTTTTGGCGTCAGGTCAAGACTTTCCTCTTCTCCCAGGCACTTAGCAATATCTGATGAGCCTGGGTCTGTTTTTATTTTTTAGAAAGTTATTATAGTGGTTTTAAACGTATGTGCATATTGTATGTTTTTGCAGTTTTAATTTTTGTATATTGTTTTTAAGTGTTTTAATCTTATGTAAACCGCCCAGAGAGCTTCAGCTATGGGGCGTTATACAAATGTAATAAAATAAATAAATAAATAAACTGTGTGACTTGGTACAAGGTAGTTGTCATCCATTCTGTATTATTTGCCATACCCAATTTGTGCATTTGCTGTGCCCCCCCCCCCAGTTCCTTACAATTGCC
Source organism: Anniella stebbinsi (assembly GCA_029215795.1). Classification (NCBI taxonomy): domain Eukaryota; kingdom Metazoa; phylum Chordata; class Lepidosauria; order Squamata; family Anniellidae; genus Anniella; species Anniella stebbinsi. The sequence goes on from JARDYH010000006.1 coordinate 116,495,347, forward strand.
TTATCATTCCCAAGTACTGGGGTGGGGGGACATGTGGGAGCCATTGTTTCAAGTCCATAGCGTAAAAGCCTTAAAAACGCAGGGGGGGGTCTGTGTTCTCTGATGCCTGGTTAATTAACCATCTGAATGGGGAACTCGCATCCTTGCAAACGATGCAGTGTGTCCCGGATGCTGTCTTGGGAGCACGCTTTCCAGAAGTATGCCCCCCCCAAGAGCACCAGCCTCTGCAGCATGCAAAAAGCATCAAGATTCCCCCTCCCCCATGCAAACGTCGGGAGGCAAAATCCTACAAGAGGATCGGGAAAACCCATCCCCAGAATAACCTTCAAGTCACCCTGGAGGGCTGCGAGCATGTGACCGGCACGCTGAACTTTCCGAATGGCTGGCTATTTAATAGGCCGGCCTCGCTGTCCCCTGGGTCTCGTAATCCAATTAAAGCCATGGCAAGGCGGCCCGACTTGGCAGTGAGCATCTCGGACGGCGGAAGAGCCGTGTGGTAAATGCCTTCTGCTCCGATGTCCGGAAGCCACAGAGCTTCAGGATAACCATCCCTGCCTCCTGACCTGCGACCCACCCTGAACGAGACTTAGGAAGCTACATTAGACCGAGCCAGACCAGTCACCCATCTCAACACCCCTTGCCCCCAGGATCTCCTGTCACTGGTTGTGGCAATCCAGGGCAGTGGTGCAGGGGCAAATTCCAAAGTGCCCTCCCCATAGGAGAGTAAAAAAATGCAGATTGCTGTGTTGACCCTTATCTATACTGTCAGGGATGCTTTAAGGTGGATTACTACAATGAGCAGGGGGTTGGACTCCATGGCCTTAGAGGCCCCTTCCAACTCGGAGGTTGGCAACAAAGGAGAGGGCCTTCTCTGTGGTGACCCCCCAATTGTGGAACGATCTCCCAGACGAGGCCCGCCTGGCGCCAACATTGTTGTCTTTTCGGCTGATCTTTCTCCCAATCATGAACATGTGAAGCTGCCTTGGACAGAGTCAGACCACCATTCCGTCGCGCCCAGCGGTATCTTCACCGGCAGCCGGCCTGGGAGTCTTTTCGCTAGAGAGCTCCTGCACAGGCTCTGCTGCTGAACCCAGGCTGCTCCCAGCAATGTTCTGGACCAGCCTTTACTCTTTGGACAGTATGGGATCTCCGTTACCACTCTTGTGAGCATGTAGTGGGAGGACTTCTGGCCATCCCAATGATTTGCCTACAACTCCCATCAGCCCTAGCCAGCATAGCCAACAGGGAAGGATGATGGGAGTTGCAGGCCAAAACATCTGCAGAGGCACAATTGGCCCATCCATGGCATAGTGGAACGCTCAAAATGCAAAGCGTTCCGCAGACTTCACCCTCGCAGTTCTGAAACTGTGTGCGAGGGATGCAGAAAAGGCACCCTTAGCAGAGGCTAGGCAGGGATTCAAACCCAGACCCCTTCACTCTCACCACTGAAGGGGAACATTCTAGCAGGAATGTTTCGGCACTGCAAGAACGCCCAGTCGACGTTCCCAGCCTTCCTCCCTCTTGGCCGTCGTAATCAGAACTTTAATCCGATTAAGATGCAGGCCTGCCAAGTCCGTGGGTAGCACACTCAATATGGGCGGTGGTGGTGGTGTCCATTCCTTTTTAAAGCCACTATGGAACCGTGGGACCTCCGGCTAAGTCCTACCTGGAGGATGAACCCCCCCATTCCCCCGGACAGCTCCTCCACCTCATCATAACAGTAGCAGAGACGGGCAGGAGGTTCAAACCAATACTAGTGATTTCCTGGGGTACAGAACACGGAGGGACAGAGAGAGTGTTTCTTTGCCTTCCTGGCTCCAGGATTATCATATCCAAACAGTGGGCACATCGTCAAGGGATGTGCGCACGCCACAATTTCCCCTATATCTACCACAAAGCCCATCTTTCTTTTACCTTTAAGATGCAAGTAGGAGAGAAGGCAGTGGGAAGGAAAGGGCCAAGGAGGCGAATCTTTCCGCCATCAGGTCAGCTGCACTTTGCTTACGGAGGTGGCCAAAGGCTGAGACTCGAAGCAAGACGACCGGGAGCTAAAGCAGCCCCCCCCCTTGGGCAAAGGTGGGGGCTCTCAAGCGCCTCCACCTCCCAGAATACATGGCCCTGGGAACAGCTGCAGCAGGATCTCATGGCCACAGTTCACAGCCCCTGGAATCCTGCGGGCAGTTGTCACCTCGAGACAACCAGCTTGAGTGAACAACACCTCCGAGACCCTTTGAAGGAGGGGAGGCAGCGGAGACTTGGAAATTTGTGACTGCTTCTCAGTTATCCCTCTGCAGAGTCGTAGATGCATTTATGCAGAAAGGCAGGGATGGAGAATCCCCTCCGCTCCACGAGAAACCAGCTCCAGGCAAAGCCCCAGCCCCGTATTTTACAGGAAAAGGGTGTCAGGCCCAAAGGAGGCGTGATTGTGGCAGCCACATGCGGTGAACCACGTGTCTGCCCTGTTAAAGGGGGAGCAGGATCTCTTTCGTTATTGATTCATTACTGCGTTTATATCCTGCCTTTTTTCCCTCTTGCAAGAAACCCGGGACCACGTATGCTGTTTGTGCTCTTACATTGTGTTTTTATGCTACGTTTTTATACTGTCATTGTTTTATACGTGAATGGTTTTTACGGTTTTAATTTCTGTAAATCGCCCAGAGAGCTTCGGCTATTGGGCGGTATAAAAATGCAATAAATAAATAAATAAATAAGGATGCTCACATGGTCCTCCTCTCCATTTTACTCTCACAACAACCCTGTGAGGTAGGTTGGGCTAAGAGTCAGTGGCTGGCCCAAAGTCACCCAAGTAAGCTTCATGGCTGAGTGGGGACTAGAACCCGGACCTCCTGAGTCGCATCCCAACACTCTAACCGCTACACCACACTGGCTCTCTGAAGGCGCATGCAGTGGAGAAGGGCTGAACCTTCCCCCCATGCTTGATGTCCCCACGACCCATCACCAAACTCCTTTCCCCCTCCAGCCAGGCTCCAAGAGCAGCAGCGAGCCAAACTTGGAAACTGGTGCCAGGGAGGCAAAACAAGACTAAGGGACGCCCATGTGCCCCCCTCCGTCTGCCCGCTTCTGCTGTGAAACCCCAACCTGGGATTTGTACACAAACAGGAAGGAACGGGAATGGACAATTCCCGTTGTCCTGACTAGCTTGGCCATAACTCCACACGCTGAAGTCCCTCGCTGCTTGACTATTCAGGACCGTTCTTTCTCCAGGCACGCGCCCCAGTCAGAGCCTGCAGCTCTCTGGGAAGGTTTCAGAGAGACAGGGGCAGAGGGATCAGCTCCCCCGGTGCCAGCTGTCTTGGCGAAGGCCTGTTTGTTCTGCTTGTATTCTCCTGTTTCCCGGGATGGGATGTGCGATGCCGACGCAGATGCGTCTGGGGAACGGGGGAAAGAATCCAGACCTGTCAGGCTCGAGGAAGGAAAGAGCAGAGAGGTCCCCAGCGTCCACCAGAGCCAGGACCTCTCAAGGCCCTCCAGAACCTGGGACACGGGCTGCGAGGCCCTGTCCCAGCCTCCATCGCTCGAGGGATATTCTCAGCCGCTCTGTCAAGTGCCTACTTATAGGGAGCCACGTTTCATGTTGAGATAGGAAACCGGTATGATGCGGCCCAGGCTTCGAGGCTGGTTCATGCAGGCCCCTCTGTACCAACCCTGAGACCTTTGGCGGGCCATTATTGCATCTACAGCCTTCGGCACAAGGAGGCTGTAATGGGGAGACAAGTCTATAACGAAACAAACTTGCGCTGCTTCTTACTGAGGTGGTGGCAGGTACTGGGGGACCTGAAACCATGTCGGTTCCTTCTATGTTCCTCCCCCTCCACTCCACGGCTCCAGGGCAATGTCAATATTTAAGCGGCTAACCAAAGAACATCTGAAGAGCCCTGCTGGGTCAGGTCAAGGGCCCATCTAGCCCAGCGCTCTGTTCACACAGTGGCCAACCAGCTGTCGACAAGCAGGACACGGTGCAACAGCACCCTCCCACCCATGTTCCCCAGCAACTAGTGTATACAGGCTTACTGCCTCGGATACTGGAGGTAGCACATAGCCATCAGGGCTAGTAACCATGGACTGCCTCCTCCTCCAGGAAGATGGCCTCCTCCTCCTCCTCCTCTTCCTCCTCCAGAAGGCCATCTTCCTGCATGGGGAAGAGTCTTGTATCTGCACTTCATCCAACAAACTTCTTGCAAGTTAGAAGGGGGTACTGAGGTAGTCGGGGGAGGGGGGGAAGAGTACATATGATGCTTGCGCATGCCTAGACATTTATGCAGCCAAATCACCAGCACCACACACTGCGATACTGGATTGGCACTTTGTGCTTCGTTATATCACACACACACCACACACCCCTTCCCGACTTCAAATTAGGAGACTTTCATTAAGGAGGGAGGGGTGTAGCAGGTTGGTTCCTGCCATGATGTCTTTCCCAACTTGGCACCATCCAGATGTTTTGGACGACAACTCCCATCATTCCTGGCCATCAGCCATGCTGGCTGGGAATGATGGAAGTTGACATCTAAAAATATCTGGAGGTTACCAGGCTGGGGAAGGCTGCTGAGATGGTTATGCAGGAACAAGTCCATATCCCATGGGGGAGGACATCCCAAGAGCTCTGAGGCTGGATCAGACCAAGGGTCCATCAAGTCCAGCGTTCTGGTCACACAGCGGCCAACCAGCTGTCGATGGGAAACCCACAAGCAGCACATGAGTGCAACAGGACCTTCCCGCCCGTGTTCCCCCACAACTGGTGCACAGGGGGCAAAAAGTAGGCTCCATAAAGTCCTAGTCTGCTCCTCCATATCAACTTGGACCGCGCTGGAGCTTCGACATAGCAACTCTACAAACTTCCCTGGCTGGGTGAGACCAAAAGTCCAACCAGTTCCACCATCAGCTCCCAGACACATCTGGGAAACTAACAAAAGAGGTCAGCTGAGCCACCACCATTCCTTCACCCCCTGCATCAGAAGGAAGAGCTGTAGCTGCCACGGTTTCAATCCGCAGTCTCTCCAGAGAGGACTGGGAAGACCCTCTGCCTGAGAGCATGGACAGCCACTGTAGAGACAATGGAGACAGTAACAAGGTCACTGTAGAGGCAGCAACAAGCAAGATGGACCAGTGGCCTGACTCGGTAGAAGTCAGCTTCCTGCATTCCAGTCTGTCACTGCCCCTGAACATGGAGGTTCCATTGATCTGCCATGACTAATAAATATCCATGGACTGGAACAATTAAGTGCCAGCATTTGGCTCCAGATTCACAATCAACCACACACTCATATCCCTGCCTCAGCCAGACATCTTCATTCAAGAGCATGGCAAAATCGGCTTTCCCCATCTGCTGCTTTGGAAACCAAGTGCAACATCGCATTGCTGAACTGTGGCCCTGATCGCCTGGAGTGAGCTGAGGACTTCAGAGGCTCCCCCACTTTTAGAAAGGCAAGAAGGAAACGGGCAGAGGGATTTTGCTATGGTGTGTGAATTGCCCCTTTGGCTCATTGGTCCATTTTGCCAATGTGCAAAAGGATGGGATGTAGGGGGCGCTGGCAGGCAATTGCTGGCAGGCAATTGTTTGGGGGCAAATACTTGAGAGGTTGTTGTCACACAGAGGAGGGCCAGGATCTCTTCTCCATCATCCCAGAGTGCAGGATGTGGAATACTGGGCTCAAGTGACAGAAAGCCAGATTCCGGCTGGACATCAGGAAAAACATCCTGTTAAGAGTGGTACGACAATGGAACCCATGACCTAGGGAGGTGGTGGGCTCTCCCACACTAGAGGCCTTCAAGAGGCAGCTGGACAGCCATCTGTCAGGGATGCTTTAAGGTGGATTCCTGCATTGAGCAGAGGGTCGGACTTGATGGCCTTATAGGCCCCTTCCAACTCTCCTATTCTATGATTCTATGAGGGACTAAGGCCCATGAGTAAGACCAGGAGTTTCTCCAGAGATCCACCATGCACTCTCAGCCCAATGGTTCCTGTGCTCACAGCACACACACCGCCTCTTGCACTGCAACCTTTGAGTCCTTCCACATGGAAGCATTTCACAGGAATGCCTTCCCACGTCGAAATGCGGAGTAAAGTTACCGAACTCCAACAGACTGGCCTTTTTTAAGGGTGGGAAAGTCTCCTGTCCCAACCCTCCCTAGCCGCCCCCGCCCAAGCAAAACCTGATCTAGAAATCCAGACAAAAACTCCTTTCAGGCGTCTTTTATCGAGCCACAAGGAGGGGAGGTTCTTCTTTCACAATCTCTGGGGACGGAGCTTTGTGTTCCCATGGCTGGCGCAACCAAATCCCTGCGAGGCGGACTCCGGCAAACTGAACAAGCAGGCCCCAATTCTTGCCCAGGCTGCCCAGTTGCTGAAATAAAGCCATCCACGTGAACTGGGGGACATTTAATCGGCTTAGCAAGAAGCAGTGGCTGCATCCCCACCCGGCCCGAGTTTGCTTGCCAGATTCTACTTAGAAGGAGAGGTCTAAAAATAGCAAGGAGGGACAGGTCGTATTTCTGCTAATGGGGATGACACCAAAGCTGGAAAATGGGGAAAGGCGCACTGGTTTCGAATGCTCTCAACAAGCATCAAGAGTGAGGCGCGTGCGAACCCTCCAAGGATAGAAGCCTTGTCCCGGTTTTGTGCCTGCACACCCAGACTATTCATGATGTTCTCATTGTGCTCCTCACCTGCTGCATTTACCTGCAACTGTAGTGAACGGCTGTCAAGGTTATTAGGTTAACTGTGGGGGAAGTAAACTTGGTATCCCTCACGCTCTCTTAGACGGACCCTCATTTGGATCAGTGCAAGGGAGGGTGGCCGTATGGAAAGGAGGACCGGGCTCCTGTATCTTTAACAGATGTATAGAAAAGGGAATTTCAGCAGGTGCCACTTGTATGCATGCAGCACCTACTGAAATGCCCTCTTCATCACAACTTTTCAAGCTGCAGGAGCTACACTAGAGTAGCTAGCTATGAAAGAGGGCAGGGCTCCTGCAGCTTTAACAGTTGTATAGAAAAGCGAATTTCAGCAGGTGTCATTTATATGCATGCAGCACCTGGTGAAATTCCCTCTTCATCACAACAGTTAAAGCTGCAGGAGCCCTGCCCTCTTTTGAATCTGGTCACTCTAGTATAGCTCCTGCAGCTTTAACTGTGGTAAAGAAAAATGGATTTCACCAGGTGCTGTATGCACACAAATGACACCTGCTGAAATTCCCTTTTTTTACACAACTGTTAAAGGTACAGGAGCCCGGTCCACCTTTCCATATGGTCACCCTAGTGCAAGGCTGCCAGTGAAAACTGCAGCCTCCTTTCCAGTTTGCTCCCTCCATTGCACACAGTAAAAATGCACCTGTGTCCCCGTATTATCAGGATCTTTCACCTCCCCACTCTGCATCACTGCCTGCCTGGTGCCAGCATAGAAACACAATCGGCGTGACACTATCAGGCCATTGGTGAAGCTGAAGACAGGCAATGATGTCGAGTCATAAGAAGCACCTGTGCAGTGCTTTGGAGCCTTCAAAGAGCTTCACATACATTCGCTTGTTCTTCTCACTCTTACAACAATCCTGTAAGGTAGGTCAGCATTAGTATCGTCATACTGCAGAGAGGAGACTGAGGCTGAGAGAGGGAGAGAGAGAGAGAATTTCCTATAGCTACCGAAAGAATTGATGGCAGCCGTGAGGTTCAAACTGAGAACTTCCTATTTAGTAGCTCAGCCTCTGAGCCACTATACCACACGGGTGGATGGATGGGGTGGAAGTAGCCCTTCCAGAAGGTGATTCTGGGGCAGGAAATATATGCCCAAACCCTCTTTCTACCGCTAATGGCCAAACTACATGGACCGTGGAATGGGCTGCTGGGAGAGATTCGCCAACTTAACAGTCTCTCTGACTTTCAGAAAGCCATAAAGACTGATCTCTTCCAGCAAGCCTAACCAGTTGAATTTTAAGAGTTTTATTGGTATTTTAATAATATATTCATTTTTATATGTTTTTAATCAGTTTTATGTATTTTATATCATTTGTTTTAATGTTGTTCCCCACCTCGATCCAGAGGGAGAGGCGGGTAAGAAATAAATAAATATATTATTATTAATGTTAATATTATCATGGTTAGTTGCGTAAGAATCTTTTCAAAATTGTAATTAGCAGCTGCTGGGAGGCCTGATTAGGACTCTTTTTAACCCTTTCCTCCCCTGCAGCAATCATGGAGTTCTCCAATCAGGAAGTCGTCTCTTGGGACTTAATAGCACAAGGAACAGATGTAGGGGAGGACTTTCATTGGGATAAAGGCAGGGGAGGAAGGGGTTAATTCTCCCCTCTACACACAGCATGCGTTTCAGTCCTGATCAGCCGCTATACGCAATTTTCCAGCCGCAGTCCATGTATCTAGCCTGGAGAAGAGAAGACTGAGGGGAGACATGGTAGCACTCTTTGAAGGATTGTCAGACAGAGGAGGGCCAGGATCTCTTCTGGATCAACCCAGAGTGCAGGACACGGAATAATGGGCTCAAGTTACAGGAAGCCAGATTCTGGCTGGACATCAGGAAAAATTTCCTAACTGTTAGAGCAGTACAGCAATGGAACCTATGGTCTAGGGAGGTTGTGGGCTCTCCCACCCTAGAGGCCTTCAAAAGGCAGCTGGACAACCATCTGTCAGGAGTGCTTTAAGGTAGATTCCTGCATTGAGCAGGGGGTTGAACTCGATGGCCTTAGAGGCCCCTTCCAACTCTACTATTCTATGATTCTAAGGATGCAGAAAAGCTGGAGCATGTTCAGAGGAGGGCAACAAGGATGATCTGGGATCTGGAAACAAAGCCCTGTGATGACGTATTGAAAGAACTGGGCATGTTTAGCCTGGAGAAAACTGAGGGGAGACATGATAGCACTCTTCAAGTACTTGAAAGGTTATAATAATAATAATAATAATAATAATAATAACAATTTATTTCTTACCCGCCTCTCCGTCTGGATCGAGGCGGGGAACAACAACATGATAAAATACATAAAACTTATTAAAACATGACACATATTATTAAAACTGCATAAAAATCCTAAAACATCCTAAAAACATCCTTAAAACATTCTAAAATTCCACTGGATATGCCTGCCGGAAGAGAACAGTCTTTGTCACAGAAAGGAGAGCCAGGATCTTTTCTCGATCATCCCAGAGTGCAGGTCGCGGAATAATGGGCTCAAGTTACAGGAAGCCAGATTCCGGCTGGACATCAGGAAAAACTTCCTGACTGTTAGAGCAGTATGACAATGGAACCAATTACCTAGGGAGGTCATGAGCTCTCTCACACTAGAGGCCTTCAAGAGGCAGCTGGACAGCCATCTGTCAGGTATTCTTCATGTTGGATTCCTGCATTGAGCAGGGGGTTGGATTTGATGGCCTTAGAGGCCCCTTCCAACTCTACTATTCTAGGATTCTATTTCCCAAATCCCTATATGCATCCTTGCTCCTTTTCTAGGATATGCAGAGCAGATTTATGGGTACACTGTATTATCCCAGAATGATCTTAGGCTCTGCTCCCCAGCTCAAGAAAGCCTCCAGGGGCAGACATGCAGAACTCCAGCTCTTCAGAAATTATTCAGTTTGGCTGCTTGGTTTTGCAACACTCGAAACACTTGCCACTTGGAGGATTTTTGTCTGTAACTGCCCTTCCTTCTGGGTTCCAGGGATTAAGAGGCATGCACCCAATTCTGCATAAGGAAGGGGATAAAAGCAGAGGAGACGCTTGGCGCGAACACATCCGTAAATACTCCTTACAAGGCCCTGAAGAAAGCACAGGCATGTCAAAAAAAAAGCTATCTATCCCCTAAAGCTTGTCTTCATTTTGCTTCTTCACCAGGGTTCAGGGTAGAGATAGTTTAAAAAGATCCACGCATCTAAAGAGAGTCGGCTCTAAGTTAGGCTCCGCACCTGCAAGGAAGTCCCAGCCAACCCCATTAAACAGCTCCAGTTGATTACGCCACAATCTATTTCCGTTAATGTGCGTGTTTTAAATGAATTAGGAAGCCGTGTTTGAACAGGTGCGAGGAAGCTGAGGTGTTGGCTGGGAAGGCAAGATTAAGGAAGGGGGAAACGGCTAGAACCTATCTATCCACCCAGAGTGCAGGACGTGGAATAATGGGCTCAAGTTACAGAAAGCCAGGTTCCGGCTGGACATCAGGAAAAGCTTCCTGACTGTTACAGCGGTACGACAATGGAACCCATGACCTAGGGAGGTCATGGGCTCTCCCACACTAGAGGCCTTCAAGAGGCAGCTGGACAACCATCTGTCAGGGATGCTTTAAGGTGGATTCCTGCATTGAGCAGGGGGTTGGACTCGATGGCCTTAGAGGCCCCTTCCAACTCTATTATTCTATGATTCTATAATTCTATCTTTGCCCATTATGCTGCAGACACGGTAGAAGAAAACTCTACTGTTCTCAACTGCAATGTTGTGATTTCTCTGTGGCATTCTTCCCCAACCCAGTGCCCTCCAGATGTGCTGGACTACACCTCCCATCATCCACAGCCAGCATGGCCACTGGCTGACACTGCTGAGGACTTTAAAAGAAGTCTTTACACGGTTGCTACCTCTTGATGCAGGGACGCTGCCTTGAAGAATTCCCAAGCTGGAAGCTCGTTTGCAAAGTCGTGGGTTCTGCCGCAGAACTTCTTTTTGTTCCAGAGCAGAACCAGAGTCCCATCATCAGAGTAGGCAGCCCAGCAGAGCGGTATGTCTGGACCACGGTAAGGTCAAGATGGGAGAAGTCACAACGCATGATCTACCTGTGGAACATACCTCCACAGGATGCACTGTGATGGATACTACCAAAAGAATGTCTTTGAGAAGGGAAGAGATAAATACACACAAGAAGACAGGTCTACTAGCGGGTAGCACAAGGCTGTGACAGATGGAAGCATAAGCCTCCATGTTCAGTGATACTATATCACTGAAGGCCAAATTCTGGTGGCTAACAGGTGAAGTGATTTTGACATCACAACCTGCTTTTGAACTTCCCTTGGAGAACTACCCACCACTGGCAGAACCCCAAACAGGAATGGATCTTATAATCAGGAATAATCCAGAGTAACGAGGAAGAGGCTCCTCCTTCTCCCAGAAAGAAGTCCAGAGGTACAGATAGAGCCCTCTGTTCCGAGATGGGGAAACACTTGCCTGCCCAGGGCTCTTAGAAAATAGTAACTATTTCTAGCTCTGCTTTTCTCTGTATGATGCACCACCTGAAACACCGACTTTCAATGTGGGAGATGCAGCTTCAAATGCTTGATCAAACATGAACCTAAGAAGATGCCGGCTGGATCAGGCCAAAGGCCTGTCTGGTCCAGTTTCCCACAATGGCCAATGGGAAGCCCACAAATGGGACATGAACACAATGGCATCCTCCTGTGTTGTCCCTGAACAACTGGCATTCATGACATGCAGCCTCTGATCCTGGAGGTAGCCTATGGCCATCACCACTAGCAGTCACCAAAAGCCTTATCCTCCCTGAACTTGCCTAAAGCTGTTTAAGGTTGATGACCATCACCACATCTTGTGGTAGCAGATTTCATAGTTCAGCCAACAGTGTGATGTGGCTGCAAAAAAGCAAATGCTATTTTGGGCAGCATTAATACAAGTATCACACGAGGTACTGGTTTCCTTCTATTCAGCACTGGTTAGGCCTCATCTTGAGTATTGCATCCAGTACTGGGCACCACACTTCAAGAAGGATGCAGACAAGCTGGAGCGGGTTCAGAGGAGGGCAACGAGGATGATCAGGGGTCTGGAAACAAAGCCCTATAAGGAATGATTGGGAGAACTGGGCATGTTTAGCCTGGACAAGAGAAGATTGAAGTGAGACATGATAGCACTCTTCAAGGATGGAGGAGGGCCAGGATCTCTTCTCCATCATCCCAGAGTGCAGGACGCAGCATAATGGGCTCAAGTTACAGGAAGCCAGATTCTGGCTGGACATCAGGAAAAACTTCCTGACTGTTAGAGCAGTACGACCAAGGAACCAATGACCTAGGGAGGTGGTGGGCTCTCCCACACTAGAGGCCTTCAAGAGACAGCTGGACAACCATCTGTCAGGGATGCTTTAAGGTGGATTCCTGCATTGAACAGGGGGTTGGACTCCATGGCCTTAGAGGCCCCTTCCAACTCTGCTATTCTATGATTCCATGATCTCCCTATCCACTTTCTCCAGACCATGCATAATTTCATAAGCCTCAATCGTGCCCCCCCCCACCTTACCCACCCTTTCTTCTAAACTAAACAGCCCCCAAAGCTATAGGCTTTTCTGACAAGGGGAAGTGCTTCATGTGGGTTGCCTGCCTTAGCGAGCTACTGTCTAGGCCAGTGGTCTTCCACTGGTGGTTCACAAGCCAAAAGTGGCTCACGAGATCATCCCAGCTGGGCCGCGGCAAAGCTGTTGCCGCCATGTTGGGCATGGAGAAAATTGTGAAAGTGGATCCCATGTGGCAGGTGAGAGTCCGAGGTGGGTCTCAGGTCTGCACCAGCTGAAGACCACTGCCCTAGGCCACCTCAGAACATGGGGTGCTGCATCAAGAAGGATTGGGAAACATTCTATAGGGAGGGGGGGAGGGAGAGCATTGCAGAGATTCCCCCAAACAATACAGAAGAAGTCTCATTGAGGACACAATTCTATGCATGTTTAGAAAGGGGGGAAAAGTCCTTCAACTCCCAGAATGCCCCTGCCACCTATGCTGACTGGGGCATGCTGGGGGTTGTAGGATTCTTTTCTAAGCATGCATAGGATTGTGCCCTTAATGACTGGCGTCACTTTGTGCTAACAGAAAGCTGCCTGGGGGCCCCTCTAGCTCAATTTCATTTACTCTGGCTGGCCTGTGGTCTCTAGGATTTTGGGCAGGGGGAGGCCTTGTCCAAATCCCTGCTGGAAATGGCTGGCCCTGGCCCAGCAACCTTCCGCATGCAAAGCAAGGACTCTACCACTAAGCAGTTAGGCAGGAACTCTCTGTTAAGAATCTCACTCCTGCCCTGGTCTCAACCCCCCTTCTCCCAGGCTCTGCCCCTCCCCCCTCCATTTGCACTATACAGATAAGGATACTGATCTACCTCACAGTCTTGTTGTAGGGATGACTGGGATAGGGATGTAAAGTGCTTTGAAGTTGAAGATAAATGCTATGAGTTGTAGTAGCAGCTGCAGCAGCAGTAATGTTGTATAGTGGCTAAAGTGTTGGACTGGAAGCCAGGAGATCCGGGTTCTAGTCCCCCACTCGGCCGTGGAAACCCACTGGGTGACTTTGGGCCAGTCACAGACTCTCGACCCAACCTATCTCACAGGGTTCTTGTTGTGAGGATAAAATGGAGAGGAGGAGGATTTTGTATGCTGCCTTGAGTTCCTTGGAGGAAAAAAGACGGGATATAAATGCAATAATAAAATAATAATAATAATAATAACGTTTGTGGTTGTAACCACTCAGTCTGCGGAACCCAAGTACTGTTTACATTTCAATAGCTTGGGTTTTGCGCTTCGATGCTCCTCCGTGTCGAAATGCAAGGCACTCGAGTCGCTTGCGAACAAGCGTCTCTCAGCCCTGCTCACGAGACACTGATCAGTCAGAGATGAGTACGAGCAAACCGGGGACCCTCCTGAGCCCAAGCGGAGGAGCTGCCCAGCCAGTTTCCACTCGTACGTCTCCCGCTTCATCCGCATCGCCACCAATGCGGTTGCGCGCTTGCGTGATGTAGCGCCCCCTGCTCCAACGCAAGCACTGGGTCTCAAGCAAAAGCTTCCCTTTGAAGGTCAACCCAAAGTCGGCACCTGCTGGACAGAAGCACAACTGGCAGAGGTCAACCTAAGCCGACAGGAGAGGACAGGTGCGCCCGAAATCAGGGGTTAACAGGAGGGAGAAGCGAGAAGAAGCCGATGTTAAGGAGAGGCGGAGTGACGGCTGAAAAGCAACAGGGGGAAGGAAATAAAGCGGAGTTGGCTTCTACGTCTAAGGAGAGGAAGGCGCTAAGTGAGCACTCGGCCGTGACGCCCCTACCATCGTGTTCTTCGATATAGGGCTTGGGTTTCTTTCTCAATTTGGACTTCTTCTTACTGTTCCTTTCCAGGAGTTCTTTAATGTGCAGAGTAACTGGGGAACAAACAGAACGATGAGGACAACGGAATGGAACACAAAGAGAAAGGGAAGGGTGAAATACACAAATTCCAAACACAGAAACAAAATCAAAAGGGCCCGGGGCTCTGCCTTAACGCCAGCCGGCTCAGAGAGGTTTTCCGGCATCTGCCCGGGTGATGCTGGAAGGCAGGTAGAAGGTGCTCGCCTCCAAAGGCACCGTAAATCCACACTTGAGATGTGCCAAATACCTTAGAGCAGCCTTCCCCAAGCAAAGGGGTTTGAACTTTGATTCCCATCAGGCCCAGCCAGCATAGTCAATGGTCAGGAGTTGTAGTCCAAAATTTCTGGAGGGCACCTGGTTGGAGAAGGCTGGCTGTGGGCACAATCCTACGCATGTGGGGGGAAAGTCTTACAACTCCCAGCATGCTCCAGCCAGCAGGGCTTGCTGGAGCATGCTGGGAGTTGTAGGACTTTTTTCCTGTCTAAACATGCATAAGGATTGTACTTGTTAAGAGTTTCAGTTTTCAAGAATAGACTAGGAATTTCGAAGGGGTAGAAATTTTCCCCCACAAAATATTTTTATGTTGCAAATGCTTACCATCTGCCTGGCCTACTTGATGCCATGTGTCCCTGTAAGCTGTTGATTTCTCTTCCCTGTATTAGTTACACAGTGGAACTTACCCAATCAGGGATCCTGCAGTGAATGGGGATGATGTCACAATGCTACATGGCCAATAAGATTTGGCTACTGACGGCAATGAAGGCAAGTAAGAGCAACTGAGACGAAGGGTAAATAAAGGCAATGAGGATGAATAACGGTTTGGGACCAAGATACTGAAAGGACTATCTCCTCCAACACAATCCTGTCCATCTATCGAGATAAACTGGGCTGGTCCTTTCGTCTATCCCACCTCCATCTGAGTTGTAGTTGGTGGGAACCCCAGGAAGTTCGTGGAATGCCCTGGCCCAGCTGATCTGTCTGGCCCTTGATGCTGTTGCACCGGTATTTGAAGACATTTTTATTCCAGCAAGATTTCAAGCTGTCCTAAAGCTGATTGACTCTAACTACCCATTACTGCCATTTAATTCTATTTGCAGCTCCTGTCTGTTTTAACTTGTGCTATCTTTTACAGTTTTAAATTTGTAATCTGCCCTTCAATCCAATTATCAGGGCTGCTTTATGAATGGTAGCTGCTTTGTCATTTTGCTGAAACTGAAAGGCAGAATAAAATATTGTTATAACTTAACACATACACATTTTCAGAAGGAAAACCCACTGAAAAAGGGGAGGTGGAGTTTTTTTGGCACAGCAAACTGTTCTTGCGCAATGCATCTCTTCAAAATGGAATATGGAGAGCTTACTTTGGCCAGGGCTCACCCATGAAACATGTGAAGCAACCAAAAAAATGCCTCTGTGCATATCAAGAATATCTTTCCTTCCTCATAGAGTGCTTGCAAATTAGGGCAGAATGCATGTCTGCATGCTGGCTGCGTATGATGGGAGGTGTAATCCCAACACATCTGGAGAGCCCCGGGTTAGGGAAAGATGGTATACACATATATACTTTAGGGTTCACAGCACATCGAAAGCACTCCTGAACCACAGAGAAATTTCAGTGCAATCTCACCATAATAGTGAAAAGGGCAGGGAATAGCGGATGCCCTGCCTTTGTCAACGCATTGGCAAAGCAGGACTTGAATGCATCCCTTTGCAGGAGAATGTCTCTACTTACAGAGATCCACAGTGAATTTAAACAAAAATGGGGGACGACAACTCACCGTCACTGGAATTTTAGCCAAGGTAAGATTTTTCTGCACACACAGAGGCAAGGAAAAAACCAACCTCCCTATTTCTGATTTCGAAACAGCCAGATACACACACTGCAGATAAAGAAACACTTCACGACAGTCAGGATAGGGGTCGAAGGATGGACAGGGTTACCACCGACTATAATTGATTCCCCCCACCCTTCTCTCCAGGGCTAGACCCATCCTGCTTGGAGGTGGGGGAGTGGGGGGAAAGAACAGGCGAGCGACCCTTGGCTGGCTATGCGCATTCTTTCGTGAGCTGTTTAAAACCTCTTTCCAATGAGCCCATTCCACGGGCGCAGGAAATGGAGCTCCTGGGAACATAAAACAGGACAGCGTGGAGAAATGAATCAAGGGATAGCCTGGCAGGCATCGGGGGTGGATGGGCTTGGCTTCTCCTCAATGGCGAGGAACAGGGAATACTGCTGATGTTCCACCCTGGCCCTCCCAAGAGACGAATCCAGCATGGATCACAACTACGTACAAGGAACGAGTTTTATGTGCCCAACGTGAGCCAGGCCCGCGTGCGTGCAGGAGGGGCCGGTCGGTGACAACGTGGTGTGTGGCGCCCGTGATCTTCCCTCAAAACCACTCCACCTTCCCCGGGAGAAGGGGAGTTTTAGGTTCATTCTGAAATTCTCACCATTATTCATTCACGCGTCTTGTCCTCGTGTTCACACTGAACACGTGTGTGTGTGTGGTGTGTGTGACATCGCGGCTGCTCCACCAACCCGCTCTCCTCCTTCCCCTGGCTAAATCTGCGAGCCCAGAAGCTGAGCGAGAGTGGGCTGTTGCGTTGCAATGGGACTTCTCAAGGGTAATAATTA
This sequence comes from Anniella stebbinsi, assembly GCA_029215795.1. Lineage (NCBI taxonomy): Eukaryota > Metazoa > Chordata > Lepidosauria > Squamata > Anniellidae > Anniella > Anniella stebbinsi. Next base: position 116,512,086 of record JARDYH010000006.1, read on the forward strand.
TCAGCACCTCAAGCGGCTTTGGAATCTGGGCCGTGGGTGGGTGGGAGAAGACAAGGGAAGCGGGGTCTGCAGCCGATCTGCCCAACACGATTCCAACTTGCTAACCACCAGCAATGAGTTATGTTTGCTGCACCTGAGTTTTGCCACCTTCCTCACCATCAGCTTGGCTTGCAGGCCACTTTTTAACCAAGCAAACTGCGTCCCGGGTTAGAGAAGGCTCAGCCTTGGCTAGTTTGCACGGATTGGTTTCCACTGCATCAAATACCAATGCAGATGATGATGATGATGATGATGATGATGATGATGATGATGATGATTTATTTATTACATTTATATACCACCCCACAGCAGAAGCTCTCTGGGCAGTTTACAAAAATTAAAAGACTGAACATTAAAAAGTCAATCTACAAAATTTAAAACCATAAAACATAAACCAGCTGATATTTAAAACATGTTAAACTTTTGAGCCTGGCCACAAAGTCAGTTAAAACCTCAACTTAAGATGGAGGGGACCAGCTGCATGGAGGAACCATGTCCACCCCAGTGGATCCAGATCCATTGGGAGAAGCTGGGACCATGAACACTTTCCTTCATGAAGGCAGGGCGCCCACCAGCCTCAAATGCAAGTCCAGCATTCCCTGCTTTCCGCAGGGACTAACCGTAAGTAAGGCATGAAGGCATGAACACCCTCTCCTGTTATTGCGACTGGCATTCAGAAGGAGACCTCTGCTGAAACTGGAAGTTCTTCTGCTCCCACACCTCTTCCTCCTCCTCCTCCTCCTCCTCCTCCTCCTCCATGAATCTGCTGAAGCCCCATTTAAAGCTACCTCAGCCTGTGTCCATCACAGCAGCATCTGGCAGCAAATCCATACGTTGAGGAGGTGTAGTGTGAAGAAAGACCGTCTTCGGTCAGTTCTGAATCTACGGACCATCAGTTTCATTGGATGAACCCCATGAGTTCCAGTATAACGAGAGAGGGAGGAATATGTCTTTCTCTACTTTCTCAAGACCATGCAAAATTGTATACACACTGGACCTGTTCAGACAACACACTAAGCCATGGTTAGGCCGCTAACCCTTTTGCAGCACGTTTAAACTGTGGTTCTGTAGCCACCATGGTGAGGAATGGTTCACGCGACACGCTAAACCATAATGTTTAGCTGAAAATGCTTAACCACCGTGGCTTAGCGTGCCGTCTGAACAGGGTCAGTGTGTCCCCCCCTTAGTTGCCTTTGTTTAAGCTAAAGAGCCCCAAACACTGCAACCTTTCCTCATAGGGAAAAACAATCACTGGGTTCAGAGAGAGAGAGAGAGGAAGAGAGAGGGGGGAGGGAGGGAGACCGAGACCCATCAAGGGTACCAAAGTGCAGAGCTGAAGAGAAAGACCTTTTCTGTCCTGCATTTTGACCCAACAATACTTGACAATACTTGGAGGAAAGGTCAGCCCACCCAGACAGGCCATCCCAGGGACACCCCTCATTCCCTTCCTTATTTATAATCCACCTTTTTCCTCTTACAAGGAACTCAATGAGGCTTACATGGTCCTCAGGAACCCAGCCTTACCTGGAGATGCCAGGGGATTGAACACGGGGCCAATTGCACGCCAAGCAAGGGTTCCACCACTGAGCTACAGTCCCTCCCAAAAAGTTGGAAAAGGCCCCCAAAGTAACCTTCACCCCAGACACAGGGCTCTGCAGGGGCAGGACAAGCATCCCCCCCCAGGTGGTGCCTTTGGACACACATCCCATACACATGAATGGCTTCCATTCATCCCTTGGGGGGAAAGAAAGACACTACATTCATGGACCCATATTGCAAGTGCGGCGAAGACTGTCCTTTAGCAAGGAACAGGAATGGAGGGCCTGGCTCATGTTGACATGGACCCCGCGGGGCAATGTGTCCCTGTGTGCCTCCCTCCCCAGGACCTCTTGCCCAGGGGTCTCTACAACATACAAGCTCTTCCTCCACAATAATGGCCATTCCAATGAATGGGGTAGGCAACTTAGCGCCCTCCAGATGTTGTGGGTGACAATCAGAAACACAGACTCATAGAATAGTAGAGTTGGAAGGGGCCTTTAAAGCCATTGAGTCCAACCCCCTGCTTAATGCAGGAATCCACCTTAAAGCATCCCTGACAGATGGCTGTCCAGTTGCCTCTTGAAGGCCTCTAGTGTGGGAGAGCCCACCACCTCCCTAGGTCATTGGTTCCATAATCGTACTGCTCTAACAGTCAGGAAGTTCTTCCTGATGTCCAGACGGAACCTGGCTTCCCGTAACTTGAGCCCATTATTCCGTGTCCAGAACTCTGGGATGATCATGAAGAGATCCTGGCCCTCCTCCGTGTGACAACCTTTCAAGTATTTGAAGAGTGCTATCATGTCTCCCCTCAGTCTTCTTTTCTCCAGACTAAACATGCCCAGTTCTTTCAGCCTCTCCTCATAGGGCTTTGTTTCCAGGCCCCTGATCATCCTCGCTGCCCTCCTCTGAACCCCCTTAGCCATGCTGGCTGGGGCTGATGGGTGTTGTAGTCCAAAACACATGGAGATCCCCAGCTTGACTACCCCTGCAGTGCGTTAGCACAACACTGCCCGTCCTGGGTACCTGCAGCTTGTGGTGTGCGCTGGCAACCCACACTCCTAACCTCTGCATTACCGCTGATACTGTTGATACATCTATCATGCTCCATCCACTTCATCAGGATCAGAAGCAGAAAAGCAGGGAAAATGCATGGGCATAATGGTACTGGGTTTGTTTTGTTTTGGTAGTTTTTGAAGTGTTGAAGTGGTTTTTAAATGTACAGATTGTGTGTATGTTGTATGTTTTTGCTGTTTTAATTTTTGGATATTGTTTTTAATTGTTTTTAATCCTATGTAAACCGCCCAGAGAGCTTCGGCTATGGGGCGGTATACAAATGTAATTAATTAATTAATTAATTAATAAATACCAGGACATGGAGCAGGAAGACTCAGTGCTCCTGGGAGAGCTTCCAGAGGCCACATGTGGTTACCGGACCTCCCCTCCCTGACCACGCAAGGTCCAAACGTGCAGGCCCCAAAGCTTGATGCTCAGACTCCAGTCCTTTGCTCCTTTGCTGAGCCACGGGGGGAGGGGGGCTTCCCATCTCCAGACCCCCCAGCACCAGCCATTGCTCTGTGCTTTAGCTGCCTCCAATAGCCCATGGAGGGCCTAGGGAACCAGGAACAAGACCGCCTAATTAAGGGTTGCACTCGGGCTGGCCAGTATAGGTAATAATTGCTCTTTGGGAAAGAGAAATTAAATGCCTTTCCAGCTCAAGGGCAGTAATTTCAGGCTAGTTACAGGCAATGCATATGCCCAGAGTACCCGGGGCAGAATAGGCAGCCGCGTCTCCCTGGATTCAAGTAAGAATGGCATGAAGCAAAGGAGGAGTACAGAATTATGCCTGGTGTGGAGACATTTTTCTCCCTCCCACAAAATACTAGAACCCAGTGGGGTCATTATCCCATGAAGCTGATTGGTGGGAGATTCAGGACAGATCAAAGGAAGGACTTCTTCACACAGCCCAGAGTTAAATTATGGAATTCACTAACACAGGATGGAGTGATGGCCACCAATTTGGATGGCTTTAAAAGGGGGCTGGATACATTGCTGGAAGAGAAGGCTATCAATGGATAACAGCCCTGATGGTTATGTGCTACCTCCAGTATCCAAGGCAGTAAGCCGGTGTGCACCAGTTGCTGGGGAACCTGGGTGGGAGGGTGCTGCTGCACCATGTCCTGCTTTGTTGGTCCCTGGTCAACAGCTGGTTGGCCACTGTGTGAACAGAGTGCTGGACAAGATGGAGCCTCGGCCTAATCCAGCATGGCCCTTCTTATGTTCTTAGGCCCATAAGGATGGAGACATTTTCTGCATCTCCTGACAGTGCCTGGCAGGTGTTGCTTTTTCCCCCGGACCTAGAGCAGGGATGAGGAACACCTGGCCTTCCAGATGTCGTTGAAGTGGAACTCCCATCATTCCTCACTATTGGCTCTGCTGGCTACTAGGGCTGATGGGGGTTGTGGTCCAACAACATCTAGAGGACCCATGCTCCCCACCACTGACCTAGAGCAAGCTGTAGCACAGCCTTCCCCAATTTGGTGCCCTCCACCTGCGCTGGACTACATCTCCCAGAATCCCCCAGCCATGGTGGATGTAGCCCAAACGCCTCTGGGTGCCTCTTCACGAGAGGTTTAATGCTCTTTGAAGTCTCATTAAAAAATTTACCTCCACACCAGCGGAGCGCAAATGGGGCGTAGAGGCGCGTTATCTCTCCGATTATGCGCATTATCGAATGCGCGTTAAATCGCGAGTTTTATTTTGCTCCGTCCGTTAAAGCGCATTTTGACTGTGTGAATATGCGCTTATGCGCATTAACTACTTGTAAACCGCATTTTGGACATCCGGTAATGCGCTTCGCCACCTCTCGCCGCCTCTCGTGCAGAGGGATTAGGCGTAAATGCGCTTCAGCAATTATGCGCACAATTGGCTAACCATGCGCAAAAGCGAATCCTTGTAGAGGGGACCTCTGGAGGGTTCCAGGTTGGGGAAAGCTGATCTAGAGTAGAATGCGTTTGGTTTTCAAACAGTCACTTGAGAAGAAAGTCACAACCAGGGAGAAGTCATAGGGCATTGAATCAGGGCTGAATTTCCAGCGCGGATGGATTGGGGACCCTGTTCTTCCTCTCTCTCTCTGCTACAAAGTCCCAAAGGGGTGTGGCACAAGAGAGGGCCTGTTGCTCCTGCTCGCCACCCTCCCGCTCACAGCCCACCCACATCCTGACCAGACAAAGAACCACAGATGAAGGTCAGGGGATGTGATGTCATGCAGCCCAGCCCCTGGGGGGGGGGGTACAGGGGAAAGAACCGGTCCTGGCCCAGAACAAGCTGCCCTCTGTTCTGTCCAGGGCAATTCTCCCTGCTTGCAGGATAGTAAACAACAAAAAGGCTCTCTCTTGAGTGATGACTTGCAACTCCTACTCTTCCAGGGGATCTCCTATAAAGTCAGGACCAAATTGCCAAAAGACAACAACCCCAAATTGACAGGGGGGGCGAAAGAGCTTTATCCTGTAAAATGATCCTGACGATTTTACAGGATTTTACACGCCCGCCTCTTTTTAATACATTATCCCAGAGCTTGCACGCTCTTTGTTTGGTTGTTTGGTTGTTTATCTGGATCTTCCAACAACTTCCGCACAGGGGGAAACTTTATGGGGCATCCAGGAGGGACTGCGTCCCACCCCTTTAGCCTGGGCAACAGAGAGAAGAACAAATGCAGATTCTGTACGCAGCACACACACGTACCCATTTCGATATCCCCCCCCCCCGCTGAAAAGTTAGCACTGACTGAATGCAGGAACAAGATAAGATGCCGCCGTGCCCTTTTCTTTTCAAACTGCTTTTGCACTAGGGGTACAAAGAATGAGCCCCCAGTTTTTCCTTCAAGAAGAAGAATCCAGGTCTCTGAAGGGATACAGAGAACGTAAGAACATCAGAAGAGCCCTGCTGGATCAGACCAAGGGTCCATCTAGTCTGGCACTCTGCTCACACAGTGGCCAACCAGCTGTCGACCAGGGACCAACGAAGCAGGACATGGTGCAACAGCACCCTCCTTCCCATGTTCCTCAGCAACCGGTGCACACAGGCTTTCTGCCTTGGATACTGCCCAGAGATTGCCCAGAATTCGGGAAAGGGCTATAGTTTACCGGCAGAGCACCTGCATGGCATTGCAAAGGGCCCCAAGTCAATCCCCTAAAACTCCACTTAGGCCTAGGAAACAAGACCCTGGCCTGGATCCCTGGAGACATGATGCCCGTCACGGTGGACATTACGAAGCTACGGCTACAACAAGGCAGAGTCAGTGACATTCACAGCAACATGCAGTTCAGGAGGGCCATCTATTCTCTTTCAAATGCCTGTGGCCTCCTTCTCTTGAGCTCTCCCTATGCAAAACACAGGCCCGGCCGTGAAAAATCGCTCCTATGCAGCCAGGAACTGATACGGCTGCAGGAGAGCCGGAACTGGTTCCCTATGCCGGTTCTACCTAATCGTGCGGCAAGTAGACAGGACTCAGGGTAGATGCTGCATTGATGCAGGAGCCAAGGAGCCAAACGTTATTGCTTTTAATATTGTAACTGTGTTTATGTATTTTATTGTTGTGAGCCGCCTTGCGAAGGCTTCTGCCCTGAAAGACGGCCAAAACATGTTTTAAATAAATCAATGGAGGATGCGGCAGCGGAGGCCGGATTCCGCTTCCCAATCATCTCAGCTTTTATTTAAATGAAAAAGAGCAAGTGACTAGTTCTCATGATTCTGTCGGTGGAGAAACCTTATGGTTGGCAAAGATTATGATGATAGTTGAAAGGGTGCGTGCCCTGCTTCTGGAGATCTCAGGGGTCAGATGGGTGAGGTGGGGCAAAATAAGACTTCCAAGGTTGCAGGCAAGGCCCATGTTGTTCATCACTAGCAAAGCCAGAACAAACCATGCAAGTATGCCTATTTGCATCATGCATACAGACTGCAGAATTCCTCTTTTCTCAGCACAGAATTTATTTATTGCACTGGGCAGGCCCAGCAGGTACCTCACCTGGGGAAGCGGATTCCTTCACCTTCCTGAAGCTATGAAGAGCCCTGACCAGGCAGAAGCCATTTTCGGCCGCAGCGAAACCTCTGAGTGGGGCTTCAATGAGAAAAGGACACGAGCTAATGTGTACTAAGAGCCTGCTAAATGTAGCACGATTAAGAGCGGAAAGGCTTGTATCGTTTTCACTGCTCTCGCCCTTAATCTCCTTTTTCAACTGCTTCACGTCCCAAGAAAAACTGCTGCCGGCAGGCCAATCTTCTCTTGAAAAGCCTGGAACAGGAAGGCCTCTCATTCCTTAAGACTTGCTTCGAGCACGCCGGTGAATCAAAAGGAACCTTTCCCTTTCAGGAACAGCCTCACCATGCCACAGCCTTTATCTTTCAGAAGCATCGCAAGGCCCTTTCACATCTGAGCTGGCGGCACTCCGAGGCTGGGGTTGAGCTGGCGGAGTTTTAATAAGGAGACTGTGGGGTTTGGGCAGGCAGGAACGCAAATCCTAAATCACAGGCGTTGGAGAGACGCAGCCAATATGGATGGCAATTGCGATATGTGGAGTCCGACAAACGCAGAACATGAGAAGCGGCCTTATACTGAGTCAGACCCTTGGTCCATCTAGGCCAGTATTGTCAACACTGATTGGCAGTCATGGCTCTCCAGGGTTTCAGGGAGGATTCTTTCCTAGCCCCACCTGGAGATGCCAGGGATCAAACCTGGGACCTTCTGCATGCAAAGCAGGTGCTCCACCCACTGAGCGGGCAAGGGGGAGGCCAAGGAGAGATAAACAGGAGCAGTCAGGAAGGGGAACTGCAGGACTGACCCTCCCTGTTCCTCTTCTCTTTCAGAGCACAGACTTCCCCTCCCCTTCTCCCATTGGATCTAAATGCAGCTACTCATTAGTCAAACAGGGTCCCTGGTTAGCTCCGACAATGGGCAAGATGGGTGCAGGCACTGTGTTCAGCCACTGTTTAAACTAGGGATGGGAAAGCTTTTGGGCTCAAGGACCAAACTGGTTCTGGGCAAGCATGTTGGGGGCCATATTCCAGACCCCATTTACTCACACACACATCACAGAATGGTGGAGTTGGAAGGAGCCTCTAAGGCCATCAGGTCCAACCCCCTGTTCAATGCAGGAATCCACCTTAAAGCATCCCTGACAGATGGCTGTCCAGTTGCCTCTTGAAGGCCTCTAGTGTGGGAGAGCCCACCACCTCCCTAGGTCATTGGTTCCATTGTTGTAGTGCTCTAACAGTCAGGAAGTGTTTCCTGATGTCCAGGCGGAATCTGGCTTCCTGTAACTTGAGCCCATTATTCCGTGTCCTGCACTCTGGGTAGATCGAGAAGAGATCCTGGCCCTCCTCTGTGTGACAACCTTTCAAGTATTTGAAGAGTGCTATCATGTCTCCCTTCAATCTTCTTTTCTCCAGACTAAACATGCCCAGTTCTTTCAGCCTCTCCTCATAGGGCTTTGTTTCCAGGCCCCTGATCATCCTCGTTGCCCTCCTCTGAACCCCCTCCAGCTTGTCTGCATCATTTTTGAAGTGCGGTGCTCAGGACTGGATGCAAAACTCAAGATAAGCCCTTCCCCACTGCAATCAAGACGTTTAAAAAGCTAATGGAGGAGAGATGATTGTTCGGAGGGGGGTTGTCACAGCCTTGGTGGGGTTTGCTTAGTGACTCTCCCCACCTCCTCCATTGACACCACTGGAGACTTGGTAAAAGCCCAATTGCTTTGTGGGAGGGAAGAGGGCAAATCCCTTAAGTCCTATCAGTGTTCAGACTTAAGTCAGCAGGGAAGCTGGTGGGATGGGGGCCTCCCCAGGGCCAGAAATTCCCCATCTGTGCTTTAGGTCCTGGAGAGAGTAATTCATGCTCCAGAAGGGGAGAACAGAGAGCATCCTGCAACTCAGTATTTTATTACATTGATATCCATACTGACTCTACGCAAGTAGGAGGGTGTGCTTGTGTTGAATACGACAGGGGGCAGCACAAGGGAGACATCTCCCTTCCACACTCAACAATTCAGAGAAAACGACAGGGGGTGAGTCTGGGAAGGGTGGCCATATGGAAAGGAGGACAGGGCTCCTGTATCTTTCACAGTTGCACAGAAAAGGGAATTTCAGCACGTGTCATTTGTACACATGCAGCACCTGGTGAAATTCCCTCTTCATCACAACAGTCCAAATAGACCAGAGTCTACTCTGGGCAACAGCAGGCCGCCAAGCCTTTCAGTACAGAGAGCCTGCCTCAAATATTTTTCAACTCAACATCGTGCATGCAAAGCAGGAGTCTAATGCTGACAGTTTTCCCTGCATTTTTCTTTTAAACCTAACTTCTGCAAAACGAGGACCAGAGGTTTGCTGGTCTTGCATTTTTAAGCGAAAGACAGGATTCTCAAGAAGACGAACTGGGGGGCCGGATCACGGGCAGGTTTGCCTCCTGGGTGTCTGACTGCAGAGCTGTTTCTCGGCTCTGCGGAGATCAGGCATCCTGTTCAGTACATGGTTACCCCAAATGGAGAAACCAGGCATGCAACAAAAGGCAGCAACGCAAGGCATTTTCACACCTCGTTAATGAAATCATTTTGTTCCTCCTGCTCATCAGGCAGAGAACATTAGCTGGGTGGCTTTGGTCAGCAGCCGGAATGTGGCTTGGTGCTTAACGACTTAGAATAACAGCCGTGTGTTAACAGCGCCCAGAATAACCAATTGCTAGCTTTAACTGCAGAGCTGGACTGCAAAAGGAGGAGGAAAATGGGCACATGTGTGTGTCTTGCCAATGATTCAAGGACTAACATATTGCTGCCGAAATTTATAGTGAAGTGACGCACTTGGTGGGACATGGATGAAATGCAACATTGCAAAATAGGTGGCAGCAGGCATCTCAAAGTTGCCAGCACACCATGGAAAAGGGACAAAAAAAAGTCTGGGGGACTCAGCTTCCATCCCAGAGATTTGACCCCTCTGCCCTAGTGCCTCCTTTCTGCTGCCAGTGAGACCATCTGAGCTGGGAGAGGATTCCATCTCAGCCCAGGTGAGGAAAGCCCTGAGAGGTGCTTGGAGAATCAGACTTAATTCTTTTCTCTGTGTGTATTGGGCTACAAGCTTTAATTTATTACTGGGGTCAGGTTTTGTCTCTTGGTTTTGGGCATTGGGTTTTCATGGTAAAAGGCAGCTTCAGGACTCTCTCTTTTGGATGAAAAGTATAGGTGGGTACAGATAGATAGTCCATCCATCCCAGTTCCAATCTCAATTAAAACATCCAAGGTAGAAAAGATGGAGTCAAAGATATCTGTCTGATCATCTTCAGCTCCAACCCATGGCTGGATGCTTCACGTATTGCTTCAGATACACATCGACGCTGGCCCCCTCCCAAAAAAGATGTCTCCGTTCACCCATGTCATGTATTGTATCTAAAGCAAACAGCATAAACAAACGCAATGCCCCATGCCAATCACCATTCAGGGAACCCTGGTGCAAAAGTACCCTCCTAGAGCACTGTTTGCATGATGTAATGGTTCGTCGCACTATTAACCATCCAGATGGCACCCTACTATTTATTAAGCACTTATGGAGAGTTAAAAAACAGACCTGTCCTCAGAGAAATGGTTTGCAGTCTAAAAAGGCACAACACAAAATGGGAAGAGGACATAGTAATTCAGTAAGCTTTGTCTAAGTTGGTGAAAACCGGCGGGGAAAGCTAAAGGGGAAAAGGAGATGGGAGTTTAGATGTTCCTCCAGAGAAGGGGCAGAATTAACAAGCAAGGAATGTGGCAGGGGAAGAGAGGAGGAAAACAGAAAGTTTGGGAAATGAGGAGGAAATGTCAAGAAATGAAAAGAGGCCGGGACACTGAAGGAGGAGAAACAGGAGCCGTTCTTTTATCAGGGAAAGCAATGCCCCACAACCAATGAGTCAGGACCACCAACCTATAGTATCTGAAGCATAATAGTTAATCCGGCCCTACTCAACAGTATTGTGTTATCTGGGTCATAAATAATTGAAAACTGGAAAGAAGTAAGCTCAAACATGTATGCTCAGTTGTGAATATATATTTATATATTTGTGTGTGGGTGTGCGTGAATGCTTGCATGCATGCAAACTCCAGACTAGCTCCAAGCCATCAAACTCGTTTCATATTAGATCTCATGCTGGATTTCGCTGAGCCTCAGGAAGGGAAGGCCAGTGCCAACACCCAAAGTTGACCTCGCTTCACCTGACTTGGGGGCTACCAACGCTGGAGATGGGCTGCCAACTGAGAACCGGCTCTCAACGGGGAAAAGCCGGATCAGACAAGTCTCCCACTCTTGCGCTTACCTTTCGTGTCATTCACGGGATCCATGTGCCTGTAAATGTACCCTTCTAGGTATGAGTGGAACTTGGGAGTGGGTGGGAAGAAGGCCAGGCAGATGGACATGAGCTCCCAGCCCCGAGCTAGGCTCTCGTAGCGGAAGTTCTCGGTGGTCTGCCGGCACAGCTGAATGTACAGTTCGTCCCGGAGGCCCTGCATGCTCCAGCCTTTGGTGGCGATCTCCAGGGCCACGTTGAGTTGGTCCGTCTTGGCTCGCCGGTCCCCCATGTACATCTGGATCAGCTTGAAGATCTCGCAGGCTTCCTTCTTGACGTTGCGGTCGGTGGTCATGATCATGGGCTTCTTGATGGACTCGCTGCTCCAGGCCAGCATGTTGGCAATGGAGACCTTGCGCCGGAAGAGGCCCTGAGTGTGCTTGTTGAAGTGCTTGGAGGCCCAGTTCTCAATGTCTGTCTCGGAGGAAGGCTTCCTCAGGTTGAAGGTGGGGAAGACACAGCTGGTGCTAGGCATCATGTTCCTGTTCTGTCGGCTGCTCTCAAACTGTGCGCAGGCGCCAAGGTCCTCCGACTGGGAAAAACAAGGCAGGAGAGACAAGGCATGGTGACCATCGGCCTGATAGGAGCAATCAGCACCAACCACGGGGGAAAGTTGAATCTCACCCCCCACACCTGTTTTCTCCCCCCTTCTCCCCCCTCCATCGGTGAGTTGGAAATGGCAGCTGCTGCCTCTTTTGCAAAATTGCGTTTCGCCAGCTGTGTGCCCCGAAGTGTGTCATTTTCCAATAAATGTCAGCTGCCATATTGCAGTCCTTGAATCATCAGCAATCCATCCACCCTCTCCCTTTTCCATGTTTTGTGGTCCAGCTCTGTGATTAGAGCTGATAACTGCTAGGTAGTGCTTTGAACAACAAAGAGGGTCTTCTTAATATGTAGAAAGTCCCCGATTGACTCTCAAGTTGGGATAGATGCCTACCTGAGACCCTGAAGGACTGCAGTCATTCAGGTTCAACAGTTTTGGGCTGGATGGATCACTGGCAGGAAGAGGAAAACTGTCAGCTCCTTTCCATACAATAGCCGTTCATAGAGATAGACAAATTCTAAATCCCCCCTTCAGTTGTAAATTTTGAATCTGAAATCTCATCACGCAATGACCATGCTTTGATTTTAATATTCCATCTTGAGATATTTAAAAGTGTCATTGACTGTATCGGATTAAGACCCCCTTTTTTAACCAATATTCCATCTATAGCCCCTGAATACCAGAGATTCCAAAACTGGGAATGTTGTATAGGATTTTCACTGAGAAAGTATGCATTCAGATAATTTGCAAGTGCGTTCCAAGTTAAAAAAATGAGCTTCAGGTGTTTCCTACTCTAGGCTAACACATTTCCTTGTCATGATGAGGTTTTTGAAACATACGAAGTTGCTTGATACAGAGTCAGACCTCACTAGTCCATCCAGCCTTGTACAGCCACCTCTGACTGACTGACCACAACCCTGGGTGGTCTTCGGCAAGCCAAGAGAATCCTTTCACCTGGCAACTCTGAGAACAGAAGCTGAACACGCCTCTTTTTCTCTGCTCTGTTACATCACACGCATTACAACACGTCTCTTTCTCAGCAAGGCAAAGGGAGAGGAGTTATAACTTTTTAATTAAAAAATCTTGATCGCGGTTCTGAAAAACTCAATAAAACAGTTAGAAGAACAAAAACATTCATTTCTCCACTGACACTTCCCAAACAATAAACAAAGAACACCCCCCTCCATCCCTTGCTTTTCGTACCACCCAGCTTGATGAAGAATTCTGGAGAACTCAAAACCTTGCGCACTCTTTTGGGGCATTTTGGTTGGTCCTAACAAAGGCATTGCCAACTGTGGACTTGGATTTTTTTCCCCACCTCTAAACAATGTTAATGAAAACAATCTTGGCGCTAGTTGGTCAAACCATGGCACTTTGCATCACCTCTGTAAATTAGGTTAAGGGGATCTACAGAGTTCCAGGCCTAGGCAAACTCTCCCCTTCGCTAGATCACAGGAAGCAAGAGTTAAAGACACACGCGTATTATCTTCTCATCACAAATCAAATCCTAACAATTGTTTGCGAAGGGTCTTTTTAAAAAATTACCCAACTCCTGATGGGGTTTATAGCTTTTAAAGTCGCCATCTAAGTTCCTGCTCAAGCTGCCTTCCCTATGTCCAGTGGCTCACGACGAAACGGCATGGAAGACGCCAGCAGATACTAAATCATTTCCAAACAGTGCCAGACCTCTGAGGGCTTGGAGCAAATGCCTCCCCACCCCCAAGTTGAACAGCCTTGAACTCCAAACAGGGAAGTAAACAGACCTAGGGTAAGATTATAATAAATCACACACACACTGTGTAAACGCGTACTGGGATAAGTCTGGAGGTTCCCAGAGCTGTAAACTATTACGGAAAGAAGCCACGTGTTGGGCAATGCACAGGGAAGCCCAAACTCATGGACAAACATGGAAACAGAAGAGAAGAAAGACAGTCAACAGAGGTTAAAGGATCTGCCCAGAAAAACAGACACAGGGCAGGGCCAGCTGCAACTTTCGAGGGTCCCATGGGCCCCAGAACTTCCTGGGGTTGGGAAGGAAGCAGAGAAATGGGGAGGAGTAGGTCACGCAACTTCAGAAATCGCCTACAATCCCTAGAGCCATCAAAAGGATCTCCAGGGGCTCATTCAGGGAAAGGACACGCTGGGATTTGTGTGTGTCGTTTTGAGCCTATCTGGAGGTACTGGATGATTCCAAGCGGAGGACACCTAGGACTACCAGTCACAAGGCATCGTGCAGCTATTCCATTTTTTTCCCTCCTTAACCGATTTTTTTCATGGCCAGGAAAAAGACAGAAGAAGTTGTGGGGAAACACAGGAAGGGTACAAATGGAGGACAACGTCTTCTGGACTCCTGGAAGAGTTTGTGAATGAGGCAGGACAACTGCATAGTAAAAAGCCTCATCTGGAATCACCAGGAATAAAACAAGATGGCGGGGCAGTGTGGGCTTTCAGCTCGGGGGACCACCATGAGGATCCCTTGTCTCCTCTTGCTCAAATTCTCGCTTGCTACATTCCACCTGAGCCCATGTGCCATGGCTCTCCTTTGGCCCCCTCCTTCCAATTCCCGTCGTCTTCAAACTCCAAGACCTGGTCATTCGGTAAGGCACTACCAGGGGTATGCTTCGCTTTGCTTCACTCACTTTCTCACTCGCACACATTGTCAGGATCAGGCCAGGCCCAGATCTTTCTGGTGTGGATCTCAAATCGGACTCAGAGGCTAAAGAATAGCAGCCGAGACAAGAAGAGGGGGAGAAAATTCCCCAAGGCTCTCCAGGAATCAAGGAGGAAGCTTCCAAGGAGCTTATCAAACAGGAGGCCCAGGCTCACAGACCATCTTCCCCCTTCTCTCCCTCCCTGGAGACCCAGTTTTTGTCGGGAGGGGGATGGAGCGTTGGAATTGACAGACCCCAGAGTTTACCGCAGGGTCAAACGGGTGGCGTTGAGAGGAGGTGGGAGGCGATCTGCTAGACTAGCCACATGGCAGAGGATACAGCTTGAAGACCCTCCCTGAAGGAGGGGTCTGGTAAAAGCCTGTCGGGCACGGCAGGAAACAGTCCATTTAGTGGATAGGCAACGGCCATGCTTTGTTAGTCTAATTAACCTTAAGAGGATAGCTCCTAGCCTTCACACTCCCTTCAGGTGTGAAGAGGTGTCTATTTACTGAATCAAGTTGTTTGTAGATTGCACAGTAGACCTCTTTATTGTCTCGCATCTCGGTGGGAGGGCTTGGAATCACCATACCCATGCACACGCCAACCAGTGGAACTGATGAAACACGCTGGTGCCTGGGGCAACTATAATCTTATATACATGAATAACAACTATTGCACCTCGGGACGCACCAGGACTCCAGCATCTGTATAGGGTTCCTATTGTCTTTATGGCAGAATCGGGAGTGCTTGCTTTGACCTCATCCGCTGAGCTCCAATGTACTTCGTGCGGCCTCCTGCTCTCCTTTTCTTCATCAAGCAAGAGTGCTCTTGTGAATGTACCATCCATGCACCTGGTTTAAACGGCAATGGTACGCAGAGAGGTTTCCTTGCAGGCTGTTCCACACGGGTAGAATTCCCTTCCCCTAAAAGTCATAGGAGCGTAAGAAGCTGTCTTACAAAAGACCACAACATCCATCTATCTAGGAGGAGGGCCTTCTCTGCTGTGGCACCTCGGCTGTGGGATGAGCTCCCTAGAGAGGTCCGCCTGGCACCTACACCTTTTAGGCGCCGGGTGAAGACCTTTTCTTTATTTTCTCAGTATTTTCAACAGTTTATCAACTCAATTTTTAACTCTGCTGTTTTAAATCTGTATTTGAAATCTGCATTAATTTCTGCATGGCTGCTCGGTTTTATCCTGATTGTGCTTTTAGGTTGAATTTTATACTATGTTTTTATACTGTTGTTCTATATTTGGAATGGTTTTCGTGGTTTTAATTTCTGTAAACCGCCCGGAGAGCTTCGGCTATTGGGCGGTATAGAAATGCAAGCAAGCAAGCAAGCAAGCAAGAAAGCAATAAATGCCTAGTAGTGTCGGCTCTGAATGGCAGCAGCCCTCTAGAGCAGCCTTCCCTGACCTGGGGCCCTCCAGAGGTGTGGGACTACAACTCCCAAGACCCCCCCCCCCAGCCAGCTGGCTGGGGGGGTCATGGGAGTTGTAGTCCCACACCTCTGGAGGGCCCCAGGTCAGGGAAGGCTGTTCTAGTTTTAGGCAGAAATAGGCCTTCCCCCATGACCTGCTACTTGATCCTTTAAACTGCAGATTGAACCCGGGACCTTCCGCATGCTACCACTGAGCTCCGATCCCTCCCTTGTGCAACAAAGCCTGAGCCGGGGCAACCTTTAGGAGCGCAGTAAAGACTTTCCTGCTTGCCGTGGCATGTGAACCAGTATTAAACAGGCCTGGGGCGATGCCTGAAAGGCTGCCCGGCCGCCCCCTCCACCTCAGTTTTCCTCTGTTGAATCTCCATATCTCACTCCAACCACCCCCACCATCCCCATGCCAGACTCCTGAGCAAAGAACCATTTTTGCAAGGACTCGGAGGATCGCTTGGAACAGCCAGAGGCCTGTGGAGGAAGTGAAGAACGCTGTTTCTAAAATAAGAGCTTCTGAAGAGCCTCTTCCAGGGTGCCTTTATGAATCAGAGAAAGGAAAAGAGATTGGGAGAGAGAGAACGGGCCAGGCCATTGATGCTACCGGGTGTCAGCACATTCAAAAGTATGACTCATCCGAGTTTCTTTGAAACCCTTTCCCCATCCCCCACCCTCCACCCCTGCATTTTATTCATGCACTTCTTCATTGCCCTGAACCAAATGCTATCCAGCTATTCTTTCAAGGACTTCTTTTTTTGGGGGGGGGGGGGTGGCATCATTCTTTAAATATAAGCGGCTCAGTGCTTCCAAGATCAGAGGTAAGAAACCTGACGACATTGTTCAAAACCTATCTGCGTACACCCAAAGGTTTTGGTAATCCTGGCAAGCGATGTGGAATCGCTGCATTCAGCTCATTAAAAAGGCATTCTTCATAGAGGTGGGGGAGAAACACCCGGAGGAAGAGTAGCGCTAAGGGCTTGCACACCTGTGGAGATAGTATGATTCTCCTGTCCTTCTCAAAAAAAGGTGAAAGCCTCACTGGGGAAAAACATGGATGATGCTAACATGAGGAGCCTTTATAACATGTGAGTGAACAAGCCACAGTAACTCCAGCCCTTGTCTGGGAGTAGCCTTGATCACTGGGAAGCAGGGATACTTCAAGGAGGAGAAGAATAGAGATAATACACTATTATACAGCAGGTTAGGGGAGGATTCGCTTTACTTGAATCCCTCCTTTGTGTCATTCTTCACAAGGACTAGTCTCAGCCATATCTCAGATTTTAATCTAAAACGTAACACATCAAAACCGGGATATAGGGAAAAATACGCCAGTTACACTGATATGCCAGATCAGTGAAAATGCCATTGTTTTACTAAAACTCTCAGGGTACCTCCACAAGAGAGGTTTAATGCTCTTTGAAGGCTCATTATAAATTTTACCTCCACACCAGCGGAGCGCAAAACGGGCGTAGAGGCGCGTTATCTCCCAGATTATGCGCATTATCGAATGCGCGTTAAATAGCGACTTTTATTTTGCTCCGGCCGTTAAAGCGCATTTTCGCCGTGTGAACAAGCGATTATGCGCATTAACTTCTTGTAAAGTGCTTTTTGGACATCAATTAATGCGCTTCGCCGCCTCTCGCCGCCTCCCGTGCAGAGGGATTAGGAGTAAATGCGCCTCCGCGATAATGCGCATAATCGCCGAACCGGGCGCAAAAGCGCATCCTTGTGGAGGGGGCCTTAGACTCGTTGTTCTAATTCGTAGAGAACTGTCCTTTAAGAATGAGATCCAACATTCTTCAAAACAACCCAGGCAAGGTTTTGGAAAGGGTGCAGTCAGAAAAGGTTCATATTTTCATTCAAGGCAAATCTGTGAAAAAGTTCAAGATGTCTTGCATCTAGTTTTGAAAAGGATTAATTAAATTGCAAATTGTCTTCTCAGAGGATCCGGTAGTACTGTCATTAATTAATCACTTGCCTGGGGAGTATAAGAGATTTTTGTTCTTTATTTGTTGACGGCAGCAAAGGATATTCTGCTTGTTAGACTAATGAGGCCTATACTGAGGCAGTGGCTCACTTATGTCTGAGGCATATTTTTATATGGAGAAACTGAGCTGCCAAAGATTACGGAGTTTAGGCAAGCACAAGCCAGAGACATTTATGAGATTTGGTGCTGGTTTATAGCTCATATAAGTGATCCAGATTCACACATTACAAAGCCATCCAAATATTACTTTTGTATTCTTAGTCACCAAAAAATTTATGATGATGATGATGATGATGATGATGATGATGATTAGGCTAATTATATATGCCAATTTCCCTCTGTATAAAACATGGATGATTGGTTGTTAGTGGATTCATGTGTTTGGTTAAAAAAAAAAAGACTCAAGAATTAATTGTTTTCTCTATCTAATTGTTGTTTTATTTTGTTGGGTAACTTTTTAGCTTATATTTTGCACGGGTATTTTTTATGATGTTTGCTAAAATGACAATAAACTAAGCGCAGAGCAGGGGAAGACGTGGTTTAATCAATGGTTGCATTGATCTCACCTATACTTTACCATTTGGACTGACATAAATTCTCTGACTCACCAGAACCACCCCTGCAAAATGCCTTGATCTAGGAAAGTTATGCTAAACTGCAACAGGACATTCCAAAATGGCGACCAGGCTCAGTAAAACAGACTCATCTGCTTTCAAGACTAACTGGCTCAATTCGGACGACACGATAGTCAATGGTGGGTTGACTAACCCTAACCCTAACCCTAGGGGATACTCCCCACACAACATGGTAATAAATAATCAACTGTGGTGTGGATGAGGATCAGCGCTGAGTTGACTATGGCAGCATTCGGATGACACAATAGTCAAAACAACTGACGATTGTTTCCCCCACACCAGTTGTTTATTGTGTCGTCCGAATTGAGCCACTGTGTCTTGCCTCCCATTCCGGGAGCCTATTCTTGCCTCCATTATTCCTCTTTGCCCTCACTGTCTCTCAATTTCAATTGCCTTTGCTGCCATTTAACCTAATTACATGCAGGTTTTCAAAAACATCACTGACCAATTTACATGGTCCATCACAGCCAATAAGTAAAGCAGCAGCGTAGACGGATAGTCAGTGAGGCCAAAGAAGATGCCAAATGATACCACAAACAACTTGAACTTTGGGCAACATTTTTTCTCCAGTAGGTAGTTCAGCAGCAACAAATATGGAAATTTCAAGATCAATGTGAATAGCGTTCATCCAAATAGAAACCAAAAGATATGTCATAAATGCTTCCATCTCTTCCTTGACACCCATCAGATTCTTTGCTTCCACAACTAACCATTTGAGGCAACTACATCTGAAGCAGTTGCAACCCACCTTCTGGATACGGATTCGGCACGCCTTACCTGGGACGGATGCAGGTAGGGTTCAGGCGAAGCCAGGTTTGTCTGTACAGACACGCTTTTCTCCAGCAGGATCTGCGGGAAGCCCAGCTTCTCAAAGGTATTGCGCTTCCAATGCTTGTTCTCCTGCTGGGCCAGGGCCTCATCCTCGCTGAAGGCACGCACAACTGGACCCGGCATGGGGAGAGGCACAGCCCCGTCGCTCTCGTAGCCCGAGCCGTCCTTCTGGGAGTCCCAGCTGCTCCGCTGTCTCATGTGGTAATGAGCTTGCTGGGCCTCCCAGGCCAGCCGAGCCTGGGCCAGAAAGGGTTCCGGGAAGCCCCTCGTGGGTTCGGCCTCCACGGACCTGCTCTCCATGCGGCTCATCTGGGGCCTGTTGCAACTGGAGGGCGGCCGCTCCTCAGGCAGCCCTTCCTCCCGCTCCCCGGAGCCATCGGTGGAGGAGGCGTTCGGGTCGTACGAGAGGGAAGGCTTCCTGCTCTTGCGTTTGCGGGTACCAGGGGAGTAACCGGTGGAGGACAGAGTGTTCTGCTGGCTGGACCACGACATGGAGTCTTCGCCCTGCGAGGCCTGGCCGACCGGCGGGCTGTGCCGGAAGTCGGGCCCTTCCATACTGCTGTAGTCCCCGGATTTGACCTCAAGGCGCTGCTCCCTCATCAGGCACGGGCTGTGCTGGAGGGAGTAGGAACCGCCAATGGGGTTGGGGGAATACTTGTGCCGGAGGCCGGTCTTCATCTTGGGGCTGGAGCCGGACTGCTCGACGTAGACGAGCTGCCGGACGTACTCCTTGCCAGCGGGGCTGTACTCCAGGCTCATGAAGCGGTCGGGGGCCTTCTGCTTGGTCAGCACCAGCTGCTGGTAGGGGGAGTTGGAGCCCTGCTTGGGCGACTGCAGGAAAGGGTGGGGCTTGCGGATGGGCGACTTCTGCGGCGAGCCGGCTTTGTAGCTGCCGCTGGCCTCGAACTGCATGTCCACGGGGGGCTCGTCGTAGATGGGGGCCTGGTACTCCATGGGGGGCTCCTCATACAGGGGCGGCTCGTAGGCGTAACGTGGGGAGGAGGGCTGGGACTCGCTGGAGTGTTTCCGGTGCTGGGCCTGGAGCGGGGAGCAGAACGAGTCGCCTCGACCCAGCAGCGGGGAGCAGCTGCCCATGTGGTCAGCCCGTTTCAGGAAGGGCGACGGCTTCCTCTCAGGGAAGAAGACAGAGTTGTCCGATTCGGGGGCAAACGTCTGGAGGTTGGGAGATGGCTGGCCGCCCGATGGCCTACGCGATCGGGTGCCCTGCTGACTGTCGAGGGTGTAGCCATTGCCCTGGTGCATGAGGAAGCTGGGCTCGCGGTCCGTCACTTTGATGAGCATCCGCTCCTTAGTCCCCGTGTTCCACCGGAGAGACGATGCCCTGAGCAGAGGAGAGAGAAGACAACGCAGCGGTCAGGAGGAGGGACAGTGCACGGGACACGTCCTTGGAAACACTCTTACGACTCAGTGTGTTAGCCGTTGTGCGTACACAGCGCAAAAGGGACACAGTCCCTGGCCCAAAAGCTTACCAGGTGAAAATCCATTTGGGAAGCCCAATATTACACGGTGTGCAGATTGGAGCCTCCTAATTTTCAGAGGCTTTTGAGAACTTTGCATACAGTGGTCTGGACACAATTTGAAAGCATTTGCGGGGTGCATAGCACAGCAAAAGTCACTGGGGGGCAGGAAGTAATGTCAGGTGGTCTGTAGGTTCATGACTCATACCAAAAACACTACAGCTGCCGCCTATGCTCCCAGGGAAAAGCCTGGGATAGAAAGGCCAGGCGATACCATGTGAGCCGCCCTGAGAACTTTTTGTTATAGAGTGGCGTATAAATACGTATACGTCTGTGCACCCAAATATACACACCCTTCCCATAAATGCAAGCTGAGATGCCCACGATATGAACTTGTGAAGCTTTTGTGTGGCCAGTAAGACCCTGGACTCAGTCAGGGCTCCCTTCCCAGCCCTGCATTGAACTAACAACTGAATTGTATGGCGCTTCTGCATGCAACACACGGGCCATCAAGTTACACTCCATCCATGGCAAGATACTTCCCAGCCCGATTCCCTTCTGCAGCTGAAGAGGCCCCTAAGTCTTGGGTGCCCGAGGCCCAGGATGGGATGGGGAAGGTGCAGCCCTCCAGATGTTGTGGGACTGCAGCTCCCAGCACCTCTCACCTTCGGCTATACCAGCTAGGGCAGATGGGAGCTGCGGTCCAACACCATCTGGAGAGCCACCTTCCCCACCGCGGCAACAGGCAAAGTCTCAACCTCCAGCTACGACGAGCAAATGCGTGCCGGGATCTTTAAAACTACCGACAGGAGTGGCGCTGAGCGTGCAGAACGTGTGAGAAGGATCATCAATCTTGGACGACAGGACTGCTCTTTGGGTCTTAGAGGAGTATGACCAAGTAAGAGGAAGGGACTTCCTCCCACATGCATTCTCCATACCACCCATCCTGCCGGCGGTCTACACGGCATCGCTTTCAATGCGAATCTTTCAAAACAAACTGCACCAACAGTTTCAAAGCAACTACCACTGTGACACATGGGCAGGATTGAACACGGAGTATCCAGCCCCCCTAACTTCAGAGCATCGGGTTACACGGCTGTAAACGTGCAGCAAATAGTGACTACTGATGGGGCTTTCTAAGTAACTTTTTTTCTCTTCTGTAACGCTGCGCAACTATGGAGCTACATATTGTTCAGTCTTGGCATTTAACGTACATTATCTGCCGTACTTCGGTTTGCCAGTGGTACCTGACTGTTACCATGCCTAACGTTTGTAAGCACTCACCTGGGGCCTGCCTCCCACCCTGCACTAAAGTAAAATGCTCCCACGAAAGTGTGCAGCTTCGGGAAGGAAACCATACTATGGCTGCGGATTGGCAGCTGCGTCATGTGTCCAAAGGTGCTCAAATTAGCAGCCATGATAGAGTAAATATCCTGTGTAGATATGCCCCTGGATGCCTACAGAAAGGTGCCTGACCTACATTAAAGCAGACCCGCATTCCCTGTTCATGTGCTTAAGGTTCACAGCAACACACTGGCTCAATTCAGACGACACAATAAACAAATGGTGTGGGGGAAACAATCGTCAGTTGTTTTGACTATTGTGTCATCCGAATGCTGCCATAGTCAACTCAGCGCTGATCCTCATCCACACCACAGTTGATTATTTATTACCATGTTGTGTGGGGAGTGCCCCCTAGGGTTAGCGTGAGGGTTAGGGTTAGTCAACCCACCACTGACTATCGTGTCGTCCGAATTGAGCCACATTCTCCTGGAATAATAACAGCAAAAAAGAGGAAGGATTGTGCTCAATGCTCAGGCCTCTGGATCCCATTAAACTCCCACGATTTCCATTCAGTGACTTATCCTCACATTAGGGGCACTTTTACTCTTAATTGGCATTTGCCACGAAAGCTGAGATTTTCCTCTCCCGATTAATATTTCATGTACAGAAATCCACACTGATCTTTACTCCGCAGTATTAACTCTTTCGGATGGCACAATTGAAGTTCTAGGAGAGGAGCTTTCAAGCTTGCTACCCTGAGGTTCCATAGCCAGACCTAACTTTTTAGTTACTGACTTCAAGAGCTCGTACTATTCTACGGTTCTAAGAGCAGTATATCTTGGGTGAGATTGGAACGGGTCTAACTCGAGCTGAGTGTAACTTTATGCTCTGCCCCCATCCTTGACAACCACACCACTCCTCATCCAGTTTATAATCACAAGTATTAAGAAATTCAGATTAATTTCCCAACAAACAAGCTCACTCAAATTAATGGACCCATTAGTTAAAGATGTATCATAGAACATGCCCCCTCCCAAAGGTGGGGGGGAGCATTTCATTTCTACTCGTTCCAGATCACAGGAGTGGGGGAAGCGTGTGGAGGGGGGCAGCTTTTAACAGTGTGTGTTTTTCTAAAGCAGCTGGATAGTTTGCCCCTCACCTAGGGCGAATATCGACTTTCCCCAGGTAAGCAGCTGGTTGGCAAACTGCACCTGCCTTCACTTCCACTATTCATACTGGACTGCACCGCAGCCAGACAGAGAGAGCAGCTGCAACGTGAAGGAAGGACAGCAGCAGCCAGGTGGCCCAAAGGTACAGAAAGTGGGGGACAACCGGCTGAACATTCAAGGCTGCAATAACCAATTGGGATGCTCACTGGCAGGACGGGTGGGCACCTGCCCATGACGCTTCAGGGAAATAACAAAGATATCCTGTTCCAGGGCAGAGGGCTGGAGTAGATGCCCACGGATTCACAGAGGACTATAACTGGGGGAGCTTTCATGAATTTGGATGGCTTTAAAGGAGGATTGGGAAAATTCCTGGAGGAGGAGAAGGCTATCAATGGCTACTAGTCCTGATGGCCATCTATCTATGTATAAGCTGCAGGATCAATCCCAGTGGCTCCACATCCCAAGTGCTGTTGCACTCATGTCCTGTTGTGGGCTTCCCATCCAGGCACCTGGTTGCCCACTGGGTGAACAAAATGCTGGACTAGGTGGACCTCTTGGGCTGATCCAGCAGGGCTCTTCCTAGGAGATACAATTCGGGGTGCAATCCCAGGCATGTTTAGACCGGAAAAAAAGCCCTACAGTTCTCAGCATAGCTGGCTGGAGGATGCTGAGAGCTGTAGGACTTCTTTCGGTCTAAATATGCCTAGGATTGCACCCTGATTTTCTAAAAACAAAACGGGGGAGAAGGATTGGAGAGCCACTCTGGTTGTTGGAAGCCACCACGCCTTCCCCATAGTTCCAGAGAGGAGGAAGAGGAGGAGGAAGTGCACTCTGCACACGCTCAGATACACACTAAGCTTCCCCTTCCCCCTTCCCCCTTCTTCTTCTTCTTCTTCTTCTTCTTCTTCTTCTTCTTCTTCTTCGATCTAGATGGCTTTAAAAGGGACTAAGATCAATTCTTGGAGGAGGAGGAGAAGGCTAGCAATGGCTCCTAGTCCTGATGGTTAGGTGCTACCTCCAGTATCAGAGGTGGTAGGGAACATGGGCGGGAGGGTGCTGTTTCACTCATGTCCTGCTTCTGGGTCTCCTGTGGGCACCTGGGTGGCCACTGTGTGAACAGAAGGCTGCACTAGATGGACGCTTGATCTGATCCAGCATCAGGGCTCTTATGTTCTTATGAATAAAACATGTTTTTCCCCCTCAGCACTTTTTGAAGTTCTCCTCCCTTTCCTGCCTTCCCCGTTCCGGCTTCCCCCCTGCCAGCCTTTAATATTCGGCAGCAACAGGGGACTTCCTTTTAATATTCTACAGATTATGTCTGCCTTTCACCCTTCTCTGCACCACCCTGCCTTTCGGGTATCATGGCCAACCATGGCGAAGGAAGCTTAGCTAAGGTTTGATGTGATGCCCGCCTTGACCTATCATCATTTGTGATCAGCCAGTAAACCAATATTGCCACAGTTTTAAGGGGGCTTACAAGTAGATCTGTGCCAACTACAGTTTGCCCTGATAGCAGCTGCTCTGCCTCCAGAAGGCATTGCACCTAGAGATCTAGGAGGACTTGGAGATAACTGGGAGTTCAAGCCATGAAGCTGATGGGTGGGAGCTTCAGGGCGGACAAAGGAAGGACTTCTTCACACAGCGCAGAGTTAAACTATGGAATTTGCTATCCCAAGATGGAGCGATGGCATTAATGTGGACAGCTTTAAAAGGATATCAGACAAATTCATGGAGGAAAAGGCTACCAAAGGCTACTAGTCCTGGGGAGCAGGAGCAACAGGGCGCTACTTCCTTCCTGTCTTGCTTGGGGGCTTCCCGTTGGGGCATCTGGTTGACCACTGTGGGAACAGAACAGAACGCTGGACTAGATAGGCCTTTGGTCTAATCCAGTCCGGCTCTTCTTACGTTCTCATGTTTAACAGGGAGAACATAAAGGCAGACGAGGAGTTGTAACCCATGACTTGCCTTCTATCTGGAAACTCAAACCATGGTTTGGCATGACGACTCTTAGAATCATAGAATGGTACTAGCTCTAGAAGTCAGTAACAATGAGCTCTGGCTATGGAACCTCAGATGGGATAAATTGGCTATCCCAATGCTTGTATCTCTGCATTTATAGCTCAACCAGACAAGTCTGTGAATCATAGAATCATAGACTAGTAGAGTTGGAAGGGGGCTATAAGGCAATTGAGTCCAATCCCCTGCTCAATGCTGGAATCTACCTGAAAGCATCCCTGACAGAAGGCAGAGGAGGGCCAGGATCTTTTCTCGATCATCCAAGAGTGCAGGAGACAGAATAATGGGCTCCGGTTAGAGGAGGCCAGATTCCGGCTGGACATCAGGAAAGGCTTCCTGACTGTTAGAACAGTACAACAATGGAACCAATGACCTAAGGAGGTTGTGGGCTCTCCCACCCTAGAGGCCTTCAAGAGGCAGCTGGACAGCCATCTCTCAGGGATGCTTTAAGGTGGATTCCTGCATTGAGCAAGGGGTTGGACTCGATGGCCTTAGAGGCCCCTTTCGACTCGGTGGTTGGCAACAAGGGGAAAGGCCTTCTCTGCGGTGGCCCCCCAATTGTAGAACGATCCCCCCGATGAGGACCGCCTGGCGCCAACATTGTTATCTTTTTGGCGCCAGGTCAAGACTTTCCTCTGCTCTCAGGCATTTAGCAATATCTGATGAACCTGGGTTTGTTTTGTTCTTAGGCTTATAGCTTTTTAAAGTTATTATAGTGGTTTTAAATGTATGTGTATATTGTGTGTATATTGTATGTTTTTGCTGTTTTAATTTTTGCATATTGTTTTTAATTGTTTTAATCTTATGTGAACCACCCAGAGAGCTTCAGCTATGGGGCGGTATACAAATGCAATAAAATAAATAAATAAACAAACAACTTGAGAGGGAGAAAAACTAATGCTGACGCCAGAGATTCAACCCATTCCGGGTCATGATGCAACCCGGTTGAACATCAATGAACTAGAAAAGCAAAATAAAAATGGTGGATGAGAACCTGCAGAAAGGCACATCAGACTGCTTGTGGGATTTCTCAGAGGACGAACATCAAAGTCGCAGCGCGAAAGTGGCCATCTTCAGGAGGCATGCGCTGACTCTCCCAGCAACACTCAGCTGCCCTTGCAGATTTTGCACTGTGCTTGAAGACTTGCAGGGTTATCCATAAAAAGGAGTGGGGAGCCCTGAGCAGAGCAATCCCCGCAGCCTCCCCCCCCCCCCCCCCGGCTGGCCAGGCGGCTCCTCCATTCCACTCAGCGGCTGCTGCCTGGAAGGAGACGGCTCCCACAGCTGTTGCACCATTTCTGCACAGAACTGGAGTCAGCGACGCGAAAAGGCCACACTCTGCTTGCAGCGAAAGGAAGGTCGCATCGAACAAGGAAACGGCCACCCCTCAAACGCCTCTGAAGGGGAGCCCAAGAGCCTGGCTTGACTCTCCACCCCAGCACCCCGTAGTGCCAAAATTAACCTCCAACCTTCCAGGGAAAGGAGAATAAGGCAGGTGGCTGGGAGGAGAATAGCCAGACCTTGTTTTACACAAATCCCTAAAAGCCATGAGACGACAACACTGCTTTTTGGTGGAAAAAAATACAATTCGTTTTTTTTTAATTATTATTATTAGAGATTTTCCTGGACCATCGTGCTCAGGGGGAATCGAACGGATTGGAACTTTGGACCTGCATAACGACAGACCGAGGCAATCTCTCTTCCGCTTCATTTCTCAGGGCTGTTGGCAAGAAACCAGAATGCCAAATATGAAAAGGACGGTATCTTAAGAGATAGTGAGAAAAAGAGAGAGAGAGAGAGAGAGAGAGAGGAAAGAAAATTCCACCTACCGCCCATCTCATAGGATCATAGAATAGTAGAGTTGGAAGGAGCCTCTAAGGCCATCGAGTCCAACCCCCTGCTCAATGCAGGAATCCACCTGAAAGCATCCCTGACAGATGGTTGTCCAGCTGCCTCTTGAAGGCCTCTAATGTGGGACAGCCCACCACCTCCCTAGGTCATGGGTTCCATTGTCGTACTGCTCTAACAGTCAGGAGGTTTTTTCTGATGTCCAGACGGAATCTGGCTTCCTGTAACTGGAGCCCATTATTCCGTGTCCTGCACTCTGGGATGATCGAGAAGAGATCCTGGCCCTCCTAGGTTTCTAGTGTGGTAGAGGTCTACAATCCTGCAGCGGGTTACACATACCAGAAGCCCAGGGTGGCAAAAAGATGGCTGAGGCTGTGTGTGTGCTCATGCATCCACACAGTCCCGTTGTCTCTGGAGAGCCATTTCCGTGCAGGCTTTGCCCTTCTCTCCTGGCTAGCTCAGGCTACATTACCTGGCTCATGCCACTCTCCACTGTTCAGGCGACCATGGCGTGATCAAAGGTTGCATTGGAGAGATGTGCGGCTCCTAGCCCAGAGTCACTGGCCACTGCTGCAGAGCAAGGAAGAAGGAAAGCCTGCCCTAATTCTTGCCTCAGAAGAACAAGCTTCCTTTGCTTCTCCTTTGCCCCATGTGGCCGCTCAACAATCCACCGATCCTTATGGCCAGCTCTTCCATTGTCTTAGGAACATGGGAAGCTGCCTTACACTGAGCCAGTCAATGGATCCATCTAGCCCACTACTGTCTACAGTGACGGTCAACAGGTCTCCAGGGTTTCAGGCAGGAGTTTTCCAAGCCCTCTGTGCATGCAAAGCGAGTTCTCTACCACCAAACCACAGCCCCTCCTACGTTGTAATAGTTTTCACTATTCCTCTCTAAAGGGAATCCTGGAATACTAGCGAAGATGGTGTTGTGTCTGAATTCAGCTGGGCAAATCCAGGGAATACAGAGCAACCAACAAAGGAAGTCATCCCAGCCTTGCTTTTGGCCACAGGAATTGTACCTAACTCAACCAGCAGAAAACGTACAGCATGACCCGGAATAGATCTGATCATCATCACTGCAATACAACCAAGCAGAAAGACTCCCAAGATCAGCAAAATATGGGTAAAGCAAAAAGCGCACTCTGCAAAGAGAGCACGTAATTGCAGATAGAACCAGTCGCAGAAACTCTAGATAAATAATAACTACTGAATACAAAAACCACCTGGATAGTTACAGGTCACTCAGAAGGGGGAATCCTGGAAACACATCTCTCTTCCCCCCCCCCCCCGTGTTCTGCCTCTGCTATTCTTACACACCCACAATGCAAAGGTGCAGCTGCAAGACTTTTAACCATCTACGAAAGAACAAGAATGCCTCAGCTGGATTCCATTCCTCCTCATGGTCCACTTCACTCCTGGAAGGGAATGGGGTGGGACGGAAGGAAGGAATGCCCTCTTTGGCATTAGTGCTGACATAAATTACATTGCACAAGCATAAGCTATCTTTAGCAGAAAACCTGCCACGCCAGCAAACACTACTGCTGTCACACTAGAGGTAGCTTCTGCTAGCGCATCGTACGTTACGTTAGCACTAGTACTGAATATGATACTTCCCCGTGAATCTACTTAACGCCTGTGTGCCATTGATCACAATGTCCAGTAATTGAAATGGTAAAAATAAATAAATAAATAAATAACACATTCTTAGAGGGAGGGAGGGAGGGAGGGAGGGAGGGAGGGAGGGAGGGAGGGGGAAAGAAATCATAGAATCACAGAATGGTAGAGTTGGGAGGGGCCTCTAAGGCCATCCAGTCCAACCCCCTGCTCAATGCAGGAATCTACCTTAAAGCATGCCTGACAGATGGTTGTCCAGCTGCCTCTTGAAGATCTCTAGGGTGGGAGAGCCCACCACCTCCCTAGGTCATGGGTTCTGTTGTCGTACTGCTCTTAACAGTCAGGAAGTTTTTCCTGATGTCCAGCCGGAATCTGGCTTCCTGTAACTTGAGCCCATTAGTCCGCATCCTGCACTCTGGGATGATGGAGAAGGGATCCTGGCCCTCCTCCATCAGTGAAGAGTGCTATCATGTCTCCCTTCAATCTTCTCTTGTCCAGGCTAAACATGCCCAGTTCTCCCATGTTGTGCTGGGAAGAATTGAAACAGTGAGGTCAGAAGGAAATTAAATGCAGAAAGTGACAATCACATTATTAGCAGCAGTCATTCACAGTGCAGTTGCTGCTGATAACACAAACATTTTCGCCTTGGGTAAACTAATTAACATCTTTAATGAGTTGTTTTTAAAAAAGCACCTTTATCCTGATTCAAGCCACTGGTGGTAGAATTTAACCTGTGGATAAACTTTAACTCAGCACTCTCTTGCTCTGATCTCTTTTTGAAGCCCCTTTGCTCCACAATGAATACTTTAAGGTCAGTGATAGAGTGTCCCGGGAGGCTCAGGTGTTCTCCCCCGCTATTTTTGAATATTGCCATTTCTGGTGTCTTTTTATTCTTATGTGTAGAGACTGGCATGTTTACCCTGTCACAGTGTAGAACGCAGAAGGGCATTGCTGGGAGATTATGGGATGTATCATGATGGAAGATAAGCAGGGGAATGAATCCCTGATGTTGTGGGTGACATTATTAGGTTCTGTAGTAGTGTTGCAAGAGTAGATACGGGGACAGAAGTGGATGCTAGGTTTGACACAACTGGTAGCAGATTGTGACTAGGAC
Organism: Anniella stebbinsi; assembly: GCA_029215795.1. Lineage (NCBI taxonomy): Eukaryota > Metazoa > Chordata > Lepidosauria > Squamata > Anniellidae > Anniella > Anniella stebbinsi. Next base: position 116,541,629 of record JARDYH010000006.1, read on the forward strand.
TAATACCATTTTGTTTTATGAAATACCAAGGTTGTGGTTGTAGCAGAGTCGTGGAACACATACTTTGAATGCAGAAGTCCCGGGTTCAATCTGTAGCATCTCCAGGTAGTGCTGGAAAAACTCCTGCCTGAAACCCTGGAGAGCCATTGCTGCCAGTCAGTGCTGACAATACTGGCCTAGATGGACCAGCAGTCTGGCAGAGCTTTCCATTATGTACGTATTGTGAGGGGCTGTATATTGTGAGGGGCTGTAGCTTGTGATTTGCATTTAGAATCATAGAATAGTAGAGTTGGAAGGAGCCTGTAAGGCCATCAGGTCCAACCCCCTGTTCAATGCAGGAATCCACCTTAAAGCATCCCTGACAGAGGGCTATCCAGCTGCCTCTTGAAGGCCTCTCGTGTGGGAGAGCCCACCACCTCCCTAGGTCATGAGTTCCAATGTCCTACCGCTCTAACAGTCAGCACATTTTTCTTGATGTCCAGTCGGAATCTGGCTTCCTGTAACTTGAGCCCATTATTCCTTGTCCTGCACTCTGGGATGATCGAGAAGAGATCCTGGCCCTCCTCTGTGTGATAACCTTTCAAGTATTTGAAGAGTGCTCTCATGTCTCCCCTCAGTCTTCTCTTGTCCAGGCTAAACATGCCCAGTTCTCCCAATCTCTCCTCATAGGGCTTTGTTTCCAGACCCCTGATCATCCTCATTGCCCTCCTCTGAACACGCTCCAGCTTGTCTGCATCCTTCTTGAAGTGTGGTGCTCAGAACTGACTCAGAACTTGAACAATGCTCAAGATGAGGCCTAACCCGTGCCAAATAGAGGGGGACCAGTGCCTCGCATGAACTGAAAGCTATGAATCCCAGGAGATTCAAGGGCCTGCTTATTTTTACCCATCTGTAATCCTTGAAGTTTAGCTGGTCAACTAATGTGGTTATTTTATTATTTATTTATTTGTTGCATTTCTGTACTGCCCAATAGCCAAAGCTCTCTGGACATCATAAAAAATTTCAGGCAGCACCACTTGGAGGTGCTACTTTTCTGTGATCCCCTCTCCACCTCTATTTGCCTCCCACCAAATCCTCCCCTTAAACGTTTCCCAGCTCTAGGATGTTTTGATTGAGTCTGCCGTGGCACAACATGATTTTGATCCTTCCCAGGCCCCGGGAATTGTAAATCAGCTCTCGCAGGCAAGATTCCATCATCTGCATTTTATCGACAATAGCAGCTTCCCAGCAAAAGTTACGGCGCCAGCTAGCTCAGATGAGACCCTTTGGCAATTTCAAAGGGATAGAAAGCATCTCCCTGCCCCCACCACACACACACACACACCTGATGGTATGTAAACAGGACTCGAGCAGAGCTCAGGGAGGGTCTGTCCCGGAAAAGATCAATCCATGCCAATACTACATCGCTGTGATTCACAAAGAGCCATCAAGCGGTGCGGCGCTCCGCAAACCTAAATAAAACAGCCCCTTCCTAAAGTTAGCCATGTGAGAAAGAAGGAGAGCAAGGAGGGAAAAGACAGTCGGCCTTATTTATTTTTAGAAAAGGGGTGATGGGTAGGAATGAAAGAGAAGGCAAAGAGCAAAATCAGACATAGGCCTAGTTTTCACTGAGCCGGTTGTGAAGATGCCAACGGGGCGGACAATTTTAAGCAGAGGCAGGGGAAGATGAATCCTGTTTCCTCCTGCACAAGAATCCACCTCCACCTACCCCCAGGCAGTGAATTTTCAGTCCCAGAGCCAGGCTAAGGGCAACGTGGAGGGAAAGGGGTGCTCAGGGAAGGGCTGAGCATCCCTCTCCTGCTTGAAATTCCCCCCACACACACACACCCGCCCTGTTGTACTACAACAACTCGACAAGACTTGTGTTCTAAGAAGCAGGCAAAGTGCAACTCAGCCGTGAGGCAGCTTTCACTAGCAGGGTCAGGGGAACAAGTTTCCAGACCTCATTGCTATATGTGGTCAACCCCTGACGAAAATCTCAGAAGCTGGTGGCAGGGCTGAGCAGGATTTCCAGCTACTCAAGAAACAGGCGAATAACACTCATTTTGCACTTATTGTACTGATGCAATTAAATAAGCGAGGGTTGGAACAAATGTTACTTGGGTTTAGTTCCTTTGTAAGGAGGAGCTGTTAGTCATCAGCTGAACTAAATAAGAAGCCGTGGCCTTCGGTAACGGATCGCAGAGATGAAAAGGGCAACTTGATGACCAAATGCTGGAACAAGGACAATCTTTTAGATATCACAGACTTATTTTCATTGAGATGTCCTGGAAACTTCACGCAGCTGCTATTAAATCATCAGTTGCTGGGACTATATGCCAACTGCAGAAAGAAAAATGTATGATATAGGAGGACAACTGGCGAGCTTTCCCTTTGAAGATTTGTTTTCTGTAAAGGTGTGAGCTTGATTATTATATGGAGGCAGACTCCGGGGAGGAGGAGTAAAAGCTAATTTGGAAATTCTGAGCACAAATTCTAAAAGATGATCCTAGGACACCCCTCAGAAAGAGCATCATCAATTACTATTACCACGAGGTAGCATCTATTGGCGCTAGAGCTGACCTCTCTTATTTAAGATATTGATTCAGATTAAATGAAATGAAAGAGATTAGCACTACTGAACTGCATTGGCTGGAACAAGAAAAAAAAATTGGAAAGCTGGGTATAGACACATCAAAAGAAATTGGCAAGTTATAATTTAACCATCAAAGGATTTCGGGTCTTCCAAGGGGTTGTGGTTTTGGCTAAAACATCCAGAAAGACCATGCAGCCATTAATCATATGTGCCTTCTCTTGGTGGCTTGCTAAAATTAAGCAAGACCCTAGAGCAGGGCATTCCCCCAATTACATCGGGCCTGTATGGAACTTAACTTCCAAGTAATGCCATCTGCTTATCGTGAATGGAGGTATACAGGTAACCTGCAGCAACAGGGGAAAAATGTGACTTTTGAAGTAATTATGCTGGAGATACAATTCACTATTCATTATTCCGCCCACTATATGCTGACCCCATATCTCTTACACTACCTGGATAAAACACCTCAAGAAATTGTGACAGAGCTATTATTATATCACTAACGCTCTATCGCTTATATGGTGCCAGAAAATTAAGTGCATGCTTTAATTTAATTGTGTTGATGGTTTTACTGATTTTTTTATGTGGAGATGGCTTTTGATTATAACCGGTATGCTGCCAGAGTACACTGTATTTTGTGAATTATTCATTTGTGGCATCAACAGGTGGATATGTGGTTGTCAAAGGCCTATGACTCTATGCAGTGACGTTACAACAGAGAACAGAATTCAGGTTCCCTTGAAAAGGGAATCTGATGTAGCACTTTTAAGTTTCGTCACTGTTGTTAGCACAGAACATAAGCAGTTCTACTTATGGCCCCAACTGAACACTTATGGCATCTCTCCAGAGACCTCCGACTGATCCTGAAAAATAACAAACATCCCCCCTCCGCCCCGCTTCTCAAAATGGCCCACTGCACCTCCTTCTTGTACCCCCGATCCTATAACTGATGCCTTCATACCTTAAGGGCAAAGGAACATAGGGAAATACCTTAAACCAAATCAGTCCCTTGGTCCATCTAGCCCAATATTGGTGAAACTGACCGGCAGTAGCTATCCCATGGTTCAAGGCAGGATTCTTGCCTCGGCCTAACTGGAGAGGCAGAGGATTGAACCTGGGACCTTCTAAAGGATGCAGACAAACTGGAGCATGTTCAGAGGAGGGCAATGAGGACGATCAGGGGGTCTGGAAACAAAGTCCTATGAGGAGAGACTGAAATAACTGGGCATGTTTAGCCTGGAGAAGAGAAGACTGAGGGGAGACATGAGAGCACTCTTCAAATACTTGAAAGGTTATCACACAGAGGAGGGCCAGGATCTCTTCTCGATCATCCCAGAGTGCAGGACAAGGAATAATGGGCTCAAGTTACAGGAAGCCAGATTCCGACTGGACATCAAGAAAAATGTGCTGACTGTTAGAGCGGTAGGACATTGGAACTCATGACCTAGGGAGGTGGTGGGCTCTCCCACAAGAGAGGCCTTCAAGAGGCAGCTGGATAGCCCTCTGTCAGGGATGCTTTAAGGTGGATTCCTGCATTGAACAGGGGGTTGGACCTGATGGCCTTACAGGCTCCTTCCAACTCTACTATTCTATGATTCTAAATGCAAATCACAAGCTACAGCCCCTCACAATATACAGCCCCTCACAATACGTACATAATGGAAAGCTCTGCCAGACTGCTGGTCCATCTAGGCCAGTATTGTCAGCACTGACTGGCAGCAATGGCTCTCCAGGGTTTCAGGCAGGAGTTTTTCCAGCACTACCTGGAGATGCTACAGATTGAACCCGGGACTTCTGCATTCAAAGTATGTGTTCCACGACTCTGCTACAACCACAACCTTGGTATTTCATAAAACAAAATGGTATTAGTCCTAGTCACAATCTGCTACCAGTTGTGTCAAACCTAGCATCCACTTCTGTCCCCGTATCTACTCTTGCAACACTACTACAGAACCTAATAATGTCACCCACAACATCAGGGATTCATTCCCCTGCTTATCTTCCATCATGATACATCCCATAATCTCCCAGCAATGCCCTTCTGCGTTCTACACTGTGACAGGGTAAACATGCCAGTCTCTACACATAAGAATAAAAAGACACCAGAAATGGCAATATTCAAAAATAGCGGGGGAGAACACCTGAGCCTCCCGGGACACTCTATCACTGACCTTAAAGTATTCATTGTGGAGCAAAGGGGCTTCAAAAAGAGATCAGAGCAAGAGAGTGCTGAGTTAAAGTTTATCCACAGGTTAAATTCTACCACCAGTGGCTTGAATCAGGATAAAGGTGCTTTTTTAAAAACAACTCATTAAAGATGTTAATTAGTTTACCCAAGGCGAAAATGTTTGTGTTATCAGCAGCAACTGCACTGTGAATGACTGCTGCTAATAATGTGATTGTCACTTTCTGCATTTAATTTCCTTCTGACCTCACTGTTTCAATTCTTCCCAGCACAACATGTACTGTATATAAACCTGAAAATCTCCATAATATTCCATGCATCTGTTGAACTGGGGGTATAGACCACGAAAGCTTGTACCCAGAATTAAGGTGCCACAAGTCTCTCAGTTGTGTCACATCCCCCTGTGACGACGGTTTGCATCTGTCATGTGTCGGTCGATTAGGAATAGTTTTAGAATGTCAATGGCTCAATTCGGACGACACGATAGTCAATGGTGGGGTAATAATCAACTTTACAGTTGTTCACCCCACACAATATGGTAATCAATAATCAACTGTGGTGTGGTTTAGGATCAGCACTGAGTTGACTATGGCAGCATTCGGATAACACGATAGTCAAAACAACTGACGATTGTTTCCCCCACACCAGTTGTTTATTGTGTCGTCCGAATTGAGCCAATGTCTCTGGCAAGCTGATCTCCATCAGAGTTTCTCGTAGAAGTAGCTCTCTCACTCCTGTTGTGGCCTTGCAGGCGTAACAGGTTTCTTTGGGAACCTGGGTATGGTGGAAAGGTGGGGGTCACTGTTTGAAAGTGTCACTGAGATTGTAGCATCATCTTAGTGGGTGAAGCAGTCCTGCCCTGTTGGCACATAGGCATGGTTTACAGGTCAGAGAACCTGTCTGTCAAGTGGCTTTGAACAGGCCAGGCCTCTGGTCAATAAGAGCGGGGAGCAAGGCTGAAGAGCCTTGCTAGGGATCATCTTTCGACGCAAGGCCTGAAATCCCTCCTGTTTGGATCCATTTTGAAAGCACTCTGCACATGGACTCTCTTCTATTTGGACTTAGGATTTCTCAGGACTGTGCCATGAAAAGTACCGTGAGGCTTTTCATAGACTTGAACTTGCATTTGCTGTGTGTTGTGTGTTTGTGGCCAGACTCAGGTGGCAGGGAATTTGTCAGTGCTTGCAGAAACGCGGGACTCCTGTGCCTGAGATCTGTACCCTTTCCCGTGATCTTGTGGCCGTGGGCCATGTCCCCTGAGTTACCAGCGTATGCGGCGTCTGAAGAAGCTCCCTTCGGATGGTTTGCTCAGCCTTTCAAGAATCCACCCCCCCCCCTTGTGATTGCCTGAAGGATCCTATCACGAATGCAGCCTAAACCTTTCTGACCATCATTCAGCTTTCAGTGTGTTTTTAGAGAATGTAACCATTAAGCTTGTTAACCGTGGGGTTTTCAATACAAAGACATCTTACTGATGCGAGTGTCTCGTGTCAGTCTGCCAGCACGTGTGAATGCCAGAGGGAACGGGCATGCTCACGTGCAATCACAGCACCTGACCAGCAGGAGGAGCTGCACCGCACACCTCAATTGGAAAATGGAGAGGGCAGAAACTTTTCTGGAGATAGCGACAAGACAGGGAAGGGGGGGGGTGCAAGTTCCTAGTGGGGAGCTGTGACGATACCCCACATTTCTATCCCCTTAGGTACGTCTGTTTAGTATGTCTGGAGAGTGCGGACCGTTGGACTGAGTGGGTGTGGCTGAGGATGCTGGGAAAGGGAGGGGGAAGAGTGTATATATAGGGTGAGGGAGGGTTTCAGTTATTCTTTTATTGTCTTGGTTGGGTGGAGGGTAGTTGTGTGGAAGTTAGCTGCGTGTGATCTAGTCAGGAGGGTGTGTGAGGAGAGTATTAGGATTTAGGATTATTAGTAAATTATTAGAAGTGTTAAGAATAGGCAGGTGTTATATTGATTTGAAAGAACTGTTAACAACAATAAACGTTTTCTTTTATATTTTTTGCTACCACAAACCACGTGTCAACTTGGCTTTGTAACCTGCTCTATAAATATAATAAAGAAACACAAATCATTACCCTTTCAGCCAACACACTCACAGGAGAACCTTATTCAAAACCCTTAACACCCTTTTCCCCTCTGCTATAAGGGAAAAGGGGTACGTCCTTTACCCTTCCCTCAGGCTTATTCGAGTGGTGGCGCTTGTCCTGAGAGGGGTGTGCTCGTCTAGGCCTGGTGTTTGAGGCCGTGGCGGCACAGGAGCATGCAACAATTTTGGGGAGCAAGGGGTCATCATTCTACAATTTTGGGGAGGTTAGCATTGATATCACTGCTAACCCCATGATGCAATTAAAAAAGTAGGCAGCAATTCTTACCGACACAGGAATACTTCAGAAAGCTTAACGCCAGAATAAATTTGTTAGTTTTTGAGGTGTCACAAGACTTGCGTCAGATAACAGATGGGCAATGGGCAGTTAGTGACTGCCCAACTGACCAGCAAGCCAAACATATGTAGTATGGAGTGGACACAGATCACGGTGCAACTAAAGAACACGCAACACCTGTCACAAAACCAGCAACACTGCAATTCTCAAACCTGGAATTTGCATCTCTTATGCAGCCGTGTTTTTGTATTTTATACAGCCACTTGTGCCTCTCTCTGGCAAGGCTTAATGGAGAAAAAGAGAGGGAAGGCTCAGCTCTACCGAGCCAGCAAAACTGCTCCTGAGATGAACTAGCCACAGGGAAAGGCCTGGATCAGAATTTTAAGAAACACGAACCAAGTTCAGCTGCAACAATCTCAGATCACACACAACAGAAAGCATGGCTGCTGGCAAAAATGTAATTGTTCCCTGATGGAGAAAAAATGCTTTTAGAACATTGTTTATGATAGGAAAAACACGTTAAAAAAGGCCAGGAGGAGGCAGGCAAAGGGAAAGAATGGAGACCGTTCAGACATTCCCATGAATTCTTATCCACAATACACGTTACATTCATACTGTGTGACAAGGATGGTGGTAAAGGGTAACGGAGACAGACAGAAATGCTGGTCCAGCCTCCCCCAGCCTGGCGCTCTCCAGATGTTTTGGATTTCAACTCCCATCGGCCTCAGCCAGCATGGCCAATGGTCAGGAATCCTGGGAATTGTAGTCCCAAGCATCTGGGGAAGGAGGCTGCACCAGAGAGAGTGTCGGACTTGAAATGAACTCTCTGGTGGGAAAGAAGAGAGGCCTCTGAGAGACTCGTGTAATGAACAGCGGAGGTGGCGAAAGGCCAGTGCTCACCTGAGATGCCGGCCGCCCCTTGACCTACACAGTTCAGATAAGCTGCTCCAACACTTGTCATCCAGTGCAAGCCTCTGTGTTCAGCGTTCGGCAGCTTGCAATTCAGAGCTAAGGAGAGGCACGGCAGATTTACGCAGATTGGGCCAGCCAGAGCACTGGAGGTCAACTGGAAGCTGACCCTATGGAAAGGAGGACAGGGCTCCTGTATCTTTAACAGTCCTATAGAAAAGGGGATTTCAGCAGGTGTCATTTGTATGCATGCAGCACCTGGTGAAATCCCCTCTTCATCATCACAGTTCAAGCTGTAGGAACCCTGCCCTCTTTTGTATCTGGTCACTGGACTTCCACGTCACAAAGAGGAGCTTAAAAACAATCCATTTGGGGTCTTCCTAGTAGGAGCAGCAGGTAAGGATTGGTGTTACTTATGCCAACTAAAAGTGAGTTGCCCAGGGCTGCCCTGGCCCCATAGCACCTACATATGCTTCAAGGCCTTGCTCCATTTCTCTGTTTTGTAGAGAGGAGTAAATCAGTATTCAAGGGCAGCATCTCCTCCCCAGGGCCTAGCAGTTCTTCCATATTAATTTGTTTACAACTTGGCCTCCGTCTCCAGCAGCACAAAAGCAGCTCTCGAAGCGGTTCATCTCGACTTGAATCGAACCATGTAATTCCCTCTTGCAACCTGCAACCTGGGTGTTTAAAGACCTGTTCAGAGAGGGGTAATGTGGACTCCACACTTCAAAAGAAAAGGGGGGGGAGAAATCTCCTTAGATCAGAGTGTTTGCATGCTTAAATTTTAACACCTTTAAGCCACGGTTGTATCTATGAGTCCCTGATAGTGCAGAATTCAGCATCCTGAGAATCCCATCTTTAAAAGCCATTTTTTTCTGGTCCTCGTGGATGTAAAGATAAGAATGATTGCTGGTGAACAGCGACAGAAAGAGTGGTCGCGCATAGAATTTCCAGTGTGGTGGGATTCTACGGCCGTCAAGGTTCCTGGCTCTTTCCATGACTTGCAGAAGAATAAATTGGGGTATTAAAGAAAAGGGGGGTGGGGAGAATCCAAGTCCAGAATTTGCCTGAGCACAATATACAGGCAGACCTAAATTAGGTTTAGGGTTTATTCTCTTCTCTTCCTGCCTGGGGCAGCAAGGTGAGATGAGCGGCAGAATTAAAAAATAAAAAAACACCGTCACAAACTTTCTAGCGGTGTTGTGGTTTTGTAAGCGGCGAGAGAATGAAGGCAAACCGATATAAAGTAAGAAAAGCAGGCACCGGATGGGGAAGGGGACACTGAGCCAAGACACGGGACCAAATTCCCATTCACAGCCAGAACTCCCCCAGAGGATTGAAACCGATCAGTTGACAGGACACACAGGCTCAATTCGGACGACACGATAGTCAATGGTGGGTTGACTAACCCTAACCCTACGCTAACCCTAGGGGGCACTCCCCACACAACATGGTAATCAATAAGCAACTGTGGTGTGGATGAGGATCAGCGCTGAGTTGACTATGGCAGCATTCGGATGACACAATAGTCAAAACAACTGACGATTGTTTCCCCCACACCAGTTGTTTATTGTGTCGTCCGAATTGAGCCACAGAGTCAAGGAAGTGCCTGCCTGGGTGAAAGACAGGAGGGCTGGCGTGGGCTGCCTGCTAGCGTCAGGCCTGTGCCTCAGCCCCAACTAAGGCCGCTTCAGGTAAAGACCCCATGGGCACCTCCTTTCACTGGTCCCGGCAACCTGTAAGGCCCTCGTGCTGGGGGTGAAGAAAAGGGCCGGGCCTGAGGGGCTCACAGGAGGCAGACACCCATTCCACTGGCCTGGGCCAAAAGAAGGTGGCGGCAAGGGGCAGCCTCCTTGCCCAGGGGATGGAGGTGGCAGGGCAGGTTTTTGAGCAGCTACAGCTACTCAGGAGTGAGGAGAAAAAGGAAGCAGGCACTGCTGGTAGGTAGGAAGGAAGGAAGGAAGGAAGGAAGGAAGAGAGGGGGTCCCAGGAGGCATCTCCTGCAGCTCTGGCTTGAATGGAGAGCAAGAGAAGAAGGCCAGCCAAGTCCCAGGCCTCCATTCTGAGGCTGCAAGAAAACATGGTGGGAAGCAGAGAGTGAGGCAACAGCTGCCACCGGCTCCCAACCTCTGTTCCCTCACAGCCTGCAAAAGGAAGGCAGGAGGACCTCCCTGGTTGGCCGGGCAAAAGCAGAGAGCCCAAATTCAATTAACCCCTTCTACTTTTTATTTGAATTTTATTAGAATTGTTTCTATGCCGTCCTAAGGACATCAGAAGAGGCCTGCTGGATCAGATCAAGGGTCCATCTAGTCCAGCACTCTGTTCACACTGTGGCCAACCAGCTGTCGACAAGCTAGACATGGTGCAATAGCACCCTCTCACCCATGTTCCCCAGCAACTAGTGTATACAGACTTACTGCCTCTGACAGTGGAGGAAGCACATAGCCATCAGGGCTAGTAGCCATTGATAGCCTTCTCCTCCTCCAGGAATTTACCCAACCCCTTTTTAAAGCCATCCAATCTGGTGGCCATCACCACATCTTGTGGTAGGGAATTCCGCAGTTTAACTCGGCGCTGTGTGAAGAAGCATTTCCTTTTATCTGTCCTGACTCTCCCATCAATCAGCTTCACGGGACGGCCCCATTGGGTTCTAGTGTTTTGAGAGAGGGAGGAAAATGTCTCCCTGTCCACATTCTCCACACCCTGCATCATTTTGAACACCTCCATCATGTCTCCCCTGAGCCTCCTTTTTCCCAAGCTGAACAATCCCAGCTGTTGTAACCTTCCCTCATATGAGAGATGCTCCAGCCCCTTGATCATCTGAGTTGCCCTTTTCTGCACTTTTTCCAGCTCTACAATAACTTTTGTTAGGCACGGTGACCAAAACTGCACACCATATTCTGTGGCTGCACCACAGATTTGTATAAAGGTAGTACAATACTAGCAGTTTTATCCTCCATTCCTTGTCCTTGCAGGATACAAAGCTACCAAGGAAGCTTACAAGTCACGTACGAATAATTAAATCCCGACGAACGATATTAACAAGTGTTTTAAAATAAATTCAAAATGTTAAAATCTAAATAATTAAAAATAAATCCTCTGGATCCTTCTCACAGGGCTACTGGTGGAAGATGGCCCTTGCGTCAGGAAGAGTCCAGCTTGCACAAGAGTAGGAGTCCAGCGTTATCCTGCTATCCCTCCCTCTCCTGGAATCCTTCCCACAGGGCCATTGGTGAGAGATGGCCACAGGGTCTCCCACTTGGCCAGCATTGAGGTCTTCTTTGCCCTCTTTCTTCTAGCCCACCAAGGAGGCCTTGCTCTGGACTTTTCCTTCTCCACGCACTGCAGGCCATGGCCTGCTTCATCGCCTGCCTGAACTGTAGCCCTCTTCTGCTCTTGGTCCCAACCCTGCTTAGACTACAGCCCCACACCTGCTCGCCCCTCTCCTCCTCCAGGCCAATCCTGCCTAGGCCTCACCCTAGGACAAGTGGCGCTAGGAAGAGGCTGGCTTGCAATGGAGGCCTTCCACCTTTGTCCCCTCAGCCTTTGGCTTCGTGTGCCAGGGCAAGGCTGGCAACCCTACCGAGCAAACGTGACAAGAGGCTGGGCAGGTGGGTGTCCGCAGTTTCCGGCTTCCCCCCTACCGCCTCATTTGGGCCCTTTCTTTTCCCTTTCCTAAAGTCAAGTCGTGATGCTCGCTGAAGCAGGCAAAAGCGAGGAGCAAAACCGTTTTGACAGTGCAGCAGCGGACCGTGAAGGGGCCTCTGGAGGCAGGCGGCTGACACCAAGCCATGGCCAGGAATGCCAATTCGGCCTGACAAGCGAGAAAAGCCAGGCTGGGCAGGGCCCTCCTCAGAGAGAGGCAACATTAACCAGCCTCTCCTCACAGCTGGCTCTCAGATACGACGGGCGACAGGGAGAAGATTGTTCAATCCAATTCTCCTTTCGCTGGTTGACAGAAGAAAGATACCCAGCTAAGACTTTAGACGCCCCAAAGAGTCCATGCTGGTACTAAGTTCAGATGTCAGGGTAGCTCTGACTCAATGGCAAGTTACTCCCTATCTTGGCCACAGTTTTCCCTCTGTATAATGGGTTCATGAACGACCTATCTCACTTAGTACTGTAAGGATGAAGGACTGTAAAGCATTTTGGCACATGAGAAGCAATGCACTACTACTAATACCTCTTGAAATATATAAAAAGCCAGATTCCAGCTGGACGTGCAGAAAAACCTCCTGACTGTTAGAGCAGTACGACAATGGACCCAATGACCTAAGGAGGCTGTGGGCTCTCCCACACTAGAGGCCTTCAAGAGGCAGCTGGACAACCATCTGTCAGGGATGCTTTAAGGTGGATTCCTGCACTGAGCAGGGGGTTGGATTGGATGGCCTTACAGGCCCCTTCCAACCCTACTATTCTATGATTCTATGAAATACAGGCATCACTCAAGAGAGCCTGGTCCTTCGTAACCATCCAAAGGTGAGCCTGGATCTCCCCTTGCTGCATCCCCCTTAGCACTCAGGTAAGGGTGGAAACACACTCCAAAGTCTTTCACTGTAACATATACAGACTAGTTTTACTTTTACTCATGTTTAAAAATTATTAAATAGAACCCTGAGTATAATCGTAGGTGTAAATGCAGATGTTTTAGACAATTATATTTACAAAGTTTGATTTCAGGGCAGATTTGAGCATGTGAAAACCATCAGAAAATGGCGACCAGACCACCTGAACGGTCCTCCTCACCCTGAAGTTCCTTATTTTAAGAAGACCTTTGGAAATAATTTTGCAGGACACAGTAGAAGTTCCTCATTTTCAAATAACCTACCTCCACAGATCATCTATCATGGCGCCGCTCTGTTCTGGGAAGACCATCTCTTCCTATGCTTTTTTCGCCTTTCTGCATGAAGGATGGTACAGTGCAAAACCAAAACCTTTCCCCCAAACCGAAGCTGCCCCTAAGAATAGTTGCCTCCTTATTCATTGTGGATCCCTTATTCCATGGGGTAAATAAACCAACTGACCCTGCCACCCACAAGGCATACAATCAATAGCTTTATTATCGGACAACAGACCATGTCGCAGGTTAAAACATACGATTTTATCAAAATTCACAGGACAGTATATAAAAATATCCCTCATACAGCCATTGGAGTTCTATAACGAGTGGCGAGATATACAAACTTTGAGACTTGGGTAGTAACAAACTTATCTTTGCCCTGGAGAAGGATAGTAGACAAGGGATTCTTTGGAGCGACCAGGAAAATCCTGAATAATTGGTCGCAACAATCAGTCTCGGAATTGTCACATGGACAGAGTCTATTTTCGACTGGTATTTTTTTGTATCTCCCCTCCAACATTTTGGAGGGGACAGCATCAAACCTGGCCAGGGTAAATGCTTTTCTATATATTTTGGGACAAAGAGCCACTCTAGATTTGCCATTTCGTCTCTGTCTGTGTAGTCCTACAAGCCCAACGCCACCAGGGAACAGGACCTCTCGCAGCTGCCCGCATCCAACAGCCTCGCTCCTTCTCCAAGACTACAACTTTGAGGTCATACGGTCTGTGTAAGGCAGAGAGGAGCACAACTGGTAAGCATTCAGATTTGCAGCCAGCAAAGCTGAGTGGGAAGTGGACAGATTTACGTCTAGTTGCAAACCTTGTGCTAAAGCATTCGGCCCTTGTACGGTCCCCAGAGTGAAATCTAATCTCTTAATTGCTTGTTTGCAGGAAAAGCCTCCCCATGATCAGGGGGCGGGGGGGGGGGGAGAGAAAGCTCAGGCAGCTGTTGCAAGACACAGATCTGCCTTGAGCAGTACACTAGCTGTATTATTGGTATCTCTCCTTCTGCCCCTGCCCCCAATTCCCTATTACTAGGGCCATGGCGACTTCAGCATTAGCTATTTAATTCCTGCAGGACCAGATTTCTGGATCTCTACACCCAATCCTGCAATGGAAACCCAAATGTCAGCAATCTAGAACCTTAGAATAGTAGAGTTGGAAGGGTGCCTATAAGGTCTTTATTTATTTATTTATTTATTACATTTCTATACCGCCCCATAACCGAAGCTCTCTGGGCGGTTTACATAGGATTAAAAGAGTGCAAGGCCACAACCATGTAGACTTATTAAGGAACACACGAACTCACTCAAAACACGCATGCGCACATGCTTGTGATGTACCATTTATTTTCTTCATTCAATGACATTGGGCTTTGTTGATTAGATGATGGGGCCCAGCCTTCCTTTGCTGCATACAGTTTGGCCCAATTGCTTTGAGCCATCTGGGGCTACCTAGGCACCTGCTCTCTGCTTAGGTTACACTTTATTGCAGAGGTTGATCTCTGTGGGAGTGGCAGAAGGTGACTCCTCCTTTCTCATAGTGGTGGGGCATGATGTGTGTATTCAACTGTATGCTTTTTTAAAAAAATATTTTCCAGCGCCACAATTCCATGCAACCTTTATGGGAACTGACACCCTACCTCTGAGCATATGAGAACCCATTTAACTTTCTTGATTAAAGCAACTGGATGGATTTATACTCCAAGAATTTGTCCAACCCTTTTTTTAAAAATCCATCTCAGCCCTTGTGTCCCTGAATTCCCCAAGTTAATTGCAAGCTGTGCGTAATGAAATGTTTCCTTTTGTGCACACCACAAAATTGGTTTTGTCAGATGGCCCCAAGTTGTTTTGTTCTGGGAGAGGGTAAAGTTACTCTTCATTCACGCCCTCTACACTGTTCATGATTCATAATCCTCTGCTGCAGGGGGTGGGGAAAACGCAGCCCGCATGCAGCCTCTGCCATGGCTGTTTCTGCAGAAATTCCAGCAGAATTGGCCTCCCACAGGGGTGTGATTTCGGGAGTGCTGGTCTGTTTGGAAATATGGCACACACACCCCACATGCCCTTGTTTCCAAGTGGAATTGCTGGAATTCCGGTGGCGCAGCCGCTTCTAGAGGAAGAGAAGAGGTGTGGCCGTTTCAAAGTTGTCCACCTCTACTCTACAGTGTCCCTCTTGAACCATTTTTGCCCCTGCCTGATGATGATGATGATGATGATGATGATGATGATGATGATGATTTACATTTATATACCGCCCCATAGCCGAAGCTCTCTGGTCGGTTTACAAAAATTAAAAACATTGAACATTTTAAAACCAATATACAAAAATTAAAACCATAAAAGGCTAAAAACAAACTACATATCATTTAAACTATCCAGGGGGTCAGTTAAAACAGCTCAACATATGCTGTTAAATGCCTGGGAGAAGAGAATAGTCTTAACCTGGCGTCAAAAAGCTGACAGTGTTGACTCCAGGCAAGCCTCATTGGGGAGATCGTTCCATAGTTGGAAAGTCCAACTCTAACGCCATTTTTTCACAAGCAAGATACTCCTAATCTCTGCCTCGCTCGCTCCAGATACCCTTTTCTGTACCTGTTCCAGTTCTACAATATCCTCTCCAAGATCAGCAAGAGACCATCCGCAGCACTCTAAAGGTCACTGCAGCAAATGTTTATATACCGACGTGATGACATTTGCCATTTTATTTTCAATCCCTGTCCTAATAATCCCTAACATTTATTTAATGTGCCTTTTCCCAGAGCCTCAGGACGCTAAGCTGATGTTTTCAGCAAAGTTTCCTACAACGATTCCTAGTTATCTTTCCTGTGTAGCTACTGACAGTGGACCTCATTAATGTATGTCTGAGTACTGCTGAAGCCATATAGAAAATGAAAGATCCACAGAGAAAGAGAGGGAGATTTAAAAAAAAAACAGTTGGGCATTCTAGCTATCATCTCAATTACATACAAAGATATCTTTTTAAAAAAGAAAATTAAATCAATTTAAGCGACGCTTGCACAAAGGAAACTCAATCCTTGACCAGGACACCTACAATCTGAAAAACAAGGCAACTTGCACCCAAGACTAAACAAAACGTAATTTGCTTCCGTGATAGGCAGGGAGGTTTAAATCTCTCTGCTGAGCGCACCATAATGGGGATGAGTATCAGGTAGGGACGTGCACAGCCAAAAGTATCGTAGCGTAATCGGAAATTCCGATATAAAAAAATTTCAGATCCAATCATATCGGGGGATACCCGGATTCGATCGGATCTAATATCCAATAAATATTGGAAGTTCTGATCCGATTACGCCGTTTTCCCCATAGGTTTGCATTGGGGGAAAGAAAGCTTTCCCCCCCCCCCCATGCAAGTCTATGGGGAAAAACACTGGGCCGGCACTGGGCGTGAGTAGGGGGGAGGGGTCCCCACTTACCTGCGGCCTTCCCCGCTGCCGTCCGCTGCCCTCCGCTGCTTCCGGACTACTGAGAACTAGGCTTTGCGGCCTAGTTCTCAGTAGAGCGACGATGCTCCGGGTGACGTTATCACCCGGCGTGTCGTCGCTCTACTGAGAACTAGGCTGCAAAGCCTAGTTCTCAGTAGTCCGGAAGCAGCGGAGGGCAGCGGACGGCAGCGGGGAAGGCCGCAGGTAAGGAGCGCGAGTGGGGAGGGGAGGGAGAGCCAGCCCTAAACTGGTGGTCTGAAAATCCGATATATCTGATAGTTATCGGACATATCGATTTCAGATCCGATCAGATAGGGCCTCCTTAGGAAAGTATCATTGTTAATTGGATGTCCAATAACGACCTTATCGGATCGTTATCGGACATCTGAACAATACGATACACATCCCTAGTATCAGGGGCCCTGTGTGACCGTCAGCTGATCCATAGTGGTCATCCGAAGAGCAGAAAGGGCCAATCCAGCTTTTTCCAATCAGGAAAGGCAAGGAGGGAGCTACTAGTCATACTAGCTATATGTTGCCTCCAAGATCAGAGGCAGTGTTCCTATGTACACAAGTTGCTGGGGACGGTAAGCAGAGGGGTGTTTTTGCCCTCCTGCCCTGCTTGTGGGCTTCCCATTGGGATATTTGGTTGGCCATTCTGAGGGAAAGGATGCTGGACTAGGGAGGCCTTTGGCCTTCTTTGGCTCTTATAAGAGTTGCTGTCAGTCCGAGGAGACCCTTCTGGACTATATGAGGCAGCTTCCTATCATTTCCTTTCTGAAACAGGGGAAGACAACCTGGTGGCCTTCAGATGTTTGGGATGACAGCTCCGACAAACCCCAGCCAGCTTGGCCAACAGTCAGGGATCATAGAACTGTATGTAATCCAACCCTCTGCAATGTGCAGGAAAACCTATTCAACCATCCATGATAGGCGGTTGTCCAGCCTCTTCCTAAAAACCTCCAGAGATGGAGAACCCACAACCTCTGCAGGTAGACTGCTCCACTGTTGTACAGATCTTACTGTCAGGAAGTTTCTCATTATATCTAATTGAAATCTAGGTAGCTATAACTTAAACCCATTATTTTGCATCCTAATTTCTGTGGCCATGGAAAATAGTTCTTGACCATCTTCCCTGTGGCACCCTTTTATGCACCTGAACATTGCTAACAAGTCTCCCCTCAGTCTCCTTTTCTCCACACTGAACATCCCAAATTCCTTCAAACCTGTCCTCATAGGGCATGTCCTCAAGTCCCTGTATCATCTTCGTTGCCCTCCTCTGAACCTGTCCTAGCCTGTCAATGTCCTTCTGGAAATGTGGTGTCAACCAAGAATCATACACAATACTACAGGTGTGGTCTCACTAGTGCCGAGTAGAGAAGAATCAGGACTTTAAGCATCTTTGATACCATGCTGCTTCTCATGTAGCCCAGAACTGCATTAGCCCTTCTAACGCCCATCTCACACTGCGGACTCATGTTCAGGTTGCTGTCAACAACCACACCCAAATCCTTCTCCAATCTAGTGCTTCCAAACCATGAATCTCCCATCTTGTATACACACCCAACACTTTCCCTCCCTAAATGTAATACTTACATTTCTCCTGTTAAAGAACATCTTGTTCCTTTCAGCCCAAGCTTCCAACCTGTCCAAACCAGATTGCAGTCTCATTCTGTTGTCATGAGTGTTGGCCAGACCTCCCAGTTATGGGAGGAGCTGTCCAAAACATCTGGATGGCACCACATTGCTCTAAAACCTCTTTGGCCAGAGACGCCTGGGGGTAGGGAGGGAAGGAGTGGCCTACATGAGCTGCATGTACATCACACGAGAGAAATGCCTTTCTTGGACCATGTCCAGCCCTCTTAAGAGCTACTGGCTGCCTCCAGCCCGTGGAACCATTTCCCGTTGCTAGCCTCTCTTGACTCTCAAAAGCCATCAACGCCAGAAAGCTTTTAAGGTGGTCGAGTCGAGTCAGAGTCGCCGGGCCCTTAAAGGCAGAGCAGGAGTTCTTGCTTTGAGAGGAGCTTTGCCTGTCCAAAGCGGAGATGAAGTTTGACAGGCCAGGCAGCCAACGTAAACGAATTTGTCTAGTGGGGCCAGCATGGCTGAAGCTAAATTACAGGGCTTGAAAGATGACCTCCGGGAAGGAGACGTTGCCGTCTGATTATGTATTCCGAGCACATCAGCATCTCGGCCCTTGCAGGTTTTTAATCCAACTCCTTTGTAAAGCAGACTTGCCCAAGCACCAATCTGTGATGGGGAGAAGAGAGGGGAGGGTCTTTTGCCCATGCCTGGCTGAGTGGGCCCACTGGTCATCCACCATGACTTCTCTCTCACACACACACACACCTCTAAATCAGCCTTCCCCAACCCCAGATGTGTTAGACAACAGCTCCCATACTCCTCCAGGCAGCTTCTGGAAACTGTAGTCCACACACATCTGGAGAGCGCCAAACGGCTGGTCTAAATATGCCACCTTCTTCTTGCTTGGCCAGCCCTGCACGGAGCAAACAAGAGCGTAACGCTGAGAGCAAGAAAAATGGATGCAACAGCCTCTTTCCCCCCCCTCGTTGCTTAAAGACGGAAGATAGCTATGAATGAGAAATGAGAGCAAATATTGACAGTTTGTTACACCCAGCCTCCAGTGCAAACAGCTGGGTGCAATTCAAGTGACAAGATTATAGCGCTGAGGAGATGTCAGCAGCCAGGCAGCCGTCTGTTTGGAATGCAAGTTTCATAACCTCCGAAACGAGCTTGGAATACTCATTGCCTCCAATGAGCTTTGCCTCCCGGTCTACAGCAGGAGGCGGCCCGCGTGGAGCTATCAGCACGGCCCCTTCTGAGAGCCAGGCACCTTCCTCTGTAGGTTTCATGGCCCTCAATCATTCCACTTTGCAGCAGAGAACTCTGATGAAGACGAGGCACAGGCTTCTTCCTCAGGTGTAGGTTAGTCAGTGCCTCACTCAGGGCCCTCCGGCCAGAGGACACAGCCCTGCCATTTGACTCAGAGGATTGGTCCTCAGCAGAACCTCCATTTCCCCAGCCTTGCAGAAATCTTAGGCTACAAAATCAGGTGAGGGTTCTTTAAAAGTCTATTTATTTATTAAAACATTTGTATCCCACCCTATATCATTGGGATCTCAAGTCGGTGTATAGATAAAATCAATTCAAGCAATACAAAACAATAATTTGCACACATAAAAGTGTATGAAACCATTAATAAGCTAATACCAGTTTTTTAAAAAACAGTCAGCTCCTCCAGTACAGGTGAAGCTGACCACTCTTGTCTGTCTATATAAGGCTTTAGTTGGCTTTAACTCCCTCCTGAGACAACATCCTCCTATTGTTTTAGTAGGAGAGTTCCAATCAGCAGGATCTCACTTGGAGCTAGACAAGGTTTTCTTCTGTCCTGCAATGCCTTAACCTGTCTACTTTCACCTGACTCTGATTGCTAGACAGGACTTTCCCTGCTTGAACCGACTAGCATCAGATCCTACCACAAGGAACCCCTGAATGGGATAACGGGTAGCTGACTGTTCATTGTTTCCTTTGCTCAATTTCAACCCACCTCCTGCAAGAAAGCATGAGTCACGTGCAATTTTAGCATTTCACTAGAGGGATACTGCATCATGGAGGGGTACTCCAGACATTTCTTAAGTCATGTGTTCTCTTTCCCAGATATATCTCTTAATCGATACAGGATTTTTCTAGCCCCACATCAAACATGGCAAACTGAGAGATTTCCCTTCCATTGGCTCACATTACAAACTCTCTTTAATAGTAGATGGGCAACTCACCTGTAGTGGAGACGCTGCCCATCAGAGCTATAATCTCGATAGATCTCATATTCCTTCTCGAAAACTCCAGGAGGCGAGGAACTGAAAAAGATGGTCAAGAAAAATGAAGCCGTTAAAACAAAACTGGAGGAAGTAGCACAGACTCTTCACAAGTGCAACTTTGCCATTATATTGACCCTTTGGCAGACAGTAAATTGCTCCATCAATTTTGATCGGAATCTTGCAGCATTCAAGTTTTGAAAATCTCATCTAGTAAGCTAAGCCATGCAGTCAGAACCCTTCCCCCCTTTCTTTCAGAGAGGCAACTGCTTTGCCAGAGACTGACTCCATAAATTTGAACCCTGTTTTTCTGCGATAGAGCACCCAGGGTAGTCATGAACGCATTTCAGATGTTGGCAGCAGAGAGGCAAGAGCCTCTACAGAAGATATTAAACACAGTCCAGTTGTTTTTGTCCTCATCCAGGCACTGATTTGGAATTGTAGCATCTTCCTTGGATTGCAAGGGAAAGGAAAGACAAGAGTTGGGTGTCATCTACATGCCGACAGCACTGCACCCCAAATCACTAGATGACCCCCCTCCCAGAAGTTTGATATTAAACAGCATATGGGACAAAACAGAACCCTACGAGACGTTGGTCCCCCAGCACCACCATCTGAAAGTGTCCCTCAAGGAAGGCCTGAGCCACTACAAAATGGTGCCTCCAAGTCCCCTCCATGGCAGCCATTCCAGAAGGATAACATGGTTGACGGTAGCAAAAGCTGCTAACAGGTCCAACACAACAAACAGAGGCACATTTCCACTGTCTAGTTCCTAGTATAGTTTGCCTACCAAAGTGACCAAAGCTGTGTCCATCCTACAACTCGGTGTGAAACCAGGCTGAAAGGGTTCTAAAATCTAGATCCATTTCAGTCTGGCTTCAGACCAGCTCTAGGATTTCCTGGATGATGTGGATTATCTAGATCTAGATAAACTACATCATCCAGGAAAATTCAGAGCTGACACATAACCACATGCTCTGGAGAACCTTGCTCAAGAATGGAATGATCGTCACATCTCTTTTATTCTGGATTTATGCGGAATTGTCAATTGCCTGTGTTACTATCCACCTGGGAGACATGCAATGGGTCAATACCCAAGCTCTGTTGGTCTCATACTGGCATAACCGTGTACAAACTGTGTCTGATGTAGCTGCAGGACCATGTCAAGGCGCTCCTCATCTGAATCGCGGTTGGCACATTTCCACTCGCTGGATGGAATGCATATGTCCAGAGTCCAATATACACTTGATAAGCTACGTCTTCCCCACTATCATCAATCATTTTTCCAAGTAAGATCTCTGTTTAGCAGTCTTCATGAATTTAAGAGAGCCGTGAAGACTGATCACTTCCCGCAGGCCTACCCAGTTGAATTTTAAGATGTTTTTAATGATGTATTAGTTTTTATTTGTTTTAATGTTTTATCTATTTTGTGGTCCTTGTGTTTATATTTATTGTTGTTCCCCGCCTCGATCCGGAGGGAGAGGCGGGTTATAAATAAATTTATTATTATTATTATTATTATTATTATTATTAATGGGCCTTCATACATACACATCACTTACATGTTACGTCCAACGCATGGAAGCAAGCTGGGCAGGGTTAATTATGCCCTGTTGTGGCGATGTGTGAACTGGGCTCCAAGCCTTACTTGTGGTAAAACCTGGTGAATCTGGCTGTATTCGCATGTATCCACGGACAATATCGCTTTGTTTGCACAAAATATGTTGTGTCATGGCTAGAGCATTGGAACACATTAATGTACAAAGTACAAAGCCTGAGAATACATTGGTTTTGGAATTTTTTTTAAAAAAAAAACAGAAAGATACACCAGTGGAGGTGTTTGCGTTAATGAGGGAGATTAGGTGATGCTTCCAGAACAAAGAGAAAGAAACAAGTTGTCCTAATTGGATGGAATGTTCATTATAAAGAAGGGGGGGGGGGAGAAACCAGAACAAAGTGGCAATAAACATTAGCTTTGACAGAAGCTTAATTTTAATGAGGCTTCTGAGCCTTCGAATTACAACTCACAGAGCACTGTGCTGAAATCACTCAAGTCCTTTTCTCGCTCTCTCTGGAGCACATGTAAATATTAGTCCTCTATGCCTTTGTTACTTCCATGTTACTTCCATTTTACTTCCATGGCCAGCAATAGTGGTGATTCATTAAGTAGAGGGATTATCTGCCCGGATAACGCCCATTGCCCCAAGTTCACTGGCCACTTACTTGTCACCAGCGCCAAAAGACTGGGCCTATTTACCTATTTGCTCTAGAGGACATTAGGATAGGAGAGCTGGCAAGAACACAGCTGATGGAGCAAACCGAGGGAGTACGTTAACAGCGTAAGAGAAGGGAAACCAGGAACGTTATGAAGGTTAAGGAGGTGGTCGGAAGGGATCCTGCACAGAGCGCCCCCCCCCCTCAAAAAAACAGAACTGTAATCCAGGAATGGGGACTTTGCCCCCATTAAGAGCAATGTCCTACAGGCATAAGCGTTCCTTTCAATGCCACAAAGAACATGCTTATTATCACCAGTTATTAGCCATAATAATGAAATAGGCCCACCGCGTTCAGAAGCAGTATCTTCATGTACCAGACGCTGGGGACTATTGGTAGGGAGAGGTGATCTCCATCCTGTCCAGAAAGAGCTCCAAAGGCATCAAGCTGGCCACCGTGGTCAACAGACTACTGGATGAGATGAGACTACTGGGTGGGGTGGGGGAAAGCTTCATCCGTGGGACTTCTGTCTTTCTCAGAGCTTTGAACGGAAAAGGATTCATCTCCCAGTTCGGGAAACAGCAACAGTAATATACCACTTGCCTTCAAAGTCCTAGGACCAATCCTTTTCTGAAGCACAAATACACACACACATAACCTCTAATTTTGAAAGCCTGCCCGGCAGCCCTCACAGGCATCAGCTGTCATCCGCATCCTCCTTCCACACCTACTCAAGAATTGCTCCCACGACCTGAGAATGTCTAGAGGAGCTGAGCTGCAGGCAAAGGCCCCCGTTCAAACAGCCATGAGAGGCTGGATTTAAGTTTTTTTTTTAAGGGGAGGGGGAGGGCCTTCCATCTCCAGGGAGTCTCCGACAACAGGGGTTAAGGGAAAGTTGGGGGTCTGTGGCTGGGGGGCATGTTAAACGTCAGGGAGTATCATTCAGTTAAGTCCAGGAGCTACCAACGGGCCAACACACGGGATGGATTCTTCAGTGGCAAAACAAAAGCTTTTCTGTTCCTTCGTCCGTTGTCCAAGCAGGCTTGCCACACCCTGGGATTTTGTTCCCCACCACCACCAAAACAAGAGGGCTGAACAATTTGGACATAGGAAACTCAGGATCAGCCCCTAGCCCCCCCAACAAAAGTCACGGGGAAGAGGGGGGGGAGAAAGTCAAGCTGTTTTGTGAAAAACTGGCAGAGCAATTGGGGAAAAAATGTGTGCTTGTGAGCCACGTGCGTCAACGTTGGAAAAACTGAAGTGATTGGACTACTCAGAGATGCTTGAGGTGGACAGAGCCCTTTTAAAGTGTCCAAAGCACCCTACGTGCAGAAGGCGAGGGCAATGCTTACAACAACCCTGCAACGCAAGTCAGTATTATTAATCCACGTTGCAGATAGTTAAACTAAAGGCTAAATGTGTAGCACAGCCTGCCCCAACATGGTGCCCTGGAAATGCCATTGGCCATGGTGGCTGGGAAAGATGGGCGTTGCGGTCCAACATATTTGGAGGGCGCCAGTCTGGGGGTCAGCTGGTAGAGTGGTTTGCGCAGGGTCACATTCTGAGCTCACGTCGACGGCGCAATTTGAATCCAGGACTTCTGGGCTTACTCTCTTAGCCACTAGTATGTGACACCCGCTCTTCTGGTGAACTGGATTTAAGGTTTTCTCTCTTGGGGAAGGGACACGACTGAGGCAGCCTGGGGAAAGGAATATAGGTGAGTGAGGACAGCAAGAACGGAAGGACAGAGCTGCTTAGCAGGCAGCCAACAGGAAGTGGGCAAGCACTTCTCCTTATTTATAACCATTGGGCCCCGATCCACAGGGGAGTGTGAGCTAAAACCATGCATGCACTCAGGTCTTTTCCCCCCTCTTGAAACAGCTTGCCTCTCTCTATCACCAAACCATTTGTTCAACCATAACTGCACGACCTGGAGAGCTGAAGCAAAATCAAATCAAACTGCATTTGCATCAAGCCAATGGCCACCACAATTTATAGCAGTGTTTATACAGGTATACATCATCAAACATAAAACAGACAATAAACTGTACAGCATCCAAAGGAATCCTTAACACAGATATATTCAATGTGACCAGAAGGTCTATCAAGTGAATAAAAACAATGAATACAGTTCGGACTAAAATTATGCAATTTAAAACTCAGGATGCAACTCCCACCTAACTATATAGCACAACCTTCAAATCCCTCCTCAAAACCCACTTCCTCGCTGAAGACATTGGCCTCATGCTTTAGTGAATATTCATTTGCCTTCACTTCCCTGGTTATCTTCCCCGCTACAATCAACATTTAGACTGCAAACTCCTGAGGGCAAGGACGTCACTCCATAAAGTACTATGCAAATCGGCAGCACTATATAAAACATTTTTTTTAATTAATGATAAAAAAAGCCAGCTGTCTCCACTATACAGTACATCCAAGTGGATTATAGCCATTCGTGTTCATTCAGACATTTTATTAGTTTTTTTTATTATAGATCACTATTCATCCATATCCTCTGGAATGAAGTCGACTTTTTAAATAATTCTTAATACACTACCTGAGTGTTTTCAGGCATATCCTCACAGCCCATGAGGCAGAGGCACATAGCATTTGCCTCTGCAGGAGAGGATCTGAAATTATTTGGGGGGGCAACAGGACCCATGCAGATTTTACCTCTTGAGCAAGACACTAGATTTTTGCAGCTTCTGCCTGCTGGAAAGCACAAGAAAACTATGGCTCAATTCAGACGACACAATAAACAACTGGTGTGGGGGAAACAATCGTCAGTTGTTTTGACTATTGTGTCATCCGAATGCTGCCATAGTCAACTCAGCGCTGATCTTCATCCACGCCAGTTGATTATTTATTACCATGTTGTGTGGGGAGTGCCCCCTAGGGTTAGGGTTAAGGTTAGGGTTAGTCAACCCACCATTGACTATCGTGTCGTCCAAATTGAGCCAATATGTATAACGTTGGAAAGCAAAGTCAGGATTATTCATAGAATCATAGAGTTGGAAGGGGCCTCTAAGGCCATTGAGTCCAACCCCTTGCTCAATCCAGGAATCCACCTTAAAGCATCCCTGACAGATGGCTGTCCAGCTGCATCTTGAAGGCCTCTCGTGTGGGAGAGCCCATGACCTCCCTAGGTCATGGGTTCCATTGTCGTACTGCTCTAACAGTCAGGAGGTTTTTCCTGATGTCCAGTTGGAATCTAGCTTCCTGTAACTTGAGCCCATTATTCCGTGTCCTGCACTCTGTGATGATGGAAAAGAGATCCTGGTCCTCCTCTGTGTGACAACTTTTCAAGTACTTGAAGAGTGCTATCATGTCTCCCTCAATCTTCTCTTCTCCAGGCTAAATATGCCCAGTTCTTCCAGTCTTCCCTCATAGGACTTTATTCAGACCTTGGTATGGATGCAAACATTGGACAATGAAAAAAGCGGATAGGAGGAAAATCAACTAATTTGAAATGTGATGTTGAAGGAGAGTTTTGCGGATACAGTGGATGGTGAAAAAGACATATAAGTGGCTTCTAGAACAAATTAAGCCAGAACTCTCTCTAGAAGCGAAAATGCTGAAACTGAGACTATCCTACTTTGG
Source organism: Anniella stebbinsi (assembly GCA_029215795.1). Taxonomy (NCBI): domain Eukaryota; kingdom Metazoa; phylum Chordata; class Lepidosauria; order Squamata; family Anniellidae; genus Anniella; species Anniella stebbinsi. The sequence goes on from JARDYH010000006.1 coordinate 116,567,627, forward strand.
ACATATAATGAGAAGAAATGACTCATTAGAAAAGACAATAATGCTAGGAAAAGCAGAAGGTAGATGGAAAAGAGGAAGACCAAACAAGAGATGGATTGACTCCAAAAACGAAGATATGGACATGAAGTTACAAGATCTGAATAGGGTGGTTTACAACAGATGCAACTGGAGGTCACTGATTTATAGGGTCGCCATAAGTTGAAGTCGACTTGAAGGCACATAACTACTACTACTACTACTACTACTACTATATGCACTTGACCAATTCTGACAGAATCTAGTCGACACATATTCTTTCATTCAAACCATTCCAAATTTGCTTCCATGGAAATAAACCTCAGAGGAGATCTCCGGCTAGATAGATGCTTTCCGAGATGAAAAAAGATTAAATTCTCAAGTCCTGGCATGAGACAATCCAACCACAGTTAAGCACTTTTCAGTTTCATTCATTTCAGTAAGAACAGCAAGCACATCCTAAAATCTCTCCCATTGAAACTGACAAGAACATCAAAAGAGCCATGCTGGATTAGACCAAAGACCTTAGTAGTCCAGCATTCTGTTCCCACAGTGGACAAGCAGGACATGAGCTCATCCATCCAGCTTATGTTCCCCAGCAATTGGTACACAGAGGCATGTTGTCTCTAATACTGGAGGTAACCTACAGCTATCATGACTAGTAGCCACTGGTAGCTTCACTTTCCATGAACCTGTCTGATCCCCTTTTGAAGGCCTTCCAAGTTTATTTATTTGATTTGTACCCTGCCTTTCTACCCTGAAAAAAATTGTGCTGAAGACAGCTTACAAAGATAAATACAATTTCATTTGAACAATAATAAAACCATAATTGGTGGCCATCACTACATCCTGAGAAAGCAAATGCCATGGCTTAACTATGTGCTGTGTGAAGAAAGACTTTCCTTTTATCTGTCTTGAATCTCCCGCCGTTCAGCTATGTTGGATGACCCCGGGATTTAACAGTACTAGCTAAGCAGTTCTGCAGCAGTACGATTTAATTTTATATTAAAAATGGAGATGTACTCCCTTTTCAGCAACTGTCAAGAGGATGCTGTCAGGCTACACATGTCTTCCACTGCATGTGGGGATGTACCACTTCCTCAGCGATGCTGCTGAGCCGCTGCTGAGCCCTGGTCCCCGGAAACTGTGCTTGTCGCCTTTATCACTGAGCTTTGACAGGCCGTAGGTTTCTGAAGCAAACAAGCTAAAGAGGGGTTTGGACAGGCAGGGCGGGAAGCAAAAGCTGAAAAGCACAAAACCTTGCTGTGACAGGAACCTGTAACAACACAAAGTGATCACTCCGGCCGAGAGGGTCTGTTCATCCCACTAGCAAGAAGCTGCCGGCGCACCTTGTAAGGAAAACGGCACTCTTCTTGCACAGTGCACCTCTTGAAGCTCTGCCGCTGGCTACGCTTGACATTTTAAATGGTAAGAGGAAGGGGGAGAAGGTTGACTGGTTGCTACCTCTCCCCATATCCTTTTCTAGACCTCCTGAAGCTCAGCAGCTTTGACAAGATACTGCTCAGTCCCCCACAGGGCCAAGATCCAGCTTCATGAGCTGAACTGGTAGATGCTACAGTCAGCCAGTCAGAGCCAGATTAAATGGGACAAAGGGAACTGCAACCACTTTGAATTCACACACAGCTAAATGCAAGATCATCAAAGAGGCTTCCACACACCCCCTTCCGATCACACAACCTGCATTCAAGAACATAAGAAGAGCCGCGTTGGGTCAGACCAAAGGCCCATCTAGTCCAGCATCCTGTTCCCACAAGATGCTCCAAAGGGAAGCCCACAAGTTGGGCTGGAGAGCAATAGCACCCTCTCGCTCATGCTCCCCAGTAACTGGTACACAGAGGCAACTAGAGGTCGCATATAGCCATCAGGACCAGTAGCCGTTGGCCATCATATCCTCCATGAATTTCTCCAATCCCCTTTTAAAGCCATCCAAATTGGTGGCCATCACTAGATCTTGTGGTGGCAAATTCAACAGTTTAACTATGCACAGCGGGCAGAAGTCCTTCCTTTGATCTCCCACCAATCAGCTTCATGGGATGAGCCCAGGATCTAGTAGTGTCTCTCTACCCACTTTCTCCATAACATGCATAATTTTACACACCTCTATCATGAATCATCCTCCCTTACTCACCATTTCTCTAAGCTGAAGAACAACAAACTACGTCACCTTCCCGCCTATGGGAGTTGCTCCAGCCCCTTGATCATTTTGGTTGCCTTTTTTCGGCACCTGGTCTAGCTCCTCTTTGAGGTGCACTGACCAGAACCGTACACAGTATTTCAGTAGTGTAGACACACCCTAGATTTGTAGCAGCAGAGTTATTTTCAGTACCTTTCCTAATGATCCTCCACATGGAATTTGCCTTTTTCACTGCAGCTGCATGCAGGGTTGACATTTCCTCTATGCGTGAACAATGAGCAAGAATCTACGACTCGCCTTCCTCAGTTCCTGCCCTCACTGTCCTCCTGCCAGGTGCCTCCTTCGACCACCTGTGGCTTTCACCTGCTGCGTTCCAGGAATCCTACCCTACTGCCATCTCCCAGAATTCTGCTGGGCAGAGGAGGGCTTCGCTCCTGACGGCTCTCACATCAGCTCCTAGCGAAACAATCCACACACATCTGCCTTACTCGAGGGTGTCTGCTTTCCTTTCCATGGAGCAACCAGGAAGGAAGGAAGGAAGGAAGGAAGGAAGGAAGGAAGGAAGGAAGGAGAAAAAGAATTCAGCTCGTTTCTGACCAGAACAGACCCAATTTGCATGTCCCAGCCCCGAATTCAGATTCCAATACAATTAGCGGTTGGAAGTCCATATGTTTCTGAGCTTGCAGTGTGATTCGCAGACTAAAAAAATGGGTTCAACAGGCATGCACATTTGAAACAAGCACACTTTAATCAATGGGAGAAAAAATGCATGCATTTCAAAAATGTGCACGACTGGTGCCTACAATTGGGGAAATGCTCGCCAAAATATGCATGAATTTTCATAAGAACAGGGAGGGGGGAACAACGTTCAGAATCTGAACTGGACTCAAGTGGGAATGAGCTTCAAAGTGGGATTTGGAGAACCTCAGCAAGGGGCCGTTTTGATGGTTTGTGCGTCGCTGCCGCCAGGAGCCCAGAGGTGAACCTGCTATTTGAGCCTGAAACAAAACGAGCTCAACTGGCTCCCTGGGGATGAATTGCGCCAACTGGGAATAAACCATCGTTGATGGAAGGGGAGTCCAGAAGCCTGGCAGGAGGGAAAGGGGTCTTCCCTCTGTGCTGAGAAGCGGGTTGCAGAGGCTCACTCTATGGGGTCCCTTGCTGTGGACCTTCTGGGATGTGGCAGAAAGGCTCTGGGCCTCTACACCAGGGGCAGGCAACCTGGTGCCCGCCAGATGCTTTGGATTACAACTCCCACCAGCCCCAGCTAGCATGGCCAAGGGAGAGCTGTAGTCTCTAATAGCTGGAGTGCCCAGGGCTGCCTACCACTGCTGCTCTAGGCTCTAGCTGATCTGATGTTTGATCCAGCAGGTCCCTTCCACTCCTGTGCCCACTCAAGGACCCCTAAACTGATACTTGGGAGAACTCCTATGTGCCCGCCTTAAGCGCCATTCCTTTGGTGGAAAGGGAGAGTGCATCCATCAAATAAATAAATAAACAAATGCCACCCCTATCATAACTCCACTCCAAGAAACCACCACGGCTTCTAGTTGCAGACGGCATTACAATGCAGGGTGAGCCCACATCAGGGGCAACGTATGCCCAAGCGGGATGGAACGTACACGGAACCTTCTTTGCACATGAACCTCCCACAGCCAGCAATGCGGGGGGGGGGGGACTCAATAAAAGCAGGGATTTAAGAAACAGATTAGGGCCCAAGATGGGCACAGCGAAGGATTCGGCTTCTTCTCCATGTCTAAATCAGCCCGTGGGCCCTCGGGGCGAGAGCAAGACCATCCCTATATGCTGTGCAGCTCTTTGCCCGGCCACCGTTCCAGGAGGAGCCCCGTGTGTTCTGCTGAACGTGCTCAGACACATCCCCCTGCCCACCCAGACCCCGCTGCTCTCCAACATCTTTGCTGGAAAGAGACTTGTCAACTGGCTTCCCAGACATCGCTTGGCGGCTTGCCCAGGAGAAGGGAAAAGAGCCCAGCATGTCTGAGCAAGTGGTACAGAGCATGCTTGCCCGGTGGGGGATCTTGGGAGAGAGGAGCCACGGCAAAGCCTGTCAACCGCAGCCCCAGAAAAGACTCCAAGCGCTGGAGGAGGAAAGGGGTTTCTTGCACGGCAGCGCCTTTCTTTATCCTATAAAAATACAGGCTCTGGGAATAAGCTGGAAGTAAGCATGCAGCGGCTGCACGATCATCTACGCATAAAAATCGTGCCGCCTTTTCTTCCTTTGATGTGAAATTACTTCCGCCACCATAGTAAGGACAGCAGAGCTAAAGGGACGCCCCCTCTCCCCAATTATCCTTCTGTTCATCACGGCCCCACTCTGATCTCTTCCAGCTGCTGGGCTTTAGAGACCGGAGGATCAAAAGAGAGGGCAAAAGGGATCTCTCCCCCACCCCCTCCAAAAAGCAAAGCGTAGGCCTTCACCCGGGGGGTGGCAGAGCTAGAGCAGGAAGAAAAGCTCAGCACGGTTCCTCACAACCCAGCCAATTTACCCTCTTTTGCTCTTTGCTGGAACAAATTGGGGAGCTGTGGCACATGGAATGGAGGAGTAAGGGGCTCTCCCTAGCCCAAGACAGAGCCACTGCAAGAACTTGGTCTTTGCTGAATCAGACCATGTGGTCGCTCCGTGCTTTCCACTCTGGCTGTACAGGCCTTTGCCAGGCCTGCTACCCAGGATCTCATTAACCAGAGATGTGGAGGATGGAACCTGGGCACAATTTCTAAATGCAAAGCAGTGGCTCCCTTACTGAGCTACAGCCCTATTTATTTTATTTAATTTATTATATTTATATACCGCCCCGTAGCCGAAGCTCTCTGGGCAGTTTACAAAAATTAAAAACATTGAATATTTAAAAGCCAATATACAAAAATTTAAACCATAAAAGCTTAAAAAAAACTACAAATCATTTAAAACTATCCAGGGGTCAGTTAAAAAGCTCAACATACGCTGTTAAATGCCTGGGAGAAGAGAAAAGTCTTCACCTGGCGCCAAAAAGATGACAGTGTTGGCGCCAGGCGAGCCTCGTCGGGGAGATCGTTCCACAGTTGGGGGGCCACCACTGAAAAGGCCCTCTCCCTTGTTGCCGTCCTCCGAGCTAACTTGCATCAGGCACATACGCCACAGAAGGCATGGAGGTAGGACCATCAATAAGCATCACTTTGCACATGATTCAGAGGCAAACTTCAGTTTGACAACAAGCGTGCGCTCTTAGAGCTGTAGCTTATCGTGGTTCTCAAAGAAGTATACTGGCAGGATACATGTTTGCAAACACATATCACATCCACACTCCCCTTTTCCATTTTCTTTTTAGTGTGCACGTTAGCATTTTAGGAGTACACTTAAAAAGCATAATGCGTGAATTGGCCTTCGACGTGCTGAAGATGCTGGGAAATGTGCCTTTGCCCAGGAAAGCCCGTAGTTATGAACAACCAGATGGACCAGCAGGGAGTGGAAGAAACGTTCTGGGCACAGCCACGCATGTCTGGAAAAACGACTGTAAGCCACTCTGAGTAGGCTATGAATCTAATTAATTGATTAATTAATTGTGGGCACCTCTAGGATACTCACTTAGGAGCTGCTCAAACAGCATTCTCAGTCACCAAAACTAATCAGCAACTCCAGAAAATGTCGTAGTCCGTGAATCAAGAAGTGAGTCCCCCCAGCTCACACAGAGAGAAAGATGACAAAAGACGCCGGGTACAACCCCGACCGCCCAATCATATCAGAGACATCAGTGGGGAACCCCCCAGGGATGGAGTCTTCTGAAGGTGGGGCTCGGAGGCCAGGCCCCGACTCCTGGAGGAACCCAAGGAGGCTCTGCAGGCCAGATTGGGGACAACAGCAGGCCGGAGGTTCTGCACCATTACCAAATCCCTTGGAATAGAAGTACGGCCTACGCACAGCAGACCCTAAAGAAGATTGTAAACACTGTATTTCAATCTTCTCTCTCTTCATAAATTCTCAGAAATTAACTCATGAACCCACACGCCAAGTTACCTGCATTTGGGTCTCTATCTCCTCACAACAATTACACCCCCCTCTTGAATGTCTCTGTCGCCCCTTGGTGTCCTCCTATCTCCATATTAGAAATCAGCTCTGCCTCTCTTCTGTTTTCCCTCCCAGACCGTCTACCTGGATTTTCCCTCTCTATCCCTCTGCCTCCATCCCCTTCTACAGAATTTACCCCATTGCTGCCAGCCCCATCTGAATGCTGCCCGTGTACATATTTTCCCCCAAACTGTGCGTTTAATCGTTCTAAGCTCTGGCATATTTGTCTCCGTGGTCATTCCCATTTGGATACCCCAGTTACTATCAAGGTGCACTACGGCATTCGGCTAAAGACCCTCAAGGCATGTCACTTGGGTATGTGTGCATGATTAGACACACACAAATGAGAACACACCGAAACATCCACCCCCCGATACTCCAGAAAAGGCAAGACCTCTGGAGATCACAGCGCCAACACAGATATTTGGGCCAAGTTGCTAATAAGAGAAAAACGCAACAAGAAACGCTAGCAGTCATCTTGAATTTAAGAGAGCCGTGAAGACTGATCTCTTCTGGCAGGCCTACCCAGCTGAATTTTAAGATGTTTTTAGTAATGTATTAGTTTTATTTGTTTTTAATGTTCTATTTATTCTATTTTATGGTCTCTGTATTTAGAGTTATTGTTGTTGTTGTTGTTATTATTATTATATTATTACAAATCCTGCAAGCAATCAGCTGGAATAGAAAGGAAGTGGCGGGGGGGGGGGGGGGAACCTGAGCAGTAAGACGGCCCTGGAAAAAGTCAAGTGCCTGCATCATGTCAAAAGAAGTGACAAAATGGGCCTTTTGTGAGAAACGAGGGAAGCAATTAACTCCCAGAAGGGGCTGGGATTGCAGGAGCCTCTCCGCTGGCACCTGCAGGAGGGAGGGAAATAGTTATGTCACACTGATGGGTGACAAGGGGCATGTCAGGGAATGAAGGGCCAGGAGTGCGTGGGGCGATGGGAGGGACGGAGAGACGGGTGGAGTTTGGTGAGGACAGCTGGAAATGCCGGCGAGGCTGCCTGGGAAATCCTCTACGCTCCTTATGAGAAGAGTGAAACAGGTTTCTAGGCCCTGACGCTGAAAGTAAGAGGTATAGAAGAACGTAGTTGGAAAGGGCTGGTAGACGACCACATCCAGAGTCCTTATCTGTAGGAAGACCACCTCCCTCCACCACCACCCCACAGATCCACCCACACAATCTAGACCGGGTGCATGCAGAAAACAGGTGCGCCGCAAGAAGAGCTCGCTCAGCAAACCTTCCAGAGGACTCCAGCAAGCGAGCCATAAATGGGCACATCTTAGCCAGGGCTGGGCCAAACCCTGCAAGCTCAACCCACATGAACTCCTGGGGAAGCAACAGGCTGCCTCTGAACAGACGAAACAGCATCTGTCCTGATCCACCAAGTAGATACAGCTCACCTCCCAGCACCACCCACCCACCCATACAGACACACTCCACATGGAAATCGTTCGCTTGCCGTTTCTCGGCAAGCCTAATGACTCCTCCCCACACCCCTTATCTTACAAACAAGGCAATGCCGAAAAGCGGAAGGGGGCGGCAGCTGCCACGAAGGATTGGCCGTCTTCACTGTTCCCACCTGGGGGTGGCCCCCTTCCCTCTGTGGGGCTAAGAGAGCCCCATCCAGACAGGCTACTGTGACCACTTCAGCAGTGTCAGGAAATCCTGGGTTTGGGAGCTGGGGGGAAATTATGTTTTATGGCAGGGGATAGAGAGGAAAATGCATTAGGAACGGTGAGGGTGGGTTGGGACTGAGGACTTCCCACAGTTCCTTCTATACGTGATTGGGTTGTTCTGCCCGGGGATCAGCCCTCCTCCCATGAAACACACACACACCAACACCACCCTGTGATGGCAGTCCACCATTGTCTAAAAAGCCTGTAACAAATTCCTATGCGCATGTCAGCGAGGGAACGATGCAACCCATACGCCTGGGAGCTCCATGCATCTCTTTGCATGAGCACCCATGCATCCAGTCACAACGGTGGTAATTATAAGGTCGCTGCCATTAAATAGCAATCAGCCGGGAGATAATAGAGGCCAAACGCACAGCCTGACTGAGCTACGGCTAGGATCAGGAAAGTGAAGCCGCTCACCGGAACCCTTCCCTGCCAAGGAACTTGCTACTCAGGGAAGAGCACAGTAAGCAACATGGAAACTCCGAACGGGCAGCACAGCCCGGCAAGACGAGGAGAGATAACCAAGTCAGCAGAAGCACCCTGAGAGCACCACACTCTTGAGAACTGGGAGGAGAACCCGGGGCTTGCTGTTCTCCAAACTATGGAACTCCCTGCTGCCAGAATTCCTCCAAAGCCGGAGCTTCAGTTTCTTTAAGAAACGACACGGAACCTTTCTGCTTAGCCTCGCTTTTGATGACATGGAGTTAGGCAGCTAAGCTTCAAGCAAGGCTTATTTTAACACACACACACCAACCTTCTTACCGATACCAAGGCACCTCAAAATAAAGATCCATCAAGCCTGAAACCACTCCCGATTTATCTCTCTCTCCTGAAAGTGCCTGCCTTGACATACGAGCAGCTGTCCTTCCGGGCCTTAGCCCAGGCTTCCCCAACTCGGTGGCCTCCGAAGGTGTTAGATTGCAAGTCCCGTCATCCCCATACAGCCTAGCTGTTGGCCATGTTGGCTGGGGGTGATGGGTTTGGCAGCCCGGCACCCCTGGGGGGAAGCAGGTAGGAGAACGCTGCCTTACTTCTCCCCCACTCCCCAGCCACATACAGTCTGGGAGCTGAAGAAATGCTAAGAGAATGGTTGCGCTGTGTCAAGGAGACGGAAGTTAATGACAGGGAAACAAACCAGACAGGAAGAGAGAGCAAGAGGACAAAGAGGTTTCCCACAGTCCAGAGCAGCAAACAGAAAGTTGAGTTCTGCTGCGAAATATCCAGGTCCAACATCCTCCCACCCTGCTGCAAAACTCACCAGGTAGCCCTGGACATGTCAATATCCGCACGTTTGTTCTTGTGGAGGAGGATAAATTACATTATAATTGCAAAGTGAACAGCAAAGACCTCCAGGAGATAATCAGCTAGATTCTGAGACTACTTTAGAGATACCTAAAAGCAGCGACAGGCAGAAAATACGGGCGAAAGGATGTCTTTTTCTTAGCCACATTAAGCTGGTAATTTCCCATGGGTTCAATTTTTGCTTCCAGCCAGGCCGCGGAGAGACGCTGACCTTAGTTCTGAACTTGGCTAAGCAGCAATTAGGAGAGAGGTTTCCGTTTAAGTTGCTGAGCGGAGAGCTCGGCCTGGTCCCAGGGCTGAAGAGCCCGGCAATCGGTGCTGAAATGCCAACAAGCAGGGCCCTTTCGGATGCAATGGGAGAAAGCGGAGCTGTTATTTTATTTTCCGCTGGCTGCACACAACTCTTAACACCAAGACCTTTAACTTTCCAGAAATTGCAAGCTAGGAAATATTACACAGCCCAAACAGGAGCATGCCTGGCATTCAGTGCCAAATGACATACCTAAGTACAACGCTAACGTTCTTCAGCATTGGACGGATTCAGCTGGACGCTCAACTAAGGTTAGAGCCGAAACCGATGAATTACCTTCAACCCTCCCTGCCGCACACAGCTCCAACTGGTGGTTCCCCAGGACTGCAGATTCTGGGCTCATCCCTCAGCCAAAGAACCAAGGGCACTGGGGGGCTGCTCCCCACATCACGGCAAGGGGGAGACTAACCTGGCCCCATACATCGGCCGGAGAAGGAACAGCTGAAGGGAGCTTGTCTTCGCTTTTCCCTGCCGGAAATAACACCTACAAGGACTTTAAAACTAAGAACTGGTGCCCGAGTTTTGCTTCTTCTTCTTTTGCCTCCTCCCTCCCAATGCCTTTTCCTTTTGTGTCGTGTTTTTTTAGATTGTAAGGTGGAGCACAGGGACTCTCAATATTAATCTTTGCAAGCTGATCTGGGACCCTTTTTTGGTTGAAGAGTGGGGTAAATATTGTGTGTGTGTGCTTGCAAACAGACAAAAAAAAATCTGATTGTCTAATTCAAAAGGCAGTCCTGCAATGCAAACACACCTCCACTCAGGGAAGTGGGGACAGCATCCAGAACAGATACCTGCTGTTTCTCAACCCCTTTGCAGCCACAATCATGGTCATCAAAAATCAATTTTAAATTTGCAGCTCCTGTGCCCCTTGGCTTATCCATGCTGGGCTTCATGAGAGGCATGACCTCTGGGCTTCCATTACTCTGCAAAAGCAATTTGACTTTCACTAAAAAAAAAAGCCTGCCACATCTCCATCCAGGCCTGGCCACCCCAAGACTGGTGTTCTCTCTTCTTACTCTTTCCAGCAACAACTTGGCACAGTCAGAAGGATTCCCTGCCAGCCCTGGGCTTGCACCTGGTTGGCCCTTTTACCTGTCCTGTGAGATCAACGTTGCAACTGCCCAAGGTGTACCATGCTCTTCCTCACACGTAATTAACGGAACTGTTGCAATAGCATTGGACATAGGGGAAGCCCCCTGCGGAAAGCCACCTGCTGCTGCCTCCCCTCCCCACAGCTGATCTTTAATTACTGCTGACACTGATTTGCTAATTGCTGTTATTAATTATATTAATGATCACTGTTCGCAGCCTCAAGTGGATTGCGCAGCTACGATGCTCCGCTCCGGCTCAAATTAGCAATAAGAAGCACACCTTCTACGCAGTTTTTGTTTGCTCCGAGAACCAGGGTGGGCCATCCGGAGTTTCCCCCAGCCATTTCTCAGGAAGGGAAATCCACTCCAGGTTTTCTCTCTTGCCACAGCCTGCACGAGGCAGTCACCTGCTCTGCAGGATTATTGGCTCACGAGCCATCTGCAGGCAAGGCAGGTACCTGAACTGAGAAGGCGGGGCATCCACCAGAAAGGGATGAGAACGTGCCATGGGGGGAAATAACAATCGCATCCTCCCAGTGCATTTCAGGAAGCTGCCGCAGCCTGCAAAATAGGAGGAGAAAAAAGCAAGGCCCACCTGCGGCACAGATTAACACCTCCTGTTCACATTCCGTTAACTTGATGCATCGCCTCAAAGACAAGGCCCAACTATCCTCAGCGGCAGACGCTGGCTAACAAATGTTGCTGCTTATGTATTAGACCACATACACCATGGGGGCAGGTGGGAACCTTGACAGAATCAAGATTCCCAGAAAGACAGGCACAGAAGGACTGCAAAAGGGAGATGTTTTCCTCTCTCTCTCTCTCTCTCTCTCTCTCTCTCTCTCTCTCATAACATTAGGATCTCATAATGGAGCCGAATGGAGGGAGATTCAAGACAGATAAAAGGGAGTCCTTCTTCACACAGCATATAGCTGAAGTATGGAATTTGCCAACACAAGATGTCGTGATGGCCACCAATTTGGACGGCTTTAAAAGGAGATTAGACAAATTCGCAGAGGATGAGCTTAACAATGGCTACGAGTCATGGTAACTACATGTTAGTGTCGTGAGCATGCCTGTTCCCTCTGGCATTCACACGTGCTGGCAAACCGACATGAGACACTCACGTCGGTGAGGCTTCTTTTTATTGAGGAAAGCACACGGTAAAAAGCGTAATGGTTACATTCTTTAAACAACACTGCTGAAAGCTGAACAATGGTTCGAAAGCTTTAGGCTCCTTTCCTGATAGGATCTTTCAGGCAATCCTTCAGGGAGGAGGGGATAGGGTTAGCCACCACCCGATTTGAGCTTCTCCAGACGCAGCATACGCTGGCACCTCAAAGGACATGGCCAAAGCCTAAACAAAATCTCAGGGAGGGGGAAACACTTATGCTCTGAGCCACCAGAGCCGGGCAGAGACTAATCATGCACCAATCAGACCCAGCCTGCCGAACGCTGAGCTGACCTAGAGTAAGTATGATCACAGGGAAGGTAAAACCTCAGGCCCAGGAGTTCCATCCTTCTGCTAAGGACTAGCAACTCCCTGCCACCTGAGTCTGGCCACAAGCACACAATCTACAGCAAACGCAAGTTCAAGTCTATGAAAAGCCTCACAGTACTTTCTATAGCACAATCTTTAGCAATCCAAAGTCTAAATAACGAGAGAGAGAGAGAGAGAGAATGTGCCGAGTGCTTCTCAAGTCTCAAACAGATGGAATCCAACAAGAAGGGTTTCAGGCCTTGCGTCGAAAGATGATCTCTAGCAAGGCTCTTCAGCCTTGCTCCAGCCATTATATACTATGACCTGGATTATTCAAAGCCACTTGACATACAGGTCCTCTGACCTGTAAACCATGCCCATGTGCTAACAGGGCGGGATTGCTCCACCGACTACAATGATGCCACAATCTGAGTGACAGCTTCCAAGAGTGGCCCCCTCCATTGTACCAAATCCAGGTTCTCAGGGAAACCTGTTCCAGCTGCAAGGCCATGACAGGGAGTGAGAGAGCTACTCCCATGAGAAACTCTGACAGAGGCTGCCTCTACAAGAGAGGTTTAAAGCTCTTTCAAGGCTGATTAAAATTTTTACCTCTACAAGAGAGGAGCGCAAATTGGAGGCTGAGGCGCTTTAAACTTCCGATTATGCGCATTATTGAATGCGCGTTAAACCGTGAGTTTTAATTTGCGGCGGCAGTTAAAGCGCCTTACCGCCATGTAAACATGCGATTCTCCGCATGTCAACAAGTTTAAAGCGCGTTTCGGTCGTCCCGTAATGCGCTTCGCCGCCTCTCATACAGGTATTAGGAGTAAATGCACTTCCGCAAATATGTACATAATCGGGCAGCCAGGCGCCAAAGCGAATCCTTCTAGAGGGGGTCAGAGATAAGCCCGCAGAGACTATTTCTAATGAACCAACCTACATTCAATCAAGGCCTCCAGCCCTGATTGAAGACCAGCACATGAGAATTAGCTCCAGTATCAGGCCTAAGAACATTAGTTGCAGGGGAACATGGGCGGAAGGTGCTGCTGCACTCCTGTCCAGCTGGTTGGCCACTGTGCAATCAGAATGCCGGACTAGAGGGACCCTTGGTCTGATCCAGCAGGGCTCTTCTGGTGTTCTTATGAAGCCTACTGACACGGAATCAGACCCTCCAAAGCCCACCCAGACTAAGGCTGTGTACTGCAATGGGCGGCTCTCAGGCAAAAGGGTGGTGGGCTTTCCCTGGCCTTCTTCTTTCAGACCCTTCTGACTGGAGCTGCCAGGGACCCCACCTGGACCTTCGACATGCAAACTCTGCTGCCATTCTATGGCCTCTCCCCAAAGTTTCAGAGATGCAGAGCCTGCTGGGAAACACTCTCCAATCGCTCAACGTCTGTACGAAGCACAGACCAATGTGCCGGCGGTTTCATCTTGCTTCCTTTTGCAGGGATATCTGGAAGGCTGGAGCTAATGAGACCAGGCTAGCCAGAACGGTCTGAACTTGCGCCACACCCCTTTCAGCATCCTTTCAGCAGGATTGGGCTGCAAGCCCTAGCACTAATTCAGCAGCACCCTTTGTCCTCCCTGTATGGAGTCCCTGCTTCTGACTAGCCAACTAACAGAATTAAGTCTACCTGATTTATCATGTGCTAGGCTCCTCATAGCAAGATGCAGAACAAGCGGCCTCACACCAGCTTAGGCTGCGATGTGTTCTACATGGGGCTGCCTTTGAAGACGATTCAGAAATCGCAGTTACTTCAGAACATGGCTGCAAATTAACTAACTGGGACTGGATGCTATGATCACATGATGCTTGCAGTGCATCTATTGAAGAGGCTCTTGATCCATTTCCAGGGCCAATTCTAAGTGGATTTTTTTTACCTTCGTGACTTAGGACTGCCTGTCTCCATAATATACACCTTCTCATGCCTTACGATCTTCAGTAGAGGGATTCGATGGCTGCCCCCCTTGCCCCTCTCTGAGGCAGTGGGTGACTACTAAGAAAAGGCTCATCTCTGTGGTGGTGCACACAGAGCTGATTTGCACAGAACAACAACCCATGGTTTGTTGTTGGGGTTATTTCTAGGTTGTTTAAGCCCTAAACAAGCAACCCAGAGTCTCCAGGGCAATCATAGGTTGTAAACTGAAAGCAGAATTTAGCATGCAGGAGGCAATGTGCTCCCTTGCACCCACTAGATTTTAGCAATTCGTGGTTTAATGACCCCACGAAGTGCCATTACATGTGAATGGGGCCAGATTGTTTCCATTTCAGTGCCAGTCAAAGGTCTCTTTTATTTTCCCACACCCCTTAATATCCTAAGGACTTTGTTAGTGTTTTATGCCGCTTGAGCTTTATTAACTTTTTATTTTTTTAAAAATTAATAAATTATACCGCCTTTAAAGATAAAAATCATTTCTATTACAAAATCAAAACACAAAACAGTAAAATATATAAATGCAACTAACTAAATGAGGATTAGAATACCATTCTAATATAAATAAAAGGGTATCTACTCGCCCCAAGCAAATCGCAATGCTGTCCTAAGCTAGCTTCAAAGTACTCATCCTTCAAGAAGGACCATCCAAAAGAAAAACGCGATTGAAACACCAGGGAAAAAAAGACACGCAAAGAGGCCAAGTCTTGCAGCTCTTGCCTCGGAATTTTATTCACAATTAAAGCCATTTTTAAAGTCTAGAAGTGCCATTTCCGCCATGCAGGGCTCATCCTGCCTCCTTGCTCCATATGATGCGGAAACATCCCGTAACCAGAGATCAATGGCTTTTGCATGACACTAAGGTCCCCTCTACAAGGATTCGCTTTTGCGCCCGGTTAGGCGATTATGCGCATAATCGCTGAAGCGCATTTACACCTAATACCTCTGCACGAGAGGCGGCGAGAGGCGGCGAAGCGCATCAACGGATAACCAAAATGCGCTTTACAAGTAGTTAATGCGCATAAGCGCTTGTTCACATAGTCAAAATGTGCTTTAATGGCCGGAGCAAAATAAAACTCGCGATTTAACGCGCATTCGATAATGCACATAATTGGAGAGATAACGCGCCTCTACGCCCGATTTGCGCTCCGTTCTTGTAGAGGTAAAAACATTTAAGTGCCTTGAAAGAGCTTTAAACCTCTCTTGTAGAGGCAGCCTAAGGCAGGGGGAGGTGGGAAAAGCATAGCCCCCCAGAAGTGGCTGGGACTGCAACTCCCATCAGCCCCAGGCAACACAGCCAATGATAAAGTTGCAGGCTGAGGCTTTTAAGTCCTGCCTCTTCCGCCCCCGCCGCCCCCCACAGCGTTACCTTTCTGTTTCTTCTTTAACCGTGGCGAACTGGGCCGGCTGGCGGTTGGGCCGGTTCTGCTCTGGCGCTTTCTCCCCGCCCTCCAACTCCTGCTCCAGGGAGGAGCTGGTGCTGCCTTCCCGGCTAACATTGCTGCTGCGCCCGGGGCTGTTCTCGGTGGAGGCCCGGGGTGACTCGGTGTTCTGCTTCAGGGTCTGGAGCTTGGCCAGGGGGATGATGTCACAGTTCTGCGGGCGGTGCCACACCGTCCGCTGGGTGGTGGCATTGTAGTAGTAGAAGCGCGAGGTGTTCGGGTCAAAGAGCTCCCACCACTGGTTCTCGTTGGTGCGCTTGATGCGGACGCCGGCAGGGGGGTCCCAGACGCACTCCCCCGTGATCAGGTTGGCGTACATGCGCTCCCGCGTCCGAGGCTCGATGATTTCCACCCATTCCAGCCTGGGGAGACAAATTAGAGACATTGGGAACTGGGTGAGAATTCAGTCGCTCAAAGCATCGGCCAGGCCCGCCACAACTGCGCAGCATCAGCAGGTAAAGAGAACTTTTGGGAGGGACCATAGCTCAGTGGCAGAGCACCTGCTTTGCATCCAGAAGGTCCTAGGTTCAATTCCCAACATCTTCAGCTAGGGCTGGGGGGGAAACTCCCTCTTGAAACCCTGGAGAGCCATGGCTGCCGGTCAGTGCCGACAATACTGGGCTAGATGGACCAATGGTCTGATTCAGTAAAAGGCAGCTGGCTTCCTTTGTTCCTAACCTGAGGAGGCCTTTGGAAAAGGTATCTTATGGGATGTAGTTGACACAGCCACTTAATTAATGTATCTTGAATGATATACTGCATTTCATAAGTAATAACATGCAGTAGGTTGACAGCAAGCATCAAGAGTCACTTGAACAGAAACAGCTAAAGCCCTTAACTAGTACATTAGAATATTAAAACCAGTGGGCTAAAAAAAATAAAATCCAGATGGTGTTCCATAAAGAGCCATGAAATATACAGTTTCTAGAACAGTCTCCCACTAAGTTGTTTTATTTTATTTCATTTCATTTTACTGGAAAACAGCTTTGGAGGCTATGATTCAGAGCGGAAGCTTGACTTACCCCTTGCCTGCACAAAAGACAACTATTTTGCCCACTTAAAATCAACCCTGCCCCAAACCGGTTTTAGCACCCCAGGAATGAAAAGGTGCAAAGGACCTCCATGTTTTCCCCTACAGGAAGAAAAGCAACAATTTTGAGTGGATAAACAGCAGAAGGGAAAGATGGGCAAGCAGCCCTGAAATTCCTCTGTTGAAACTAGTAATCTTCCCTGGCAAAAGAAAACAGGCAAGCAGGCAGGCAGGCAGAAAAACTGTTCACATGTTTCCCATGTTAACACCTAGTTTGGTCAGCAGTCCATATATCCACGCTAAAAGAACCTGGATCCATCAGGAAAGGACTGTAGCTCAGCAGTAGAGTACATACTTTACATGCAAAAGATCCAAAGTCCAATCTCTCACATCTCCAGGCAGGGCTAGAAAAGTCTGAAATCTTGGGAGTCAGTGTAGACAATCCCGGCCTAGAAAGGTCAACGGTCTGATTCGATTTAAGGTAGCTTCCTGTTTGAATGATTTTGCCTGGCCCCAAGGAGATGGTCACGGCTTTTACTTAACAGATAAAACACAGATACAACATATGGTTATCAATACCAGTGGCTGTGCATCCGTTAGATGCCAGTATATTATATAGGGCTACCTATTTATCGTGGCCCTGGGGTTTGTTTCATTTCAGACATCGTTTCGATCATCACCCCTTTCCCACTTTTCTTGTACACACCAGTTTCACAAAGCTGTGTCTTCAAGCTGCTACCCTACCACATACCCTTGACTGTGTGAACGAATGCAGGCAGCAGTGATGTTCAATTACTACTGGCCCTTTTTTGTTTGTGCATCCCGTCCCGTCCCGTCCCCCGCACCCGCTCAGTAAAGACATAGAAGCTGGTCTCTCAGGTAGCGAAAAGGAGGCTCCTCCACCATCAGGAAAGGGTAGAAGACACATTTCTAAGACCAAGGAATTGGACTGGCTGCCTATATGCTTGCGGTCGGAATTCAAGGTGTTGGTAATGACATTCAAAGCCCTAAATGGCTTGGGACCTTGATACTTGAGGGAACGCCTCTCTCTCTATATGCCTGCCCGAGACTTGAGATCTGATGGAGGATCCCTTCTCCGCATCCCACCAACGTGAGACATACATTCAGGTGGGACATGGGAGAAGGCCTTCTCTGTTGTGGCACCCTGGTTGCGGAATGCCCTCCTCTTAGAGGCCCAACTGGCGCCGGCACTGGCATTATTTCAGCATCAAGTTAAAACATGGCTTTTTAACAAAGCCGTTGATGGCTAAATTCACCAGGGTTGGACATAGTTCAATTGTTTTAATTGTTTCTATTGTTTTTAAATTCTATACTAGTTTTAGCTTGATCAATGGTTTAATTTGTTTTTAGCTGTGTATGTTTATTGTTTTATACTGTTCCTGTGATTTTATCTGTACGCCACCCTGAGATCCCAGTGATGTAGGGCGGGATACAAATGTTATAATAAATTAATAAAAAAAATATTTCCAACAAAACATCCCTCCGATCCCTAGCATTTAAAATTCATAATACGGGTCAGAACACTGCACCACGCCACCACTAGACAGAAGCAAAAACTAAAGCCACCTTTTGAAAGCAGCCTTCGTCCAGAAGAGCTGCTATGTAGATGGCCGTCAAGGGCGCAAAAGGTATTTCAGAAGCCTCAATGAAAGGGTCGGGCAGGTGCTGGGCTCAGCTCTTCAGCTCTAAGTCACAGGGTTGCACCAGAAGCTCTGATCATAAAAATCAGAGAGATCAGAAGAGCCTTCCCCATCTTGCTGTCCTCCAAACATATTGGACTGCAAATGTCATCATTTCCAACCAGCATACATTTGGAAGGCACCAAGATCGGGAAGGCTAGACTAGAAGACCACCGGCAGAAGACACACACCTCAAAAAACAAGGCGGATTACACCTGCCGAAGGGAGAGACACGAACAATCTACACAATCCAAACTGCAGCATATCACACAGCAACAAAGTGCTCTGGGAACGAACAGTTCGCTATATGGTGACTCAAGGAAGTGAGCCAATCTGCACACAGAATATGCAGTGGAGGGTAAACACACCCTGGGCCAGGAGCCAGATGGGACCAGGGAGAGAATATTTCTTGAAACACGGTTAAATTCTCTTTGGCGAACCAATAAACCAACTGCGAATAGGCAGGACATGCAGAATAGTCCTGGGGATTTCGCCTCTCTCTTCCTCTGCAAAAGACTCACACACCAGAGTTGTTTACAAACTTCCGTCCATTGGGCAAGAGTAGCCCGGTGTTTCTTCCCCGATTCTTTTTTCGAATTGCGTCCAGAGCTGATGGGAGTTGCAGGCTTTGCATGGCAGAGCATGGGATGGAGTTCTCAGCACCCCTCCCTCCTAGTCCTGGGTCTCCTTTCTCCCCCACTGGCATTTTTAACCCCCTGATGAGGCCCTGCCCTGTCTCTGTGCCAGGAGATGCTGAAACCAAGATTGGCCAGGCACCAGCGTCGCCTTAACTCACTGGACTGGATGGAGGAGGGGGGGCACATAAGAAGATTGGATTGGATCAAAGCCACTCACACGTCTATGTCAAAATCCCTTTTGACAACCATCCTATGGATCAGGTCGGTATTCATATCCTCAATCTGCATGGGCTGTGGTCTAAACCTGAGCCATATAGACTTGTTTAAGGATACCCAGGAAGCTCATGAGAAGCAGAAATTTGCACCTCTCAGCTGATCACGTTTTGCCTTCAGGCATCTCTGACAAAGCCTTTCTCTTGGGCATCTGCCCATCGCCCAGACCTGACACATCCCATGCACATGCCATTCCGCACTGGCCTCTTCCGCTCGATCCATTGCGGCCTCTTCTGCTCTGCTCAAGTTCTGGGCTTTGCAGATTCCAGATCTCTCACCTGCACACGCTCAAACAATTAAGCAGGGGAGATTCCAGCATGCGCTGCTGGCCACCGGGCTGCAGTGCCAGATCCACCCCTTGACATTAGCAAGCGGCAACTGGACAACGTGTCGCATCATCACCAAGACAATGCTGTGGTCACGCAGGCACAGCTGCACAGCGCCCGCTGGCCTTGCGGAAATCTGACCTGGGCTTCCTGCTGAAGCAGAGCTCCAGGTATGAACGGCGTAGGCTCGTAAAAAGAAAGCTCAGGTCTCTGCCAGTCAAGCCCCTTCTGTGTCACTCACAAGTGGAAGATGGCACTGCATGAATTGGAACACCATCTGATCATAGAATCATAGAATAGTGGAGTCGGAAGGGGCCCATAAGGCCATCAAGTCCAACCCCCTGCTCAGTGTAGGAATCCACCTTAAAGCATCCCTGGCAGATGGCTGTGCAGCTGCCTCTTGAAGGTCTCTAGTGTGGGAGAGCCCACCACCTCCTTGGGTCATGGGTTCCATTGTCGTATTACTCTAACCATCAGGAAGTTTTTCCTGATGTCCAACCAGAATCTGGCTTCCTGTAACTTGAGCCCATTATTCCGCCTCCGGCACTCTGGGATAATCAAAGGTATCGACTGTAGGGTGGACTGATTTAAACCAAGACGATCTTAAAATCAAAATTTCACAAAGGATCAATTTCCGCCATTTATTTAAATCAGCGTTGTAATTTGGATCTTCCTCAAAGAAGAATGTGTAACTAGTTGGTTGCTATAACAAAGTCTTTGTTTGCAGCTAAACAGAGCCTTTATACCACCTGGGAGCACAACCCATAGATTCGGGTCATGCAGCGCATACACCCCTCTTGTACCATAGAATTTATATCTGCTTAGGGGCACAACTGTAAAAATAAAGATTTCGGTTCAATTCTCTCTGTGTGTGTGTGTGTGTGTGTGTGTGTGTGTGTGTGTGTGTGTTAGGGCACTGAGCAAGATCTCTTACTCTAGGGGGGAAAAGTACCTAAGATCTTCCAGAAGTAAAGGCTGGCATTTATTGAACAGAACAGGATTTACCTTTACATGGAAAGTAAATCCTTGTACTCTTTGGTTGTACAAATATTCATAATTTTATTATTAATAAGAATAAAAACATCATATGACCCACTGCATCGTATTTATAATGCGTGACCTCAGATGTTGCCCCGGCTCATTCTTTTACGAGCATAAACAAGCTTTGACTCTTTGTGTTTGGGTTTTTAGGAGATTATGAGCAGAGGCTTTCATACATTTGTATTACATTCAGGTGTCATTTAAACCAGTGCATCTGATGAAGTGGACAGTGTCTACAAAAGCTTCTGACAGAATAAATATGCCAGTCTGGTCTTTAAGGTGCCATTAAGACACTGTGTTGCTTTTCTTCAACAGGCTCACCCAGCTAACCCTCTGGAAATCATTTAAACCAGTGTATGTTTGGATGTAATTGATTATTTTATTTTATTTTTTACAAAAAAAATCCAAAATTCCTAATTATTATTCATCTTAGTCACTGGGTTTTCATGCACCCTGATTGATTGCCAAGGCTATGTATTTTATACCGAAGAACGCTCACACCCGATACACACACAAACACATTGCCACCAAGTTACATTTGTCCTTTTTAAGGCAGTAGCACCGTTACTAGCCCTGAGCCTGTGATATAGAATGGGCTACCATCCAAAGCCAGGGGCAACTCAAAAGTCTCAAAATAACATAAACTAAACTTACTTGCTTTGATTTGCTCAAATTACTGGGCACCCAAGATCCAAGTTCTCAGAAGAACCTGGAACTTCTTGAAAGGGCTGGGATAATGGAAAAGGGCACAGGGGAAGGGACCCAGAAGGTTGGTGGGAGGGGGTGAAGCCCCTCTCCTTCATATGCATTCTTTCGCTCATAATTCTGATCCTTTCCGTTGCCAAGGGCCCAAGGATGGTTCAAAGAGGATGCCGTGTCAGGCCTAAAATAGAGGAAGGTTGCTCAACCTACCCAAAATTGGAACCATGGACATCGGTTTAGTTCAGAACTACTAAAAATATCGCCACTCGTCTCAAAGTGACCGGCTGGATTGCTGATGCTAGGGGGCACACTTGTATGCTCAGGGCAGGCAGAACGCTATCGGTGACAAATGCCCCTTCCCCAAGTAGTGGTAGTGGTGGTATTATTATTATTATTTGCACTGATATACCGCCCCATAGCCAAAGCTCTCTGGACGGTAAACAAAGGTTTATGTCCGTTGTGACTGCATTTCACATCAGTTGGGTCCCCACATGTGGCCCCTGCCCACTCCCGTCCTGTTTCCACATTCATTTGTGACTTTAAAAAATCCAGATGAAAACTCATATTTACATATGTGGTTTTGAGCATATTTTCTCTCAAAGTAGACATTTCTGAAGATGCATTTATCCTAAAAGACACATTATAAACCCATTTTGGCCCCTTTTTTTTTGAGACAAGAAATGCATTGCACAGTTTAGAGGCTAGCAAATCAGAAGAGGAACTGTGTTCCGATCCACACCCTAGCCCAGATGGAGCAGGTCAGGTCAGTTCCTATGGAAATATGTACAGAGCAAACTCTTCAAGCATCCCCCTCTCAGTCTGGGGTCTTCTCCAACCTTGCTACTACCCAGCAACCTTTTAATTTGACATGACAGGGACTTAACTTAGGAGTGTAGAAAGGCAATACATATGCTCCACTCACTGAGTTATGGCTTCTCCCCACTGTAAGTTCCTTGGGACAGAGGCTTTCTTTTTGTTTCTATTCACAATACATTAGCAGGAAAATATTTCCGGGAGCAAAGCAGAATCAAATCCAGAAACAAACTGAATCTCTCAATGTGAACAGAAGCCACTAAGTGGTAGAGCAAACAGAAAATTCCCTGATATCTCAAGTTAAAAAAGAATCATGAATCAGGCAAAAGCCACTCCCAACCAGAGGAGACAAGACTAGGCTAGATGAACCTGATGTGGTAGAAGGCAGCTTCAGGTGATCCTGACATCAATCCTCAAAATCTAAAGAACAGATGTTTAGGCCAGGCCAAAAAGCCCACACAATCCTTCAAAGCTACAGCCACATCTTTGTTCCATCAAAAAACAGAGCACATTCTTAAAAGCTATTTTCACGATCTTGCATATTTTGCCCAGTGTAGGGCAGTTTTCTCACTGAGAATCCAAGCCATGCCTACTTACTACGTCCAAAGGAAGCCACACAAACATCCCTTTGCACCAATGGCTTTGTATTTGCGAAACTCCAGTGATTGAGCATGATTGCCATTTTGTACTCTGATGTGCTATATATTCTGAAACACAGGTAGAACATTCACCAGGTCATTGCTGGAGGGTTTGGCCAAAACTGGCCACAACTTACTTTCTGTCTAACAAAGAAATGTGTTACATCCAGGACTGAAAGATTTTCCACAGTCACAAAGAAAATGAGAACAAAATGTACTGCAACGAATGTGTCACATTCTAAGACTGTGCATCAGTATTAAGATGTGCTTTCAAACATATGGTGTGCCTAAATGCACCTTGTTTGTAGCTGCAATCTACAGTTTGTACCTGCAGTGATGATGAAGCCTTGCAATAACATAATTGATTAAAGCAATACGTCTTTCACTAACTTTGCATGTGTTGCTCTGTAAAGCACCATGCGCATTGATGGGGCATTATAAATAATACTGCAATTGTTCATTATTTTTAACAGACAGTAGAGTAAAATAAAACAACCCAACCTGCTAGCAGCAACCAAAAACATTGCACGCTGAACACAGGGTTCCTATATGAGGTCCATAACTTCCAGGAGAAACTGACGCAGCTTCTGTTTCTGGACCCTGTGACTGCGCGGTGTCCCAGTGCTCCATGTTGACAGTGCCTGGGAACCAGCTGCCCTTGAAGCATTACACCAGCACGACAGGAGATGCTTTTCCATGGGGGCACCCCAGGGTGCTCGTGCAATGTTTAAAGTCTGGCAATCACATAGGCAGGGCAGATCACGTGACTAAGCACAGTTAAATGGGTCCTGATGCAGAGGTGGATGCCAGTGCTGGTCCAAATCTGTGAGAAACATGCGTGCAATCAGCCCACATGGATCTGGGCCTTTAAAAATTACACTCATATCATAGAATCATAGTAGAGTTGGGAGGGTCGTATAAGGCCATGGAGTTCAACCCCCTGCTCAAAGCAGGAATCCACCTTAAAGCATCCCTGGAGATGGTTGTCCAGCTGCCTCTTGAAGGCCTCTAGGGTGAGAGAGCCCACAGCCTCCTTAGGTCATTGGTTCCATTGTCTTACTGCTCTAACAGTCAGGAAGTTCTTCCTGACATAAACCAGAATCTGGTTTCCTGTCACTTGAGCCCCTTATTCCACGTCCTGCATTCTTGGGATGATGGAGAAGAGATCCTGGCCCTCCTCTGTGTGACAACCTCTCAAGTATTTGAAGAGTGCTCTCATGTTTCCCCTCTTCTCCAGGCTAAACACACCGAGTTCTTTCAGTCTCTCCTCATAGGGCTTTGTTTCTAGACCCCTGATCATCCTCGTTGCCCTCCTCTGAAGCCCCTCCTGCTTGTCTGCTTCCTTCTTGAAGTGTGGTGCCCAGAAATGGACGCAATACTCAAGATGGGGCCTAACCAGTGCCGCATAGAGGGGGACCAGTAGCTCGCACGATTTGGAAGCAAAGGGTTTCAGAGGAGCAGCATGGGAGGAAAGCTCCCACAGCACCTGCCAGCTATTCTGGTCAGAAAGCAAGCACGCATCCAGCTCAATCCTGCTGATGAGTTGGGGGAGGAGAGATTCATTCATTTAACGTAGACCATGAGCGCATACAGGGTTTCTGTGGCAGCTCCATCAGCCAATGGGAGCAGATGACGCCTGAGCGACACCCTGGTTGCAAGTTGCTATGGCTCTTTCGCACATTACTCACTCTCCCTCCTCCCTGGTCACCGAGCATTAGCAAGTAAATGAGCCAGGTGCAGGCATCTCTACTTGCAAAGGAATCATCCCGTCTCTACACGGTTATCTCTCCATCCACCTTACAATGCCTTTTCATTTACTAGGCCTTATTAGCCTGTCTGCATGACTCCAAATGTTGCTCAAGGTACATGTGCGCAGCCCTCACCGAATCTGGTGCCCTCCAGATGTGCAACTCCCATCATCCCCAGCCAGCATGCCCAACACTGCCATGCTGGCTTGGAATGATGACAGCTGTAGTCCAATACATTTGAAGGGCATCAGGTCAGGGAAAGCGGCTTTAACAAAAGCAATTGTGACAAGCGAGAGAAGGGCGAATAGTTCTCGGTGGAATTTCAAAGCCCAAGGGGCATTAGACACAAGCAGCCCCCTTCAAGGGGGTCAAAGGTCCGCAGAGCCGCAAAACCAAGTACGGGCAAGGCTGCTCCTGGAGAACACAGCCACCCCTGTTTTGCATTGGCGGGGGCGGAGGGAATGAATCACCCTACGAAAGCCTAAGCCGCTTTTGCATTGGGATTTCTATCAGATGTTGAAAGCAACAGGAGAGGAAGAAAATAAAAGCCTTCAGCCCAAGCGCTGGGGTCTCCCCACCCACCCGACCCTTGTCCTTTTATTGATTTCGGAGGCCACACTGAGCTGATTACCTTTGATGGTGAAAAATAAAAGGAGTCAGCCGAAGTACAAGCCTAGAAAGAGAAGGCAGCCAGGCTCTCTGGGGAAGCAGGGAGGCAAGGAGATTTCACTTGGATCCTTGCTCGGAAAATGCCATGTGCTGCTGCTAAGGGGAAAGTAGCCTTTCGTCAGGTTGGAAATCTTGACCAAGGGCAAAACAACAGGCATTTAAAGCCCATCCCCCATGTATTTTAAGTCATGTTGTGGCATAGTGAATGGAGTGTTGGGCCTCATCTACACTAGGCAGGATATAGCAGATGAAAGGGGTATGAAAGCGGTATATAAGAGGCAGGAGCCTCACGACTGCTTTATAGCGGTATTGAAGTGCACGGACAACTGTTGGGGCCCATTGACACATACCATATGCCACTTCCATACCGCTATATCCTGCTTGGTGTGGCTCCTGCCTTTTATATACCGCTTTCATAGTGCAATATCCTGCCTGGTGTAGATGAGGCCCATGTTAGAGCATTGGACTCAGGAGACCAATGTTCCAGTCTCCACTCAGATACGAAGCTCACTGGGCGACTTTAGGCCGGTCACTGACTCTCAACCTAACATAGCAACATAGGAAGCTGCCTTATACGGAGTTAGACCTGGGTCTGTATAGCCCAGTACAGTCGACACTGACTGGCAGCAGCTCTCCAGGGTTTCAGGTGAGATTCATTTCCTCGCCCCACCTGGACAAGCTGGAGATCAAACCTGGGACCTTCTTCCTGCAATGTCCTCTATCACGCCGAGCTATGGCTCCTAACATTTCTGAATGGGAGAGGTGCGGTCGTCCTTTTTGCCCAGGCCACACGCCCTCTACCACTCAAGTGAGCCGGTCTCAACGTTGTACTTAGGGCGGGAACGGCCCATTTGAAGAGACATGTAATGAACGTTCTCCAAGGTTGCTGGATCGACTGCCCTTGCCAGAGGGCCTTATAAGCCCCTTCCAACGCTACTATTCTACGATCCTATGATGAATGAAAAGGAGCTTTCCACCATTCTCCAGTCACCCACATGCTAGTCAAATCTCGCTGCCATTTTAAGCTCAGAAAAGAACAGAAAATGCAAAGCACCTCATCATGCATCAATGGTGCTTCAGGCTCGAGGTGAAAAAACAGCGCAGCGATGAGGAAGTCAAACCCAGAGCCCATCATTCACCGGCCAGGCTATCTAATCGGTTTGCACGCAGCAGCAAGCTCTAGGCGGGCAAGTCCAGGGGAACGTGACCGACTCCCTCCTCTCCTGCAGACACCCCTCAAAGAACACAGGCTGAGAACTACAAAGAGAGAAACGTGAGCTCCGGCGACAACGTTCTGTTGCTGTAGAAACGGCAGTGCGGCAGGCGTGCCTCTGGGACCCAGGAGGGCTCGCTGCTCTTTGCAGGCCCCGCAGACTCACCTTTCACGTTAGCACAGCCAAAATGCAAACACCCTGTCCGTTTCAATTGCCACGGCGTCCGTTGCCATGCGTGGATGCATCTCCCAGGAAACAACCCTTTTTGCTGCTGAGCGCCTACTACCTCAAGGAGCTTTTCAACCGAACAAGAAAATAGGGAAATGGAAAAAAACCCGCCATGCACATTTCTTTATCGCGGTAGAGGGCAGGAAGAATGCCCCGGTGTAAGTACTGCCAGTGAGGTGCTCTGATCCTGGATGCTAGTTTTGACCGCTCATTTCCTGAATGGTTGGGGAGCCGTCTCCTCCTCCACGTCCCCATTTTATTTAGCAACCCGCTTTGCAAAAGACAACCGCCCGGGGCAACATGCCATAAATTATAAAGCCAGGCTCAAATCTTCTAGCAGCAAAGTATAAACACAGAATATTTCAAAAACCTTTAAGCTCCTCAGCCTGCTTGGAGGGGGAGGAAAAAAGGCTTTCATGTGCCTCATACAAACTGATCTAGAGCAGCTTCACTGGGAAGAGAGTTTCAGACACACCCACCACCATCCCGGGCACAGATTTGGGGGGGGGGTACAGAAAAGGCTTTAATGCATGACCAATAAACTGAACGTGGAGAAACTTAGCTGGAGAAAGTGCAGGAAAAGGCAACTAATAATAATAATAATAATAATAATAATAATAATAGTAATTTATTTCTTACCCGCCTCGCCATTTGGATTGAGGCGGGGAACAACAATATGATAAAATACATAAAACTGATTAAAACATGACACACATTATTAAAACTGCATTAAAACATCCTAAAACATCCTAAAAACGTCCTAAAACATTCTAAAATTTCACTGGATATGCCCACTGTAAGAGAACAGTCTTTATGGCTTTCTTAAATTCTAAAAGACTGTTAAGTTGACGAGTCTCCTCCGGCAGGTCATTCCACAGTTAAGATCATTGGGCTGGAGCATCTCCCCTATGAGGGAAGGCTACAACAGCTGGGTTAGCTTGGGGAAAAGGAGTCTGAGGGGAGACATGATAGAGGTGTACAAAATCATGCAAGGTGTGAAGAATGTGGATGGGGAGACATTTTTCTCCCCCTCTCATAATACTAGAAACCAATGAGGTCATCTCATGAAGCTGATTGGTGGGAAATTCAGGACAGATAAAAGGAAGGACTTCTTCACACAGCACATAGTTAAACTATGGAATTCACTACCACAAGATGCAGTGATGGCCACCAAATTGAATGGCTTTAAAAAGGGGGTTGGATAAATTCTTGGAGGAGGAGGAGAAGGCTATCAATGGCTACTAGCCCTGATGGCTAAGTACAACCTCCAGTATCCGAGGCAGTAAGCCTGTGTGCACCAGTTGCTGGGGCACATAGGTGCTGTTGCACCATGTCCTGCTTTGTTGGTTCCTGATCGACAGCTGGTTGGCCACTGTGTAAACTGAGTGCTGGACTAGATGGACCCTCAGTCTGATCCAGCCTCAGGGCTCTGCTTATGTTCTTATAAACACACCAAGCCTTCCACCCTCCCCCTATCAAATGGGGTGATGAAAGGGGTCCCTCTACAGCAGCCTTGCCCACCCAGGTGCCCTGTAGATGTGTTGAATTACAACTCCCAGCATGGCTGGCTGGAGGGCACCGGGAGCTGCAGTCTTAATGCATCTAGAGGGCACCCGGCTGAACGAAGCTGCTCTACAGTCAGTTGGGGGTGACCATCCTTTAGAAAGCAACAAAAATGGAACAACAGAGAAATGGGTTTATAAAAAAATGTTCAGATATGGTTGGGAATAGCCTATCAAGGGCAATTCTACCATTGCTACATCCAAATTTGAACAAATATACTGCCACCCGCTGGTTGGTTTTATGGTTTAAAATGGAGAGGCAATGCAGTGTAGTGGCTAGAACGTTGGACTGGGAGTCAGGAGATCCGGGTTCTAGTCCTCACTCGGCCATGGAAGCTTACTGGGTGACTTGGGGCCAGTCACAGACCCTCAGCCTAATCTACCTCACAGGGTTGTTGCTGCTATGAGGATAAAATGGAGAGGGGAAGATTGTGTACACTGCTTTGAGTTCCTTGGAGGAAATTGGGATATAAATGCAATAAATGCAATAAATAAATACATAAATGCCCGTCAAAGGATCAGGATGGGCCAGGTCCCTTAGTCCATTCACTTGCCTGTTTCAAGGTCAAGCAGTTGAAAGATCTGCCCTTCGGAGGGTATAGAGCAGCCAGAACATCCTTCTCCTGTTTTATTCAGTATTTTTTAAAAAAAAGTTTTATCCTTGGCCCTACTTAACTATCCAGTATCCATTTTGCCAAGCGGTTGTACACCACGCTGCTCCTCTCATTTTATGGATCTCTGTAGCACAAAATTACTCCGATTCTTGGTCTCTTGTTTCTGAATCAAAATTGGTGGCGCACAAGAACATATGAAGCTGGCTTCTATGCAGTCAGACTTGTGGAGCATCATCTTCAGCCAGAACAATCTACTCTCATTGCAGGCAGGCAGGCACCTTTTCCAGTGGAGGCTGGTGGCTCCGAGGTCAGCGGGGCGCTCTGGGCTTCAGCCAGAATTTTAAAGGAGCTATCCAAGGATTCACCAGCCCACAGGCCTTTTCCCTGTCCCGTCACAAAGTGCCATCCAGTTGTTTTGGAGAACAACTTCTAGACTTCCTGACCATTACCCATGCTAGCTGGGGCTGATGGGAGTTGGAGCCAAAACATACGGAAAGCACCAGGTTGGTGAAGGCTGGGTAAGGCATGTCAAAATTTGTAGATACTTTAATTTCTAGGTACCTGGGATGCTTTAACCAAAGATGCAGGAACTGAACTTGGAAGCCTCCTGAAAGGTGTCCCACCAAGCAGCTGTGGTCCATCTCACATCACTCTTACACCTATGAGGATTTTCTTTTAGTCGGAGTGTATGAGGACTGCCCACCCTTGGGGGAGGGCACAACCCTCTGTTTCTGAGAGTGTGAGTATTGCAGACACCGTTCTTGGGGGAAGTAGGCACGATGGACATTCACTTTGCACTTTACAGGGAACGGACTTTACAGTTCACGGACTTTCCAGGAATCAGGCAGGAGCACAAACAGGAATGCACTCCGTATCAAAGGAATTAGGCACTGCCAATGTGGCTTTGTTTAGAATAAAACTCTCAAGTGCCGGCGCCACTAGCCCACAAAGGCCGACACACAAACACAAAACACACCTTTCAAGGGGCCAAGATTCCTTCATAACGGATGGCTTTCCGGGCGTTTGGCCCTCAAGCAGAGAACAAGGCCAGAGTGGTGGTTACGCTGCCAAGCGCACGGCAGCCTGCTAGGCAAGCGAACCCCTCTCACCTCAAGGACGCAGCGTGCTGAAGAGAGAGGTGTACACACGTTGCTGAGAGAATAAAGCCATTTTATTGCAGCTCAACCATTCTTGGAGACCTTCAATGCATGCTTATATTTTTAAAAGAAGAGAAAATAAAGGAAGCAAGACAGAGTCCTCCGCAAGCTGACTTGCAAGATTTATTGGGCCCCATTTCCCTGATGAGAAAACTGAACTACTATTCCAGAGAAGAAATAAAATCATAGGCCACGGTCCAGGGCCTCTAAAGGTGGGATGGGCAAATCTGCCAGGCTTGATTTTGAACGAGTTTCTCACTTTTCCAATGCTAAGTTAATTCTGTCCCAATTCCACGTCGGATTACGCATTTCTTTCAGTACGCACAAAAGTTTGTACATATTCTTGTGAGCATTTTTAAATGCACACTGTTAATGCATTTTCTTCAAAGGTACACATTTTTGCGTGCGCTTTTTCAAGCACACACTTTTTCCCCAAGTGATTTTCCAATAAACAAAGCATTTTTGTGCACATGTCCTTGCAAACTCCATCACAAACTTCAGCAATGTACAAATTTCGAAAGCGAACGGCGTTCCAGTTTGTGTTTAGGTTTGTAAAGTATGGATTTGGGATGTCTGCATTTCAATGCAAACCAAACAAATTTCTCACCCATCACAACACCAATTGGGGTTGCACTCTGACAGGAAGAGTAGATTATAACCAGGGGACTGCAAACAGGGACCAAACTGATCATTAAAAGTGGAGTGAAAGATTGCTTGAGATGTGGACCTCTCATCCCACTTTCACTTCTGGTGGACAAGGTTGCTGTATTATTTCAAGACCCCGCAAAACCCATTTGACCACAGACAACACTAGGCCAAAACAAATGTGTGTTTATTTGGGGGTTTTTTCTGCTGTGGAGTAGGACCTTCTCTACTATGGCACCCCAGCTGTGGAATGAGCTCCCTAGAGAGGTCCGCCTGGCACCTACATTATACCCTTCTCGATGCCAGGTGAAGCCCTTTTTTATTTTCCCAGTATTTTAACATTTTATCATCTTAAGTCTTTTAACTTTGCTGTTTTAAATCTGTATTTTAAATCTCTGCATTGCTGCTTTGGTTTTACTCTGACTGTACTTTTATATTGTACTTTTATATTGTGCTTCTTTATAGTGGTTTAAGTTTTATATGTTAGGTTGTACTTTGTGGTTTTAATTTTTGTGGATCGCCCAGAGAGCTTCTGCTATTGGGCTATATAGAACCGCAATAAATAAATACAATAAATCATTGGAAACAAAGCCTCTCTCAGACCGCTTCCTCTTAACGATTATTTCATGCTTCCAGCCACAATTAGGCCCTTCTTCAGGCGTCATTACAAAAGTGTCAACGCCTTATCTGTCAAATGTACTATCAGAGCTTTCTGTTCACACCTTCTTGTGTGTACAGACCAAGTTAGATGTGATGGCGGAAAAAAGCCAGGTCCGACCAATCATATACAAAGTTGGGTGTCTGGTTTTTACAGCAAAGAAGAGCAGAGACCTCCCTATGCCACCACCTAACTCCCCAGAGCACCCCTCTTCCCCCACACACACACTTTTCCCCCAACTACGTGGATTTTGGAAGGACAGAACTTTGGGGGGGGGCAGATTTTGGGGTGGTAAGCCACAGGTGGTGGGAGGATTTAAATATGATCCCTCTGTGTTCATCCCCCAACGCTTTGACTCTAAAAAAAAAAACAAAGACACAGGCATAGGCCCACCCACCCCACTGTATATGTGATCGTGGCCGATCTGAGGCGTCCGGCACCATTGTGTTTAATTTTGGCTCCCAATTTCCTCTCCCCAGCTATAGAGGGAAATTATAGGATGCTATCCCACAGCCCTTGTGTACACCGCTTCCCTAGCCTGGACATATTCCCATCCACCCTCCTTAAAAAGGAAGAAGAGAAATGAAAAGATCTACAAATCTTGACATGTCCTTTAAGAGTTAAGCGGCCAGAGGCCCTGTGTAAAGGCTTATTCAGCCGTCAACAAGCTGGTGCCCTTTATATGTTTTGGATGTCAACTTCCATCAGCCTCAGTTAGCATGGTCAATGCCCAGGAATTCTGGAAGTTGTTGTCTGAAACATCTAGAGGACACTAGGCTGGTGATGGCTGGCTTACATTCTAATAATACAAAAAGCTTAGCCCCCAAACCAATTTTTCATCCCACAGGATCAACCTTGGGACACACCAGAAGACAAGCATGAGACTTCGCTATAAGAGCTGCTCAACATAAGCTCAAAGAGCCTCAGTGTTATTTGAAGGAAAACAGAAACTTGTAGGTGTTCCAAGAAAGAGTTCCAGGCTCCTGGGACAGTAAGGGAAAGGGGGAAGGGATGGAGTCTGAAGAGGGAACCAGGAAATCGTCAGGCTGCTCAGAGTAGTAGAGTTGGAGGAGCAAAGGTAACAGATATAAAGGGTATCACTTCCCCGTCACAGGGAGCTCAGCTGTTGAAGTGCGGACGGGACTGTAGGAAAATCAGGTTACTGAGAAAAAAGAGGGAGCGAGTGAGCAGCAGGCTTGCGGAACCACTTTATCTGCATTTGTACAAAAAAATATTTAGGAAAGAAAACCTAAGGGGCAAAAAAAAAAAACAAGGAGCCCATTCAAGACTGAATATAATCAGTGGTCATAAAATACTAAATATCTGTTGGGAGGAAATGGAACTGGGGCGGGGGGGGGAGATGGAATGGTATCCCGGAGAAAGGCACGGCTGGCTGTAATACCGACTGGGATCACTCCACTCTGCCATGTTGTTGCAGGTTATCTATGGCCCTGGCAGACAACCAGATCCCCCATTCCGCTATTGCCCTGACCAGTCCTGAGACTCAGTTTTTTTCACGTTTATGCATGACATTCAAGAGGCCAAAACCGAAAGGAGGAAAGCATCCAAGTCAAATCAAAAGAAGAGAGAAACAGGGGATGCAAAAGGATTTGTTTGTATGAAGCCTGACGTGTTTCGTCCTGTGTCCTATTTCAGGGGGTTGTTAGGAGATGTATGCAGATTTTCCTCTAGCAATAAAATGTCGCCAACGATTATCAGAGGAGACATTTTATTGCCAGAGGAAAACCTGCAGACATCTTCTAACAACCCCCTGAAGAAGGCCATTAATAGGACACAGGCCGAAACATGTTGGGATTCATACAAATAAATCCTTTTGCATCCTGAGGACCTGTTTCTCTCTTCTTTTGATGATGTTCCAGTAGGCCATTTCCCCAAGTGGAAGACACCAAGGACTCAATTCCTGCCAATGCTGCAGTATCACACACATGGCATTCAGGCAGTCCTCTATTTAAGCACTGACCTGGTAGTCATAGGCCACCAGGAATTCCAGGGGAGCGAGTGAGCAGGTCGGCAGAGGAGGGTTGGAGTACTCCGTCCTCCCTCTGGACCCAGCAAAGAAATGCAACTTCTGTCCCTCCTCTGCCAGCTCCCAGCAGGCTAGTAAAACATTCTGTGGGCTATTAAGATTTGTGGGTTTATTTACAAGGTTGGTTTAGATGTCTCTATGAGACACAAAGTCCTGTCAGGATTACAGACACCTGCTAGGCCTTAAACCCAAGATATGCCACCGAATGGCCTCGAGATCGTTGCATAACTCATAATCTTCCCTCAACCTTCCCCTGACATTGCAAAGCAAATCTCCTCACCATCAAAGGCCGGCGTGTGTGTGTGTGTGTGGGCCGAATTAACACATGGTATTCAACAGCCAGCTGTAATGGAAAAATTCAGCTCCGGCTTGTTGATTTTCAGAGAGCGAAAAGAAACAAACTCCAACCGAGACGGATTCACAATCAACATGACTTCAGGAGGTATGACTTGCTTGGAACTAACACAACCCCGCTTTGTCCATGCTTCTGGGAAATTCACAAGCAGGGCAGGAAGGCCACAGTCCCCCACCCCGGTTTGTCCCCAAGAAACTGGTAGTCTGAGGTACACTGCTGCTGAACAGGGAGGTTCTATTTAGTTGAGGATGTTAAGGAAATGTTCCCTAACTCTCAAATTGAAGAATCACCAGGAACAGGCAGAGTTCAGTCCAACAGGTTTATTCAAAACAACGTACGAAGGAGAGAGAAGTGGCACGTGGGTAGTACCAAAGCTCTCTGAATCACAAAGACAAAACTGTTTCATTTATCTCTGTTACAGGCTTTGACGTCACATACCACTCACCCCCTCCCTCCTGTGATGGATACATGCCAATAAATGTTTCAACTAAACAATTTCTTAAACCATAATAAAGCAATACCCGGGGCATTTGACGCCTCAATGAAATTTACTGTTTCCTGATAACCTTCGATCACTGATACTTGGTTTTATTTGGTTTTCTCTAATGGTCAGTAATTTTACTTGCGAAGAACTGAAAATATTTACATTGGGGGTGCCATCTTGTCTGTAAGATTGTGTTCGAGGGCCGCTGAGTCATGTCCAATTCACAGTCTATTCGGAGGAAGAGATTGCGAGGCTTGTTATTGAGAGAGGATGTTTTGGGTTATGTTGTTCTGTGTTTTTCCTCTGAAATGCTAGAATGTGAGGTGTGAACTTTGACTTGGTGCAGCGTAAAGTGTCTCTGCTTCACTTAAAATGTTTCTTTGAGGCTTGGGAGAAACTAGAGTTCCAGGTTTTGATTTTATATCAATGCCCAGATCAAAAATCCTTATCAAGGAACAGGATGCTGGACTTGATGTACCCTTCAACCATGCTCTTCCGAGGCTTTCAATAAAGTCCTTTCTTGCTGAAATTATTAGAGATCGTGCACACATCAGCATGACCCAGTCGAAAGAGACCCAGGTTGAGCCTCTCCATTGTATGCTGCACTTGGGTTTGAGGGGAAGCTGGACCTTATTCCTATTTGGATAGAAACGTCTCTTGAGGATTGCTGCAGAGACGGCTTCGTCCGGACAGTGTTTGGAGCTGGAAAACTGTGTCCCAGCTGAGTTCTCCCTTTCCCCAGCTCAAGAGGTAAACTTCTCACTCACATTGCCATCTGCGAGGCTCATCTTGCTGCTTTGAATTACTGCTAATTAGTTTACAAGGCCCGGGCACAACAAGAGGATTAAGTGACATATGCAGGAAAAATTGATAGAAGGTGTCGGGGGGGGGGGGGCTTTTTGGATGGGAGTCAGTAAAAGTGCGTGGCGGATGGGGGTGGGGCAGACGTCGCCTCCAAGGAAAACTCTGCTCCAGAGTTGCAAACAACTAGCATCCCTTGGAGGTTTCCTCCCCAACTTCTTTTCCATCCTGAGCTGAAGTGGGGGAGGATGGATAAAACAATCCTTGATTACGATATAGTTTAGGGACAAACTTTATGAGTCAGATGGAAACAGAGGGAGGGAAAGGAGACGATTGGGTAGTGTAAGTCAGCAGTGGGCAGAAGGCAGATGTCCAGATGTTTTGGACCGAAATTCCCAGAAACCCCTGCCAGCACGGCCAATGGTCAGGAATGCTGGGAGTTGAAGTCCAAAACATCTGGAGAACTACTCTCTGCCCACCCCTGTTGAAAGTTACCAGTTGCATCCAAGTATGCAGTTGGGGGTGGAGGATAGGGTAAGGCTGGCCTTGCCGGCTGGAAAAAATGGAAGTTCCAATCCGACACATCTGGAAGGCTGGACAAAGGAATTAAGCTAAATGCTTCAAGAGGTGGAAGTTTGAGAAATCAAGTTGATTAGTCCTTTGGGGACAGGAATGTGTGGTTTTGCTAAAACTGATGCCCCCTGCTACATATCCAGACACATCCATGTGAAGCCAGCTACACCTCTGAATGTCCAGCACTACACACACAGACTCCAGTTTTAGTGGATAGGGAGACATACTAGAACCCAAAGGGTCATCCCATGAAGCTGATTGGTGGGACATTCAGGACAGAGAAAAGAAAGGACTCACACAGCACAGAACTAAACCATGGAACTCACTACCACAAGATGCAGTGATGGCCACCAATTTGGATGGCTTTAAAAGGGGGGTGGATCAATTCCTAGAGGAGGAGGAGAAGGCTATCAATGTCTGCTAGTCCTGATGGCTACGTGCAACCTCCAATATCAGAGGCAGTAAGCCTATATACACCAGTTGCTGGAGAAAATGGGTGGGAAGGTTCTGTTGCACTTATGTCCTGCTTGTGGTTCCCTGGTCGACAGCTGGTTGGCCACTGTGTGAACAGAATGCTGGACTACTTGGACCCTTGGTCTGATCCAGCCTCAGGGCTCTTCTGATGTTCTTAGTGACTTAGGGAGCTTCAGAACAATACTGGTTGCTTATTCTCATCCTCAGTCCCCATCACAGTTCTTTAAAGCTCCACTGACAGTGACCATTGCTTTGCCCCCAGAGAGGCAGCACAGGAGTGGGGCTGCAAATACCCTAAAACTGCCTTTATCTTGTTTTTAATCTCAAGAGATGATCATCTTGGGGTAACTAGCTCTGAAGTTCAATTCTGTAGATGAATCCTTGTTGTCTTTCCAAGCTGATCACCCGAGCATCTCTTCATCCTTGATCACACTTCATAGGCTCTCCAGTTGTATCATGCTTCTTATATAAAATGGAGTTAACTGCAGAGGATCATGGTCTGGTCAACCCCTAGTTTGCATGGTGACATTTTGCGGTTCAATTGATGTTCTAATCATAACCACCTTAGTATTTTACATCTTGTGATAGATGGACCAGAGGAGCCTGGCACCTCCAGATGCTCCTACTTGAACCTGGCAGACACTCCGTCCGCTGGAAGCAACACAGCAAGCCCAGCAGAGCCAGGAATATCATCTGTTTATGTGGTCCACTTAGTTTGTAGCTGGAATTAAGGGTCTATGACCCCACCTGGTTTGCATGAAACAACAACAACCCAGAGTATGGGTTGCCATTGAATCGTGGGGTGTTGTTGAATCATGGCTTGTTGTTACATGCGAACCCTGTTTAATTATCGGTTGTTATCCATGAACAACCCAAGAAGAGAACCCATAGTTTGTTGTTGAGTGGTTCATGCTAACAACCCGTAGATAAACTATAGTGTAGGGCAGCAACAATAACCCATGATTCAACAATACTCCATACCCAACCCATACTCTGGGTTGTCGTTACATATGAACCATCATGCAGAGTCTGTCCATGCAGAAGAGGGAACCGGGCCCAGGGCCCAACTGGGGATGATGCCTGCTGCTGCTCTTCTCCAGCAGTTTGCTTTGCAAGGGCATCTCAGTGACGTTCCCTTTCAGCAGTTGAAAGGGCAAGAGAGAGGATTCCAAGGCAAGGGGGAGCCTCCTAGCCCATCTCGGAGCAATGACAGCAGTCACTTGGAAGTGGTGAAGATGTCAAGGGGCATCAATGCACCCAGATATTATTGTTGTTGTTATTATCTGTTTCTCGCTCATGGCGGTTTTTCTAGACAGACATGACGGGCTTTGCCAAGTTATGCAGTCTTTTACAGATTCAGGAATTTCCTGACAATTGAGCATGTTTTAATTATGACTGCTTTCTGGATGTTGGTGTGGATGTATTTTGGTAGGCCCAGTTTCTAAAGGTTTTCTGTATAGTTTTTTTTTAATGTGATGCCGGTGACTGTGGTGACTAATGGGATAATTGTGACCTTTTCCTGTCGCCATAGTTCTTTGACTTCCATGGCCAATATGGTGTGTATTTTTCTCTCTTTTCCTCGTCCTTTTCAACAACACTTTTGTCATTCGGTATTGTCGTGTTGATGAGGTATGTGTGTTTTTCTTTTTTGTCTATGACCGTTATGTCTGGTCGGTTGCAAGGTATTGTCTTGTCAATATGAATTGTTCTGCCCCAGTATATTTATGATCTGCATTTTCCAGGATTGTTTCAGGTGAGTATGTATAGTATGGTGTAGGTTGTTTGATAAGGTTGAATTTGATGGCGAGTTGTTGAATTATTTTTGCAGCTGTATTGTGTCTGTCCATATAGTCCATTCCTGCCAAAATTTTACATCCTTCTGTTATATGGTCTATTGTTTCTTGGAATTGGTGGCATTTCCTGCATAGGTCTGTTGTTACACTGTTATCATTTTGGTAGTTCTGGGTTGCTATAACTTGATCCTGTATAGCTATTAGGAATCCTTCTGTTTCTGGAAATAGCTCACCCTTCCTGAGCCATTCGTACGATTGTTCTTTGTTTATTTGTGGGTTCTGTATTATGTTGTAGTGTTTCCCATGGAGTGCTTTTTGTGCCCATTTTTCTTTTTTCTCTGCGAGTGAGAGTTATTATTATTATTATTATTATTCATATGGCACCTTTCATATGCATGGCAAGAGGGGGCAAAGTCCATGCCCCAAGGATCTTACAATCTAAAATCCAATGCGGGGGGGGGGGGGGGGCAAAGGCAAAAGAGGGAAATGGAGGGAGGGGTAATCAGAGGGATCTAGAGGAAGCCAAAGAGTGAACTCACACACGCATTCTGAGAGGCAGCTCCAGGCACAATGAGCAAAGCAAAGGAGAAAGGGTCCATTGCACCTCTTGAAACACGCCAGGCTGGCCCTGCCCCACGTGCCCCCCCTCCCAGAAAAGCCCGTTCAACAGGGCATGAGCATGCACGGCAGCAGTGTGCAGTATAAGTAATTTCTCCAAAGTCACCACAGACTGTGTGCAAAACCGATGTCAGATGTCAGGTGCTTCATAAACAATTCACTAGGCCGGCCTAGTGAATTGTAAGTTGAAAGCTTGGCAATTGTTATGAGAAAATCTGTCTCTGTTGTGTTCTTATCTGTGCCTGTTGGCCGAGGCCTTGAATGTTCTTTGGGAACGAAGGCATGTTTTGAAAAGGTGGGGGGCTATCTTGCAAGATGTCTCTCACATAGTGTCGTCATCAAGAGGAGGTTGAACTGTGCCGCCCTGTTGGCACATGAGTTTAGATTACAAGGCTGAAGCCCTGTCTGTCAAAGTAACTTAGAATTAGCCAGCCTCTATCTTATATAGCTACAAACAAAGAGGAGGTGCTTTGCTAGAAATTATCTGTTCGACTGTTTGCCTCTTTATCTGGTTCTACGCTTGCTAAGAAACTTGTGTTTGGAATTCTATCTGGTTTGGAGATGTTGAATGCACTCTGTACATGTTCTGTTGCTATTTGGACTTGGAATTTCTAAGAACTATGCTATGAAAAGTGCTCTGTAGCTTTTCATAGATTTAGACTTGCAGATTACTGTTCTGGATTCATGTTCTATAGCCTGTTTTTCCCTGCATGGAGCCAAAGTACGGGCACCGGGGAACTCAGAGGCTGATCGTTGCTGTTCTAGAATTGTGTGTGTGTGTGTGTGTGACCTGCGAGAGAACCTTCCTCAGAGCCAAAGCTACGAGCAGGGAAGGCTTCCTAGGTCGAAGAGGTTCGTCCCCTGACATCTTGCTTACGTGATCAGCTCAGTGTTCCCTGACAGGCGGAGTTTGATTTAGTTCAAGATGATCTTGTCCACTGTCAGACCTCATGCACTCCTGCTGGGGTTTCTCCTCTGAGTCTCCCCATGTTCCTGATGAGTAAGTGTGTGTGGCCACTCCTGACCTCAAGGGACTGGGGCTATCTCAAAATATCTCCCCCTGTGTGAGTTGCTGTTCGCATTAAGCCGTTGTACCTGAAAGCTATCTGGTCCGTCTTCAGCTTCAAGTATGTGTATGCAGAAATGAAACCGTTATGCCTTGAATTCCGTGTGATTTACAATAAAAGAAGTCTCACTATTTTAGAGTGTGTCAGTTTGCCTAAAATTCGTGAGCAGAAGCCTTGGTGTGAGCTCGCATCACGACAACCAACTAACCACCTCCATCCTCCAGCAATACCATTACAGAGCCAGGGGAAGGAAGAGTCAAATAGCTCCCAGTCAATTGTTTCCAGACACTTCATCTGCTAACATAACTAGCAAGCAGGATCTGGAAGACAATCACAAGCTACAGAGCAGTTCATTCCCATTATGGTGTCACACCCTGTGCTAAATCGCCAGATCTTCAAATGCTCCGAGAGTTGCTACAGGTCTGTCTACTTGCCTCCTAATAGATTTCCATCTGGGTCCATGCAAAGAGCATCATTCATACCTCAAAGCTTCAGCAGTTAACAGAACTGAAGATTATGTGTCAGAATAGTCCAGCATTTCAAAAAGAAGCTACAGTATTGCAAAGTTGGGTCAAAGTCCAGTACAGAGAAATGTGCAAAGAAAATTGGAGAGTTAAACATGATGAACGTCATTTAATATTTCGTTCTCTCTTAAACAGGTACACAGTTATTCCTTTTTGAATGCACAGTAATTTATAATGACCATGTATAAGTTATTAATATATTAAGCATATTTTTCTTATGAAGATTTACAATCCCTTTATCTCATTCATCTTCACAATAATCTTGTAAGACAGGCCATTAATAATATTCCAATTTTACGATGGGAAAATGGGAAATTGTGACCCTGTTCAGACAACACGCTAGGCTATGGCTGTTAAGCATTTTGAGCTAAACATTATGGCTTAGCATGTTGTGTGAACCATTCCTAACCATGACGGCTACATAACCATGGTTTAAACACACTCACTGACCCGTTTACTGCAAAAGGGTTAGCAGCCTAACCACGGCTCAGCATGTTGTCTAGGGTGACCATGTGAAAAGGAGGACAGGGCTCCTGTATCTTTAACAGTCTTCATCACCTGCCCTCTTTTGTATCTGCTTACTCTAATATAGCTCCTGCAGCTTTAACTGTTGTGATGAAGAGGGAATTTCAGCAGGTGCTGCATGCGTACAAATGACACCTGCTGAAATTCCCCCTTCAATACAAATGTTAAAGATACAGGAGCCCGGTCCTCCTTTTCATATGGTCTCCCTAATGTTGTCTGAACAGGCCCTGAGAGACTGCAAGTCAACCAATAACACAGAATGAAATTGAGATCACCTACTCTCGGTTTTCCATCCATTTGACCATGCCCGCTCTTAATATAACAAGGATGTTTTCAAAACTGTGTTCTGCAGACGTTGGAACCTCAAACTTCATCGATGTTCATCAGGAATTCCATAATGAAAACCTCAGCTGTGTCAAGACAAGCTATCCAAGAAAGAGAGAGTTCAGTCTCACTCTAGCCCCTTCAATGTGCAGATGCAGGGAAGTGTCACGCACCTTTTAGGATACGCTCTCGATTTGTGCAAAAGCAACAGACCTAAGTGTGCAGCCTAGATTCCGGTGCAGTGCAGACAGGTCAGCGACAGAATTTTGAACGGCCCTCTACAAACCAGAGCTGCACTGCCAGGCTCTCGCTTGGGTCACCCCAATCCTGTAACCTTGACTTTAGAATCGGCTCACACAAGGGCAAAATGCACCCTTCAAAAGCACGGCTTTAGCGAGAGGAAGGAGCATATCCGATTTCCTGCCCCTTATCGGGCTTTTCTCGATTTCAGCTGCCTTCTGGCAAGGCCTCGCACATGAGCAAAGCCAGAACTTCACAGATCACAACTGCACAGCGCCTTTATCTCCTTCACACTCAAAGGAGCACAGAATGCTGATAACACACAAAACAGGGCCATGAAGGAGAATTCCTCGGCTTTGATTTGCAAGGATGACCTCTTGGCCTGTACCGGGGAGCGGGGTCTGAGTAGCTTTCATAGCAATGAGCCCACATGGCTAAATCCAGCCACGGTAATAGCAAGAGTCCTTTCCAGACGGGGCAGTGCCAGCGTGTCCCTTTGAGAAACGAGTTGGGGAGGAGGAGGCTGTTTCTGGCAGCTTCTTCTTAATCTCTCTTCAATTGCCCAAGATTTTAAGTAGCTTCATTTATCCCCGTAAAGCTTCCTCGGCCATCTTGTTTGTTATTTTAAAAGAGAGAACATTTCAATCCTGCAGAATAGAAGGCCTTCAACCGGGGGGGAGGGAGGGGGGAGCCTTCACAAGCCTGTTTCTGTCTTCAGACCAACTTCTCTGCCAAACTAATTAGCTCGATGCGTTCTGGGAGAGGCTTCCCAAGTAATTTAATGCCGCAAAAGGAATTGGCAGCAACCAACGTGCATTTTAAAGAGATTTTTAAGAGGGTTTAACTGGCGGGGCTGCCCCCACGTTGACGTGCATTTGGGAGCCGCTGTATGGCGTCACTTTCGAACAGGTGCCGTCACAGCTAGGTGGGCACTCCTGTGACGCTCACCTGTGGCGACTTATGGCAACCTTGGAAACTGGTCTGCAAAAGTGACTGAGTGCCCCCTCGTCCCTGCCCAGGAGAGGAGGCTCTTTGCAAACCCGATGCATAGTTTCCCTTGCAGAAATATCACCTCCCAGTAAGAAGAGCAACAAGTTCCACACTAACAGTATATGTTTTAAATGGATATTTTATGTAATCTGTTTTTATGCTTTTTATAGTTTTAAATTTTGTATGTCGGTTTTTAATGTTCAGTGGGGCGGTATATAGATCTAATAAATAATAATAATAATAATAATAATAATAATAACAACTTGCAACCGACCAGACATAACGGTCATAGACAAAAAAAAAGAAAAACACACACACCTCATCGACATAGCAATACCAAATGACAAAAATGTTGTTGAAAAGGAAGAAGAGAGGAAAATATACACCACTGGCCATGGAAGTCAGAGAACTATGGCAACAGGAAAAGGTCACAATTATTCCGTTGGTCACATCAGTCACCAGCATCACATCAAAAAATTATACAGAAAACCTTCTGAAACTGGGCCTACCAAAATACATCCACACCAACATCCAGAAAGCAGTCATAATTAAAACATGCTCAATCATCAGGGAATTCCTGAACTTGTAAAAGACAGCATGATTTAGCAAAGCCTGTCATGTCCTTCTAGAAAAATCGCCACAAGCGAGAAAGAGATAACATAATAATAATAGTAATAATAATAATAACAACAACAACAACAACACTAGACCCCAGAGACAGTAGCTGAGCAGCAAGACCCAAACCCAACAGCCTGGCTACAATCCCCTCCGCGCCACCTCACTGGCATGTGGCCAGAGCTGACCCAAGCCCTTTTGCCACCCCAAGGGTCTGCACCACCACTCAATCCAAAAAACACACCCCAACACGGCCTGCAATATCAGAAGGGAGCTTAGGAGACACCTCTCCTCATCCTATCCTGCTTTATCAGCACGTGCAACACTATCTCTCCCCCAGTTGTCTGGGTTGCTTGTGCCCTCGGGGAAGGACTGACAGAGAGTCTGTTGCATTTCATCGTTCATAATGGCCCACTGCAGCAGTTTCATCAGCCTGCCAAGAAGGACCGCCTCTCAGTAAGGACAGCAGGGAGGATGCAGGGAGGCATTCCTGGTGGCTGCTCCCATCTCCAGGCTTTTTAAAATGTCCTCACTGGAATTTGGCCACTACAATTTCTATCCTGCCTTTAGGTGCTAAAGGAACTCTCAAGGCAGCTTAGAACAATCCATTAATAGCTTACAGAAGAGCCAAAAGGCCCTTTTTCTTCAAGCGTGTCTTCCTAGATGTGGATAAGACAGGGATTCTTTAAATGCGCGTTATATTTTCCAACATCCTATGCTGAAGTTGTTATTAGCCCTGAACATGGAAATCTAATCTAGAGTAAAAAAAAAATGGACGAGGGTGGTTACTTCTCCAACAACACCCACCCTCTGAAACGTGAGTTTCAAGCACAGCAAGGCTGCGTTTCATTGGCCGCCAGCCAGAACAGCCTCTCTGCTTGACCTGAACCCAGACCTCGTTTGCAGGACAGAGAAGCAATGACTCCAAGGCAGCGGCCATCAATCTGCGAGACGCACTTGAGTAGAATGTTCTGAACCCAGAGCCCTGTGCCAATCTCCTCTGCAACAGGCTGTGACCCAGAAAAGCAGCATGAGCCAAAGGGAAGCGACAAGCCCCGTCCAAATGCAAACGAACAAGCTGCTTTCATGCAAGGGGAAGAGGGAGAGACACAGGCTGCCGGGACTGGTTGCTTGAAGACTCAAGAATTCCGCATGGGTTGGGGAATTGCACAAAATGAGGTGTCCAAATT
The DNA here is from genome assembly GCA_029215795.1 of Anniella stebbinsi. Lineage (NCBI taxonomy): Eukaryota > Metazoa > Chordata > Lepidosauria > Squamata > Anniellidae > Anniella > Anniella stebbinsi. The sequence goes on from JARDYH010000006.1 coordinate 116,611,378, forward strand.
GCACCAAGAGAGAACGATTGCCATGCAGCAAACAAAGGAAAGGGGTTGCACTGTAGGTCCTCCCCAAAGGAGTTACACAACGGGCAGAGAAGTCCCCCTAGCTATTATTTGTTTATTTGTTTGTTTATTTGTTTGTTTATTGCATTTTTATACCGCCCAATAGCCAAAGCTCTCTGGGCGGTTTACAAAAATTAAAACCAGGAAAACCATTAAAAGATATAAAACAACGACAGTATAAAAACGTAGCATAAAAATACAATATAAGAACACAAGAAAGGATAAAACCGAGCAGCGATGCAGAAATTAATACAGATTTCAAATACAAATTTGAAACAGCAAAGTTAAAAATGAACCTGATGAACTGTTAAAATACTGGGAAAATAAAAAGGTCTTCACCTGGCATCTAAAAGAGTATAACGTAGGTGCCAGGCGAACCTCTCTAGAGAGCTCATTCCACAGCCGGGGTGCCGCAGCAAAGAAGGCCCTCCTCCTGGTAGCCACCTGCTTCACTTCCTTTGGCAGGGGCTCACTGAAAAGGACCCCTGAAGACAATCTTAGGGTCCAGGCAAGTACATATGGCATTCCTTCAGGCAACCTGGCCCCAAGCCATTTAGGGCTTTGAATGTTAATACTAGCACTTTGAATTGGGCCCGAACCTGGACCAGCTATGGAATGAGCTCTCCACTGAGGCCCACCTGGTGCCGAAAACGTCATCTTTTCAGCGCCAGGTAAAAACCACCCTCTACCCCAAGCATTTAATGGGTATATAATGAGCCATCTATGTCTGCTGTTTTTGAACAGGTCTATTAGGGAAAACATTGTCTATTTACATTGTTTATAGCTGTTTATATTGTTTTAACTTTTCTACGTCAAACATTTTTGGACTAGTTTTATTACGGTGTATTTTGTATTTTTTATCAATTGTTGTAAACCACCCAGAGACCTTTGGCTGCGGCCATGCTGGCAAGGGCTTCTGGGAGCTGAAGTTCAAAATATTCACCCCTTTCCTAGAAGAATGGAGCTCCCTAGGTTTACACATGCTTGATCTCAAGAGAAGCCAGAGGTGTATTTATAGTGATTTCTGTCCTACCCTATCCCAACGGCTCAGGATGGGTAACCACACTTACACAATAAACCCAGTGAAGTCTCACACCCGCTATGGGGACGATTCTCGCCCTGCCCCATTTGACAGAGGCTTCAACAGCTGATCTTATTCAGCCTGTTCAATCAGCCAGCAGAACTCCATCTTAACTGGAATTTGCTCTGCAGGCAGCTGCCTCCAGACAGTGCCAGACAAGGGTCTGGCTGGTTGGGGTCAGATGTAATTCATTTATCTGCTGCAATTGTCCTGGAGCATTTAGTAAGAAGAATTAAGTTGCTCAACCCCATGCAAAGATTCAAAAGGCAACTCTGGAATCTGAATCACGGTAGGAATTAAACAAATGAGGGTGGCGTCAAAGTCGCTGAGGCTGCAGCCCGATAGCCACTTACAAGGGAGTAAGCCAACTGAACTCAATGGGACTTGCTCTTAAGTACACAAGGGTAGGACTGAGCTGTAAAGGGGGTAACTAACTAATTTGACTGATGGGGCGTTAGCAGAAGGGCCTTTTTTGCGTTATTAACTGTACACCACTTTGGAATGTCTATGGGGAAAGTAAGCAAGAAATTCTCTAAAATAAGATTAAGTATAGGCTGCAATTCCAGAGAGGAAAGCCATATACTAGGAAGGGTTATATTAACCCATGCCTGCTTTACCCTGGCCTTAATTATATTGTAAGCCCCATTGTCTTGAAGGCCATTCTGCAAGTCTGTTTGGCTGAGAAGCAGCTTAATACTTCAAATAAATACATAAATGAAATTGTTTGGGCCGAATCTAATCAATGGAAGCAGCAAAGCACAGGCCATACTGCTGGCAGTCAACAGCTTTCCATAGGGACACAGATCCGGTTAAAACCCAGTTCTACTAGTTGAGGCCAGAATTTTTTTGGGGGGGGGGGAGTGTGAGTGGAAAGTGGGGGAGTCACACTCTGCTACACAGTGTGTAGAAACAAACACGCAGGCAATGAAGGAGTGTGTCACCTGTCGACTCGAGTTAACAACTCACAGCATCAACTTGGCAGAACTGCAGCATTCTATCTAGCATGCCGGATTAAAGGAGCCAAGTCAACTCAAGAACACTTGAACCACGAAGCAAGCATTCAGGTGGACCTGGAACTTGAACATAGTGACACACATGGACATCCACACCCCCAACACACAGACACAAGCCACGAAGCAGAAAGAAATTTATCCCAGCGTACCTCCAACCATAGCATTCATAGAATCATAGAATCATAGAAAAGTAGAGTTGGAAGGGGCCTCTAAGGCCATAGAGTTCAACCCCCTGCTCAATGCAGGAATCCACCTTACAGCATCCCTGACGGTTGTCCAGCTGCCTCTTGAAGGCCTGTAGTGTGGGAGAGCCCCTGACCTCCTTAGGTCATTGGTTCCATTGTTGTACTGCTCTAATAGTCAGGAAGCTTTTCCTGATGTCCAGCCGGAATCTGGCTTCCTGTATCTTGAGCCCATTATTCCACGTCCTGCACTCTGGGTTGATCAAGAAGACTACCTGGCCTTCCTCCGTGTGATAACCTTTCAAGTATTTGAAGAGTGTGATCATGTCTCTCCCCTCAGTCTTCTCTTCTCCAGGCTAAACATGTCCAATTCTTTCAGTCTCTCCTCATAGGGCTTTGTTTCCAGACCCCTGATCATCCTCGTTGCCATCCTCTGAACAGGTGGGTCAGTTAAACACTAAGTCAGAGGGCAGGATCCAGAGCTAGTAATCCGCCAGCTCTAGACACATGACGCTAATGGGAACAATCGCTAGCACAATGGGAACATGGCGCTTCTGGAATGGGAGAAATCAGCATGTTGACTTGTCCCGTACTGGAAGCGGTAGTTCCCAGTAGTTTCCTGTTGCACTAATGATCGTCCTTGCTAGCACAGTAGCGGTATTGTCTGCAGAAGGCTAAACATCTCTCCAATGAATGGTTGTGTCCCTCTCCTTTATGGTCTGCAGTGAAATTCCCCTCAATGGATTTCTCTAATCCCCTTTTAAAGCCATCCAAATTGATGGTCATCACTATATCTTGAGGTAGCAAATTCCATAGTTTAACTATACGGTGTGAAAAAGTCCTTCTATCTATCTAGCTACTTACCTGCCTATTCCGTTTCTATACCGCCCAATAGCTGAAGCTCTCTTGGCGGTTCACAACAATTTTGCCATCCTGAAAAGGTCCGGGATGCTGCTGAATGGAGGACTTCCACCTCTTTGCATCCCAGCTGGACCTCACTGCACACTGCAGCTCAACACATGCTGGAGGGAAACTGGCAGCCCTCCTCCACCAGAACAGGTGGTGGCTGAATAATACGGAAGTGGAACGGCTCCTCTGCTGCAGATTCATGCAGAAGACGGGAGCCCCAGCCCTTGGCAGCCAACGTCTCCCCATGTGCTCCGCGATTATGGAAACGCTTCTGCTGCACACCTCTTGCCTGGGCAGAGAACCCAACGGCAGGGGGACAGTTGGGAGCAGGGTCTGTCATTCAATCTGCCCGCTTGATTAAAACCGGAGAGAGCAGATTGCATGGGGCAGGCCAGGATTTTGCTTTTGTACCCCTCCTAAACTTTTTTCCACACTGGAAAGCAGCCCTTGAAAAACCCCACTTGTGCCGGTGTGTATAAAATCAGGATACTGCTCCCAGAATTATGCAAATTGCAGATATTTGCATTTATCCAATTACTATGCATCACTCCTCTCATTTTGAAAAGGAGAACTGCGAGTTTTCCGATTTCTTTTTAATGCATGTTCTCTATAAATGGAGATTGTGGAAAGAATTAAGATTGGAATTAAGATGGCCAGTAGTTTCAGGAGGCCAAAAAGAAACACCTCCAAAAGTACAAATGGAAGAGCACTCTTACTAGTTCATACCTAGGGTCTAAGAGTAGACCGCAAGATGCTTCTGGGAAGCCCCAAACAGGCTATGAAGACAAAATCCCCTCTCCCCCATCATCTTCCCCCACCAGTTAATTCTATCCAGAGAGCCCTATTGCCCGCCAGCCGCCAGGAGACATCCTCTCCTCCACTGATCCATCAAATCCGTTCTAAAAGCCAACGAAGTTAGCAGCAGCATCACATCTTTGTGGCCACGAATCCCACGAGTGAATCCTACTCACTCTAAGAGTCAGATTCGTTTATAATATTCATTTGACACACATGCAGATAAGCCAGACTTCTCCAACCTGGTGTCCTCCAGATGTGCTGGACTACAATTCCCATCTTCCCCAGCCACATGGCCATTGGGCGATGGCAGTTGTAGTCCAACATATCTGGAGGGCAGACTGGCGAAGGGCGAGTTAAGCCGTCACTTCACAGCTACGGCTTAGTGGGTCCAGCCTCCGCCGTAAGCAACAGGGGAACAAACTAACCAGAAGCAGCCGCAACCGAAGCTGCCTTAGAAGGTCCCTTGCTCTTGGTCCCTCCAGCCCAGGGCTCTTGCATGACTGGCCAGTAGCTCTCCAGACTTTCAGGCAGGGGAACGTCTTTCCCAGCCCCCCAAACCCTTTTCGTCAGTGATGCCAGGGATCCAACATGGCCCCTTCAGCATGCAAAGGGTGTGCTCTGCCCCAGGGTTAGGAGCCCTCCCCACAGGCCAAAAGACCTTTTAAGAGACTCTCTCAAACTTTCCCATAGGGTTCACCTGAGCTTTGCTGCTCCAGTCTGCAAGTTCTTCCATTTTTGATGGGAGTGGTCCTCTTCACACCTCCATTTGGGGCATTGTTTCGCCAGTCTGCATTCCACATGAAAGCATACGTTTGTACAGTGACACAGGCACATGTCGCCTTTCCCTAGGACTGGACCAAATCCTAACACCCCTTAGGGCCACTATAAGCCACAGTGCCACTCTATGGCAGACCTGTCCTTTCCTCTCCGGCTTTATTGTGCCCAAGGCCATATATTGCATAAGAACGGGGGAGGGGGGCACTTACAAAACCTGTGTGCCTGTTCTATTCATGGGTTCGATTCGGGAGATGATCCTTTTTCATTTACAGCACTTACAGAGCAACACAAGCAAGGGTTATGATGCCGCACTCTGCTCTGCAAAAGAAGCTCCTGCCCTGAGGAGCTTACAGCCTAGGTTCCTGCCGCAATGCAAACGAAAAATGGAGCAGAGCTACAAGGGGGACAAGGTAGGTGGCAACAAATTCGGTCGTCCTTACTTCGGCTTCGTTTCAGAAGTGGATTTCTAGCGCTGTCAATTTCCCCTGACCGCCCCCCCCCCCCAGGATTGGATCAGTGGGTGGGTTGAAAATTAAATAAACCGAATTCGTCACAAAGCTCCAGATTGCACCACAGTCGGCACGCACAAATCCGCGGGACACAAACAGCTCCGCATACGGCAGCCCGGGTGCTTCCAAGCAGAACGCGCTTCCCTTTTCAGCTGTTCACCTGCCAACAAACGCAAAGCCAGGAAGCATGTCCAACCTAGCGGAGCTCTCTGACTTCCCTGCCAGCCCTGGGTGTTGTTGTTCTCTCATCTGAGCGCCTGCTTGGGCTGAGAAATCACAGAGAACTCTCCAGCGTTCTGACAAGCCGCCTGACAGCTGAACGGCTCCGGTTTTGTCTTTTCCGGGACAACGCGCGCCTCTATTTCAGCTCGGCGTGCCAGAGCGAAGTCTGCAATTAAGCCCCGCCCCTTTAGAGCCGAAGGCAGGCCGCGCAATTAGTCTAATAATGCGCACGCTTGTCAACGGACACACGCTGCTTTCCAAATAATAGGTCTTTGGAGGGGTTTCCCCTCCCCAATTCTAGCAGCCCAGAAAAGAAACAAAGAGGCCATACTGAACATCCGTTTGCTCATCCGGTGCTTAAACAAAGAGCCAAACTGAGGGAGCCGGAACACGCAATCCATGCGCCAGGACTGATGCTATTCAAGGTATCCAACTACCTCCACATTATAGTGCTGGTGGAAGCAGCTCTGGTTCAGCACTGCTGGGGACTTAAATGCAGTGTATCCTTGGCCAAGGAACAGCGCTCGTGGCCAACTCCACATGCTAGGACAGAAGCAAGTGCAAGGAAACAGCAGGACGGACTGCGGCCTGATACCTGCGCATTCCCTGTACCTCATAAGACCTTTTATTATCATTTTTCTCCTAGTGCAAGGAACCCCTGATTCTCTCCTTGTGGATGTGTCCACACACACACATCCAATCTGTGACAGACGGGCTAGTAAAAATGTGAGGACTGGTAACTTGTCAGTTTATTGCAGTTTTCCTTGCACAGAGTTTGGATTTTGAAGCACGGGTACTTGCAAGGTAAGGATTCTTGGGGAAGCTATTTGAAGCCCCCTGAAGATATGAATGAGCTATATAATACTACGTTTTTCTTGGTAGCAGCAGCCAACACAGCAAAAGATCAATGTCACTCATTGTGACTATTGCTGTGTTAAACAAAGCCGACAGCGGGGAGAGGAATGGCTTTTGGAGGGGGGGGAGTAGATTTCAACAAAGGCAAGAAGTAAAAACAGCTGACTGAGAAGTGACTGTTCGACGGCCGCTGAAATTCATGACAATCTGGCAAGTTGCCTGCAGCTGCCATTTGGGCCGGCTTGCGAGCTATTAGCTACAGAATTTCCCATCATCACACACTAAACACCATCTCCGTGCGACGATAGAACTAATCTGTCCTAATGGCACACTGTTGCTATAATGCTCCTCTACATTAATGACTAACTTTTGGAAACGATTCTCTTAAGAACGCAATCTGACCAAGCCACATTCTATCCATTTAGCTTTGACAGCAGTTTCGGCAACATCAGATGTACCGGGGCTTTGCCCCCAGCTTCCGCCTGGTTTCCCAAGAGATCCATCACACTTGAGACATCTAAACATCTCCTACTTTCAAACAACAGCACCCATATTCCCCTGCTGCCCAGAACTCCCTCTCAGAACACCTATCTGGGCTACACTGTCATCATGCCCTAAACCTGACCAAGCTAACACTTTAATTCTCCATTTAGCAGCTGGAAACATAGGCCTCATCTACACCAGCATATTGCACTATGAAAGCAGCATCAAAGTGGTATAGAAAAGGCAGGAGCCACACCAAGTAGGATATAGCGGTATGAAAGCAGTATATGGTATGTGTCAATGGGCCCCAACAGTTGTCCGTGCACTTCAATACCTCTATAAAGCAGTCGTGTGGCTCCTGGGCTTTCATACTGCTTTCACAGGGCAATATCCTGCTTGGTGTAGATGAGGCCATAGTCTCCATTTGGAGCAAGCCATCTGTGATGTCCCAACTTGCAGCCCCCTTAGATGAACACACACCTGTCTGGCAGGGAAGGATGAAGCTCCCTTCCACCTTCTACCTTCCCAAGGTAAACTTCGGCACTAATTGTCCCTTTCCGGGGCCTCCTCTGCCTTGATGCCCTTTGGCTAATCCCATGGCGGCTCTCAAAGCCACCTATCACCAAACAGAAAAAAACATGGGACTGAAGCCCATTTTGCGTTGCCCTTTTCTGGTTCACCTTGACCAATGTAAGATGCTCCAAGGAATGGCAACAACTCAAGCTGCTCTCCTAGCTGACTCAATATAGATTTTAGGTAGTTGAGGATTTCTGGTGTAAGGTTTGTTTTTCTGTTTTATTGTGCATCCTCACTACTTTCTTTCCCCTACCCTGTTTCTATTTTTACTTTAATAAACTTGTTTTACTGGATTATTGGGCTGAATTATTTTCTTCATGGGCACCTTCAAGGGCTGCTTCCTTGCCTCTCCAAATGCTGCCTAGACCATTTGGGTTACATTCACCGAGTACAAAGTGGGGCAACTGAGGAAGGTAAGATGGGCTAAATACTGGCTGTCTTCCTCCCAAGTAGACGCTAGACCTTCTCTTCTGCCCCTCCCAGACTGTGAAATGACCTGCTGGAGGAGACTCATCAACTTAACAGTCTTTTAGAATTTAAGAAAGCTATAAAGACTGTTCTCTTCCGGCAGGCATATCCAGTAGAATTTTAGAATGTTTTAAGGATGTTTTTAGGATGTTTTAGGATGTTTTAATGCAGTTTTAATAATATGTGTCATATTTTAATCAGTTTTATGTATTTTATCATGTTGTTGTTCCCCGCCTCGATCCAGACGGAGAGGCGGGTAAGAAATAAATTGTTGTTGTTGTTGTTATTATTATTATTATATTATTATTATTATTATTATTAGGAGGGATCCCACCCGCTCTGTGCAAACTAGCTGATTAAGGGCAGTGGTGCAGCAAGCAGAGAAAGCACAAGGTATGTGGGGCTCAGTGACCTACCCTGGAGGGCAAGTGATGGCCGCAGTCATTGTGCAAACGTAATAGGCATCTCTCTCTCTCTCTCTCTCTCTGGGTGCCTCTTCACGAAAGGTTTAATGCTCTTTGAAGTCTCATTAAAAAAATTACCTCCACACCAGCGGAGCGCAAATGGGGCGTAGAGGCGCGTTATCTCTCCGATTATGCGCATTATCGAATGCGTGTTAAATCGCAAGTTTTATTTTGCTCCATCCGTTAAAGCACATTTTGACTGTGTGAATATGTGCTTATGCGCATTAACTACTTGTAAACCGCATTTTGGACATCCTTTAATGCGCTTCGCCGACTCTCACCGACTCTTGTGCAGAGGTATTAGGCGTAAATGCGCTTCAGCGATTATGCGCATAATCGCCTAACCAGGCGCAAAAGCGAATCCTTGTAGAGGGGACCTCTCTCTCTGTCAAATCCACCAATGCTGGTTTTCCCAAGAGAACATCCAGACATACAATCACAGAATAGTAGAGTTGGAAGGGGCCTATAAGGCCATCAAGTCCAACACCCTGCTCAATGCAGGAATCCACCTTAAAGCATCCCTGGAAGATGGCTGTCCAGCTGCCTCTTGAAGGTCTCTAGGGTGGGAGAACCCACCTCCTCCCTAGACCATTGGTTCCATTGCTGTACTTCTCTAACAGTCAGGAAGTTTTTCCTGATGTCCAGCCGGAATCTGGCTTCCTGTACCTTGAGCCCATTATTCAGTGACCTGCACTCTGGGTTGATCAAGAAGAGATCCCGGCTCTCCTCTGTGTGACAACCTTTCAAGTCCTTGAAGAGTGCTATCATGTCTCCCCTCAGTCTTCTCTTCTCCAGGCTAAACATGCCCAGTTCTTTCAGTCTCCCCCCATAGGGCTTTGTTTCCAGACCCCTGATCATCCTTGTTGCCTCCTCTGAACACGCTCCAGCTTGTCTGCATCCTTCTTGAAGTGTGGTGCCCAGAACTGGACGCAATACTGAAGATGAGGCCTAACCAGTGCTGCATAGAGGGGACCCAGTACCTCATGCGATTTGGAAGCTATACTTCTATTAATGCAGCAAGGGAGCCAGGGTGAAGAGCAGGAGGCCTGTGGCCTGCTCAGTGTGGCAGAGGTTCAGAAGTGAATGAAGGCCTTGGAAGGGATTTATTGAGGTGGGGGGGGGGAATATTAGAGTTTTAATACTTCTTGCATTGGAAGTAGATGGCAAGTCAACGAAACAAATAGAGTAAGAGTATCTCATGAATGACTAACAGCAGAACGCTGGACAGTGGGACATCATGCATGTGCAAAGTACCTGTAGAAACAGGCTTTGGGGAGCAAAAGAGCAGCCGCAGTTCTCCTGCAACATGTTTATGAAGCCTGAATTTTACTCTACTATAGGTCATGACACTCCTTCTAGAGATTCTTTCCAACCAGACCTCAGCCACCGCAGCCCTGTAAATACAGAGGATCTCGGTGCTGCCATGTTTCTGCTCAAGCAATACAAGGTCTAGAGAGATGCTAGATCATTTCAAAGTCTCGGCTCGACAAAAGGGCTTCAAAATCCCACACATTAAATATCCCAAGAAAAACACTCTTATCGATGACAGGGTCTAATGCATTGTTAATGCTCTGTTGTGCACTACTCAGATGTTTGCTGACTCTCCCCTGCCCTTCTTCCCCAAAATATGACATTAGCTGAAATTTTTCAACCAAATATGAATATTAAAACCAAAGGGCAGTTTTAAAACAGACTGCTGTTAAGCAAGCCGTTTTGAATTATTATGTGTTTCCACCGTAAAGTGAGCGAAATATTATCACTGATCATCTTATTAAACAAAGCGCATGGGAAAGCATCAGCCATGATTAGCACAGCCCTCGTTTTGATGCAATGTCTCCGTTTCCACTGCCTTAATTTTAGGGCTGCCAGCAGACCGTGCCTAGGACAAGCCCCCAAACTTTGAAGAGCATCCTGAAAGGAGGCTTTTCAAAAGCGTAGCTTGCACGAAAGCGCAGGTACCCACCCATGTACCGCATATAGGATCATAGGACGCTGCCTGAAAGTTCATCTCCCCCTATATAGAATCATAGAATAGTAGAGTTGGAAGGGGCCTATAGGGCCATCCAGTCCAACCCCCTGCTCAATGCAGGAATCCACCTTAAAGCATCCCTGACAGATGGCTGTCCAGCTGCCTCTTGAATATAGGCTCATTAGACCTCTACAATCTTCAGGGGAGGCCTTGCTGTCAAAAGTCCCATCTGGAAGTAACACAGCAACAGGCCTTCTCTGTGGTGGCCCCCTCCCTATGGAATGAGCTCCCCTCTGCGAAATGTCATGCTGTATTTTCGAGGATGTTTAAAAACCTATTTGCCCTGGCCTTTCCCAACCATTAACTTGTTGAAATGTTGTGGTGCTTTTATAATAATCATTTGCTCTATAATTTGTTATAAGCCACTTCAGCGTTTTTAAAATGGGAATCCGTATATAAATACTCTAAAAAAATAAAAAAATAAAAAGTACTGAGTCAGGCCCTTGGTCTATCTAGCCCCATATTGTCAACACTGACGGACAGCAAAGGCTCTACGGGGTTTCAGATGGGAATTTTTGAATGGTCTTCATGGTTTTAATTTTTAGAAACTGCCCAGAGAGCTTATGCTATTGGGTGGTATATAAATGCAATGAATAAAATTAATAAATTATTTCCTAGCTCTCCCTGGAGATACCAGGGATGGAACCTGGGACCTGTTGCACGCAAAGCAAGGGCACTACCATTGAAGCATGGCCCATCCCCTTTAAACCCCCATGGTATTTCTGTAATGTGGGTGAGCCACGGCCTACCCTTTTACAACTGCATGAAAACACAACAGGAAGCCACAACTGGTCCTGGGAGCATATACCTTGAAAACAATAGCAACCAAGGAGTAACAACGCAATCAGTTCAAGGTACCTACCTTAGATGGCTTTAAAAATGGATCTGCCATATTCACAGTCCTATCTGCTATCAATGGCTACTAGCTACAAGTAAGATTCACCCTTCATATTCAGAAAGAGTATAGCTCCAACTGCTAAGTGTTGGAGATACCTTCATTACCTTGCCTCCCCCAGAGGCATCTAGTAGTCAGAGACTAAATGATAGATCTTCAGTCTGACTCAAAAGGGCAATTCTTATATTCTCATGATGTTGAGAGATATTCCGGTACAGATACACCCCATAAATCCCTAGATGTACAAACCTAATGGAGAAAAATACATTGACCCTGTTCAGATGACATGCTAAGTAAGCCACAGCGGTTAAGCATTTTGAGCTAAACATTATGGCTTAGTGTGTCGTGTGAACCATTCCTATCCATGGTGGCTACATAACCACGGTTTAAACACTCTCACTAACCATTTGCTACAAAAGGGTTAGCGGCCTAACCATCACTTAGTGTGTTGTCTGAACAAGAAGCCCTACTACACAGAACACACACTACACTATATCATAAGCCACCAGGGTGGATTTGATTTAAATCAATTTGATTTAAATCATGATTTAAATCACTACTCAGAAAGACTCGATTTAGTCATGTGACTTCCCCCCCCCAAAAAGTGCACTCTTCTTCGCTATAAGCTTAATACATATTTTACATAACTCAGAGCTACAAAGACTCATTCTTGCTGGTATAATCTTAATATCCTCCAGGGAAATAATAATGTGATAAACCTCAGGCTATACACACAAAGATCCAAAGACTTGTGGAGTATTCTACTCAAAAGGTTTCACTTTCATTTTTACGGCTTGTCCCTCCCTCCTCACACTTAGGGTGCCTCTACAAGAGAGGTTTAAAGCTCTTTCAAGGCGCTTTAAATTTTTTACCTCTACAAGAGAGGAGCGCAAATTGGGAGCTGAGGCGCTTTAAACATCCGATTATTCGCATTATCGAATGCGCGTTACATAGCGAGTTTTATTTTGCTCCAGCCGTTAAAGCGCATTTTGACAGCTGACAGCCGGGCGGTCAGGAGGCTGAATGAGAGGAGGAGGAGGAGGAGGAAATGATGTCACCCTCCCTGAGCGCGGAAAGAACAGGATTGCGCGGAAGGGAGGAAAGCGGGAGGAGCGGAGCCTTTAAGATGCGTCGCCCAGCCTGTCCAGGCGGAGGCTGGATCGGACAGAAGGACCCGCTTCTCTCCAAAGGGAGCCGCTTAGCTTTCGACCCCGTTGCCCCAGGAGCTGGACTAGAGATCGGCTTTCAGGTAAATCCTGCAGGCGGGCGGCGCAGGGACCATTCCGTCGCTCGCTTTGAAGCCGCAGCGCCGCCGCCGCCTCGTCCCCCAGGGGCCGCCGCCGTCTGCGCAAAGGGAGAGAGAGCCGCCTTCCTTGCCTCGCTCCGGCAGACGACGTCCCCGGGTTACAGCCCTGAAAATGTCACCAAGCACCTGCCCGATCCTTCCCGCTAGGGCGCCGGTGGGGGAGGGGGGACCACAGACACACGATCGCGGCTGCTTCTTCCCGCCGACTCTCGTGCAGAGGTATTAGGTGTAAATGCGCTTCAGCGATTGTGCGCATAATCGCCTAACCGGGCGCAAAAGCGAATCCTTGTGGAGGGGACCTTAGCGTCTTGGGCAGATCTATTCCACTCCCAACAATCTATGCATTGGATTTTTTGAAACTTAGCACTTAAGAGGTAAGGGGTTGATTCTGTGTACATAGATTTGCAAACGAACAATGGGATTGTGCTCTCTGCAGACACAAATTCACAGTTTTGAGAACTGTAAAACCAAGCATCTGTGATAATATCTTCGAGATAGAAAAATTTGCCCAATAATCTTACAGAAACCTCTGGAAGAGCATGACATTATGAATGGATTAATGGAACTCATTTACCAAAAAATTTAAACATTGCATGAATATACAGCCTCATGCTACATAATTAAAAACTAATCCTTGTTTCATGATGAATAACATTTGGACTATAATGTATCTTAAATAGAAAATTATTTTAGATAGATTTTTCCTCAATAAGCATTTTATTTTAAAAAAATTAATTTAAATCAAAAAAATCCTATTTAAATTTAAAAAATCTTTTTTTTATTTTAATTGATTTTTATCCACCCTGTAAGCCACCCAAAAAGCCAACAGAACATACCGTGCTTGTGTAGCATGACTCTGACTGTGGGGTTTCCAATGTATTTCGTATCACAAATCTTGTTGACATTGTATTACAGGCACCAAAATCCCTCCACCACTTTTAAAGAAATTATATGAGCTCCACTGATACCATTACTACCAGCCTGCTGTCTTCCCTTAATTGTGGAAGCATTTGCTTAACCACACAGCGATATTCCAACCACTCTCTGCTCTCCAGAGCATTACAGTCCACGCTGGAAGTTAAACATGATGGAAATTAATGGGCTACATTTCCAGATCCCAAACCCCAGGGATACGTTGGCCAGACCATTAAGCAAGTCTCACAATGGCTGGGATTATTGATTGAGTTTGAAAGGGTCTTTCCAGCCCAGAGTGAGATTAGCTCGTGGTTATGTAGCATCTTCCATTTCAAAGCTCAGATAAAGCCTAACATGATGGGCAAAATCCTCAGAGATAAGAGAGATGTGCCAATAATGTAAAATACTTGAAGGTCAACAGGAACAGCACCAAGCTCTTTGCCCCAGAAGCGCCTCTAATGCTGTGGAACAGCCTTACCCCAACCTGGTGTCCGCCAGACATTTTGGACTGCAACTCTCATCAGCCGGTGCCAGCATGGTCAATGGTCAGGAATTCTGGGAGCCATGGTCCAAAATATCTGGAGGGCAGCAGGTCTGGGAAGGCTGCCGGAGAACATCCTCCATAGTAACTACAACCTGAGACAGCTTTAAGTTATCTATTGCAGTCAAGTGCCAACACCAGGGGAGACTAGAACTCAGGCCCTCTGCTCCCCAGACATTGAAGATTCCATTGCTCCGCCATTTCTATGAGCCTGCCAAAAGAGACCTGACACTGTTTCCATCACTGTTTCCCTGATTGGTTCCCTGCCTGGCCCCATGATTGGCCAGTGGACTTACATACCATCCCTGCTTCACTAAGGAGCCATCAGTCCCAGCCACTCCACCAGCAAGCTGCTGCTATCCAACCTTGGCTAGCTCCTTTAGAGTCCTGACTGGTTCGGCCTGAAACCTAGAGCAGATTCACCGCCCCACTGAAATCGTGGAGCCCCCACAGCAGCCAACCAGATGCCCCAGTAAGTCCCCAGACAGGACAGGAGTGAAGCACCGCCCTCAACAGGATATCGTCCACACTGCAACATTTTGCAGTGGTTGCAGTGGCTCGTATAAAGAGAACTCGCAGTGCAAGCTGAGTCCACTTTCTCAATGTAACTGGCAGGCGTGCCTACCAGAAACCGAACACCAGTTCACAAGGGAATCTTGCCTCCATTCAGGTGGGAACCCCACTCAAAACAAAAACAAAAAAAGTTTACCGCACCAAATGTACTCATCCCTTTCCTTTTCACTTTGCTATCAGAAAACAAAAGTGGCTTTTTAGAAGCGGCAAAAATGCTCTGGTGGGTGTAGTGCACAGCTAGCTTATCTACTGCAAATTCAGTTTTGTCAGAGCGTGACCACAGAGTAGGAAGTCACATCTGTACCAAACGCAGTGACGGCGCATCCAAATCAAGCTTGGCAGTCCAAAACAGCGTCACATCTGTCTTCGCCCTCAGGGCAGGTTCACTGATCCGCAGTGGCACAGAAACCGCCTCTCCATGTCTTCTTTTGCTGGAGGAATGAGGGTATAAGAAAGAACCACCCGAGCCTCTGGAAAGGGGATCCCATGCCATTGCCGGCAAGGCTGAATCAAACCTTCAGTCTTGCTGCCCTCAGGAATTTTCTTTTCCTCCCCTTGTCTTGTTCACTGCTTAAACTTTTTTTAAAAATGCAAATAGAATTTCTTGCATGAGGGTAGGGAGCTTGCACAACCATTCTAAGGAGCTAACCAGTCCTAAATAGAACAAAATCGGTTTAATAGGGCAGAAAGGGCTGATTTACAGGCTCTGACAAGGAGCGCTAAATTTACGCGGAACGGTAACGTGAATGACGCATCGCTATTTGGCATTATTCTCTTTGAAACAAACTAGCCTTGACCCTGGGTCTGTATGCCACCCAAGCACCCATAAGTCTGCAGCTTGATGGAGCGTGCCAATAACAGCGCTTCTTTCAGCTGTCTTGAGCATGCAGGAAGGATGACTAGACAGACGCACTCAAAGAAGCCGACACATTTCGCTCCGATACGTCGCTTACCACGCTGTAAACCTTTGCTTTGCTGAAAGTAATCAATCTCTGGGCACAGCAATTATGTAGTAATTCTTTTAGATTTATAGTCCACCCTTATTCCGAGAGGTTGGGGAGAGGGGGACAATTTACAGTATTCCAGGACAGGCACCTGGCCAGCAGGCCCTTAAAAAGCTGACGCTCGCACCCAGGAATCTCTGCTATCTTTCCATCATTGCAAGATCGCACAATGTGAAAGATGCTTTCCCATTTCAACAAGGGCTCCCCATTAACTGGAAGCATGATGGAACCGGAGAGTCTTCTGTTTCCAGTTTAATGGAATATAAGAAGCTGCCCTCATACTAAGAAAGACCATTGGCTCAGTACTGTCTACAACTGAGGTCTCGAATATGGGCGCCAGTGTGGCCACGGACTCCTCTCTTGACAATCGTCAGGCTCCCTGCCCCTCCTGATTTTTATTTTAAGTGTTCTTTTAACTTTTTTTAAAAAACTTGGAGGCTAGCTGGTTGCAACGCAAAGTTGTGAAGGTTTGAGGCCTACAGAGGCAAGGTAATAAACTCAGGCCTAGATGCCTGGGAGTTTTTTCTGTTGGGAGGGGGTATCCCTGAGAGGAGTAGTTCCATTTCTCCGGTTCAGGTTCATTCCCCGATTACCTTTCATTTCTCCAAGGTTGAAACAGTACTTTGTTTTGGGGGAAGAGGGGATAGCGCCAGCGAAAAAGAGCAGGAAAAGATGAGAGCATAAGGAAAAAGCAGCTGGAAAAGTCTAAATGCAGCTAGGGTAAAAGAATTTGGGGGTTTTGCAACTTTTATTTTCTTTTAATGCTTTTGTATCACTCAGCTCTATTGACAAAATACTTTTACTTGCAATTTGGTTGTTTTAATGGTCTAGTAAAGTAAACTCTTGTGTTAAAACTCAAGTATCTAGAATGTCAATTACCCCAGGTCTACTGAGAAGGGGAAGGGAAAAAAGTTAAGGTGGGGCTCTTAAGGAGGAAAGAGATCCTTAAGGAGTTGCTCAGGGGGTCCAGTACACGGGACGAACCTTGACAAAAGTGCTGCCCTCCAGCACCATCTTTATTTGAGTTCAACAGATTGGTTCTGGGTTTTGGAGCTCAGCCCCCTCTTCTTCCTTGTACAAAGGCTCTTGAGCAAGGTAATTTCTGTTTGGTCTCTCACCAGTTTGGCTTCTGGGGAGTGTTTTATGGCCAGCCATGCTCATCATGACAGCCATTTTGTGAATGGGCAAGCCCCCCCCCCCGCACACACAACAGCCATTTTGTGATAGCATCCACAACACTCCCAACATTCCAAATGTGCCCATAGACCCAAAATGTTTGGGGACCCCCCTGGCCTATATTGATTAGAAGTAGCCCCCGCCCCAGTGTTTCAGTCAGGGATTCTTTCCCAGCACTATCTGGAGATTTCGGGCATTGAATCTGGGACCTTCGGCATGCAAAACATTTGCTCTACTTGAGATGGGACCATCGCTCAGGGATAGAGAAACATGCTTTGCATGCAGAAGGTCCCGAGTTCAATCCCCGGCTTCTCCAGGAAGGGCAAGGAAAGAATCCTGCCTGAAGTTCTGAAGAGTGGCTGCCAGTCCGTGTTGACAATACTGGGCAAAATGGACCTAGTATAAGGCATCTTCCTATGTACTGCTCAGTTGTGGTCCTTTTAGCATCAAACCAGACGTTAGGGTAATGTCCTTCCTTCCCCCTCTAAAAAGTTTGTTTTTATACCACTTTTCAGACAGTGATTCAAAGATGCAACAGTGACAGGAAATCCTCCCACCAGCGCACCTTGTGGGGGTGCTGTTCCTCTCCAACAGATAGAGCCAAGTATGCAGTCACCAGTTCATTTGTTTTACATTCCACACATACCCTTCCCAGGAGGGCTGCAAGCTTTGCAGTACAATTCTGTGCCTATTTATTCAGAAATAAGTTCCATCGCGTTCAATGGGGCTTTACTCCCAAATAAGTGGGCATAGATAGGGTTGCAGCCTCAGCCCAATATTCGGTGCAAATTAAATAAAGAGATGCCCACCACACTAAGTCACTCTTCGTCTTTAAGAAAAAGGTGAGATGGGTGCACCAAACTTATTTTAATTAAATCCGACTTTAGCTTATTTAAGATTGCTTTATTGCGGGCATTTACAGTATACTGTTAGCTACCCTGAGGGCACCGATGTGCCACATACTGAGTTATTGATTATAAAATAAATTAAAAATCACAGGTTAAAGTCTACCCCACCCTTCACCCCTGCATCCACCCTTAGGCATGCAAGGGGGAAGCTGACAGGAGAAAAGTCTGGGACTGAGGATCATCCAACGTTTGCACTCAAAGAGATTCCAATCCATTTTTAAAATGCCCTGTACAGAGGGACCTTCTTCTCTTCTGCCGCTCCCAGACTGTGGAATGGCCTGCCAGAAGAGATCCATCAACTTAACAGCCTCTCTGACTTTCAGAAAGCCACAAAGTCTGATCTCTTCCGGCAGGCCTACCTAGGTGAATTTTAAGAGTGTTATTGTTATTTTAACACTGTATTCGTTTTATATAATTTTAATCAGTTTTATGTATTTTATATTTGTATTTAATGTTGTTCCCTGCCTCGACCCAGAGGGAGAGGCGGGTAAGAAATAAATAAATCTATTACTATTATTATTATTCATCCCTGTTGTACCCCAAATGTCACTTTTTACCCCAAATGTCACTTATTCCACAACCACCCCAAATCCTCTCCAATCAGCGAGGGACAAGAATCCCATTTAGCTTGTCAGGGTAACCATTATGAATGTGTGTCAGCCTATTTGGGTCACACCAGGAGGCATCCATGCAGGCCCCGTGCCACATGTTTGCATGTTTCTGCCAGACATATATTGACCAGCAGCATTACGGGTTTCTAAGAACACGTTTTAATTAAGGCTACAGCATTACTGAGCATGCAGCCAATCCACAAAAGGAAGCATCTCGACCACATCTGCTTTAAGGGGATCACAATTACGAACTACGGCAGACCTGCATAACCCCCTAACACTCCCCAGCTGAAGGCAACTCAATGGGGCTAGATAGAGTTCTTGCTTTTTCTGCCTGCCTGGCGCTGTAAAAACAGAAGGTTGAATCCCTGGCAGGACATTCGGACACAGCTAGCTGACTGCGTTCAACCTGCCCACAAGTTGTAGAGCCTGGCCTAGATGACCGGCTGAGGTATTGGTTAGTGAACGCGCAAACACTGTTCAACAAGCTTGGGTTGGCAAACGTTTATGGGACAACTCCACAAACTGTGTGAAACTCAGAGTGTTTTGCAAAACTATGGTAACGATCAATTAGTGGGGGTGATTCCCCGCCTGTACTCCTTCTAAACTTACCATGCGGGAGTGCAGAAGTGGCAAAGTTGATGTAACCCCTTTCTGCCTCTGCCACGGCACCCAGAAGGAAGCTGCAACACCAGCATCCCGGATACACCAGGAAAAATCATTATCCAAGGTTCCTAAATACAACAGCACCCAAACATCGACCCCACTGCCAAGTACGTGTTGAACAGCTTTCCACAATGGGGTGCCTTCCAGATGTGTTGGACTACAACTCCCAGAATTCCCCAGCCAGCATGGCTGGCTGGGGAATTCTGGGAGTTGTAGTCCTACACATCTGGAGGGCACCCCATTGTGGAAAGGCTGCGTAGAATAAATTAAGTTGGGAGGAAGGTATGGAGGGAGAGGTGACTGGCAGACAGCAGTGCTAATTTGAATACACTGGTTCAAGTCGCATCCTCAGGCGCAACAGAAAACAATTTGCGCTATCATCTATGCGACAGCCCTTCCAATGTTTGAAGACAGCCATCGGATCTCCTCTTAAGCATCGGTCCCCGAGGCAATGTTACGGCTAGACTAACTTGCTTCCAGAGCAAGCTCTGTCTCATGCACCTTGTTGGCTCCAGCTCTCTGCACACCATTGCAGTGCAGGGCTGTTTCATATCAAAAGCAGATCTGCCATGGAGTATATATTCAACAGGACGCTACAGCCAATTCCTGACAAGTTTCTATTTGAACCTATATGACGCATGTGTTTAGAGGCAGGGGTGGTCACATTCACACTTTTTACATTTTGGAAGTGCACACAGCTCAAAAGTCACGTGGCAAGAGGCCCAATTTCTCCTCGGAGAGCGGTTTTTGGACGAGGAGGCTGAAGAACTGGATTCAGCAGTCTTTTGCTTGCACTCAGCTAGGGAGGGGGAGAAATCATTCAATTTTAAAAATCCGTACAAAATGTGTACATTGTCAAAAAGGGCACAGAAAAGCATGCATGAGTGTGAATAACATTAAAAACGGCATACAATTAGGAAAACCGCTTGGGAAAAAATGTATATATTAAGCAACGCTGTGTACAAAGATGTCCTGCACTCTGGGATGATCGAGAAGAGATCCTGGCCCTCCTCCGTGTGACAACCTTTCAAGTATTTGAAGAGTGCTATCATGTCTCCCCTCCGTCTTCTCTTCTCCAGGCTAAACATGCCCAGTTCTTTCAGTCTCTCCTCAGTCTCCTGCACCGAGCAGGGGTTGGACTCAATGGCCTTATAGGCCTCTTCCAACTCTATAATTCTATGATCCCAACGTATGCTACAGCATTCACCCGTCACCATACCAAAGCATCAACACACAGCTGCCTCCCTAAGTAATTGCACAACTAAGCCTATATATACCAGTTGCTGGGGAACATGGGTGGGAGGGTGCTGTTGCACTGTATCCTGCTTGTGGGTCTCTGACTGACAGCTGGTTGGCCACTGTGGGAATAGAGTGATGGAGTAGACGGACCCTCAGTCTCATCCAGTTTCAGGGCTCTTATGTCCTTACATCTTTAAAGAAACCCACCATGTGAATCACTCCAAATGAGAGGTATTTCAGGGAAAGCCCCTATACAACAAGTCTAGCATACCCAAGGAACCTCTTTAAATAGAAATCCCCTTCCTCCTTCCAACCATCTATTGGGGTCATCTGAGGCAGCCCTAAACTTAGATTATCGAGCTTATAATATCTGCCAGGATTTGGTACAGGTCCTTCTCTGTTGTGACCCGGTCTTTTAAAAATCACCACTAAAGGATGCCCCACTTCATCTTTCAGACTTCAAAATATATTTGTGCTTCAGCAGGCATTTTTTTAAAATGGATTACTAAAGTCTTTGAACCATATTTGAGCTATACTTCAGTTCTGTGTTTGATATAAAAAGGATTTATTGCATGCCATTTCTTTTCTTTTTTTCAAAAGGATATACCAACCAGAGTTCAAATAGAATGGGCAGGAAATGTGTTCAGTAAAAATATGACAGATAATGTTTTATACCTTCAAGTACTCCAGCCTACCAAATACGAAACTATAACTTTTAGGGCCAGAAACAACTTAGTAAGGGCTTGAATTTCCCCCTCCCATCTCCTCCAGGACACAAATTCTGAGGAAGGTAGAACTGGAGAAAATCTTCCATTTCACGTTCCCCGTTGAGTCTGCTCCAATTGCAGATTCTGAAAATCCACTGTACTTCTCAAGAGTGCGTAAAAGACATTAATTAATTTAACTTGGCAAACAGTGAATTTCATTGTCACATTTCATACCACAGCGGCTCAAATCTTGGCCCAAATGTACCGGTTCAGTCTTTATTAGCATGCTTTTTTCATTGATGTGTTATAATACTATCATGTAAAATGCTTCAAACTCTAAGTTGCTGGGTGGTTTACAGAACAAGGTAAACAAGGGTTGCAAAATCCCAATCAACCTGGGAACTTGTCTACAACATCAAATCCTGCACACCTACAGGCAAATTTAAATTAGTAACTCAAAATAACTGGTTCTCCCTGATTCTAGGTATTCCTGAAGTTGCCTAACACTTTAGGATAATTTTTCTGAAGGTGTCCAGCATAATGCACACCTGGCGCCCTGTTGCCAGGACACCCGGAATAAAAACAGATACGGCAAACTGCATCCAGAGAGCTTCCTCTCTAGACTCCCTTGATCTTTTTTATGATGCAATCTGCAACAATAAATCTGTATTGTAAAAGTCGACAGGAGGTTCCACAAGCAATCACATTGAGATTGGGGAAAGAAATCATATTTTCCTCTAAAAACAAGCACCAATCGTGCTAAAAGTGGAACACAGGAACACATGCATGTATGCCAATTAATGAACATTTTGAAAAAGCTCTCTTAATTTTTCTAGTTTTATTTCTTTAGACTGGGCTGGGCAATCGTGTGCTTTACTAGGTCAAGTCCGAGCAGCATTCTTAAAATAAACATTTATAAGCCCAAAGCAGTGAAATACTCCTAAGACTCTGCTCCCTCCTGTGGCAGCAATGTTCCACCATTTCATATGGGTTATACTCCACGATGAATGGGATTGGAAAAGCCTAAGAATCTAGCTGCTCAGATTCCTCACAATGGAAACCGTTACCTAGGAAATTAATGTCTTGTTTTAAAGACTGTGTCATGTTGGCTCCTACAGCTTTGAAACGTTTGATTTCCCTCCTCCCAGGAGAACAGTATAAATGCTTGTTAGGAACGTTTTTGGCAAGGACCAAGACAGAACTATTTGAGGAGCAAAAGGGCCTGGAAAATATAAAGAGAACCCCATGGATGCAGGGACCACATCAAAAAGGCCTCAGATTCATTCAAGAAATAAAGCTTGAGCTATGCACCTACACCCACCTAGGGACGGTCAAACCCATCTGTTTTCCTTTCTCCCGCATCTGGAGTTTTTAAATCTCACGTTCTTTCTCTCCCAGACATGAAAAATGTGGCAAATTTGGGTACATTCTTATCAAAAGGAACTGAAATGAAATCCTCACCCACCTGGACCAGCCAAATTCAATAGGCATGGCTATTCTCAACATGGAGAGGACTATGATGTACCTGCCTACCATAGACCCATTAAAGAGGAGGACCATTTTGGAAATAAGAGGCGGTAACCTAACTCAGCACTAAAGGGATTCAAACCTAGACTTTTGAGAGGTAAGCAATCAAAGCCCTGGGCCTGAATGGATGCACCTGGCAGTCTGAGTCCCCCCCCCCCACATTTGCATTTTTTTACATCTTTTTGTGTCTTGAAAATGAAGACCTCCATGAATTGTGATAAATTCTTATCAAAATCAAACTGAAACAGAATTCTCACCCATCCATATATATAATAAACCTAAAGTTGCAAGACCGGAACCCCTGGCCAGTGCAGCGAAAGACCCCCGTTGCGGTCCCACACCCCTCCTCTGTCCCTCCACCGCCTCGTCCCCAACTCTTGAGTTTCGGTTTCTGCTTCGGCATTTCGACTCCCTGGTCTTCGCTTCCCTCCTGTCAAAGCCACAGAAGGGGATGTTCATCGAGAGATCTATAGCAACAACGGAGAGAAGAAAAGCCGCACAGGCGAACAAGCTGGGAGGTGCAACAGAAACCCAACGGAAAGCACCAACCTCAGCTTCGGGGATGGGGAAGCAGGACTCTGGAGTGCTGTTCTGCCCACCCCACCCCCATCCCCACCCCACTTCAGCTAGCTAGACATGAAAAGAAGTTAATTGGAAAAGCAAGTGTTCAGGGGCACATTTCAACTGACCCGGCAAACAGAAGGTAAAAAGGCAGGCAGTGGCCCAGAATGACCAAGAGGTCGCAGCCCCAGGACGGGGCTATTGTGCCGCTCACATTCCTGCAGGTCGAAGCTCCATTCCCAGGGCAGCTAAGCTGACAGTTTGGTAATGCTTACAGAACACACGTAGGCCCTATTCTGCAAGAAGAACACTGGCTTAAAACCCATCTGGCGTCGTCCACGAGAAGTCCAGCGACGCTGCAAGCCAGCTCTTCTGAAACCGCCCTCCTCTGCCATGACTGATCTTCTCCTGCAATGCGCAGCCTTAGAAGCACATCCGAGGGTGCATTTCCCCGTCTCATGGAACAACCCTGAGGTGAAAGAGGCACGTGTGAACTGGGCCTGCAGCCTGCCCAGAATTCCCTTTGAGGGACTCTGAGGCGGCCATGCAGAGGTTCCGTGACAGGCAAGTCAATATGGAAAGAGTTCCCTGGGAGGCAACAGAAAGAGCTGAGAACTATTAGCCTAAGGGAACATGAGCCAAAGAGAGATAGAGAGAGCTGAGACAAGCAAGCCACAGAGTTAGTTATTCTGAACTCAAGAGTCATGTCCCGAGAGTGTCCACAACTCCCCTGTTCAAACAGCTCCACTGACTTCTGGTCTGTTTCCGGGCACAATTCAAAGTGCTGGTCATGACCTAAAAAGCCCAATACAGCTCAGGTCCAGGTTACCTGAAAGACCGTATTCTCCCTTACGAGCCAGCCTGTCCCCTGAGGCCCTCCTCTCTGTCCCTTCACCATCACAGGCATGCCTGGTGGGAACACGAGAGAGGGCCTTCTTGGTGGCTGCCCCGGGGCTCTGCAACTCCCTTCCCAGGGAAGGTAAGACTAGCTCCCTCCTTGATGAGCTTTCGCAGGCAAGCAAAAACTTTTCTATTTCAGCAAGCCTTTTGGGAGTAGTTTGGACCTTTGTTGATGTCTTGTTTATAACTTGGATTTTTAAAAATTATTTGTATTTTAAATGTTTTAAAATGTTTTAAATATTTTAATATTGTACTGTTTCATTATATTTTTTCATTTTTGTCTATCTCTATCTGTTTTTAACTGTACATGTTTTAATTTGTAAGCTGCCATGAGTCCCAGTAATGGGAAAAAGGCAGGATATAAATAAATATTATTATTATTAATAATAATAATAATTTCTTTGGCATCCTCAATAAAGAACATGACAAACTTAAACCATCAGCTTCCACAGAAGGAGCCCTGGGAATTGTAGTTCTTTGTGAAGATATCCCTAAACCTGAAATGGAAAGATAGGTCTCAAGTTCCCTGCAGACATGGAAAAGAGCCAGGACTGTTAAGTACAGCTAGCACATTGTAGCAGCTAAAGCATGAGACGAGAAATCTCTGGTTCTAACTTCAGCCAGAACATACTAGGGTGGCCTTAGGCAAGCTGCTCTCTCAGGCCGAAACCCACCCGCCCCAAGCAGCCCCAAGAAATCTGCAACATGGAGGCACACGCCCTTAGAGCAGGCGTGTGCAACATGCAGCCCTCCAACTCTCATCAGCCCTAGCTAGCATAGCCAGTGATGAGGGATTTGGGGAATCGTAGGCCAAAACATCTGGAGGGCCACAGGTTGCCCACCTTAGAGAGCTGTTTGCAAGGATGGCAAGCTTTCGTAAACTGCTTTGAACGCATCAAATGAAGTCATGCCACTGAGCTTAGAATCATAGAGTCGTAGAGGTGGAAGGTCCCTTGGAGGTCAACTAGTCCCACCCACTGCTCAATGGTTACTCCAGCATCCCTGACAGATGGCTGTCCAACATCTGATTAAATAGCTCCAGCAAAGGGCAAACCACCATCTCCCAAGGCAGGGGCTGTTCCACTGCCCAACAGCTTGCACCATTAGGACGTTTCACTTAATACTTAACCAAAATCTGCTTCCCTGCAATTTCCACCCATTGGTTCTAGACCTGGCCTCTGAAACTCCCATTTTTTCTTGAACAAGGACAACTTACTGCTTGACAATATGCCCTGGCCAGACACATGTCACCAACCGCCACCTGTCGTTGTTTTACCTACTGAAATAGGAGATGGGTATAGCTTAAAGCCACAATCAGGATTCTGCACCACGGAAATCGAAATTCTGAATTAAACACGTTTGCATAATTGATTCTACTTCTGCGGTCACAAGGAGAGGCAACAGACTACGCAGGGCACTGAAATCCATAGGAACGTAGGACGTTGCGAGTCCAACCCAGTAATGTCAACACCGACTGGCATTGGCTCTCCAGGAGTTTGGGCAGGGCCTTTTCCTGCCCTATCTGGAGGTGCTGAGGATCCCAACTCCGTGTATTGCAAGTCTCAATTCAGTAACTCCCCCTCAGCTTTTACGATTTCACCAGCACTGGCCTCGTTCTCGAGTGACTTTTCACAACCGCGTGGGGCTTCTCTTCTTTAAGGAGAAATAAAAGCCAACGTTCTCAGGGAGCCACATTCTGCCGCCAGCGGTACCTTCTGCAGCTGTCCTTTCTGTACGTCGTCAGAATCGTCGCACGCACACAGCCTCAACAATTGTGTCTGTGTAGATAACACCCCTTTGGTGTGGACGCATGTCTCAGCTTAAAGAGAAAGGAGTTCCCTGCCTTCCCAGGAGGGCTTCTTACTTCTTAGCTCAATTTCATGGGGCGCGTTAAAGTTTTATTACTATTTATACACCACCGTCAATCTGCACAGCACTTTACAGAGAAGTCCCAGTCTTGAAGGAGCTTACAATCTGATGATCGTGCACCATGTTACACAGGAGGTCTTTAATTGGCTCTCCAGTGTATTTATTTCCTACTTTTACAAGCCACGGGGTCAAGAAAGGCGAGCTGGATTGGAGCAGCGGAGTTGGCGGCAGGCGGGGAGCACACACAACTGTTTAACAGACATACATCAGGCGGGGGGGGGGGGGGGGGATACCACCTATCCAATTTATTTTCACTTAAAAGCAACTGCTTCCTCCCAGTCCTCATTACTGACACAGCTGTGTCAATGTGAAAAGAACTTTGCCACGAAATCCAGATCTCCTGGATAACATGTCGTTTGGCCCCAAATTTTGACAGGAGAGGAAGAAGAGTAACATGGGATGAAGGAACACATGCAGTTCACACACACACACAGTTACAGTGAGGGATGAGAATTAATACCTGACAGAATACCTTTCCCAATACGAACGTTCACATCTAAGGTCCTCTTCCAAGTGCTTTCTACGAGGGAAGCTCGAAGGTCGGCAAACGGAGAAGGCCTTCTCTGTGGTGGCCCCCCAATTGTGGAACAATCTCCCCGACAAGGCCCGCCTGGCGCCAACATTATTATATTTTCAGCGCCAGGTCAAGACTTCCTCTTCAATCAGGCATTCAGCAATATCTGATGAGCCTGGATCTGTTTTTTTGTTGTTTTTGTTGTTTAGGCTTATAGCTTTTTAAAGTTATTATAGTGTTGTTATTATTGTGTATATTGTATGTTTTTTGCAGTTTAAATTTTTGTATATTTTTTAAAGTGTTTTAATCTTATGTTAACTGCCCAGAGAGCTTCGAGTATGGGGTGGTATACAAACGCAATAAATAAATAAATAAATAAATAAAGGATCAAGGCAAAGCCTTCACAATGAGGAATTTCAAGGAAAATCTGAACGAAGGGATTTGAGAACTGGAAGTTGCCCTAATCATTGGAATGGGGCAGGTTAGAAATTTAAAAGAAAGCACAGCCCCTGCAGGTGTCTGACGTGGGTTCTTAAGACACTTGCAAGCCACAGTGGGAACTGCCACCAACGCCCATCAGTCCCCAGAGCATGCTTCAAGCTCTCCAAGCAGCGGCACAGTAATAAGGGCTTGCATCAATAGGCCTTTTAATCGGCAAGGCTCTGAAAAACATCTGGCCCAGCCTGTCATCCCCTTCAATTATCTTCTTGTTTTACTCATGGCAGGGTGCTTGAATGAGTCCAAAGAAGCCGGTTGAGAAGCAATTCCATCCAAGCCATGCCAAGTCCTGGGGCCCAGAGGTCTCTGCTTCCAGAACTCTGACGGCTGCAGCTTTCCAAGAGTATTGTAAACACTCAGACGTGTGGCAGTGCATAAATAAGATTAAAAGTGGACATTGCTCTGCCACATTCTGATGGTGCGTTATGAATTTGAACAAGGCAGACAGCTTGGGATTAAAGTCAACATCAGAGACCTCTAGAAAGGGCTCCGATTCCCATTTTGAGTTCCACTTAACCTTTTATGTCTCTATGCCACCATGAAGCAGTTTACAGGAGAAAAGCATAAATATTCCAATAATGTGTCTCCTGTTTTTCTCAGTGGCCCGAGATCTGCAAATGGGATTCTTCCGATCAGCCATTACCAAAATCAATCATATGCTTTTAACCCCCTGGTTCCAGATGGTAGTTATGGGTGCCTCTACAAGAGGCATTTAAAGCTCTTTCAAGGCACATTAAAAAAATTACCTCTACAAGAACGGAGCGCAAATCGGGCGTAGAGGCGCGTTATCCCCCCGATTATGCGCATTATCGAATGCGCGATAAATCGCGAGTTTTATTTTGCTCCGTCCGTTAAAGCGCATTTTGACTGTGTGAATAAGCGCTTATATGAATTAACTACTTGTAAAGCGCATTTTGGACATCTGTTAATGCGCTTCGCCGCCTCTCGCCGCTTCTCGTGCAGAGATTAGGCGTAAATGCGGTTCTGCGATTATGCGCATAATCGCCTAACCAGGCGCAAAAGCGAATCCTTGTAGAGGGGACCTAAGTCTGTGGCTAAACTTCAACATGCCCAACTGAAACAGCCACATGCTGCTTCCCTGTTTACACCTGCCTCCCCCGGGGTCAAATTTTAGATTGCAAGTGCCTCGGGGCAGAGACCTAACCTGTCACACTCTGCAAAGAATCAGGTTCATTTATGGTAGAAAGGAACAGCCAACAATCAGAGTGCTCAGTGATCCAATTCACAAGTCACAACCACCTATGTGTGTGTTTTTTAACCCCGGACAAGCCAAAGTTCCTGATTCACACATCATGGCAAACAACCCATGGACAGAGTGTTACTGGTTTGTTTACCACTGCCACTCATTGCAAGAGTGTAGACCTGCACAACAAGCCAGCATTTTTTTAAAAAAAAACACTAAGTTGCTGTGACATGCAAACCCGGCCAGTGCCTCATGACCAGCAGAAGCAGAATAAGTTATGCAAAATCAATCAGTCCATGCCTTTTAAAGACCGTCTGCATAGCCACCCGCCTCCAAGTACCTCCTTTAGCAGTGGTATGTTACTCTACAGAAGGCCTTTTCAACAGTGGCACCTCGGGAATTGAATAGCATTTGAAAAGGCAGTCCTTTGGTGCCCACAATCCAGGCAAAACCATTTATCAATCCGTGTATTTTAACTTTTAAGTTGCAGTACATTTTAGCTGGTTTTCCAACTGGAATCCTAGGCTGCCTCTACAAGAGAGGTTTAACGCTCTTTCAAGGCGCTTTAAAAAAATTACCTCTACAAGAACGGAGCGCAAATCGGGCGTAGAGGCGCGTTATTTCTCCGATTATGCGCATTATCGAATGCGCGTTAAACAGCGAGTTTTAT
The DNA here is from genome assembly GCA_029215795.1 of Anniella stebbinsi. Lineage (NCBI taxonomy): Eukaryota > Metazoa > Chordata > Lepidosauria > Squamata > Anniellidae > Anniella > Anniella stebbinsi. Next base: position 116,640,145 of record JARDYH010000006.1, read on the forward strand.
TTTGCTCCGGCCGTTAAAGCGCATTTTGCCTATGTGAACAAGTGCTTATGCGCATTAACTACTTGTAAAGCGCATTTTGGTCATCCGTTAATGCGCTTCGCCGCCTCTTGCCGCCTCTCGTGCAGAGGTATTAGGCGTAAATGTGCTTCAGCGATTATGCGCATAATCGCCTAACCAGGCGCAAAAGCGAATCCTTGTAGAGGGGACCCTAAACAGGTTGAAAGGCAGTATAAAATGTTTAAAATAATAAAAGGAAATTAAAAGGAAAGGAAAGCCATAACAAGGCATAGAATCCCACGGTCCCTGGGAAAGCGTACACAGGGGCCATAGGATAAATCATAAAATCATAGAATAGTAGAGTTGGAAGGGGCTTATAAGGCCATCAGATCTCCCCCTCTGAGTTCTAAAACAGAGATCCACCCGGGGAGGGAAAGATTCAACCTCAGGTGTCCCCTTCCAGCCTTCTGCGGAAACCTCTCCAGCTCCTTGCTTCTCCGGAGTTGAGATCAGATGTCGGTTCGACGCAAACAGGGAGGTCAGGAGGGGTGTCATGGGCAAATTGAAGGAGTCTTTGGATCCACGTTCTGGATCCACAGCCCCAGACACCCCCGGATATGCACGGGTGTGTATCCCTGCCCTGGAGCTGGCGTACATAGTTTCCATCCCAAGGAAAGTGATGGGAGGGAAATCGTTAAAGAAAAACAAAGCTCTGAAAGGAAGAATATAGGCAGACAGACAGACAAACGTTTCTCCCTCCCTTCTGCCCTGTCGGTGCAAGTTTGGAACCTGGATGGGCCTGCAGATCAATGTAGGGACTGCTTCAGGGATCAGCATCCGCAGCATCAGCCAGTCCCCAACTCTACCTGAAACTCTTTATGCCCCTTCTTCACTCTGGAGGAATCGGGACCGTACCAATGAGATGGAAATTAACTGTATTGTTCGTTTGGTCAATGAACTCCACCTCCGAAGCCTCATACCCAATTTTTCCCTTTGTATGTTTGTGTTGAGATGTTACGTGCCCTTATTCTTCAGGAGAGAGTGGGCTGGAAGGAAGACCCATATCTCCGAGCAGAAAAAATCTTTTGGGTGTACTTTAGCATCTCTGGCTTTTCAAAGCCAAGTCCTATTACTCATATTGTCCTAACAAACAAACAGATAACAAAGGAACCTCTGTCCAGTGGTTCTGCACCTTTGGTGCTCAAAAATATGGAAAGCTGATCATTGGCACATCCTCTTTGCAAAGGCCTCGACATGGGAAAGCGAGTCCATTTCCAAACGGTGCTGCACATGAACACACCTAAGACTTAATGGCCCTTGTTTGTTAGTTTTAAAATGGACATTTAAAATATAGCACTGAAGTTTGTAGGGTGACTATTTTCTTACAAGGATCCCACATATCCGCATCATGCTATTCTGCAGCTCAGGATTTGGCATCCCAAGAACCTGAACTTTCAAGGAGGGCTAATGTTGTCTCTATCTTCAAAAAGGGAAAAAAGGAGGAATCTGGGAACTACAGACCAGTTAGTCTGACATCATTCCCTGGGAAAATTTTGTAGCAGATTATAAAGAAGTCAATCTGTAAGCACCTTGAAAACAATGTAGTGATTACTAGAAGCTAGCATGGATTTGTCAAGAACAAATCCTGCCGGACTAATCTGATCTCATTTTTTGATTGAGTAACCTCCCTTGTAGACTGTGGGAATGCTGTGGACATAATATATCTTGACTTCCACAAAGCTTTTGACTAAGTACTCCATGACATTCTGATTAGGAAACTAGCTAAAAGTGGGCTAGACAGAACAACTATTAGGTGGATCTACAGTTGGCTATAGACTTAAGACTCGAAGAGTGCTTATCAATGGTACCTTCTCAAACTGGGTGGGAGGTAACGAGAGGCATACTGCAGGGCTCAGTCCTGGGCCCAGTGCTCTTCCAACATTTTTATTAATGATTTGGACAAGGAAGTGCAGGGAATGCTTGTCAAATTTGCAGATGGCACAAAATTGGGTGGGATCGCTAATACCCTGGAGGATAGAAACAAACTCCAAAGTGAACTTGATAGACTGCAGTGCTGGGCTGAAAACAACAGAATGTAATTTAATAGGAAGTTAATATGAATAAATACCAAGTTGTACACCTAGGAAAAAGAAACCTAATGCACGGTTACAAGATGAGGGATACTTGGCTCAGCAATGCTACAAGCAAGAAGCATCTTGGAATTGTTGTAGATCACAAGCTGAATATGAGCCAACAGGGTGATGTGGCTGCAATAAAAACAAATGCTATTTTGGGCTGCATTAATAGAAGAATGGCTTCCAAATCATGCAAGGTACTGGTTCCCCTCTATTCGGCACTGGTCAGGCCCCATCTTGAACATTGTGTCCAGTTCTGGGCACCACACTTCAAGAAGGTTGCAGACAAGCTGGAGCATGTTCAGAGGAGGGCAATGAGGATGATCAGGGGTCTGGAAACAAAGCCCTATGAGGAGAGACTGAAAGAACTGGGCATGTTTAGCCTGGAGAAGAGAAGACTGAGGGGAAACATGATAGCACTCTTCAAATACTTGAAAGGTTGTCACACAGAGGAGGGACAGGATCTCTTCTCGATCAACCCAGAATTCAGGACACGGAATAATGGGCTCAAGTTACAGGAAGCCAGATTCCGGCTGGACATCAGGAAAAACTTCCTGACTGTTAGAGCAGTACGACAATGGAACCCATGACCTAGGGAGGTGGTGGGCTCTCCCATACTAGAGGCCTTCAAGAGGCAGCTAGACAGCCAACTGTCAGGTATGCTTTAAGGTGGATTCCTGTATTGAGCAGGGGGTTGGACTCGACGGCCTTAGAGGCACCTTCCAACTCAATTTTTTTTCCCCCCAGAAACAAGATTTTTAGCCTTTGTGGTAGTGGAAAACACCCTGGAAATGCATCCGTAGCACCTGGAGCAGGAGCAGAATTTGGGGAAGCAGGAAAAAGGCCAGGCACGGTTACCAAATTTCAGGATGGGGAACCCCAGTGCCCCTCGTTCCCCTATGGATGTAAATTAACCGCATTTGGACTATTCATCAACTTTATACCCTCCCGTCTCTGCAGTCTTGTTACGCTTTGCTCCCTCCTTCACCCATCCACACCCACACACAAGTTATTTGAAAGCCTTCACAGAAGAAGCTGTGAAGATGTACTTTGCTTAAATTATATACCGAATTTTCTTGGCACTTAACTCACATCTCTGTTTTAAAGGGCTGGTAAATAAGCCCAAGCTACTTCATGGAACGCCAGGGTTTGTAACACCAACGCTGTTAAATCCAGCACGTGCACACAACAGACTCACGCACGCCTACCTCAAACTCAAGACACCCTTCTCAAGTATGGTGTCAAGTTTTCTCTCTAGACCACTACAAGGTGCACTGAGTTGTCCCTAATACAAAAGCTTACCTGCCAAAGATACCTGTATAGCTGCTAAAATATAGCATTTGAGAGCTGGAACTGACAGCTATGCAGGCATATAATGAAGATACGGATATTTAAGAGCAAGAGATCCAAGGTGCACATGAGATGACTCTTTCCCTCAATAGCCCCATGGCAAAATAATACCCCTGTGATAAAATTACTAGTTAATTGCTAATTGCTGGCATACAAGCATTATTCATTATGCGGCAAATTATCTTACGTGGAGATTCTTTCACGAGCACACTAGCCCTGAGATACTGAGAAACAGAGTGGCCACTTGGTAAATTTTTCACCAGACAGAATCATCACTGTCAGGGCTTCTCTATGTTGGAGCAAAAATCTTGCACCCTTCCCAGGGGCTTCTTTTCCCAAAGTCCTTGCGAGATGATGATCAGCACAATACATATGCTTCCCCCCTTTTTTAAAGCGGTGTGTGTGTGTGTGTTTGCTTGTTGGGCAAGTTCCATATGTTCCATTAATACAGCCAGTAGATGGTGTTGCAATATTGCTTGATTCAAAAAATATTACTGCATTTTCGGCAAGTTAAAAAACGCCAGAATAAAGCTTAAAAATGACAGGAGAGGCAGAGGAGGTTGACAACATAGTGAAAAGGACCCACAAACTTCTGTAAGTGACGGCCACGAGTGCATAATAAAAGCCTCGTGTGAAGAGGGCCTTAGTTTTCTGGGAATGAGAAGCTACGCAATAGCATAAGCCTGCTGCTTTGTTGACTAGTGTGCCCATATTTCAAAGATCCTTTGTCAGGGGATGTCACCAGATCTTATGAAAGTGGCCAATTCATTTAACTCACTCACCACAGCTATGCAGCATGACGGCAAGCACATGAAATCCACACAGCCCTGAGTATAACCCCAACAAGACAAGAAGCAACATTAAGTTCACTCATGGGAATGTTTGGAGAGCCACATGCCACAATCCCTATTCACAAATGCAGTGTGCACGCTGGCCCTGTCTCTTCACCATACCCAAACCTTGTGCACTTGGGATCCTGTCCCATCTGCACAAGAGCAGACATCCCCATAGTATATGCTCCATCTGCGTGCCCTGCGCTCTACAAAAATAGAGAAATGCATTTTGCATATTTGCAGCCCGTGAACTTTGAGCTGTACTTGCATTCACCTCATGAGCAGATAGAACTGTAATTTCATGGAGTGTGGCACCAGGAAGGCCGGGGCCAGAGGGTGCAATCCTGCCTCCATTTTCTACGCTCCAACTGCACGGGGGGGGGGGGTTGAGAGAGGCTGTATGGGAGGCCAAAGTGGGAGGAAAGGCCCCCACATCTTGACCTTTGATAGGAAGAGACAGCCCCCTTTTTTCTGGTCTCAGCAGGCCCAAAAGACAAGAATTTGCATTTGATTAGCTGCTCACTCCTATGCTGCCAAATCTACAACACGTTGCTATCTTATCATTCGATTTTTAAAATTCATTGCCCACTTCCCGGTGTCGCCCGAATTAAATTACTCTCCTCTCCTCCTGGAATAGACAGTTTGATAGCAGGAGACGCTGCCTTCCCTTTTGCCTCCCATCGGCTGCACAATGCACACGGCACAATCCCGAAAGCTCAGAGAATGCACTAGGGAACGTGGCCTTCTTACTGTTAGACTTTCTATACATACACACACACACACATTATGAGAGATGGCATCAGCTTCTGAAAGAGCCCTCTTCTTTGATGGATCGCAAGAGAACTCTATTTTTGGCAGAGGGGGAAATTGGGCACTTCACCGGAGATGGTACCAGCCCTCTTGAAAAGAATAGCAAGGGGAAACAAGTCTTGCTGAAGGGGACAGGAGAGACACATCTGGCGCGTTGCCCTTGCCAGAAAGAAACAGCCTTCCGGAGGGGGTTGCAGGGCTTGAACAAGGAGTCACAAGAGCTGGCCCACAATGCTCTTTTTCAGCATGTCTGGAGGGCACTGGGTTGGGGAAGGCTGGGGGAGGGATGAGTCAGCTGTTCAAGCTCAGACACAGAAAACACTGTGAAAAAGAATCCACCGGATCCCGGGGTCCATCGCGAGCTATGTAACGCCATGGTCTCCCCGTTCCAGGCACGCTTGCGCAACCAGCCCTCCATACCTTTTTCTGCTGCTTGTGAAAACTGCTTGGTTTCCATTACGATCATTCACACGCATTGCAAGGGACAGTCCGGTCACCTGGCCCCTAGGGATGTTTCTGGCTCTGCTATCGCTGTTTCAGCAGAGACAGAAGCAGGTTCTCTGAGCCACTGTTAACAGGGGCTGGCCAACGAGACCATATTACGCCAGTCCTTTTCCAGCTTCACTGGCTGCCGGTCCAGGTTGGGGCCCGATTCAAAGTGCTGGTATTAACTTTCAAAGCCCTAAATGGCTTGGAGCCAGGTTATCTGAAGGAACGCCTCCTCCCATATGTATCTGCCCAGACCTTAAGATCATCCTCAGGGGTCCTTCTCCGTGAGCCCCTGCCAAAGGAAGTGAGGCAGGTGGCTACCAGGAGGAGGGCCTTCTCTGCTGTGGCACCCCGGCTATGGAATGAGCTCCCTAGAGAGGTTCACCTGGCACCTACATTATACTCTTTTAGACGCCAAGTGAAGACCTTTTTATTTTCTCAGTATTTTTAACAGTATGTTAGTCTTTGCTGTTTTAAATTTGTATTTTAAATCTGTATTGCTGCTTGGTTTTATCCTGCTTGTGTTCTTCTATTGTATTTTTATGCTACGTTTTTATACTGTCGTTGTTTTATATTTTGAATAATTGTTATGGTTGTGATTTTTGTAAACCGCCCAGAGAGCTTCAGCTATTGGGCGGTATAAAAATGCAATAAATAAATAAATAAATATTGTCCCAAGCACAGCCAGAACACCAGCTCTTTTTTAATGTGGTGTACACGTCACGGCATTCCAGTGGAGTGGACTGCGCAGGTACCTTTGATTCTATGACACATGACAGGTTAGCCTTGCTTCCCTGGGTGTATTATGATTACTATTATTATGATTATCTTTATTTGTATCCCGCCTTTTGCCCAATGCTGGGCCTCAAGGCAGCTTTACAAAATCAAAACATATACAGTTAAGAGCTATAAATAAGAGATATAGAAAAGTTAAAAATATCATGAAATAGGTTTCAATATTAATATAGTTCAACATTTAAAGTACATATTAAAATTTAAAAGTCTTAAACATATTCACCACAAGGCCTGCCGGAATAAGGAAGTTTTTGCGTGCTTCCGGAAACACATCAAGGAGGGAGCCAGTCTAGCTTCCCTGGGAAGGGAGTTCCAGAGCACTGAAGCAGCCACCGAAAAGGCCCTTTCCTGCGTTCCCACCAGCCGTTGTCTGTAATGGTGGTGGGACCAAGAGAAGGGCTTCCCCTGAAGATCTCAAAGCACAGGCAGGCTCATTACGGAGAATACAGTTTTTCAGATAACCTGGACCCAAGCCATATAGGGCTTTATATAGGGTTGCCATACATCCCAGAAAACCAGGACTGTCACGGATTCTAGACAATTCCAAAATGTCCTGTCCAGTTGGTCAAGAATCCCGGATTCCCAGTCCAGCTGGCTGTAGAAATTCTGATCTTTAAAATGGTGCCTTGAGCCTGTTCAGCAGAGAAAATGACGCATCAATTTGGCGCCTTTTCTAGCGGGCCGCCGCTCCTCCACTAAGCTCAGCTGTGACTCACCTTATTGTGCCTGCGGCTGCGTAGAACAGAAAGAACACCAGGGAAAGACCCACATGCTCTCCTTGGGCTGCCTGTGTTTGGGGAGTTTGCTTGTTTGCGGTCAGTGCTTTGGAGTAAGCGCCAGGCAGAGACGCTGGGTTTGTGGGGGCAGAAAGAGAGTTTTATGGGGGAGGAGGGAGGGGGGAAGGAGAGGAAAGGAAAGGAGGAAGGGGAGAAAGGAAAGTCCCTCCCATAAAAACTGCCCTTCAAAAATCCACCTCCTTAGATTTGGGGTGCAAGCCTCAAATCTGTTACCCTATTTCTTCGATTCTAAGAGGCACTTTTTTCCCCATATAAACATCTCTAAAAATAGGGTGCATCTTAGAATCGATGGCGATTTCCCCACACTTAGAATCAAAGCTTTTTTCCTGTTGGTGGTACTGAAATTAAGGTGCGTGTTACAATTGATGGTGTCTTAGAATTGAAGAAATACGGTACTTGGAAATAAGTTGTAAGATGTCTGGTTTTACAATTATTGTTGTTTTAATTTAAAAATGCATTTTGCTAAAATGTGAAGTACCTTTTGTGTTATGTGTGTAGAAAAATATTTCTCAATCAAAAAGAAATAAAACAAAAACATTACTTTGCAAAAAAGCAAACTTTAATTGTAACTGAATAAAATACAGTTAAGGAGATTTTCATCTGGGTTTTAAAAACAAAAAATATACACATAACAGCACGATCCAGCTACTATTAAACACTTTTAGCTGCCTAAACTTATGCATGTTTAATTAGAAGTAATTTCCACAGAACTCACTGGGACTTACTTCTGAGTAGACACACAGTAAGTCCAATTGTCTGCAGTGGAGCTTGCTTTCAGGACAGGTGAATGTGCTGGGTTGCTCAGACAGAAGTCCCCCTGTGGTTCAATGGGTCTTACTCCCAGGTAAGCATGCATGGAATTGCTGCCTTAAAAGTGCTTAACTTTGGTTGGATCATTCCTTAAGTTTAATTTGGGATGTGTGTGTGTGTAGCCTTTTAAATATGTATAGAAAAATCAACATTATTGTTGTTGTTATTTACATTTCATTTTGAACTCTTCAGTTACTGGCACCGAACAGTACATGCTCTGCTAGAGCCACCACTTGAACACAAAGTAGACGGCTACTTTGAGGTTAAAAGATATCTTTTAACATTAATATCCTTAATATCCTACGGTAACTACTTGGGTGACTGGGTTGGGAGTAAGTCTCTGTGTAGAATTCTCCTCTAGCCTTTGAGAACTAGTGGAGAAATGTAATTTAGTGTCATTTTTTTGATTGCTTAAACTGTTCTTTGCCTATTATTTATTTGCAGATGCTTAAATACTTTAGGCTGCAATCCTATACATGCTTACCTGGGAATAAGTCCTATTTAACTCAATGGGATTTATTTCTGAGTAGACACACAAAGGTTTGCCGCTGTTAGGTAGCTTTCTTTCTTTCCTTAGTCCTTTACATATTGCACAGGTTTTTTTTTTAAAAAAATCCTAGCCCCCCCCCCCCAAAAAAAAGTTGTCCCGGTTTTGTGGATTCAGAATATGGCAACCCTTCGCTTTATAGGTCATAACCAGCACTTTGAATTGTGCCTGGAAACAGTCTGGAAGCCAGTGGAGCTGTTTTAACAGAGGAGTCGTATGCTCCCTGTAACCAACCCTGGTCAACAATCTGGTTGCAGCTCTTTGAACCAGCTGAAGTTTCCGAGCGCTCTTCAAAGGCAGCCCCACATAGAGCGCGTTACAGTAATCCAATTGGGATGTAACTAACGGTGTGTGTGTCACCGTGGCCAGGTCAGATATCTCCAGGAACAGGCGCAGCTGGCGCACTAGCATTAACTGTGCAAATGCACTCCTGGCCACCGCCAAAACCTGGGCATCCTGGCTCAGGGCTGAATCCAGGAGTTGAATCCAAGCTGCGGACCTTTGTAACCCCATCCAGCACAAGCTGAATCCTTATTCCCTGATCTGACCTTCGACTGACCAGGAGCACCTCTGCCTTGTCTGGATTAAGCTTCCATTTTACAGAAGCAACAGGAAGCAGAATAGCAACACAAGTCCAGATCTTCAAATGCTGGCTGCTTTCTGGTCGCCATGGCAGCAAGAAGTTCTCCTACCTAAGCCAGAGTTCCAAATACCTGCCTTGGCTTATTGCCATGTATTGCATTAACTGTGCATGGCAGCCAATGGGTTTTCTAAGGCCCCCTCTACAAGAATTCGGCTTGGCGCCTGGTTGTCCAATTATGCGCATCTTCTCACGATCACTGTTACGATAATGACTGATCGAGGGAGGCGGTTAAGCACGTAACTGGTGGCCCAACTGGTAGTTTGAAACGTGCTTTAAAGTGGCTGAAAAGCGGAGAATCGCTTGTTTACATGGTCAAAATGCGCTTTAACGGCCAAAACTCGCTATTTAACGCGCATTCGATAATGCGCATAATCGGAGAGAAAACGCGCTTCTACCCCTGATTTGCGCTCTGCTCTTGTAGAGGTAAAAATTTTAATGAGACTTGAAAGAGCTTTAAACCTCTCGTGTAGAGGCACCCTAAGAGGGGAATTTATACCTTGCAATTCCATCTGCAGCACATGTGATCAACGAAGTTGGCCTTATATCGTCTTTTGACCCGCTCTCCTCACCCTACTCAGTGTTGCAGTCTGTGTGGGCAACCATGCACTAGGAAAGCATCACAAGAGCTTGGTGGATGACATCCTTCAGTTTTAAATCTGTATTTTAAAATTGTATTTGAAATCTGCATTGCTGCATGGTGTTTTTTTTTTTACCCTGGTTGTGTTTTTATATTGGATTTTTAGATCATGTTTTTATACTGATGGTTTAAATTTCTGTGAACCGCCCAGAGAGCTTTGGGTATTGGGCGGTATATAAATGTAATCAATCAATCAATCAATGAAAGGTTTGACCTTTTCGGCTCCAAGTAGGGTGACCAGATAAAATCCAGGTCAGGGCTCATGTAACTTTAACAGTTGCAGAGAAAAGGGAATTTCAGCCAGTGTCATTTGTATGCAATTAGTTCCTGGTGATATTCCCTCTTCATCACAACTGTTAAAGTTGCAGGGGCCCTGCCTTCTTTTGTATACGGTCACTCTAGTATAGTGCCTGCACCTTTAACTGTTGTGATGATGATCAGGGAATTTCACCAGGAACTCATTGCATACAAATGACACTGGCTGAAATTCCCTTTTCTCTACAACTGTTCAAGTTACATGAGCCCTGACCTGGATTTTATCTGGTCACCCTAGCTCCAAGGGCCTCATCTGGCATTGGCTGGGAGCCACACAAGCGCACACAGTGCGATGTGGGAGAGGCTTTAACCTAGATGGGCACTCCTGCTCAAGATCCACATACAAAAACCCCGTGGCCCACAGCATGCCGGCAGCAAGTGAAACTTACTTTGGAAAGCTCTGCTCCTGTCTGCAGCACACACGGATCAGTAGTGAGAGAGCTTCCCTGACTGTCTTCTGGAAGCAGCTTCCAGACTCAGAGGAAAGTGGTCAGAGCCCTCGGTCACAGCACCTGCTGGAAGCTCTCCGATGCAAGAGCATCTTCCCACGAGCACCTGAATGTAATGAGAGCAACTGCTGCAGAACCAGAAGTGGCGGGAATCAGTTGGATCAAGGGGCACGAAGGTGGGGAGAAAATCATCCTGACTTGGGGAGGGAACTGGTGCAGGTAGCAGCAAATTAAATCGCCATGGGGAGGGGGGGGGGGTTGTTATTTACTTATTTACTGCATTTCCATACCGCCCAATAGCCGAAGCTCTCTGGGCGGTTTACAAAAATGAAAACCATGAAAACCATTGAAAATATAAAACAAACAACAGAGTAAAAACATAATATAAAACACAGAATTTACTTCAATCAGCCAGAACTAGGCTGACGAGTGTTACCCAGGGGACCTTCTCTTCTGCCGCTCCCAGACTATGGAGTTGCCTGCCGGGAGAGATTCGACAACTTAGCAACCTTCTTGAATTTAAGAGAGCAGTGAAGACTGATCTCTTCCGGCAGGCCTACCTAGTTGAACTTTAAGATGTTTTCAATAATGTATTAGTTTTATTTGTTTTTAATGTTCTATCTATTTTATGGTCTTTGTATTTATATTTATTGTTGTTCCCTGCCTCAATCCAGAGGGAGAGGCGGGTAAGAAATAAATAAATATATTATTATTATTATTATTATTATTATTATTAAAGTACACCCAGGGTAAAACTGAGCAGCAATGCAGAAATCTACAGAGCTTTGAAATACAGATTTAAAACAGCAAAGTTTAAAAATTAAGCTGATAAGCTGCTAAAATACTGAGAAAATAAAAAGGTCTTCACCTGGTGTCTAAAAGAGTATAATGTAGGTGCCAGACGAACCTCTCTAGGGAGCTCATTCCATATCCAGGGTGCCACAGCAGAGAAGGCCCTCCTCCTGGTAGCCACCTGCCTCAATTCCTTTGGCAGGGGCTCGCGGAGAAGGGCCCCTGAGGATGACAACAGTGGGGTGGTCTGGGGCACACTTTCAGTTCTCTGGGGACCGCATGTGGGTTGCACACCCGTCTTAGGATTTGGATCCCTTCACACCCAGTCAGCACACACCTCCTGCACACTCCTCTACCAGCAAGCCTGCACTCCAAACTGATACAACGGCTGAAACGGCTATCAAATAATCCTGTGATTTCTCATGAGGCACGGCTGCTGAGGACTCTTTGTTAGAGATCTTCAAGGACCCGGGCAGAGGGAATGACTAGAATCCCAGTTTAAGCTTTGGTGCAGATGGGCCTTTCAGAAGCCTTGGGACACTGTTAGAATATGAGAACATGTACAATTTGGGGACCACGTTTTAAACGGAAGTATTCTTTGGCTGGGCACGCCTCCCAGGTCTCACAGGCTTGCCTCACTCTCTGCCAAACTTAATTTTAATTTTAATTTTCACATAGCAGCACATACAAATATAATATACTGCTATGCTCACACTGCCTGTTTGGGTATTCTGATACATGGCCCCCTCCACAAGGATGCGCTTTTGCGCCCGGTTCGGCGATTATGCGCATTATCGCGGATGCGCATTTACTCCTAATCCCTCTGCACGGGAGGCGGCGAGAGGCGGCGAAGCGCATTAATTGATGTCCAAAAAGCGGTTTACAAGAAGTTAATGCGCATAATCGCTTGTTCACACGGCGAAAATGCGCTTTAACGGCCGGAGCAAAATAAAAGTCGCTATTTAACGCGCATTCGATAATGCGCATAATCCGGGAGATAACGCGCCTCTACGCCCGTTTTGCGCTCTGCTGGTGTGGAGGTAAAATTTATAATGAGCCTTCAAAGAGCATTAAACCTCTCTTGTGGAGGTAGCCCATAACTGGGAATCGTGCTGTTCACCAGAACGGATCCTCACAGCATAGGCTGGAGTGGCTGTAACAAAAAGGCTCAAATTAAATAAACCGCATAATAACACAGACTTGACACCCATCAGATTGATTAAACAGCTGGAGATAAAAATCTGCCTCTGCTTTAGATGAGCAGCCGAGGGGGGGGGGGGGAGAGAGGTAGTATAAATATATTTGAAGAAACCTCATAAAATGGCTTCAGCCTGAAGAACGGCTGCAGCAGCATCTCTCTGCAATCGCTATTAAAATAATGAGAAATTTCATCATCATTAGCAAGGCATTTAATGGCTGCCTGCCAGGACGGTACCTCAGCAGCCATGGTTAATTCCACTTAAGTGCCTGTGGACCAGGGTTATGGGGTCAGATGTGGCTGCAATGGATCATGGGAGATCCAGGCTTTGCAAGCATAAGGCCAAATGCTAGAAGGTCTTTCAAAATCCCCCTTCAGACTAAAACGGTGAACAGCCTGCCAGAAATTACATTCACTTTTACATTGACCTTTTTAAAAAACAAACACGCACCAGACTCTCGATCCAAAACGGGTTTATGCCCAGTATTTTGGGAAGGGAGATTTAATTTTTGCATGCATTCGCATAAAGGGAAAAACTGTTTTCCAGCTGCAGTGCCTGGACGCAGAGATATCGTTCTTCCCAGGATGCTTGAATAGCAGGGGGGAACAGGTAGAGAAGGGACAAGACAGAGTCATGAAAGAGAATAAGACAGGAGAAAAGGTCAAGTAACACACCCACCTGCCCAAAAAGAACTGAAGTTGGCATTCAAAGCCTTCAGAGACATTAAAGCTAATCCTTAAAAGGCCAATGGTATTTATTTAAATTGCCATGGCCTGGAAAAGCCGCTCTAGAGAGATGGTGACAACTACAGCTGCCAGGAAGGCTGGAGAACTGAACCAGTGGGAAGACTCCAGGACGTAGCAGCAAGTCCATGCTTTGGCTGCAGAGGGCCTCAGGTTGAGTCCCCAACACCTGCAGGTAATAGGATAAAGGACCTGAACTCGGAAAGATGCTGGCGGGCCCTACAAAAAAGCAGAAATCCAGGATGTTTTAGCTTAAAGCTCTTACTGCTAGTAACTAAATCTTAGGAGCGGCATTTCAGCCTTTTAGAATGGGGGGAAATTACACTCAAGCCAGACAGCGCCAAACAATCCCCACTTGGGAGGTGGAAAGGGAGATGGGGCCACCTGAGGATTCCTGGATGGCTGGATTTGGGTCCTCAGGGGCCAAATTTGGCCCACAGGCCTGATGTGCAGCACCCCTGTTGTAAACATATGGCTGAATTGCAGCTCAACTTCCAAGGCTCCGTTGAGGAAAGAGGTAAAGACATTTGGAACAAGCGAGAGCAGAAAGGTTTTTCTGGAACTAGGAAATAGAAACTATTTTCTGGGTTTTCAGATCAACTAATTTCCAGTACGTCTTCTTTTATCTGGTTTTAGCTGTTTGTCAAATGAAACATTTTGACCTGTGCCGAACCTTTTGGATGGGATGGTCTGGAAATCTAAAAGCTGGTCAATATCATTCCTGTACTTCTACGCCGTTCTTCTTCTAGGCAACTGGCTCCTGGGAAGCCTTTGCCGCTGTGCTCTGAGAGCGAGGCAACAGGGACCCGCCCTGGCATCTTTGCCACTTCCTCGGAAGGTTCTAGAAAGACGCACTCATGAAATGCAGCAGAGAAGCGCCAAAAGCTGCCGCATCGCCTCCACTCCTGATAGGTAGGAAGGTGTGGCTAGAAACATACAGTCCTATGGAAAGCTGACGTTTTAAGGAGGTGCCACACCACCAGCTCAAGGAGGAGTCCTAGCTCAGTGGTAGAGCACACGCTTTGCATGCAGAAGGCCTCAGGTCGAGTCCCCAACACCTGCAGGTAATAGGATAAAGGACCGGCCCTGGGAATGACACTGGCAAGCCTTTTCTTGCCTCCTGAGTGGGCCAGGCTGACAGACCAATTGAGGATGCTGAACAGCACCACCGGCAGCTACTGCTGCCGGCAGTGGAAATGGAGAGGGGCTTGGGCGGTGCTGGGGCAGGAGTTGACCCCGGGGGTCCCGTCTCTGCCTCCTTCTCAAGCGGCTGGGGCAGGGCTGACAGTAGCCATGCTGAGGGATACTGTCCAGCAGCAGCAGTCAAAAGAAGGTGGAGATGGAGAAAGCTCTGGTCGGCAGCAAGAGAAGACAAAACAGCAGGAAAGACGCTGGCCAGAGAATTCGGGCGAACTGTTGCGTGACAGCCCGAGACAAAGATGAACTAATGATTTGGGTTCCTATAAGGCAGCCTACTTTGTACTGCAGGAAGCTCAGCTACTGCATATAGCTTAGAGACTGAGACCTCCATCACACTTAATTTCTTCCGCCCTGGTTTGCCTCATTGTTTTTTTTCCTCTGAGGCAGAAGCACGTCAAGCTCATGATCCCTTTCACCTGAATAGCTGCTCTTTCGCTCCTTCACTCGTTTGCTCTTCCACTCCACCCCGGCCCTTCTCTTCCTCCCTCCAGTCAGGTCCTGGCAGATGAGCACTTCAACCAGACCGCCTTTCTGCCAGGCAAAAATGGGACGACCCTTTTAGTCTGGCTCTTTGGGGGCATCAAGGAAGTGTAATCCTGTCTCTGCAGAGATTCAAGCGTTGTATGATTTTAAAAAACGCTTTCGAGCCTGGGATGCAAGGTTTGGGTTTTATATTGAGGCTTGGAGCCGGCTGCTGGGAGAGATTGCTTTTCCCTGCCAGGACCTGATGCAATCCATTCAAGCCCCCACCCAGTTCCTTTAAAACTACACGGAGGCTTAAGGGCACCTTAAATGCACTTAGGGAAAATAATCCAGACTTTTAGCATTCTAGGAAAGGCTGGGGAAGATGCCGAGTGTCAGCAGGGCACTCATGTGAGTACGGTGCTGTAAATCCGCACACCAGGCACGGCGAGAGTGCACTCAATCATTGGTGTGATGGAGCTCTTAGATCTGTGTTTCATTAAGTTGGAATTTAGCAAGCCTCGCCCGGGATGTACCACCTTGTGAACCATCAACTGGACATTTGCCACTCACAGTGGCTTGTGGTACCCAGCCTTACTGATTGTGCAGGCACGTTTATTGATCACTACGACAAACGAGTCAAAGCAGCTCACAATTGATTTTAAAAAGACACAAATCAAAATACAATCCTAATAGTAAGGCAATAATCAAACAGCAGCATCAGAGAGAGAGAGAGAAACATGTAAGCAATCGGCACACAACAACAACCCCCCCACACACTGAAACAAAATATTAAGAGCATGTTTGAAGCCAGGGGCGGTGGGGTTTCTATTCCATAAAACTAGGCACAACTGAAATACAACAACCTGTTTGATTGGGCAGTACAAGGAGGAGGAGAAGAGCAGCTGCAGAAGTCTGGTTGCCTGCTTCTTAACTAACACAGATCTAGATGCTGATAATGTAGCCATCAAATCTTGTTGGTGCAACTATGGCCATTTCTACACCAGGCGTTACGCCTGGGATGGCCCCCGGCTGGTCCCTGTGAGTCCAAATGACACACAGGGACTCCCGGTGAGGGCAACCATGGGATTTTCCAGGGATAAGGGAACCCTGGAAAATCCCGAATCTTCCGCGATCCTGGGAAGTTCCCGGGAGCGCGGGAGATGTGGCCGCCCATTCCGGGTGCTGCCGCGCTTACTCACAAATGGGCATGGAGCCGCACCGCGCGGCTCTGTGCCCATCAGGAGAGGGGGGGAACATCAATTTTGCCATCCCCAGGATGGCGGGGGAGGGGGGCCCCTATCGTGTATGGGATTTTTTCCCTATATACTTACTTTTTCTGGAGGAGCGCTTGTGCGCACTTCCCTGATTAAAAACAAAAAAACAAAATGGCAGCTGGGACGTCTGGTAATTCCGGGATCGGCCGCCCTCCTGCCCTCTACACCCTGTGATGTAGAAAGAGCCTATGGAGTAACAAGGATGCACCCCCTAACCATGAGTGCCTCCCTCCCAGTGTTAAGACGGAAGACCCCCACAGACAAGTAAGCAGCGAGACACTAGAGACAAGGGTAGGTCGAAAGGATAGAAAAGAGAGTCACGTGTCACGAAGCAACAATCATGCTTGCAGAGGCAATCAACCGTAATGTCCGTCGCAACGTTATGGTAGCACTTTGGGGTCACTGAAATACTAGCAGAGACAGCAGCAAGGCACTCCATTTGGTGTATTTAAATAGAGTTTCATCTCTTCGGAGCTCGAAATAGATTTTAGTGAGGCCATGGCACGGCCCTGGCACAGTTCATTGGAGCAGAAAATTAAGCTGAGCCAACTGATTCTGAAATTCCATCCAACACACTATCAGGGAATCTGAATTCTTAAAAACACACTATCAGAGAACCTGCATTGTTAAAAAAAAATTAAATAAAGAGACTCCTTGGATCAAGCTGGCTTGGGTGCCCAGGATAAAGGAAATGATGTACAGGAATCGGCTGTCTCCTGGGAGGTGGGGATTCTCCTTGCTACTGGACTACACACACACACACTCACACACCCCAACGATAGTGCTAAATGCTGCCTATTTCTGATGGTTAAGATGTGCACTCTTGTGTATTATAAAGTTAAGACAAACGATGGGAAATCATGAGCAGCCAGTGCAGAGGACAAGAGATGGCTCTCATGGCGGTAGGCCAATGGTTGACCTGGAGCAGCCCACACCATTTAGCCAACTTAATTTTCAACTCAAAGAGGTTCCTCAGAGATTCTGTCTAGCACAGTCTTTCCCAACCTGGTGCCCTCCAGATGTTTCGGACTTCAACTCCCAACTGCCTCAGCCAGCACAGCCAGTGGTCAGGAATTCTGGGAGTTCAAATGTCTAAAACATCGGGGGGGGGGGGGGCATCAGGCTGACGAAGGCTGCTCTAGCAAATTTGGCTGGCTGGTTTTCAGCACCCTCAGCCCAAAATCCTTTTGAGAAAAGGCTTACCTTTTTGAGCTACCTCTAATCTCTAAAGACCCAGCTGAACACCAGCTCCCGCCTCGGGGTCACGAGCCAGGTGTACTTTTGCATGCCAAAAGTTGACTCCGATCCACTCAGCCTGCAACATCAAGACGCGCCAATTCAGCCACGTCAGTCAGACCCTCAGAAAGTAGGCCAGAGGAAAAAAAGCGGCTTTGTAGTAGGCTCCCGTACCGGAGACGTAAAAATTTGAATTGATTACAGCTCAATTTGGCTTGCCCGCTCGATTTGATAGCGTTTCCATGGCAACTCCTCTGCAGCAAGCAGCCAAGGACTCTGAGTGAGACTCTAATGTCAGGGTCAAGATCTTTCCTCCTACCTATCATGCGAATGGAAAGCCCTGTAGCGACCCTCTTCCTCTTCCTGCTTTCACAACTCCCAAGCTCACTCGATGGGCCAACAGCAGCATAACCCCAAAAAACAGGAACGTGCATAAAGGACTCCTATGCTGAAGAGTGAAAGGCCTCATCTACAAGAATTCGCCTTTATGCCTGGTTAGGCGATTATGCGCATATTCGCAGAAGCGCATTTACGCCTAATACCTCTGTACGAGAGGCGGCGAAACGCATTACTGGACGACCGAAACACGATTTAAACTGTTGACATGCGGAGAATCGCTTGTTCACATAGTCAAAATGCGCTTTAACGGCCAGAGCAAAATAAAACTCGCTATTTAACGCGCATTAGATAATGTGCATAATCGGAGAGAAAACGCGCCTCTATGCCCGGTTTGCACTCCGTTCTTGTAGAGGTAAAATTTTTAATGCGCCTTGAAAGAGCTTTAAATGCCTGTTGTAGAGGCAGCCTGTCTGCATTTCCTTTTTTCTAGAGGGGCATCCCTGCTTTGATATTAGTGAACCAAGAAGACCAGGGGGGCAACTTGAATCTGATGGAGTGGAATTGGAATCTAGACCACGAAAGCCTATGCCATGATCATTTTGCTACACCCTAGAGGTGAGGCACAAGACTCTTTGGCTGTTTGTAAACTCATGCCTGGACTGTACCACTTCGGAATGGAAACAGGATGTTCCTCCATACCAAATGAAAAAAAAAAGATGTATGCAAGGCTCGGTTATCCCTACGAATAGGAAGGCTAGCATGCCACGGAGAAGGTTCTGCCTTCTCAGCATCACAATCCCCTTTTATTAAAGAGAGAAAACCGGGTTCCAAGGAAGCGTTCGGTCTTACCATTAATACACCACTGAACCAATTCAATCGTGCAACCATCAGTTGAAAACTGAGGCAGATCTGCCTGAAATTCATTTCAATCAAGCCAACTACAAAGGCGTTGGGGGGGGGGGGGAGCGATAAGGCAGAATTGAAGGCAGCCTCCTTTTCAGTTTCTAGAAGCTGTTCTTTAGAGCTTTAGGAACTGCATGTAGTCTATAGGCCATATGTTCCCTCTGCCATATGCTTTCCAACCCTGCTGGAGCATTCCCACCCCCAATACACCCACATGCACCTTTAAATGTCTCACACTGCAGTACATCTTTTTAGAAAGCGGCAGAACGAAGCCAGGAGTTTGCCCTTTTGCTGAAGAGCTTCAGGGATGCTTGTCGCAGTTGCTCACGCATATTTATTTAGCACGGAAAGGGACAGTTCAGAACAGAGGACTCTTGTCGTATTTCTGGTCTATCACAGTCCCTTCCCTCTCAAGCACACCTTTAAAAAGAGCTGCCAGGAAGAGACAATAGTATAATGAAAGATATTGCCGCCACCGGCCAGCAATGAAAGAACGCATTAGCGATGAAGACACCATAGATCTTAATGCCACGGCTGGGATAAACACGTAACGAACAAAATAAAGTGCAGGTCATCTTTCCAGGCGTGCCGGAGGAAGCTACAGAGCTGAGCCCCAAGCAAAGATTTCCCAGCAGTATGGCTATGGCCAGATTTTCCCCAAGCCCGTGTTACCGCTTCCCTAGTTCTTGGCAAGGCTTGAGTATACCCAACAGAGTAAAGGAGGGAAATGTGATTACAGTTAAGAGCAGAGATCAACCTGGAAGGTCATCCCTGAAAAGCTAGACAGATGGCAACGCAAGAACTGCAGCCGCCTTGCCTCGTGCAAGGACGTATAGCCAGGAATTTTCAGCTTCTGGCACAAGGCTGCCTGCCAGCAGTGTAGGGAGACTGTCGGATCGTCCTCATCTAATGGAAAGGGGTGGAGGAAGAGCTGCCACCGTTCAGTACGGAGAGGAGGGCCACAGCTCATTGAGTAGATCACCAGTTTAAATCTGCAACATCTCCAGTTAAAATGATCTCAAATAACAGGGCTACGAGAGCCGTCTGCTTGAGATCTCAGAGTCACTGCCAATCAATGCTGGACCAGAAGGACCAATGGTCTGAGGCACTAGAAGGCAGCTTCACACATGCGCTACTATCATTTGCCAGATGCACTATGTTGCATTATGCAAGAGAGAGGCAGAAAAGGGCTGCTTCCATGGAGTCAGATGCCTGGTATGGTGATGGCCATCAATTTGGATGGCTTTAAAAGGGAATTGGACAAATTCATGGAGGAGGAGGAGGAGGAGGAGAAGGCTATCAATGGCTACTAATCCTGATGGCAAGATGCTACCTCCTGTATCAGAGGCAGTAAGCCTATGCTCACTAGTTGCTGGGGAACATGGGAAGGAGGGTGCTGTTGAACTCATGTCCTATTTGCGGGTTTCGCACAGGCAGCTGGCTGGCCAATGTGTGCTGGAGTGGATCAGACCAATCCATTATCACTTTTATATTTCCATACCAGCTCGAGATATGCATCCACCTATTTGAGTACCACAAGTTACATAACTTTTAGTGTATCATACAACCTTAGCCGCCAGAATACTACAGTTCTAGGGTCCCCAATTTGGTTCCCCCACCCCATTTTTTTGGGATTTAATTTTTTTTTTATTTCCAGACAACACCAACTTACAAACACAACACCTAAAAAAGAACAATAACAAATAAACAATAAAAGAAAATACATACAAACACCTAAAAAGAACATACAAAGTTAAGATGGACTTCCAATTTTCCCACAGCAAAGATATGTAACCTTATCTTCTCTTACTCTATCATTAAAACAATCGATATTCCCCTCCCTCTTTTATTTTAACCAATTATTTTCTTAATCATTGAATCCACAGATAAACAAGTCATTATTTTCTAGTCCCTTCAAGAAATCAATCAGAGGTTTTCCCCGCCCCATTTTTTTTTAAAAAAATAATTATTGTTTTTACCTTAGCTGCATTGAACAGCAAGGCATCACTCTCAGGCTAACCCACCCTCTTCCTTTTCCCAGAATGCCTTTGGGCCCCAGATGGGCTCAGACACACTCTTAGAAAAGGGCAAAGTTAGGGTAGCTGGAGCCCAGGGCTTTGCTTTCCGGCACACCCAACCAAAACTGACTTTGAAGGGAAAGAAAAAGGGACCCCGCTCCGGGCATACTTGGGAAGTCCCTCTCCCCCAGCATGCAGGAACCACTACCTCATCCTCCTTCGGTGGCCCTGTTTTGTTTTCCAAAACAATAGAGCCAGAAGACCAACCACATTCCCTATGAGAAAGGACAACGATGATGCAGCCTGCTCAGTGTCTGAAGAGAAGAACATCACTGAAGCATCAGATCATTATAAACAGCTCCAGAGGCAAAACAATGCAATTTGTAGCCAGGGAGTCTATACGAAGTAGGAGAGATTTACAATCCGCCTCTTCTCTGGGGGAGGCCTAATTCAGCAGCTCTTCTCTTCCATACATGGTCCTGAAATGACGTAAACAAAAACTAGAGGGTTTTCCTACGGGGTTTTCCATCAGCACCGAGCCTCTGAGGGGGAGCAAGACCTTTAGGAGAAGTGCTTTGATGATCTCACCGTCGCCACCCATCAGGCTGTGCAGTGGGAGCCCAGTCACCTGACCCAACCAGAGCTGTAAAAGCTGCAGGGCACGAAAGGTCGGGTACTAACAAGGAGGGACTGTTTTATGACCCTCAAGAGAAGCTCCTTGCTGCACGTTGCAACACAACCATGGTGAAGAACAAATCTGAGAGCAGCGTTCCATGACTATTGAGAAAGCGGCGTAGATTTCAGACACAGGCTGAAAATTGCAAGACCGTGTTGTATTCCCAAGTAAGCCTCGCTTCTACGTACTGGGGAGAAGGGGCGTGGACCTAATTGGACCGCGATTCTAGTCTACAAGGGAGATTGGTGCACATTCAGACCATGTGCACCAACCTCCGGTCCATTCTGATTCTACCCCATTGGTTGAATGGATTCCATTTTCATGTCAACAACAAACTCCAGCTTCAGAGTTGTTGCTCTGATCTAGCCACCTATCTTTTGTCAGACTTATACCACGGTTCCATTTCAAAGGCACAGAGCGGGCCAGAATAAATAATGGGAATTACAAAATTGAAGGGCTGAAACGTTCCGCTAATTCATTCGTTCAACTGACTAAAAAGAAAATTCCCATGCTTCCCGAGAGCCCTTTTTAAAACGAATTTATTTAAAGGCACTTGACCTTCTTTTCTAGGATGCAGCTGACTGTGCCATGAGGGCATATCTAGACACAATCCTGCTTTCTGCCTGCAGAAGTATCATTTTATTCATGTGCAAATTCATAACAATTTAATCAAACCAGAACAGTGCATCAGAAGATAGTGGCGGCAGCACCATTTACACAATTCGCAATAGTATGAATGAAGATTTGGGTTTTGTTAGAGCAAGTAACATTTGGATTAGGACCCTAATGGGTGAGGTTAACCCTTTTCCCCCCCATCAATATCACAACCCCATCGCCATTTGTATTGGGAAAAAAGTTGTCTGGGCGCCATTGCTAATCACTTGAATGGTATCTAACCTTAACTCTAGTTCGGCCAGAAGATACCTTTAATCAGGGACAGCCCAACATCATCCATATGCTCCCAACTAGCCAATAATGGGTTTTATAGCCATCAACACACCAAAAATCCAAATGCCACAACCCCCCCTCCCCACCCTTCCTCCTCGCCCATCATCAACTTAAATTCCAGCCAGCTCAAACAGGAACATTTCACTGGGTTTTTGGAACATGAGGATTTGTTTTCTTTCTTTGGCGTATAATTCTCTTCGTTTGTCTTTGCTGAACTCTTTCTGCTATTTATAGTCCACTTTTGCCAGTTTATCACAATTATTTTGTCCCCTAATCCTCGCCTGTGAAGCGCTCACGATTCCTCCCTGTAGTGCCACTTGCAAGGCTGATGAACACACACTCCATTTTTCCATCCGCATCATTAAACAGAGCCTGCACTAACTTTTGTTTACACCCATGTATGAAGGGAGATTAATGGAGGCCCACAAGATTAGGCAAAGAGACAGGGGATTTTTAGAAAGCCTCCTTTGCTAGTGTTTCTGAAAAGCAGCTTGGCATTATGACAATGCTCTCTCTCTACTGCAAGGCCACGTTGATACTGCTCAAGTGTTTACTGCACAAGGAAGAGCTCCTCAGCATCCTTAGCAGAATCAAGGCCTCCCTGTAAATCACACACATAAGAGGAAATTAAGGCTGATTATATGTTGACCTCTCACTAAATTGTGTGTGTGTGTGCATGGATATATATATACACACACAAATAAAATGGGGTGTGTAACTACTATGTCATAGCTTAGTTTAGGAAGTTTAGCCTTGGCTGTGGATAAAACACTTGCCATTTTGCAATTTATCTCAAACCTGAATTAGTGAACACACACACAAGTGCAAGCTTGGTAACTACCAACATGGGTAGCAATGATGTTCCCTGGTCAGTCCCAAAAAAGAAGATCCTAAGTCAACTGAACAGTCAGCTGTTGGTCAAACCTCTTTAGGTGGCTACAGGCAAGTCCCTGTCACTTTCCCTGAACCAGAGCGAAGGCCCCTCCATGCACTACAGCAGGGGTGGTTGTGTGGCCCTCCAGATGTTTTGGCCTACAAGTCCCATCTCTCACCAAAAACCCCTGAGCAAACTTAACAGTGATGAAATAAGAGGAGAGGTCCTCTCACGGATCAGTCACTGGTTAAAAAACAGAAAGGGGAGAGTGGGAATAAATGGCCAATTCTCCCAATGGAGGGAAGTAAATAGTTGGGGCCCCACAGGGATCTGTTTTGGGACCAATCCTTTTCAACTTTTTCATACAGCTGGGAGAAAGTGGGCATCCAAATGGCAGATGCGGTTCAATACAATCAAGTGTAAGGTGATGCACGTTGGGACAAAAAAAAAGAAAGAAACTTCAAGTATAACATAAGTGCCATGCAAACATCCCTGACATTCAGGCTAAGATGTAGTCATTATATTTAAAGTTTATTACGGACTGAGAATAAAAAAGAAAATCTCCCATCCATTCTTTGGCCCCCCGCTCTGCGACATCAGAGCTGCCGTGTCCTCATCCACCCATACACACTCCTCACTGTGACATCAGATGAGATCAGACAGTGATCTCAAAAAATAGACCAAGCAGGCAGAGAGGTCAGAGGCTGACGGAACGCTTTTATGAGACCAAATCGCAGCCTATCATGCTCATCTGGTAAGGAGAAAGGTTAGCCAAAGCAAATGGAGGGGAGGGCATTTACACAAGGGCTTTATCAAGGGCGCCTCCGCCACTTTTGCAGGACTAGGCCCTGCTGCTGTCCCTTCTGGAGTGAACGGAGAAAGCTCCAAAAAGGATTTTATGGAACCTCAGAGCTTGAAGCAGGCACTAAACTATTCACTTACTTCCTACCAGAGGCAAGATCTCTTATTAATCCATGCCAAGTTAATTATCCAGTCCTACAACACAGGTCATGTAACAAATCTGAACATATCTGAGTCTGTGTGCAGGCTGCCATTGCGAGAACACAATACTGAGCTGCCATGTTACTAGTTGCTATGATCTCAGAAACCAGGAGGAGCGGTTGAATAAGATTTCCAGGAGCTGGAGGTGGGCCTTTCCTCTGTCTGCCCTTGCCGCTCTCGTTCTGACTAACAACGTGAATTCTGCAAAGCAGCAAACACTGCAGAACAAAGATGTGCCCCCAAAAGGGAGGGATTATACAAAATGTTTCAATTTGGAGTAATTCACACAGGTCGCAAGATTTAGATTTGCTAGGCACAAAGCTTTAAATTCCTTCAGCTCAGAGCGCACACAACCCTGGACACAGGCTAGACACAGTCCCACACACAGAGGCAAGAAATGCCCACACACAGGACAAGACTATGCAGTCATTTCTGGTGGAAGAATAATAATAATGAGGAGGAGGAGGAGGAGGAGGAGGAGAATTTCATCAACAACTGGCCATCAAATTCAACTTTATCAAACAACTGACACCATACTATACATATTCACCTAAAACAATCCTGGAAAATGCAGATCATAAAATATACTGGACAGAATAATTCATATGGACAAGACAATACCTTGCAATCGACCAGACATAACGGTCATAAGACAAAAAAGAAAAACACACATACCTCATCGACATAGTAATACCGAATGACAAAAATGTTGTTGAACAGGAAGAAGAGAGACAAATATACACCACTGGCCATGGAAGTCAAAGAACTATGGCAACAGAAAAAGGTCACAATTATTCCATTAGTCACATCAGTCACCGGCATCACATCAAAAAAATATACAGAAAACCTCCAGAAACTGGGCCTACCAGAATACATCCACACCAACATCCAGAAAGCGGTCATACTTAAAACATGCTCAACTGTCAGGAAATTCCTGAATCAATAAAAGACAGCATAATTTGACAAAGCCCATCATGTCCATCTAGAAAAACTGCCACGAGCAAGAAAGGGAAATAATAATAACAACAACAACAACAACAACAACAACAATAATAATAATAATAATAGATTACAAGCAATTTTGCATAAGGGCAGATAACAGAGTTGCCAGCCATTATCCCGTGAGCATTCTAGATGGCTTCAGAACATTTATCCGGTTTCTGCTTCTTCCTCTTGAGCATATGGACAGCAAACACGACAGCTCATAATGACAAATCAATAAGGGAGGGCTTTGAAAAACAGCCATATGACAGGAACAGAAGAAAAATTTCCCCAGACGGTGGCTCATGAAACATTTAATGTTTTCAGAATTACTCCTCCCAATGTTTTTGTTGTTGTCATTGCACACGAGCGACTTCTGATGACAAAGTAGGCGCAGAAGTCTTCCGCCATGCCGTAATAGCTCTGGGCACCCTGCGGCACAAAAGCAGGGGCAGGCGTTTTGTTTTACATTCTGGAAAGCGCATGGCAAAATCCTAGTAAAAACTGACCCAGTTCACATGATTGCCACAGCCCACCATAGCTTGTTTAAGCCATGGTGGGCTGTGATGCATATCAGGCAGTTTCTGAATATTCAGACTGTGGCCACACCTTCCCATGGCATCGGAACCTGGGCGGTGGGGGCTGTGCGAGAGTTAAACAATCATCGCATAACCCTCGAGCAAGCCATGGGTTGCGAGAAGTTTAACACTTCCATAACCCCCACCTCCTGGGTTTGGACGACACATGCCATGGTTTGAATATTCAAAATGGACACTGTCATGCACTGCAACCCACTGTGACTTATTTGATCGTGTTAATCAGCTACAGAGGAGATGGGGAAAAAGCGACCAAAATAAAAAAGAAGAAGAAAGAATCTAGCCGCTCTACATGCAGTACAACAGCATTGCAAAGGCATCTGCGATACAGCCAGTGAAGGAAGAGGGAATCAAACAACCCAGGAATTGAAAAAACAACCAGTGCTTTGTGTGATGGTCTGGCAGACAAATCATGGGTAAACTCCAGGTAAGGCAAACAACCCATACTCCAAGTTGCAGTGACTCGCAAACCAGATCAGGTTTAGCTTCACAGGAACCATCCTTGTCCACTTCTACTGTGACCTTTTGTTAGATGTTCACTTTGAGAATTGGCAAGACTCTGGCAACAAAGCGACTCTAACCACATCCTTGCTTTGATGCTCCTCGCAGCCTAGCATTTCCAGAGAGTACTAATGGGAAGTTGAGGCATTTGTCGCTAAACACCTGGAACTGCACTGAGGAATCCCAATCCTGGTCCAATAGTGACACATACACTTTCAAGGACCTCTGAAACCGAAAGGAACCTACAGCCTCCACCTGGTGCACTACGGAGGCCGGGGCAGGTGATAACATTCTTTACCATCACCTGTTTCACTGATATTTCAAGCAGCTAGAAACAGAACCTGGACCTGGGATTTGGAGTGTGGGGAAAGGAAAAACTGCCTTAGCTTTATGTATTTTGGGGAGATCTTCCTTGCGGGAACTCATCACTATGTGCTGCTTCAACAAAACTGCATGCATATGCAATGTTAGCAATAAGACCTGCTTTCGTTTCAAAGTTTTTGCCGGAGATCCTCCCCACCACCACCACACACATATTAATACACTTGAGTAAGCAATAAGAGATGACAGAGCATGCCATTCTGCCATCTGAGGTACAAGGCTTAAAAACCAATTACCTTCAGCCGCTGGAGAAATGCATGCATTCCACTGTAATCTTACCCTTCTTAAAATATGTCACCGATGCCATTAGAACACCCACGCCAAGAGCTCCCGTGTAGGCCCACAGGGGCAAACCGAGCAGGTAGGGCTCGTGTGTCTTATTATGGAATGCGTAGCAGCCGATGCCTTGTAAAAGGCAAACATCTGTTGCTAAAGGGGGGGGGGGGGGAGAACACCGCTCTACGGTTGAGGAGTTGGAGCTTTCCACCAACGGGAGCTGGCCCAAACGAAGAGTCAGCTCACCTTCTGCAATGCCCCTCATCCTATGGTACCCTCCAGGCCAGAATGCCAAAGGAAAACCCAGATGGTGCAGTCAGAGAAGCAAATGGCTGCCCGGATTTCCCCATCACCAAGAAACATCAGTCCTTGAGACAGTGTAGTTAAGGCAGCATTGAGATTCTAAACTTTAGAACAGAGTTGGGGGACCTCAGGCCCGGGGGAGGACACAAATCAGGCCCTCCAGGGCTCCCCATGTGGCCACGCCTCCTTCTCCTGACCCCACCCCCTTTCCTCAATCCACCAATTATTTGGCGGACTTCTGGCTTTTGAGCAGCTTTTTCCCTATTCTAAAAAGTTGACATGCTTCCTGAGACTTAGTTCCTAGCAGTAAGAGCTTTAAACTAAAATATTCTGGCATTTCTGGCCCACCCTCTTTTGCCTTTGGCTTTGCCCCACATAGAATGCAGCCCCCAAGGCAAGGTGTTTGTCAAACTCATCACAAATATAGATACACAGGGAAAGCAAGCTGAAAATGTATTGCCGGTGGTATATATCAGCAGAACTGAATTCCTTCATCTGTGGGTTCTGGAACAAATCTTTTACAAAGTATTACTGAGGACCCTGCAACAGAGTATGGTGCTGTCCTAAGAAAATACTGAGTTTATTGTACAAGATAGCTAGAGAAGAAAGCATTCATTGCCTACATTCTCATGTTTTACAAGATATCTAAACCACCATCTCTAGCTAAGAATAGGAAGTCTAAAGTATAGTGTATTAATTCCATCCCTACTAATAATTCACGTCATTTTCATGTGGCATTTTGCTCATTCTACACCAACATGGCTGCCACAGCTTTCCATTAACACAATTATCCACACATACAACCTTAGCTGTGAACATATGATGTCGCCTTGGACCAATGGTCTGACTTGGTATATCAAGGCCACTCCTGTCAGCTTCATGGTTGGGTAGGGATTGGATGTTGTGTCTCATCAATCCAGATCCAACATCAAATCACATCGCAGAATGACTGCAGCGTCGTGGTAGAGCACATGCTTTGCATACAGAAGGTCCTAAGTTCAATGCTCAGTATCTCCAAATACAGCGGGAAAGACTCCTGTCCACAACCATGGAGAGTTGCTGAGTTAGATGAACCTACGATCTGACTCTGTATTAGCCAGCTTCCTATGTTCCTAGAGTGCTACCTCGTTCTAGGAACTACTCATCTCTAACTTCACACTTCACACACAGTACCCAAAGAGTATAGAAGAATTTCCTATGCAACTGGGCCCTTATATCTGGTCAGACCCTGTATTGCAGGTAAGCCACAGAACCTGTAGAATGCACAGAGTCCGGGATATGACTGGCAAACTCAGGCTGATGAAGAGGACCCCAGGAGGTCACTGTAGAGGATTAATGTACTCAGTAAAATGGAGAGGAGCAGCAGCCTGTGTTTGCTATTGGCAACAGGAAAAGTCCCACCGCAATGCTCAAGAACTACTTCAATTTGTTTTAAAGTCTCCCATCTCTCAGGTAAACAGAATTGGTTTTGCCTTCCCAGCTCTCCGAAGAGCGTACACAAAGCCTTTTACATGCTCCAGCCACTCTTTTCAACACAGCCCCAAGGATACTGGACCATAAATTATGCAGCTGTAGTTATCTTGAACAAGTTTCTTTGGAACAGGTGAGAACTGCATTCGCATTCCTGTATGTCTGAACTGGCCATGTTTAATTTTAACTGAATAAAAAGCAAATAATACAGTGAGATTTGTTACCAATTTTTTATGTCACGCAGACGTGTTTGCATGTGATACCTCATGGCTACGTGGAAAGTTGACAGTACATGGCTTAGGGTTCAAGGAATTTGACCATGTGCCTCAATTTCTCCATTGTTCAGAAGCTGAGCCTGAAGAAGCTCACAACAGAACATGCCATTGGGACACAGCTCATAGAAGGTGAAGACATCTGCACAAGGCCTTGCTGCAGTCAGACAGGTCAGCAAGAAATCCCACCCCCATTTATTCCATCTAAAGTGCCATCCCTTCTCTATGCACATTACCCCACAGAGCCCCATAAAGTCCTGATGGGGATAGACAAAGGAGGGTATTTGTACTCCCACCTTACAAGTCCCCCTGCAGCATCAGATTCAGCACGTATCGGTCTTCTGCCTGATGTTGCCCTCCTATTGAAGCCCTTCTAAATTTCCATTACGGCCATAATTTACTACCCAAATAATATCACATGGATTAGTGCACCCTCCCCCAAGTGCCTTCCAGACGTGTTGGACAGCAATTCCCATCAGTCCAGGCCAATCTGGATTTAATAAGAAGGCAAACATTTTATACATCTGACATGGTGGACTCCAATCCACAAAAGCTTCTGCCAACCCAAACCCTAGGCACACTTACGTCGGAGTACGTCCCATTGAACTTAGTGGGACCTACCTCCAAACCAACATGCAAAGGATTGGGCTGTACGTCAGTTGGGTCTTCCATGGTGCTACAAAACCCCGAACGAGGGAGGGAACAAAGAGATGAAAGAGCAAAGAAGGGAGAACAGAATCAGATTCTTTGGGGCCAAATCACCAGGCAGTTCATTAACCTTGAACTTAACATACAGTAATGTGGTAATAGCCGAGGATGTGTATACAGTCCTGAAATTTCTTCATATGAATTCAGGTTTTATGATCACAGAACGTTTATGCAGAAATGGCAGTTTTGTTTGAATAAAGTGGCTCCAACACACACATGAAAGCATGCACATTTATCACATGCTCCAAGAGAAAGAGAGCTCTTGGGTTGGCATTTCTACCCTGTACAAGTCCATGTCCCTCCTTACATTCCCCAGGCGTCCATCCATGAGCCAACTGCTCATGTGGTCCCCCCATTTTCCTGTTCCCAGAATGGGATGACATAGAGCCCATAATGCAGGTGAAACAGCAGTATGGGAAGTAGAGCCCAAAGGGACATCTTCAGTGAGTCGGGACGATTGGCAGCCATCCATGACTGATTTAGACCGAGGAATGCCAGTGGCCAACCCCCAACACATACAATGAGGCTTGCACACAACACAACCACACGGGTCTCATCACTAACGTGAGTAAAAATTGTCTCTTGGTAACTAGGCATGGAAGTATCTGCAAAACAAGAGTTTGTTCCTTTATTTCAACCATTTCAGACCATGAATGTGTCACAAGTGACCAACGTAGAGACATGTGGGAAGACAGAACAGACTAAATAAACCTGTGGGCTAGTCACTTATTAATAGCAGCCCTGTTGTACTAGATTGGCAAAATATTCATTTATTCTAGCTATGAGCTGCTCAGGCCTGTTGGCAGCCATTTTATGGCATGCTTTTGAACCCAGCCCAGCTCCGGAGCCTGAAAAGCGTAGGCCTGTAGAAGGCATCACAGCAAAATCAATGCAACAACAATAATGGGTCTTTGGCTCGGAGGTTGCCCACAGAAGTCATTTACATTCAAGCGAAGCTCAGCGCTAAATGGTCGAATGAGGCAGAAACACATCGAGGCAGACAGAGAAATGTCAGCACCTTTAAAATAAAAAGCAAGAGAGGTAAAAGCAGAGGCGTACAACCTACGGCAACCCCCCCCCCCACAAAAAAATGAAATAAGGTGGAGTGGTCAAGACACACCCTTTGAAAACAATCCATGCTGTGTTGCGAAGTTAAAGCTCGGTTTGAGAACCTCCCCAAACCCACTCCAAGACACAAGCTAGTGAAACAAGGTTGCCAAATACAGCTTTGGGAACTAAGTAGGCACTTATTTCTGGCCCTTCCAGTGCTAGTCTCCTAGAAGAGCAAACCTCAAGGCCCGCCTTCAAGCCTCCCCAAAGGTGACCTATTTAACCGGAGCGTCACGATGGTGATAATTTTAGTAGAATGTCTACTGAACACCTCTAGGAAGGAAGGATGGGACTTTGGGTCACAGCAGCAAGGGCACGACTAGCTAATTGGGCAAGCTAAACAGGCACCGAGCAGAAGACTCTTCACTACCATTAAACACACACCTACCTTGGAAGAGAAGTGAAGAGTTCCAGTTTTTCCATCCTCCTGCTGGTTATTGAGCCATTTTTAGGCCGGCCTGCCAACCATTAAGAGAGACTCCCAACTGCTTCGGAGCTTGACAAGTCTATCCTGTGCTTCCTAAGCGGCTGCCAAAAGGACTCCCCTCCCACCGGCAGGGACAAAACGTGCAGGATCCAGTGGTCGTCTGCACTGTGTATTCATCCCATCTCTACCACAAGATGTGTCCAGAAATGGCCCCCCTTTAACTTGAGATGCCAGGGACCAGATCAGAGACATTCTGCATGCCATGCATGGGCTATGCCACTGAGTCAAACCAAGCTGGAAGGAAGGCAAAACGTTGTTTTTTGCAATGTGCAGAGCCCCCTTACACACTTGGCGCTGGAGAAGGAAGCAAGGCGATGTCCCCTTCCTGTCAATGCATTTCAGAAGTGTACGGTAAGGTCAAGGATGAGGTGCCTGCCCTTGGAGAAGGGGCATAAGTCCAGCGAGCACAAAATGTTGGGCTGGACATCAAGGTCAGCCAACACCGGTTGATCCCTACAGGAAGGGTTATTCTCTGCCGAAAGATGCAAGAGTAAATCAATAATCTCTTGAAATCCAGATCAACTCTTGACTCTCTACCTGCCCCCCATAATTTTGCTGCATTTCTGGAATAAGTCAAAGACTATACTTTGAAAGCCGAAAATGCCTGTTGCGGTGATTATACATATACGAATAAATACTAATTAACTCATTTGGCATGTTGTTTGCTCTCCATTTGGACTACCACTTCCAGCTTCTCCACCAGCTCAACAAGATCCAGTCTCAATGGCTTTAAAAGAGGATTGGACAAATTCATGAAAGATAATGCTGTCAGTGGCCACTAGTCCTGATGGCTATATGCTACCTTCAGTATCAGAGGCAGTATGCCCTGTAGCTGGGGAACATGGGTGGGACGGTGCTGTTGCACTCATGTCCGCCTTGTGGTTCCCTGGTCGACAGCTGGTTGGCCACTGTGTGAACAGAATGCCAGGCTAGATGGTTCCTTGGTCTGATCCAAAATGGCTCTTCCTATGTTTTTATGTCTTAAGATCAAACACTGCAAAACAGGATCAATATTATTCAGCCAAGAGTTACCCAAGAAGGCCAATTCAGAGGAGTTTCCAGCCTATGATCTGAAGACTTAGGCTCCATTCACATTATCACATGGAGAGGGGTAGGAAAACCAAGAGGTGCCCACCCACCACATGACTGTTACCCCATGGAGCGCAGTGGTTTACTTACCCCTCACCGTTCCATGGATAAATGTGTGGCCGCCCAACACTGCACCCATGCATACCAGCGGGTGGTGCAACTCAGGCCGCAGCAGCTTCCCCAACCAAAGAAAATGTCTGCGGTGACAAGACCATCACTGGAAGTGGTGGTCACTCTATGGTTGCTGCCATTTTGTTTCATTTTTCTGTCGTTTGAGGGCCAAAAGAAGGTTCCCATCAGACAACATGAGAACCACTGTGGATGCCCACTAACCACTTTGCAGAAGGTGGGTAATGGGCATGGGTACTTGACCCACTGTGGAGAGGAAAATCTCCCAGAACACGACATGCTCACCCACCATGGATCACGTTTTTTAGTGATCCACAGTGGGTTAGTGTGTTGTCTGAGCATCTTAGCATTGCCCCTCTATCTCTGTCTCATCCTTTTTCATCCCTCCAAACAATGGTGTCTCATCCTGATTTAGAGGGACAACCGCTAGCCGTAGCTTGACAATTCAGACATCATCACCAACTAAGGCTATTGAAACTGCAAACTCAAACAGAGGGCAGGAGACATTATATGAATCCCCAAGATTGATTATGATTATATAAACCGTGGTTTGAAGAATCACCAGAATTGAGCTGTAGCATTTGCCATTTTCCCCAAATAACCAGATCATCAATAAAGGGGGGGGGGGGGGGCTACAGTTAAGTTGTAGAAGACATGCTTTACATACAGGAGGTTGCAGGTAAAAATGGCAACTGCTGTTAAAAGAATCTCAGGGCTGGGAAAGACGTCACTCCACTCAGGACCTGAGTAGGCCTCTCTATTTTGCTCCAATGGCCAGGTTCCACAGAGGGCAGCTTCACATAAGAGGATTCCAAAATCTCAACAGAAGTGGGGCAAAGGATTTCCCCAGGGCCAGATCTACACCAAGCAGGATATAACACTTCAAAAATGGTTTGAAAACTGTATATGGAGTGTGTCCGGGGCTCCAACAGTTGTCACTACCATTATAAAACATTTTAAAGCAGTAGTGTAGATCCTGCCCAGGTGAAGTTTTCATGGCTTTATTTACACAACTAGACCTTGAATATAATCCTTCTAAGACATTGTGGACCACATAACAGTAAACAATATCCCCAAGTTTCATCTACTTTCCATTTAAAGGTTTATCTCTGTAAACAAAAGTGTGCCAGGATATAATATACCAAAAAAATCAAGTGATTTGTGTATCTTTCGTGCTTTTTTGTTCCACCTAATGTAGAAAGTTGAGGTAAAAGCTTTCTAATAAAAAACGACCCAGGGAAGCAGATGTGACTGCCCATATAAAAGTTTATTTCTGAAAACCTAGAAAACCCCAAACATGATATCCTAAAAAATACATTGAATTTTGCCACTGGAGTGATATATTGTCTGAGCCAACAGAAAATAGTGGGATAAAACAATGTCTTGCGTGTTTTTTCAAACAAAAACTGATCCAGGGAAGTAGATTGGCAATGCAATCCTATACATGTCTATTCAGAAGTAAATCCCACTGAGTTCAATGGGGCTTACTCCCCAGCAAGTAAAAGACTGCAGCCTTAAATGTCATTTTCCTGACACCTAACCCACTCAGGTCTATACTGAGATACTTTGGAATTAGGAAAATGTCCCAAGAGTAATTCATGTAAGCTTTTTGTTCATGATTTCCTCTTGATTAGAGTTGCTACCTCATGTATAAAACCCGTAAAGCAAACAGAAGATCAAATATCTATTACACAATTCATCTGACCGTGAGCTAAGAAACCCTGAACCGTTGGTCATGTGGCCCAGTAATTTCCTCCTCCACCTCCAACATCATTTCCACACACACAAACCAAAGATGCAAGTGACAGACAGCTGGGCCTGTTCTGCTCTTATCTGGATTTGTAGGAAAGCATTGAAGATTTGCAACCTTTCCATAACAATTGCACTCCAGGCAACATATTACAGAACTGCCAGTCACTTACAGACAACAATACTGGATGCAAAAACCATCTCACGTTAGATCTCCACAATGCCAGACCACCACCCTATCACTCTGCTTTTCCCCTTCTTTGCAAATCAGAATCTCCCACTGACTCCTTGGAAAATTCTGTAGGCACCTCTCTATCCCCGTATGATTTGGAGAACTCCTGTGAAACAAGAAAACTAGCAGGCATGGCAGCCAGAACTGGCCTCCCACAGATCCTTCTGTCACAAGATTCCAGACCAGAGGGGTTTCCTGCACTTCATCTCCAAATCCTGGAAAGAAAACTGACGCTTCGGTAATGAAATGATAAATGGAATTCTCCAGAAAGCAGAAGCCATGCATCTGAGATACACCCGTGAAAAGTCTAAATAGCTTCAGCAAAAACATCCAATCACAGGTTCAGTGAAATGAGGTTATGATCACCCTAGATTGGAGACTAGGAAGGAAGGGAAGGGAAAAGATAGAAGATACTTGGAACAGATCATCTGGAGCCAAATATATCAGGATCAGAAAAACACACCCCACACACGTTCTTCACTGGTAGGAAGCACAGAAAGACTTGGCCTCCAACCTTTTATTTCACGAATCCTTAAGGGGCAGAGGCCACCAAGTCCAGTCTCTGATCTTCAGATATCGCCCATCTTCTAATCAGGCTAGGATTAAGCCAGGCAGACCCCAGCAAGCGAAAGGGGCGTTTACCTCCAGACGGCTCAAGCAAGCGAGCCACGATGTATGCTATGAGGAAGAAGCAAATGGTTTGGCTTCCCAAGAAGCAGCAGGAAATGGAGATTACTTGCTTTCAGCGCCAACACCCTCAACAGAGTCAGCATCATAAGCAGCCTTGTCATCCTAGCAACAATACCGCAAGAAACATCCCTCGCTCAATATACAGCCAAATTAAGGCAATACCTCTTTTACTGGAAAGACTCATTCCCCGGGTACCGCAGAAAATTCTTCTCTTAGTTCAACTCCGTTTCTCTTTGATTCGGAGGGAAGGCTTGCCTGCCATGCCTGCAGCTAGAAAAAGATGCATTGTGGACCCCAGCCCTCCCCCCCCCCAACGTACGGACTGGTATCAACCAGCTCTTGCTAAATTTAAGCTCCACTATTCAAAATGCAGGGGTGTTGGTTCTCTCCCTTCCCACGACACTCCTGAGCAATTAACACTCAACAGCTCAGATGCAAACGAAGGCAGCTCCTTGCTGGGAGTTCACACCAAACGGAGCAGTGCCACATTTATCAGTATTCCATGCGACCATGCAGGGCACCCGGCTGCATGCAATATCTAAGCCAAGCATTCGGGGCAAGGCTCCAACTGGCAGGTCCTAGAGCCCGGGTGGACCAAACCGGAGCATCCCATCTGATGTCTTGGCCAGGGTGCGCAGCCACACCTCGGTGCAAGCCACCTGCTGCCTCCATGCAGCCAGCACGTCGCCCGGCAACTCCACACTCCACGCAGTTTGCCAGGTGTAGAGATCAGCAGCCAAGGTCAGCACTCAAGGGTTAATTGAAATGCTATCACTCGCAGGGGGAAAACATTAATACTTCCCCCGTCTTGCGGTAGCTTAGCAGCGTACAGAATGAAAGGCTAAGGCAGAGCAGGGAAGGGAAGGGATTCGCAGCTATGGCCACGGAAAGCAAATGAAAGACAGCCCAGGCACCAACCCTCAAATGCATGCCGATCCTCACGCCTGGATGCTTGGAACACAGCACCATTCTGTGCTAACCTCTGCATCCTCCTCCCCCCACACACACACCCCACCCAAATACCAACCTTCACCTTCTACACCCCCAACCCCTCCCACTGCACCAGTGGGCCCCCACAGCCCATCCCAGGCGATAGGGTTCAACACAGAACGCAAACACCAGAGCACCCACACTGGCTAGCTCAGATACCGACCCTCAACCTGTATCCACCACCCCCCGCCCATTTAGAAGGGGGTGGGGAGGGAAATCACACTGCATGTCTTCCTCCCACCCAGTTCAGTTCCACAACACAAGCCAGTAGCTAGACAGCCTTCAACACTCCTTGCACAGCTGTTAACAAGCATTCAAGCTCTTTCCATCTACACAACCCCTAACCGACTTCCTCTCGCCAAACCTGTGGTCCTGCATGCTTTCAACATGCCCCTTAAAAGCTCAATACAGGATGTGCCCATGAGCCCTTGCCAAACGCAACCTTGATTCACTTGGCTCATGTCCAACTTTAAGAGCTCATGCTTCAAAAAAGAAAGAAAGAGGGGGACCTAATTAAAACCAGCCCATAAGCCCCACTCTGCACTATTGCTTCTTGCCTGCTTGCCCCATAATCCAATCTAAACCCCCTCCACCGTATGAATGAGAGGCATCGAGCCAGCTGCTAAAGAAAGGGCAGAAACAACATACCACCCCTAGAAGAATAGATTTCATGCACAAACACTACTCCATTCTGGATTGGGGAGGGTCTAATTTCAGGAGGGAAAGGTAGTACTGTACAACCAGAGACCCAGTGTGCATTTAGGCCTCCGGTGGTGGTGGGGGGGGGGGGGGGGCAGCAGCATCTCTCCCTTCTCTATCCCGCCCCGCCCCACCAGAGACTCAAAGCCCAGCAGTGGGAAAGGCGATACAGCAGTAGAGAGGAGGCAGGGCGTGGGGAAAGCCACCTGCCGGCAGACGGATGGGCAAGAGCAGGTGCTGAGCAGGACGGGGAGAGGGAGGGGCATGTAGGGACCCTCTGAAAAGGGGCACTGAGACCTCCAAGCAATGGATATTGGGGAGAGGCGGAGCTGCCAGGCAAGGCTATGTGCCTTTCTCCTTTGGGTGGGTGGGTGGCTGAGATCCAGAGGACCCAGGCATGCCAGCAAGGCACCAGGGAGAAAGAGGACTCCAGCGAGGCACTGAGTAAGGGGCTGGCAGCTTCTCCAGGGCTGTGGAGAAGGGTCCCACAACTGCCCAGATACACAGGGAATAGGGCTACTCCTGCATGCACCGAGAAAGGGGGGGGGGGAGATCTGGGAGAAAAGATGGTATATCTACAAAGATCCTCTGTTCATGGGGTGAGGGGGCAGTGGGCCTTCAGGGCACGATCCTCACAGCTGAACGGAAACATGCCAGCATGAAGCAGGGCCCCACGGAGGAGTGCGGACTTAGGGGGCAGGAGGAAGAGGAGTCAGGGGGAAATGAGCCAGCGGGGCTCCCAATGGGAGGCTTGTGAGAGGAGGGTCTCCCAGTAAGTAGAGGGCAACGCTGAGAGGGTCTAGATCCACCAAGCTGGAGCACATGTTCCCTTCAGCAGGTGCCCCTAATTGGGAGAATGGGGCTCAGAGCCTCATGGTAGAAAATGCGGCGAAGGAGGGGGTCCTGAGCAGAGCCCCCCAAGCTCACCTCCCCCTTCGTTGTGGGTGGGGCACGATGCTACTGGGGTGTGTTCATGCACAAGGACCGGGGTGGGGTGGGGCGAGATCTCTCTCTACTAGGGACACGACTGACAGAGAAGGACAGGCGCAGGATTTGGGGAGGTGCAGCCCCACAAGTCTCTTGGGGGGAGGGGGAAGAGACAGAGGATGAGGCGGATGGCGATGAAAGAAGAGCTGGAAGCAGTGGCAATGCAGGGAAAGGTGGGGGGGGGTCCATAAACCAGGGGCAAAGACTTCGCAGGGGGGTCACCGAGGAAAATAGGGGGGCAGGCGCTGTCGTGCAAGGTCTAAATGCAAGGAGGGGAAACAGGGCGGCTCAGAAATGCAACCATTAAACCAACTGGTCTAAGTGGAAGAGGAGGAGGAGGAGGAGGAGGAGGAAGGGGGGACGAGGAGAGGCAAGTGCCCCTGATTGTGGGGCGCAGGATTCCTGGGGGGCGCAGCGGAGGGGGTACCAGATTAACACACCCCTCAGAAGCGGCGGGGTGGGGCTGATCCTACCTACGAGGCTGAGGTGCAAGGTGACACACCCCACACATACACACCCACAAATGGGGGGCTCAGGAGGGGGGGCGCAATGCCAGGGCTATGGGGGGGCACGTCTTGGGTGGGGAGGGAGGGGGGCTTGGGGGGAGGTCCTGGCGACGGCGCTGCAGCCCCAGCGGGTCTCTATGGGGCGGGCGCGAGGGGCGGGTCCCCCCTGCCTGAGGGGGTGGGGGGGTTATTGAGGAGGGGTCTCCCTACCTCTCCGCCATCTTCTCCCCCGGGCCGGCGGGGTCGTTACCGGGCGCGGCGAGGGGCGGCGGCAGCGGCGGCGGCGCCCCCCGCCCGGCAGCCCATGGCCCCGGCAGCGCTGCGGCGGCTCCCCGCTCCGCCTCGCCCGCTGCTGCTGCTGCTGCTGCTGCTGCCGCCACCGCCTCCTCCTGGCCACCGACTGACGAGAAGCGCCGGCCAGGAGGAGACGACGATGCCGCAGCCGCCGCCGCCGCCGCGTCCCGCCGTCACCACCGACAACCGCCCGCAGCCAATCGGCTGCTCCCTAGGGCGGGGCCTCCGCCGCCCAGGCTCCGCCCAGGCTCCGCCCAGCCAACCCGGGCAGCCGCCCGCGACGCCCTCCGCCCCCCAGCGCCTCGGGGGCCCCTGGGAGATGTAGTTTGGGAGCGCGCCTCGCCTGTCAGGCCAGCCACCTGCGCCGGCGGCCATGTTGGGCGCACCAAGGATGGAGCGGAGGAATGCGGGAGCCCCCCACCCACCCACCCACCCACCCGCCGTGCTTCCTCTGCCCAGTGGTGTTTATATTAACCGAGGAAAGATCTCTTGGCCACCACATCTGGCCTCAATTTTGGAGTTTTCTGCTTCTTACCCGTCCCTGCTTTTTGCCCCACCTAGCCAGACGAAGAGCTCTGGAGAACTCTAAAGCTTGCACACATTTGTCTGTCATTTTGGCGGGTCCTTATAGAAAAATTGCCCTACTGTGGATTATGGGTTCTTCTGGTATTCATTTCAGCAATACACACACACACACCTCGTTTTTGCATTTGGATGCAAGTTAGGCCATTTTAACTGACTCACAAGGTCTCATACCGCAATACCTGATGGAACGCCTTTCCCGACATGAACCTACCCGAACACTACATTCAACATCTAAGGCCCTCCTCCGAGTACCTACTCTGAGGGAAGCTCGGAGGTCGGCAACAAGAGAGAGGGCCTTCTCTGTGGTGGCCCCCCAATTGTGGAACGATCTCCCTGAGGAGGCCTGCCTGGCGCCAACATTGTTATCTTTTCGGCGCCAGGTCAAGACTTTCCTCTTCTCTCAGGCATTTGGCAATATCTGAGAACCTGGGTTTGTTTTTGTTTGTTTATAGCTTTTTGGGGTGTTGTAGTGGTTTTAAATGTACAGATTGAGTGTATGTTGTATGTTTTTGCTGTTTTAATTTTTGTATATTGTTTTTAATTGTTTTTATCCTATGTAAACCGCCCAGAGAGTTTCGGCTATGGGGTGGTATACAAATGTAATAAATAAATAAATGAACATCTTCACTTTTTAAAAACCGCGGTACTAGCTTGCACCATGGAGCTTTTAAAATAAGTACAAGTTGCTCGCACCCAAATAAGTAGAGTTCAGCTGCCATGTTACTAATATGTGGCTTTGCAAGGAAGACAAGAGCAAGGGGAATAACAGGGTGCGGGAGGGAGTGACTTGTAATCACAGTGAGAGACTGGTCTATATAATGCAGGGCAGGAGTCCCCAACTTTTTTGGACCCATGAGCACATTTGAGGAACGGCTGATGAGTGGATTGCCACTTTGGTGTCTTCTAGTTGGGTCTGTGGACCTTAGACGGTGTCTTATTTAGCAAAAACTTTTGCTTTGTGTCTATGGGACACCACCAGGACATCTCTTTAATATGGGATGTAAAGGGATCTGCTGTATTGCTGGTGGTGCAATACAGCAGTTGCTTCCTTTAAACATATGTTTTTGCAGTGTCCAGTAGCTGCTTCTTTCAGGGGGCGGGAGGTTATCACACAAAAATTTTGTACTGTAACAGACCTTAATATTCACTGATGTACATGCTCTTTTAAATTACTTACCTGCTTTGTGGAGATTAACAAATGGTCGGTGTAAATGGATTCTCTGTGCCCTTTTGACAGCTAGACGATTGATATTAGAACACTCACCTCCTGTTATGCAATGAATTGAGGATCTTACAACACTTTCAATATCTGAACTAGTGGCATATAGACACCACCTTCAAATGGATACTTATTCGGATATTTGGTCCACTTTTCTTGAAGCCAATGACCCTGTTCAGATAACACACTTGCATTTAGTGAAGAAAGGCGGGATATAAATAAATATAATAATAATAATAAGCAATTTAAGCTAAACATTATGGCTTAGCATGTCATCTGAACCATAACTTGGGCCTCATCTACAAGAATTCGCCTTTATGCCTGGTTAGGCATTATGCGCATATTCGCAGAAGCGCATTTACGCCTAATACCTCTGTACGAGAGGCGGCGAAGCGCATTACTGGACGACCGAAACGCGATTTAAACTGTTCACATGCAGATAGACATTGCTGCCTGCCGATGTCAGCAATACTAGGACAGGTGGACCAATGGTCTGACTAAGACAGCTTCCTGAGTTCCTAGGGCAGGGAAGGGGACCTCTTTCTGCCACAGATCTTGGAAAGCTGCTGGCAATCAGACTAGACAGCACTGGGGTAGATGCCCCAGCGGCCGGTCTGATTCGGTATACTTCAGTTCAGAATTGCCTTGCTGGATGATGCTAAAAGTCCATCTCATCTAGCTCTTGGTTTCCATCAGCCAAATCCTTTCCAAATCCATACGTTGTCAACAGAATCTGATTCTCAAGATATACTACCTTTGAAGCTGGAGGTTCCATCTATCCATCTTGCCTAACAGCCATTGCTCAATCATGGAAGTTGCAATCCAAGAAATCTGGAGAGCTGCCCTAATTATTCAGGCTAGGCTTAGCACATGCTGGGTTATATGACACCATGTCATAGATGAAATGAAGGATGCTTTAGTTGATTCTTCCTGCCCCCTCCAAAGCATCCATGCACCATTGCCAACCTGTTGCAATCCAATGTTTTCTGTCTTGTTCTTCCACCATTTGCAGGCCTGATTTGTGGTGACACTTTTTCACTTAATTCAGCTACAGCACCAGCTTGCCCAGTGCTATCCAGGCTTTTTAATTGGAAGCTTCCTTTGGAAGGAATGGGTTCTGCTTCTTGTGATTGCTTCCAGTTCAGCAAGGAGTGGCTGAAGAATTGCCCATTAGCATTAGTCAGTACCTGTTATGTAACCCAGAGTTTTGTCTCATATTTTTAAAATTGCAGGGCATTTCATTTGCAATGCCTTGGCCACAATGAACAGGAAACAATTAGAGGAAGAAAGTACAAGTTTCTAATTAAAATTGCAAACGATGTTTGTGGAATGGACTTCCTTCTGAGTAAACATTACAGAATAATTTTGGCCAGAGGACATGCATAGGGTAGCATGGGTTTATGGGGGGTATCTTGTTTTTTCTCTGCACATGCATAAAGCCAGGGAATAAGACCGCCTAAAAGTCTGTAAGCTTTCCCTCTAGTCATTGCTGCTGGCGGAAAAGCTCTTAATGAGTATTTAGTGGTAAGGGAAATATGCTTTGCACAAACTCAGAGGCACTCTGTTGTTTCATAGCTTCTAGCACTAAGCTCTGGTAAGCCCTGGCTCCATTTTGTTTATTTCAATGGGTATACAGACTTGCTTGTTTAATGACATAATAATAATAATAATAATAACTATTAATAATAATATTTTTTACCTGCCTCTCCCTCTGGATTGAGGCGGGGAACAACATCAATACCAACAATATAAAATACAATATACAATACATAAACTGATTAAAAGTATATATAAAATTAATACATTATTAAAATCAACAAAGTCTTAAATTCGACTGGGTAGGCCTGCCAGAAGAGATCAGTCTTTATAACTTTCTTAAATTCTTGAAGACTTGTAAGTTGGTGGATCTCTCCCGGCAGGTCGTTCCACAGTCTGGGAGCGGCAGAAGAGAAGATCCTCTGGGTAACAGTTCTCAGCCTAGTCTTGGCCGACTGTAGTAAATTCTTCCCAGAGGACCTGAGCATGCGGGGCAGATTCCCGCAGGTAACCCAGACCCAAACCATGTAGGGCTTTAAAGGTAATAACCAACACTTTGTACTTCACCCGAAAACTAATTGGCAGCCAGTGAAATTATTTTAAAGCTGGTGTGATATGGTCACCCTTAGGTGTACTGGTGACCAACCTGGCTGCCATATTTTGAACTAGTTGAAGTTTCTCGACTAGGCACAGAGGTAGCCCTATGTACAG
This sequence comes from Anniella stebbinsi, assembly GCA_029215795.1. NCBI lineage: Eukaryota > Metazoa > Chordata > Lepidosauria > Squamata > Anniellidae > Anniella > Anniella stebbinsi. Next base: position 116,682,922 of record JARDYH010000006.1, read on the forward strand.
TGCATTGCAGAAGTCAAGCCTTGAAGTTACAAGCGCGTGCACTACAGTTTTTAGGTCTTCCAACTCTAGGAAGGGGCACAGCTGACGTATCAGCCGAAGCTGGTAGTAGGCACTCCTGGCCGTCGCATCTATCTGAGCTGTCATTTGGAGCGACGGATCCAAGAGCACTCCCAAGCTGCGAACTCAGCCTTTCTGGGGGAGTGTAACCCCATCCAGAACTGGTTGACACACCTCCAAACCCAGGTTGGGGCCTTTGACAGTAAGCACCTCCGTTTTGTCTAGATTCAGCTTCAGTTTGTTTTTCCTCATCCAGCCCATTGCCGCCTCCAGGCATTCATTCAGAGGAGACACACTATCCTTAGCAGATGCTGTTGTCAAAGGCATAGAGTAATATATTTGGGTGTCACCAGCGTACTGATAGCACCCCGCCCCATGCCTCTGGATGATTTCTCCCAGCGGTTTCATGAAGTTAAACAGCATTGGGGATAGGATGGCACCTTGAGGTATGCCACACAGCAGCTCCTTTGAGGATTGTTGGTTTAAGTCTCATTGTCTGCCTTGAGCCTGTAGGATGGGAGAGGCTGAAAAGAATTCCAAATAAAACGATGCTTTATAGTATATATCATATGGTACATGACTGAGCAAGCTATTAAAATTCACTCCAGGACAGAGCTGAAAGAACACTCATTGGAGTAGGCAAATACACTTTCCACGAATGCTCCCATTTCTCATGCTTTCCACATTTCCGTGGCGTTTAGTTTGCAAGGCATACTTTCTTGATACAAAATACAAAAAAGGACCTGTTTATTTTTTAGACTATCCATTTCTTTAGATTCACAAGATGAAGGCGGATAGCAAGAAGCATGCAAAGAAACGAGCAAAACACCCAGACCCTGCAGAACAGAATAAAGTTTAAAGAAATTTATTGAAATACCCCCACCTTTTCCCCACTCAATCCTGAGCTCTAAAGAGCAGTCCAAACAGGTTGGACTTACAATTAGGGTGACCACATGGAAAGGAGGACAGGGCTCCTGTACTTTTAACAGTGTATAGAAAAGGGAATTTCAGCAGGTGTCATTTGTATGCATGCAGCACCTGGTGAAATGCCCTCTTCATCACAACAGTTAAAGCTGCAGGAGCTATACTAGCGTGACCAGATACAAAAGAGGGCAGGGCTCCTGCAGCTTTAACTGTTGCGACGAAGAGGGAATTTCACCAGGTGCTGCATGCATATGAAGGACACCTGCTGAAATTCCATTTTCAATACAACAGTTAAAAGTACAGGAGCCCTGTCCTCCTTTCCATCCGGTTACCCTACTTACAATACTTCTCAAAAGTGCTCCAGTTTGGACTTCCGAGTCTCTGCAGCAGGAGGGAATTCTGTAACTGGGTAGTGAGGGAGGCAGCCCCCTCTGAGGATCTCTCTTTGTGCCTTTGCGGTCTTATCCTGACACATGGATCGGATGAAAGTGATGCGAGGGTGTCGTCAGCAAACTGTAGCAAGGCACTGTAGCAAGGCACACATGTTTAAGGTACGTAAGACCTCATCCTTTACAGATGACGTCTCCACACTTCAATCCATAAGGCGTTGAGTAAAATAATAAAATGAAAACTGCGGGGAAGTATTGAGGCACACTGTGAAGAGCAGTATCATAACACAGACAGCAGAAAAATCAATCAAAGCTGTCTGTTCAAATCCAGATTCAAATCCAAATGACTGATAGAACAGCAAGGTTTTCACTAGCCACCAGTATATAGTGCTGTGGTCTGGAGACCCGTGATGAAGGCCGTGGAGCAAAGCCTCTTGGCAAGTTAGTAATGGTCAGGGAGGCAAAGATGCAAGGACACCTTCCTAGTACAAAACACCTGAGCCCTCTTGCGCAAAGGCCTTCCTCAGAAATCTGGATCCCAGCATCTTAGCAAGGTGTTCAGTTATCTTTTTCTTTTAATAAATATTTCAGTGAGGCTGAAAGCTCTGGAGACCCGAAACTTCTGTTCCCCTCACCTGCTCGCCAGACATTTCCCCTGCAAGAGAAGGACATCAAAATGGGGAAGAGGTGGAGAGAGAAATCAAAGAGAAGGCAGCAATTGATTCATATCTGAGCAAAGAAGTTACTTCTTCTCCTAAAGGCCCACAGCTGCCAGCTGACCACGTCCAGCTCTGTTGTTCATGGTCCCAGAACGATGAGGAACTTATAAGACATCTTGAGCTTTATAGCATGACAGTGTGATTCATTCAGTTCTGATGCAAAGGCAGAGTCCCTGCACAACTAGGACTGTGCCAAAATGAGAGGTGCTTTTTACTGAAGCTTGATATACTGTGATTAGCCCCCTCCACCCTCCAGTTGATTGAAGGAGGCTGAGAACAAGGATGAAAGTGTTTGCCCGTTGGAACCCTGGCCCTCTGTCTGAACTGGCTTTGTGATAGAATCACGAAGCCAAATCTCATTAATAATAATAATAATAATAATAATAATAATATATTTATTTATAACCCGCCTCTCCCTCTGGATCGAGGTGGGGAACAACAATAAATATTAACACAAGAACCACAAAATAGATAAAATATTAAAACAAATAAAAATGAATACATCATTCAAAACATTGGCTATGTAGCGTTGTAAACACATTCTTTATGTGATCCCTGATTGGCTGGAATCACTCTGGGATGGTGATAGGAAAGGGAGAAAGCACTGACGCAGCACCTCCGAGGGGAAACAACTTCAGCAAACAGTTTCAACAAACAGCTGAAAAGGGTTATTAAGGTGACCATATGGAAAGGAGACCAGGGCTCCTGTATCTTTAACCGTTACTTCGAAAAGAGAATTGCAGCAGGTATCATTGTTCTGCATGTGAAATTCCCTCTTCATCACAATGGTTAAAACTGCAAGAGCCCTGTATCCGGTCACTCTAGTATAGCCCTTTCAGCTTTAACTGTTGTCATGAAGAAGGAATTTCATCAGGTGCTGTATGCCTGCAAATGACACCTGGTGAAATTCCCTTTTCCATGCAACTGTTAAAGACACAGGAGCCCTGTCCTCCTGTCCATATGGACACCCTAGGCGTTACCATATGGTCACTGATGTTCAGGGCTCTCCTTTTGGAATGTGGGCCTGATTTGTTTGCAGGTGTTCAGTCAGCGTAACCCTAGCGCTAAATGATTCAGGAATGATAACATTTCTCTAGACAGCAGCTTTTCCGTGGACCATAGAAGTAGCCCCAGGAAGTAGAGCAGCAAGTACCTCAAAGAAGATGTGCTTCCTAGCACAATGGTTTGGTGCTATAATGGCTGGTTTAGCCTGGCTTCTGTGCCACGGCCCATGCTGATTCTGCACTCTTGTCACTCAGAAAAAGGCCTTACTGGGGGAAAGCAGCCGTCTGGAAGCACTCTAATCTTCTTAAGTGTAATGGCCATGATTACATGCTGTTGGATAAGGCTCTGAGGCACGTGCCCATTACCAATGGCTGTAATTACAGGAAAAGTCCATGGGTTGTTGTATACGTATTTTTTCAATCCTGTGTTTCTTCAGCAAGGGGCAATGTCAGCCAAGGAAGATGGCCAGCCTTCTGGTACCACCACCACAACATCTTGCAGACCAGAAGCATCTCATTATCTCCTTGTCCTGCTTTGGGCTGTCAATCAATCTTTGCTTGTTTCCTCCTGTCTGAAAGATCAAGGCAGCCTTTCAAGACGATTGAATGCAAAACATTTAGCCTGCTATGCATCTGGTACCTTTTGGGTTTAAAAAGTAAAAGCAAGTGGCCAGCAGAGGGTTCGTGTGTGAGAGAGAATCGGAACCCTCTTCAGCCCACAGCCTCCATCAGTAGAACACACCTGGAGTCATCAGGTAGCATGATGAGGGGGCTGCAGCCTTGGACCCCCTTTTCCAGTGCTCAAATGAGTTCCAGGCAGCCACCATTGTAACTAAATGCCTAGGGCTCATGAGCTCCAGGGAACTGTGGACATAGGCGTGCACAAGGGATGTGCCGGGTGTGCCCAGGCACACCCTAATGTCTCAAGCAATAAGTGCCGAATTGGGGGGGGGGGCATTCAGTAGGAATCCAGAGGGGGAATCCAGAGATAGCAGGAACTGTCCTCCAGCTCTGCTCTGGCTGCTCCGCTGCCCCCAACAGCATGCTGTTGCTCCCAGCAGCAGGAACGAAAAGGAATCGCTGTGCTGGGAGCCACACTTCAAAGAGGCCAGGAGGAAGGGCCCTGAAAGCTAATATTGCCTCTTAAGCCGCTCCTCTGGCCTGCGTCACTACAAAGCTCCACCAACGCTGGGGCTTGAGGAACATCTCCTCATCCCCTTCCCCTTTGCAATGGCCCTCCCATAATCAGGAAAGCTAAATACAGAGTAGGGCATCAGTGTCTATGTGTTTAACAAATAAATGAATAAAAATAATATCCTTTATGACTAAAGACTTATGACTACCCCTAATGAAATGTGCTGCGTACTCCTGTGATTGTGGGTAGTTACACACCAGTGGCCACCCAAAGCTCTTCAGGGGCACATGGCCACTGCCAGCACCCTCCTCCTCCTCCTCCTCCTCCTCCTCCAGGAAGCCCCTTCCTCACCCAAATATATAGGTGGAGGGGGAGAGCTATATAAGTGGAGGGGGAGGCCCCACCAAAGGGAATTATTTATTTAATTCATTGATTTAAAACGTTTCTTGGCTGCCTTTCAGGACAGAAGCCCTCCCAAGAGCAATCAAATACATAAAAACAGTTAAAATTAAAAGCGATAAAACAGGAACACAGTGAAATAGCAATAAAACAACAATGAAAGCCAATAATAAAAGATTATGAGTTCCATCGCACCTAATTCCCCCCCCCCCATTTTGCCTCTGAGGTTTTTTTTAAATCTCTGATGCGAAGCATGTCTCACCTTGGAGAGCTCCTTTAGAGTTCTGACTGAAACCCGGGCTGGATTCACCACCCCACTCTCGTGTTTCCCAAAACCTCCTGCCTTGTTGGGAGACAATAAGGAGGTCAGCCATGTAATCCACAAAGCTTTGTTCAGGCCAAAAAAACCCTCTCCCTACCTGAAGAGAAGACTAAACTCTAGGAACTTCCCTCTAGGCAAAACTATGTGAACTAGGCAAGACAATTGTCCTTTCAAGAAAAAGGGAAAGCCTTTTCCCAGGACGCTTTAACTTCAAGGAGGCTGGTTCTGAAGAAGCCTTTGGCGAGAGGCTAGCCGGGCCGCCCTTCTCTCGCCTTCCTTTAGCGCCGCCCGTTTGAGTCTGCGGCGAACTCTAGGATCAGCTAGCCTTGAAATGCCCTCCCCTTCTGAAGAATGCTAATTTCCCAGGGACTGGGTGTTGTTAATGTTTTCAGTGCTAAGGTCTGGCGAAGTTTCATCCCCAGCTGGTGAAGAGACCGTGAGAATCACCTCCCCCACTTCGTTTGTAGGCCGGTATGTTTCTGGCGCTGTCTCTTCTGCTTCAGAATCTGATTCCGATTGATCGCCAGAAACTCCTTCCTTCCCCCAGCCTAAGGGGAACAGGCCTAGTCACGACACCCACTGACGTCGGAGCCACCAGCCTCCACTGCCCCAAGGGAACTCTGCAAGAGCTCAGGAACTCTTGCTTGCGCTTCTCCCCCCCCCCCCCCGCCTCCATTTCCTCTTAGCCCCAGACGTAAGGGGTTCTGTACTTCTCGGGTTTGCATCTTTCCCTTTTTTTCTTTGCCAGGCTGAGTCAGGCTTTTCAATGACGCTCAGTTACAGAGGCGCTTAGGAATGCGGGTGAGCCCTGGAACAGGAGGGGGCGAATGGCTTAAGCCACCTCCTCACTCCCCTCCCGCACATGGGCGGCCTTTGTCATGGCAAGAATGGCTCCTTTGACGGCAGGCTGGTCTCTTTCTGGGCTCCATTGTACCAGGGCTAATAAGATGCGCTTCCCAGCTTATCGGCCCGCGCAGAGAGCTGGCTTGGACAACATGCTGCCCCGTGTCCTGACATTTCCAGCCTGAATAATGTTCTCCTTGAAGCAGAGAAGGGCCCTTTCTGCTGGTGGCCAGGAAAAGGTCAAGACCCTTGGCGAGCCAGCTGGGGGAGGGGGGAGTGGCGGGCGGGTTTGCTTCTCCTTTGAGTGAGACACTTCCCATCGCCACCGGAGAAGTAGGTGTTTCTGAGGAAGAGTGGCGAGGCGGTGGGATGAAAGGTGACTCCTGCCGGCAAAACCAGGACTACGACTGGCCATGGGGCAGCATTCACAAAGCCAGCACCGAATAACCAGAGCTAGATGCTTTTGCATGCTGCCCGCTTCTCAGGGTGGTGAGACATTCCAGGGATAGCCTGTGTGGTGTTGCAGTAAGGCTTGGGCTGGAGAGACCCAGGTTCAAATCTTGCCATGAAGCCTGCTGGGTGGCTTTGGGCCAGTCACTCTCTCTTTCCCTCAGCTGAACTTACCTCCCAGGGACAGTCTATACGTCTTATTTGCCCTGCGGTGGCTGTGCAGTTGTGCTGCACTGATTCTGCAACACAGCCGCTGCGAGGCATTTCCCCCGGAGCTGCGCATTTAAAAAGTCGGGGACTTACCCCAACTTTTTCCTTTGAAGAGAGGTCACCTCAGCCCTTCTGCTGTGTGACCTCGCTTCGGCATTGAGCTGGGGGTGTTCCAGAGCAAAGGACAACCACTAATTCATTGCCGGAAGCTGGGCAGAGGGCAAGGGGAGGGCTTGAGTACCCGGATGGCTGCCAGATGGCTGTACACTTGAGCAGTTAAGCTAGGGGCTTGTCGTTTGAGAGATTTGGGCTTCCCTATGAGCTTTTCTACACAAGGCTGTCAATCACCGTATCTACTTTCGGTTTAGTCGCAGATTTGAGATCCGAGCTCTATACAAAGAGCTGTTCTTTTCCTGCTTTTCCACTACATAACTCTAGGAGGCACTGAGCTATAGCGGAACGTCACATCTAGCACAAATAGAAAAATACGTTTTTTCTTTCACTTTCAGAAATAATACCCAATTTTCCCCTCTCTAAAAACAACAACAGGAAAATGCTCTTTAAAAACAGAACCGAAACTGGAGGATCACAATGGCTAAAAAACCCTGCGATTTTGGGACCTGGCAGAAATTTGGGCCATGGTGTAATTTCAGAATTAAAATAGCAACGTTTTTGTCATGACTCATGAGATTGCACGGATGGGATGGGGTTGTGATAGGTGTATGTGGGGGGGGGGGGCATTTGAAATCCTGCCATTGCTACCACCGCCACCACAATCAGACCCACTTTCTCTGTGATCAGTTGTCCACAGGCAGTTTGAACATGCACAGAGGTTGACCAGGAAGGAGTTAAAACACCTGTGGACTATCAGCATCTATTTGGCTGGTGGCTTTCCCAAGGGCAGGGGTCCTGGCCAGAGTTAGCTGTGATGAATAGATTCAGGGTGCCAAGTAATTAGCTCCAATGAAGATCTGTCAGTACAATTTGCTACTGCCCTTCAGCTTTATAGACTCAGCTGGAGGGAGCAGTCCCCTGTGAAGAACCAAGAGAAGTGACAGAGAATGAGAAGGCGTGGATCTTGCTCCCAGAGAGTGAATGGAAAGCAAAGAAGAACATGAAATCTGCAATTGCTATTACTATTAATATTATTAGTGGTGGTGGTAGTATTTATTTGTTTATTTATTTTATTTATTTATATGTATTTATTTATTACATTTGTATACCGCCCCATAGCCGAAGCTCTCTGGGCGGTTTACATAGGATTAAAAACAATTAAAAACAATATACAAAAATTAAAACAGCAAAAACATACAACATACACACAATCTGTACATTAAAAACCACTACAACACTCTAAAAAGCTACAAAAAAAAAAAAAAAAAAGACAAAACAAACCCAGGCGCCTCAGATATTGCCAAATGCCTGAGAGAAGAGGAAAGTCTTGACCTGGCGCCGAAAAATAACAACGTTGGTGCCAGGCGGGCCTCGTCAGGGAGATCATTCCACAATTGGGGGGCCACCACAGAGAAGGCCCTCTCTCTTGCTGCCGACCTCCTAGTTTCCCTCGGAGCAGGCACTCGGAGGAGGGCCTTAGATGTTGAACGTAGTGTTCGGGTAGGTTCATGTCGGGAAAGGCGTCCCATCAGGTATTGTGGTCCCAAGCCGTGTAAGGCTTTATAGGTTAAAACCAGCACCTTGAATCGGGCTCGGAAACATATAGGCAGCCAATGCAAGCGGGCCAGAGTAGGTCTTATATGTTCGAACCTACTGGTTCCGGTTATCAATCTGGCCGCTGCATTTTGCACAAGCTGCAGCTTCCGAACCACCTTCAAAGGCAGCCCCACGTAGAGTGTATTGCAGTAATCTAACTTGGAGGTTACCAGAGCATGGACAACTGAAGTCAGGTTATCCCTGTCCAGATAGAGACGTAGCTGGGCCACCAACCGAAGTTGGTAGAAGGCACTCCGTGCCACTGAAGCCACCTGCGCCTCAAGTGACAGAGATGGTTCTAGGAGAACCCCCAAGCTACGAACCCGCTTCTTCAAGGGGAGTGCAACCCCATCCAGAACAGGTTGAACACCCTCCGTCCGGTCAGCGGAACCACCCATTAACAGCGTCTCAGTCTTGTCTGGATTGAGTTTCAATTTTTTAGTTTTAGTTTATTACTGCATTTATAACCCACCTTTTTTCCTCCAAGGAACCCAAGGCAGTGTTTATAATCCTCCTCCTCTCCATTTTATCCTCACAACAACAACCCTGTGAGGTAGGTTGGGCAGAGAGTCTGTGACTGGCCCAAAGTCACCTAGTGGGTTTCCATGGCCAAGTGGGGACTAGAACCCGGATCTCCCGACTCCCAGTCCAACACTTTAACCATGACGCCACACATGACTCTTATGGAAATCATTGCCACGAGAAGTGATGATCCCCAACTTAGGCCCCCTCCACAAGGATGCGCTTTTGCGCCCGGTTCGGGGATTATGCGCATTATCGCGGAGGCGCATTTACGCCTAATCCCTCTGCACAGGAGGCGGCAAGAGGCGGCGAAGCGCATTAATTGATGTCCAAAAAGCGCTTTAGAAGACGTTAATGCGCATAATCGCTTGTTCACACGGCAAAAATGCGCTTTAACGGCCGGAGAAAAATAAAAGTCGCTATTTAACGCGCATTCGAAAATGCGCATTATTGGGGAGATAACGCGCCTGTACGCCCGTTTTGCGCTCCGCTGGTGTGGAGGTAAAATTTATAATGAGCCTTCAAGGCTCATTAAACGTCTCGTGTGGAGGAGCCCATAGATGCGTCGGGATTAGCCACTGCCACCCTGCAGCTGCGGAAGCACAGGGTTTGAGCTCATTGTGCCGGTGGCAACTTGCTGCTGTATAGACACCTCCCCCAGATTCGTGCTGGTTCTCAAAAAGAAAATGCTCCATGGGCATCTACTTCTTTGGACCAGTTTTTGTTGGGACATTTTACCCCAAAACATTACATCGGCAGGGATTTGGGTTTTGTGTCTGCTTCCCAGGCACTTCAGGGATGCTCTAAACTAGATTCCTGTACAGAGAGGAAGTTGGAATCAATGGCCAAAATGACCCCTTCCAGCTCTATAATTCTTGTCAAAAGAAAGAAAGAAAGAAAAGTTATTTGTTCAGTTTTAGGTAGCATTTTAAAAAAATTTTGTTCTATAAGGCCTTTTAATATTTAAAATGTATTAGCTCCACACCCCAGTGTTCAGATTCTCTCCTGCTCTTCTTAATTCTGTTGTTGGTGATGTTTTAAAGGTTGTTAAAGTTTTCATAAATTTAAATTTAAAAAAATAAATTATTTTTTAAAAAATTTTAAATTCTTACATTGCCTTTTAATTGTAAAGGTGCCTTCTGGCAGTTCTATTTGGGCCGAAAAGCCACTCTGAAGTTTATAAATAAAGAAACAGCTGGAATTTGGGGACAGTGTTTGCTACTGTGCAAATGACAAATGACTCAGAAGGACTACGTTGCAAGTCCACTTCTATGTAGATTCTGCAATGAAAAGTCTACCAGGGTGTAAATGCAACCCCACAGGTCTGGCTGACTGCAAATGGGTGGAGGGGTTCAACACAGAGAGGTGCTGAGAATCCTAGGGGTTGTCTTGACAAGGGGAAAGCTCCGGGATGGATCCACAGTGGCGGCAGGTCATTTATATGACGCAGCAACCATTGCAGAGCCATCCCAGAGTATTCCCCCGCAGCTCCGGTTTTAAAAAGTTGGGGACTTACCCCGACTTTTTGCTGCTTGCGGCGAGGCGATGACAGCATCTGCCATCTGTCGGCTTGCTCCGGAGATGCTTTGGAGGCATGTCTGGGCAGATGACGAACCCTGATTGGTCGCCATCTGTCCAGACAGGGGGGAGAGGGCGGGCTAGCAAGCCGAATGGCTGCTTGCCTGCCTCTGCGGTTCTCCAGCATGGGGAGAAGCCAAAAAAAGTTGTTTTTTTAAATGGGGATGCAAAGAGGCGGGCACTCCTCCTCGCATGCAAACATCCGCGCTTGTTCCTTTGCATGGGGATAACACAAAGGAGCGCAAACGTGGGGTTTGGGGGCTCGCGGCGTCAATGCGCCATCGTCAAGATGCAAGCCTAGAAAGGCTAAATCCCAGCGCCTCTCTTTTAAAAGAGTTAACCATAGGATACATGGGTGCAGGGGGAAACGGCCTAGCTTAAATCATTACTTTTCCCAGTCTGCCTCCCATGTATCACTTCACTATTAATGGTAATCATTTCCCCTTCTTCCAGTTTTCCACCAAGTGTGTGGAGGGCCGGGGAGGGCCAGGGTGTGTGGGAAGAGAAAATCTGAAAATCCCATTATCCTCAGCTACAATGGTGACTTCCCTTCTTATCTAGAGAGAGGGAGGAGCAGGGGAGATTCCCATCCCAGGGCAACCCTAATCTTTGGCCTTTTGGAAGATGCCACGGTCCTTGCTTTTCTTAGCAAAAACTCCTGCCGGATTTAAAAAAAAAAAGAAGAAGAAAAGAAAAGGCCAGCTCTGAAACCTCTTAAGCCCCCTCCTCCAATTCCACCTTCCCCCTCCCTTTAATCTCAGATTAAGGATATGAAAGATGGTTAAATCTAGTCTCAATGGAATCTGTTTCTAAAGAGCTCAGATAAAGCCCCTACGTTGTTGTAAGAGGGGAGGGAGATGGTAGAGGAAAGGATAGGGTGGACACGCTCTCATTTCTGGTCGGGTGGTGGCAACGCTAGCTTTCGGAAATAATAATAATAATAATAATAATAATAATAATATATTTATTTATTACCCGCCTCTCCCAATGGATCGAGGTGGGGAACAGCATCAAGCATAAAATACAAAACTGATTAAAACACTTAAAACCAATACATCATTAAAATACCAATAAAACACCAATAAAACACTTTAAAATTCATCTGGGTAGTCCTGCCGGAAGAGATCAGTCTTTATAGATTTTTTAAATTCCTGAAGACTGGTGAGTTGGCGAATCTCTCCCGGCAGGTCATTCCACAATCTGGGAGCAGCAGAAGAGATTATAACAGAGATATTGTCATGCTGCTGCGAAACATGGCCCTCTTCTCATCAATGAGGTGGCTGGACCCCGGTTCTCCGCCGGTGCCTTCTGAATATATACCTCGGTTGCAATGCCCATAAAGAAGAGCCCTGCTGGATCAGACCAAGGGTCCATCTAGTTTAAGACTCTGTTCAAACAACAGCCAACCAGCTGCTGACCAGGCACCCACAAGCAGGACACGGTGCAACAGCACTCTCATGCCCATGTTCCCCAGCAACTGCTGCATATAAGCTTACTGCCTCTGATACTGGAGGTAGCACTTAGTCATCAGGCCTAGTGACCATCGGAAGCTTTCTCCTCCGGGAATTTGTCCGACCCCCTTTTAAAACCATCCAAATTGGGGGCCATCATCACATCTTGTGGTAGTGAATCCCACAGTTTAACTATGCACTGTGTGAAGGACTTGCTTTTATCTGTCCTGAATCTCCCAGCAGCCATCTTCATGTGCCCTTCGTGGCCACTCCTATCCTGCTTCAGTAAGATGTTTAGGTGGGCAGAGAAGTTATTTTTATTCTACCTGCTGTGGATTTGTTTTAATGGTGTTAACCACCTTGGGGTCTTTTGAGGGCTGAAAGGCAGCATACAAATTATGTTATAAATAAATAAAATTGTGTTTTAATTTTTATCTTAACTTCGATTATTTCCCCCCCCCCCTTTCAGGTGCTCTGATGCCCAGGGGCATTCTGATGGGTCATTCTTCTTGGTATGTATTTGACTCAGGGCTCAGTCTAGTTGGAATACATCTATCTATATTCTTTTGACAATATATTGCTTTGAAATTGAATCTGTAATGCAGAGGAAAGGATATCGTAACGACTGCCTTGCACTTCTCATATCCAGGGGCACCTTCCAAATTATGATGGATGTGGTGGCAAAAGATCAGACAGACAATTCAGTGCTCGCTGTTGCCCCCCCCCCAGCCTACCCCCCCCCCAGCAGCTTTCAGAAAGGATTATGGCAAAGATGTCATGCTGAAATGAAAAGGTGCCATATTTCCATGAATGGGAGCCTGGCAGGTCCCCTGGCACAGTGCAGGGGCAGTTCAATGTTTTTATAGGCTGCTGCCTGGAGAGCTACATCATGGCACCCAGAGTAAGCCTCTGTACACAAGTTTCTGGGGAACATGGGTGGGAAGGTGTGGTTGTGCTCATGTCCTGCTTGTGGTTTCCTATGGGCAGCTGCTTAACCATTGTGTGAACAGAATGCTGGACTAGACGGACCCTTGGTCTGATCCAGCAGGGCTCTTCTTATGTTCCTACGTTCGGGATGAACCTTCAGATCTCCTTAAAAGAGCAATCCTATGCATAAATCATGCTTGGGGGAAGATACGTTGCTGCTGCACTTGTGTAGTATATGCGCTGGCTGAGTGTTTCACTGATATGTCTGAGCAGTTGTGCTGGCCTGTTTTTCATGGAAGTGGCACACCTTGTGTTCCGCCACAATAGCCGGGTCTTCTGCCCTATCCTATAGCCTCTGAGCTGGCATACCTTGAGTACAGGATTGTACCCAAAGTCCACCTTCCTTCCATGCGTGCAACCCCTTAAACCCAGAATACATGGGCTTTCTTTGTTTGTCTGGTTTAGATAGTGCAAAATAGCCAGGGATTAAATACTAATGGGCAAAAGATTTAACACAAACCATGGGGCGGGGGAGATTGTCCCATATAAATATGTAGCTGGCCAAGAGAGAGAATTTGAAATTAATAATGGTGTTGATCCCTTCATTTCTCTTCCTTGGGTTGCATTTTGCCCATTGCCCCCATGACTTCCCCTCTCTTTCTTGATGATTTCAATCTCTCTGTATAATTGTCAAACATCACATTCACCTCTGGCCGGGCACCCCTGGCATGACATGATCCCTGTCAGACCTCACTGTCACATTAAGAGCTCCATCGCACCAGCAATTTACTGCACACTCGCCCTGCCTTGTATGTGCTTTTGCCGCGAGTTACTCACATGAAGTTGGCCCTGTCCTGCTCTCATTGCGCCCCTTCCGCCCCTTGTTGCGAAGTATTTTGGCGCGGAGAAAGTCAGGAATATCCCCCCGCTTGCTTTTCCCTTTGTTGGGGGCGTGTTTGTTGATGAGGAAAGGGGAGGGCAGGGTGGTTCTCCTCCTCCAGCACACGGGATCCCCCCCTCTTCGCCTTTCCCTGCCTGACCCTTCCTTTCCGGCCGCCAGGAACAGCCCCCCACCCATAAGAGCCCATAAGTGAAAAGGAGGCCCCGGTATAGCTACGATCGCGAAAGGGAAATGGATATCAAAACTGCGGGTACACACCAATAATAAAAAAGTAGGTGTGATGGAGCTCTAAGTGTGGATGAGAAGTCTGCCTGTGTCACTCGGCTCTTGAGGAAACCCTCAGCTGGCGGAGGTGGCATCCTTCTCTTGGCGTGCCAGCTGTGCCCAGCAATGCCCACCCATGACACTTCCCTCCAGTTCTACCCGAGATGGCTTCCTACATCATGGGAAGGAGAAGGCGCAGAAGAGGGAAGGGTTTGACATGCAGCAGCCAGAGAGGTTGGCCTCTGGGGCACCTGATTAACCTCTGCAATTTACTGGGCAGTGCCGCCAAGTCTTGCATGTTGATTTCCTCCGTGACGCAGGATGCTGTTGCTGCACTTAAGGCTGAATTCACATTACTGAAGCAAAACTTTGTGAGGGTGCCCTGAAGGGGTAGTTCAGGAAGGCAGGGTTCACACCTTATTTTCTATTGAGTGATGGGAGGTTTCCGTGGGCGTTCCAGGAGCAGCCCTTATGTTTGATGTAATAGTTTGGGAGTTTTGCAGTATTTGGTGATATCTGTTTATTTACACTATATAAGAGGAACAGACAGACAGCACGAGTCTTTAAGGCAGCGGTCCGTACTTCCCAAAGTCAGCTGCAGAACTTCACTCTGTCTTCACTAGCAGCACTCCGAAATGTTCTTCCAGCTGCTGCCCTTGCAAGATGTGATCTGCACACCTCTAAAACCACGAGCTGTCAATGCCCAATGAGCAAACAGCTTAGGCAAAAGCCATGACATATGGTGCTGTCTTCACTTGAGGGAGCACAATGACATGACAATCAGGAGATGTTGCAGGACATCCCAGAAACTCAGATGATGTTGATATAACCCACGGGAAGGGGTTGATCTAGCCACTCAGCAGAAAGAGATCATGCGTGTCTAGCTGGCGAGCTGGACTCTTACCATCTTCTAAAAGGTATATTGAATGGATGTATATGCATGATCTATTAACAAAGGGATGGGGGAATCTCTCTCTCTCTCTTTCTCTCTCTCTCTCTCTTTCTCTCTGCTTCTCTGTGTGTACACACATACACACACACACAAATGGACCTGACTTCTCATGGCTTGGAATAGCCGCTAGTTTGATACAGCAAAGCCTTCAAGCGAAGTTACTCAGCAGTCAGAGTTGGACACGTTGTACCACCCTGTCTAAGTGAAGCCATGCCCACTGGCACCCCTCAGCATGGCCCCTGCCATGGTGCATCCTAGGAGTCCACTGAGGGAGGGGTCTATCCACTCCATTGCCCCAACAGGGTGGAAGAGTAGCCATATTGCGCTCCCCCTGGCTTCAAATTGTACTGGCTGCAAAGGGATGTGCTGGAGAGGGATGTCTGCCACCTAGTGACTGAAGATGGCACAGCAGGCTTCAAACAGATTGATGTGTTAAAAATAATTACAATTAATTAAGAGAGCAATCCTGTACTCACCAGACAGCAACTGGGGGAGGGGCCATAGGATAGTTCAGTTTCCTGGCTCCAAGCTGGAAGACAAAGCTCCAAGCTTGGAGACAGGAAACTGCGCTTCCCCCTCATACCCGGTGCAGAGATAACTGCACTGGCTACCACTCCATGCTTGGAAAATGGAGTGTGGGAAACGGAGGTGTTCCTGAGGGTGGGGAGAGCAGGAGACTGGGACAGCTGCTACGCCAAAATACAGCAATTTGCCCACGTTGAGCTAAATGCATAAGGGATTTGTTTACTCAAAGTGTAAACAAATGTCATGGACTAGAACACTCATCCTGAGAGCATCCTGATTCCCAGCCCTCAGAAGAAGAGGCGGCTGAGTTAATGGTTCAGGGAGAGGATTCAGTTAGAGAAAGGCATAACGAGGTTTCCACTTTCCTGGGATCTAGACCTACCCCCCGTGCCCACAGGTGGCCTCACTGCTGTTCTTTGACTCCGAGGACATCAGCCATGAAGAGTCTAGCCTGCCACAGTCACCCCAGGGTGGTCACTGCCACAGCCTTTTTAAAAAGAGAAATGGCCTCAAATCATTTTTGAGGCAGAATCAACCAGCCTAAATGAAGTAAAACTCCCTATTTAAGGCTCAGTCTCGATTTGCTCCTTGTTGGAGCAACATACAGACAGGCTTGTCTGACTTCCATCCCCAGCACCCTTGGAGCTCTCCAAGGTACTGTTCTGCTCCTATTCCTGCCTTCCTAAGAAACTTGCCTTGCCCAAAACCAGGGGTGGACAAATTGTGGCCTTCCAGATATTTTGGCCCACAACCCTCATTAGCCCTAACCATCATTGTCAATGGTAAGGGATCATGGGAATTGTAGGGCAGAACATCTGGAGGGCAGACAGTAGTGGTCAGAGGGTAGCTTCTATGCCTGAGGGCAGGAGAGGATGTTGGCAGAGGAAGGACTGCTGAGCCCAGGAACTGGTGGCGAGGTTGTCATTTTTTAAAAAAATCCTGGGTTATCAAAATACGTCAGAGCTATACTAGTGCTATTTTTGCAATATGGAGGTTAGTCTCTGTTTAGAAACAGTGTATGATGTCTGTGTGCAATGTATAATTGGCAAAGCAAAGTTATTTATTTGCATATTTATAACCTGCTTTCACTCAAATTCAAAGCAGGTTGCTGCAAACAAACAACGAAATCCTTCACTCTTTGCAAATTAAATCAAAGTCTAACATCTGCAGCAAAAGCCTAATGAAACTGGATAAACACATCCTTTACATCTGCTTAGAGTCCTTTGGCAGGTTTTGGATGAGATTCCTCAGGTGTTGCTATTCCATAAGTTTGGTGTCGCCAGTGAGAGAATCCCCTACACCCAACCATAGAACATATCTGCAATTATTCCAGCCAGCCTTTGGTGCATAATGTGGACCGCCATCTATGTTTAAAAAAAAATGTATTTTAAGTGTGGAAATGTTTTAATATTGAAATCTATTTAGTTATACTTTTAACTGTTGTATATTTTTATTTATAGCTTTAACTGCATATGTTTTAATTCTGTAAAGCTGCCTTGCCAGTATTGGGCAAAAGGCGGAATACAAATAAAAATGATGATGATGATTGGGGGGGCTCCCAATCCCTTCCCTTCTGACCTTAAAGTTGTGGGGGGTCTGTGTCTGAGTTTCGCACCAGGTTCACATATCAAGTCACCACTGAACCCTATTGGCTTCGCAATGTACAAATCTAGAGAGGCCTGGTGGTTTATGTGCAAAGCAGTTTCGTTCTCTAGAGTACTTTAAAAAACAAAGTAATCAAGAACTATAATAGTTAAGAAGATTGCAACACCATTTTTCTTTCACTTTTAAACATTCCATCTCTATTACCCTGAGTTTTTATTTTCTTCCCATTCTGTAACATAACACTCGCCAGACAAAATGAGAAGTGAGAGGTGGTGCTAGATCACCTGCTCCTAGCATAGGAGGTGAGGAACTCCAGGGCCGTGCGATTCTATACGTGTCTATTCCGAAGTGAGTCCCACTGAATTTAGGGTGACCAACTGTCAGGATTTCCCCGGAGTTGTCCTGGTTTTTGTTCTATCCTGGGTGTCAGGGGGGATTTTCTGTAATGTCCTGGAATGACACACTTTCCCATTTGAGGCCAGCATTAGTGTGGCGGGAGGAATGATGCATTTTCTGGAGGCGTTTCATTCCCCCCCCCCCCCACTGCTCCAATAATGTCTGTGGCTGCCTCTACAAGAGAGGTTTAAAGCTCTTTCAAGGCGCTTTAAAAAATTTACCTCTACAAGAACGGAGCACAAATCGGGCGTAGAGGCGCGTTATCTCTCCGATTATGCACATTATCGAATGCGCGTTAAATCGCGAGTTTTATTTTGCTCCGGCCATTAAAGCGCATTTTGACTATGTGAACAAGCGCTTATGCACATTAACTACTTGTAAAGCGCATTTTGGTCATCCGTTAATGCGCTTTGATGCCTCTCACTGCCTCTCGTGCAGAGGGATTAGGTGTAAATGCGCTTCTGCGATTATGCGCATAATCGCCTAACCGGGCGCAAAAGCGAATCCTTGTAGAGGGGACCTGTGTCATTCCCAGACATTATAGAAAAGGCTGTGATTGGAGCAGTGGGGCGGGAGAGGGCGGGAAAGACGTGCTTTCCCTTCCAAGCAGAGGAGAGGAAAGCGTGCTTTCTGGGGCCTCCGAAAAGTGCATCATTCCTAGGCTGACCATATGAAAAGGAGGACAGGGCTCATGTAACTTTAACAGTTGTAGAGAAAAGGGAATTTCAGCCAGTGTCATTTGTATGCAATTAGTTCCTGGCGAAATTCCCTCTTCATCACAACAGTTAAAGTTGCAGGGGCCCTGCCTTCTTTTGTATGTGGTCACTCTAGTATAGTGCCTGCACCTTTAACTGTTGTGATGAAGAGGGAATTTCACCAGGGACTAATTGCATACAAATGACACTGGCTGAAATTCCCTTTTCTCTACAACTGTTAAAGTTACATGAGCCCTGCCCTCCTTTTCATATGGTCAGCCTAATCATTCCCCTTTGTCATGCTAATGATGGCTGCCATTAGCATGGTGGAGGGAATGACCCATTTTCTCAAGGCCCAGTAAAAAGTGCTCCCTTCCCCCACCCCCCGCCGCCCCACTGCATGCCTCTTTTTGGTTTCTCAAATATGGTCACCCTAATTGAATTCAGCGAGACTTACTCCCAGGTATGTGGGTATGGGATTGCAGCCTTAAGGCACAAATACTATGCATGTTTAGATGGCGGGGGAAAGGCCTACAACTCCCAGCATGTCCTAACCAACATGGCTGGAGATGGAATTCACTGGATAAGGGCGAACAAACTGAAGTTTAGACCCAGCAAGTTAGAGGTGCTGTTGGTGGGAGGTTCATCTTACCCTGCACATGTATGTATGTTTGAGGGTGGCTTTTTTGTGAAACTCCATCCCAGCATCACCTTTAAACAGGAATGAAAATGACATGGGTGGAATTCCAGAACCTTCAGCGGAGGCTGGCAGTGTGCAAGCAAACTGCCTGTATGCTGCCATCTCATGGTCATGGCTCATGACTGCACATGGGGAGAGGTCATAGGATCTGCTCTATGCCAAAGAGTGGATTAAAGCTCCCCGGGAGTGGGCTTCACTTGGGGTCCTTCTACAGGGACATCGGCGGGACACCCTCTCTGGCTCTGAGACCACACAAAGCTGGGTAGTGCAGCTGGGTCTGCACACCCTATTTTGGGCTGCATGAATAGAAGTAGAGCTTCCAAATCGTGCAAGATACTGTTTTCCCTCTATTCAGCACTGGTTAGGCTTCATCTTGAGTACTGCATCCAGTTCTGGGCACCACACTTCAAGAAGGATGCAGACAAGCTGGAGCGTGTTCAGAGGAGGGCAACGAGGATGATCAGGGGGGTCTGGAAACAAAGTCCTTTGAGGAGAGACTGAAAGAACTGGGCATGTTTAGCCTAGAGAAGAGAAGACTGAGGGGAGACATGATAGCACTCTTCAAATACTTGAAAGGTTGTCACACGGAGGAGGGCTAGGATCTCTTCTCGATCATCCCAGAGTGCAAGACACGGAATAATGGGCTCAAGTTACGGCGATCAGATTCTGACTGGACATCAGGAAAAACTTCCTGACTGTTAGAGCAGTATGACAATGGAAGTAATTACCTAGGGAGGTGGTGGGGTCTCCCACACTAGAGGCCTTCAAGAGGCAGCTGGACAGCCATCTTTCCTGCATTGAGCAGGGGGTTGGACTCAATGGCTTTGTAGGCCCCTTCTAACTCTACTTATTCTTTGATTCTATGTGTCACAAAGTATGAATGCAAGGTGTATTGTGGACAAGAATTCGCCGTATTTTATCTTCCTTCTAATTCTTTCATGCTATTCATTCCAATCTGTGTGTGCCAACTGTAAGTCCAGAGTGATTTGTTCTATATATGTTATGTGCTGTTTTTAAGTGCAGAACGTGGTCTTAGGAGCAAGTGACCTTGCCCCGGGTGCAAAGTGAGTTCTTGGAAAAAGAGAAAAGTTCCTAAAGTCGATAAGGGGACTTCAGCAGGATGCACCTGAAGTTACCTGTAAGCCTGGCTGTGTTAGGGAGAAGCCTTTTGATGCTGGGCGCAGGAGCAAAGACTGGATCAGAAGCTTCTGCTTCCCTCAAGCTGCATAGCTGTTTGCTTAAAATAAGGAACTACAGTTCATGTGCGGTAGAGTGATATAAATAGGGAGATTTTAACATCCTTGAGCAGAGAGATCCTGGAACAACAAGAAACTCACCAAACATAACCTCTTCCTGCCAGAAAGGCAAATAAAAGACCAGGCCCAGCAATTTCCTGGCCTGTAGAAAGGCAGGCTTAAAAAACACAACCTCTCCGTTTTCAGAAGAAGAAGAAATTCTCCTGGGCAAGAGGATAAATTGTTTGACAGTTGGCATTTGAGTGGGTGGCACATGCTGCGTTCTTTGCCATCATTTGTTGTTAACAATCTGTTGCGTTTTGTGTTTTTAGCTTATGTTACTGTATTTTGGGATTTTAAAGGGTAAGTTGCTTTCAGAGCCGAGGCTGTAAAATGGAACAAAAATTCAAAAACATTAAATAAAATGAAAGGTACACGAAATGGCAGAAGGGCATTGTTGCAGAGGAGCTGGTGTTTGCCGCATCCTTGATTTTTTTAAAAAAGGTAATGTGGTGTAGTGGTTAGAGTTTTAGGCCAGGCCAGGCCTAGTCTGTTTAAATCCCCACTCATCCATGGAGCTCCCTGGGTGTCTTTGGGCCAGTACGTCTCTCAACTTCAAAGGGTTGTTGTGAGGCTAGGCTTCAAAAGGTTGTTGTGTTGTGAGGAAATTTGAGTCCTGAAGAACAGATCTCTTCTTCAGGCAAGATGGTACAAAAAGCCTGATGAAGAGTTCTAGAGATCTTAAAAGCCTGCATATGTGTTTTTTAAAAAATAATAAAATAGAAAACTTTTAGTTGGCCTAATAAATGTATTATACTAATATGGATTTTGGAATTTTGCTTATGGCCAATACAGGTACCTTTGCTCTTTATGAAGCTTGTTTTGGTTTCCTTTGAGGGCTAGGATTCTCCAACCTGGTGCCCTCCAGATGTGTTGGACTACAACTCCCAGAATCCCCGTTATCATATCTGGAGGACACGGTGGGGGAGAGGCTGAGCTACAGACCCATGGTAGATTTGAACTGAACTTTGAAAGAAGAGGGTGAGATGGGAGCTGGGTGGAATGGGCACATCCACAGCCCAGGTTTGCTGTTTTGCTTATCTCCAGTCTTGCAGCATTAATGTCCAAGGAAATGGTGAAACAATCCAGCTTTATTGTTTGTTTGTTTATTTATTTATTTTATTATTATTCAAATTTATATACCTTTCCATGAAGGTATCCCAGCCATGAACATTAAAAAAAAAATGGCATAAAAACGACAATAAATACAACAATAAAAATGACACAGCACAAATCAATAAGCCATAAAACTGCACACTCTGCAGGGTTGTTGTCTACAGCTCTACTTTGGTGTGAAATTAAGGCTGCCGCATCCGAAACACAGTGGCTCAATTCGGACGACACAATAAACAACTGGTGTGGGGGAAACAATCGTCAGTTGTTTTGACTATTGTGTCATCCGAATGCTGCCATAGTCAACTCAGCGCTGATCCTCATCCACACCACAGTTGATTATTTATTACCATGTTGTGTAGGGAATGCCCCCTAGGGTTAGCGTGAGGGTTAGGGTTAGTCAACCCACCATTGACTATCGTGTTGTCCGAATTGAGCCACTGACTGGGACTGACTCCCAAGTAGACATGCTCAGGGTTGCTCTCTGGGTAATGCGGTGATGTGGATCAAGACTGGGTCAAATCAGATCCAAACCTTTCGCTCTGCCCCAAAACTCATGTCAGGTGACTTTGTTGGGCCGGTTACCGTCTCTCAGCCTCACCTACCTCGCAAGGTCGTTGGAGGATAAAATGGGGGCGGAGGAAGATTTGTATACATACCACCTCAAGCTCCTTTTAAAAAAAGTAAGATGGAATTTGCTACCAGAAGATGCCCTGATGGGCACCCATTTGGACGGCTTTAAAAGGGGATTGGGAAAATTCCTGGAGGAGGAGAAGGCTATCAATGGCTACTAGTCCTGACGGCTGTCTATCTATGTATAAGCTGCAGAATCAATCGCAGTGGCTCCACATCCCAAGTGCTGTTGCACTCATGTCCTGGTTGTGTAGGCTGACCATATGAAAAGGAGGGCAGGGCTCCTGTAACTTTAACAGTTGTAGAGAAAAGGGAATTTCAGCCAGTGTCATTTGTATGCAATTAGTTCCTGGTGAAATTCCCTCTTCATCACAACAGTTAAAGTTGCAGGGGCCCTGCCTTCTTCTGTATATGGTCACTCTAGTATAGTGCCTGCAACTTTAACTGTTCTGATGAAGAGGGGATTTCACCAGGAACGAATTGCATACAAATGACACTGGCTGAAATTCCCTTGTCTCTACAACTGTTAAAGTTACAGGAGCCCTGACCTCCTTTTCATATGGTCAGCCTATGGTTGTGGGCTTCCCATCCAGGCACCTGGTTGCCCACTGGGTGAACAAAATGCTGGACTAGGTGGACCTCTTGGGCTGATCCAGCAGGGCTCTTCCTAGGAGATACAATTCGGGGTGCAATCCCAGGCATGTTTAGACAGGAAAAAAAGCCCTACAGTTCTCAGCATAGCTGGCTGGAGGATGCTGAGAGCTGTAGGACTTCTTTCGGTCTAAATATGCCTAGGATTGCACCCTGATTTTCTAAAAACAAAAAGGGGGAGAAGGATTGGAGATCCACTCTGGTTGTTGGAAGCCACCACGCCTTCCCCATGGTTCCAAGAAGAAGGAGGGAAGTGCACTCTGCACACGCTCAGAGGCCCACTAAGCTTCCCCTTCCCCCCTCCTCCTCCTTCCTAAAAATAACCGGAAAGCTCCAATCTATCCTTCCCAGACTAGAATACAGTCTCCTCCTCTCCCTCTCCCTCTCTCGGAGCGGGGACTCCATTTCCCAGGGAGCCCCGGGCCGAGGAGGGTGTGCCCAGCCTGGGCCGGCCTGCCGCGTTTGCAGGAAGCGCAACGGAGGAGAAGGGACGCGTAATTCGGAGCGCGCAAGAGGTACCCGGTCAGGGGAAGGGGAAAGCGCGCTGCAGAAGCCGCAGGTGGGGAGAGGCAGAGAGGCAGGGCACCCCCTCTTCTCCCTTCTTTCTCCCCGGGGAAGTTGCTGCTGTTCTCCTTTTTGGGGGGGGGGACCCCAAGAACGATTCCCTAAAGGGGTCCGGGTTGCGTTAGGACACCTTCCCCCCCGCCCCCCCCGGCTTCCATCTGGGGAGGTTAAACTGAAATGGACTCATATTGATTGCCCTCCCCTCCCCTGTTTTATGGGATAGATTGGAAGCTTCTCCGGGCAGGGACCTGCCGTCTTGTATCCTGCAAAGAGGCATGCGCACGGGGGAGGTGCAGTGTAGCCTGCCCCGACTTGCGTCCGACTGCAACCTCCATCATTCCCAGCTGCAGCTGTGTCGGACTGCGACCTCCATCGTTCCTCATCGTGATGGGGGTTGCAGTCCCGCACATCCCAAGGGCATCAGGGTTGAGGAAGGCCGGTGTAGTGGTTAGAATGTCGGACTAGAGGAGACCTGGGTTCGAATCCCGGAGCTCACCGTGGTGAGGCAGCTACTGGAACCAGCCAACACCCCCCCCCCCTCTCTCTGCATGACCCTTCCTCCCAGGGTTGTCGTGAGGAGGAAGGGTGGGATTAAAACGCAATGGAATGATGACTCGATGGCTGTCTGGGTCACCCACGGGGCAGGCCTGGATGCCACTGGCCAGAAACAGTCAATGGGAGAGGTGCCTGTCCCCGTGCGTCATTGAAGGGGCTGCTGTCGCCTCCCCTGGCTGCCCAGGGGGACCGGTGGTGGCATTCCAGGACTCCTCTCAGGGGTCCCTGGGTTGCTCCAAACCTGAGCTTGGTCTCCCAGAGGTCATTCAGCGGGACGCCAGGGGCAAACCAGGGGTGTTAACTTGCTGCCCAGTCGAGAGCTCTTTGGGGACAGGAGACCCAAACACCTATGGACCCGGATTCAGTGGAAGCCCCCGATTCAGTTTTAATCTCGGCCACCAACGTGCTAAATGGCCTTAGCTTCTCTTTCTGCAAAATGGGCATAATAGTACCAGCCTCTCTTATAGGGCTGTTATTATTACATTTAGAACTCAAAGCTGCTTACACAATCTTTCACTCCTCCATTTTATCCTCATAACAGCCCTGTGAGGTGGGTTAGGCTGAGAGTGAGTGACTGGCCCAAAGTCACCCAAGTGAGCTTCATGGCCAAGTGGGGACTGGAACCCGGATCTCCAGAGCCCCAGTCCTACTCGCTAACCTCTACACCACACTGGTTCTCCACTGTTGTAAGCTTTATCAAGGTAATGTATTGCAAAGTGTGTTAAACACGTATAAATATGCCATACACATGTGCCTTCCCCAACACGGTGTCCTCTGGATGTGTTGGACTACAACTCCCATCATTCCCAGCTGCAGATGGATTGGACTGCCACTCCCATCATTACCATTGGCCCTGCTGGCTGGGAATGATGGGAGTTGCAATCCAAGATCTCCTCAGATGGGGAAGTCAGATAGAAATGTCATTTCTCATGGCAATTTAATCAATGCTTTCATCTCCCTTTTGCGCCCTGCCCTGCAGATCTTGTCACCATGGCTGAGCCGGCAAGGCGGAAGCGTATCTTGGTGACTGGCGGCTCAGGACTTGTGGGAAAGGCCATCGAGAAGGTGGTCGCGGATGGAGAAAGGCGGCCTGACGAGGAGTGGTTCTTCGTGTCCTCCAAGGATGCTGACTTAACGTGAGTGAGTTCTGCTTGTGCTTCAGAAATGCTGCTCCTTTGTGATGACAGGTAGCGCTGCCCAATGAGATTCTGGAGCTGGCCAAGTTCACCTGCTGAACTGTTGCCCCAGGAGTCCTCACCTGTTCTGAGCACTCACCTGTACTGTGCACAGAAATCTGTGACAGAAGGGTGAAAGTTTCTGAGATCTGAGTGTACCGTTTGTGCGCATGTGTGTGTGTGTCTGCGTTCGGAGAACACAATAGTCAGTGGTGGGTTAATAGTCTACTCGGTGGTTGATTATCGAGGGGGTACTCCCCACACGACATGAGTATAATCAACCATGGTGTGGATTAAGGCAACGTTGAGTTGACTATTAGTCAATGGTGTTTTTGATTGACACATCCCCCTCCCCCCAATCCTCCCGCTGGTATCCCATTAGACATTGCAAGTTCTGCCGAATGGAGTAGAGCGGCAGCCGCCACTTTGGTCGCTCTTGCCAGGGGACTCCATAGTCGTCGAAAGTAACCAACTGTGTGCAATGAAATAGTCAACGCTGGCTGACAGACGACACAATAACCAACTGTTGTTCAAATAATCAACTCTGCACAGCGTTGTTTTTTTGTGTTGGCTATTTCCGCTGAATAACCGTTGACTATTTAACCCACCATTGACTCTTTAACCCACCATGGGTTATTGTGTCGTCTGAACTTGGTCTTTGTGTCTTTCCCTAAGGTTTGCTTTTGGGCTACCTGGAGGCTGAGAGATTAGGAGGGCAGGTTTGATTGGTGAGGATTTCCTGGAAGGGTGGGCTGCAGAATGACTGTCCCTCTCCATCTTTGGACTTCCTTTTAGGAATGCAGCAGAGACCAAGGCCCTCTTTCAGAAACACAAGCCCACCCACGTCATTCACTTGGCAGCCATGGTGGGTGGTCTCTTCAGGAACATCAAATACAACCTGGATTTCTGGGTAAGGAGGCTGACTTGTACGTTTAAAAACAGTATTTATAAATCTATGAGTCACCTTTCGGCCTAAATGCCCCCCACAGGTGACTTACAATTAAATTCACTCTTAAAATGTCTTCATTCTAGTAGCATGGGCAGGTGGAACACTGACCTTAGGAGACCCTCGTTTCTCCCCATTCCCCTCCCCAAATAGTGCATAAGTTGTCTTACGCAAATCAGTACTACTTATGCAGATGTCAGCTGTTTAGTTCCTTTGAAAACAGCCAGAGTTGGAGGATTGGGGGCATGCACAGAAAATCATTTGAAATGAAAGCAGGTAAAGACTTTATACCCCAAGAGTGTGGGATGGAGAAATGGAGTACAATCCAGACCTTCTCCAGATTTCTTCCCTTCTGTGTGTGAGGGAGGGGATTCCTTCAAATACTCTTCAAATACTTGAAAGGTTGTCACACAGAGGAGGGCCAGGATCTCTTCTTGATCAACCCAGAGTGCAGGACACGGAATAATGGGCTCAAGTGACAGGAAGCCAGATTCCGGCTGGACATCAGGAAAAACTTGCTGATGGTTAGAGCAGTATGACAATGGAACCAATGACCTAGGGAGGTTGTGGGCTCTCCCACACTAGAGGCATTCAAGAGGCAGCTAGACAGCCATCTGTCAGGGATGCTTTTAGGT